>LR738714.1:582934812-582969986 GCA_902687465.1 Secale cereale
TGGTGGTCGGGTGCGGCGGGGGCAGCGAGCACGGCCGACGCAGTGGGTCGGGGCAGCGGCGGCGGCGGCGTGGTGGAGAAGAGGATGCGAGGGGGATCGATCGAACTGAATCTGGCAAGGGAGGGACGAGGGGGGACTAGCTATAGGGGGGAAGAATACTAATGGCGCACCCCCTGGCGGTGCGCCATTAGAATGTTTTTTATAGCAATGGCGCACTAGCGGGATGGTGCGCCATAAGTAATCCTTTTTTAGATAACAATGGCGCACCAGCCAGCGGTGCGCCATAAGTAATTATTTATTATTATTTTTTGTTGCATCTAATAGTTTTTTAGAAAATGAATATGAATATGAAACAGTAATAATTTTTTATAAAAACAATAATAATTTTTTTTAAATATCATCAGATTTTTTATTTGAAAATATGTATGAATATAAACAAATATCATCAAATTTGTTATTTGAAAATACCATCAAATTTGTTATTTGAAAATATAATCAAATTTGTTTTTTGAAAATATAATCAAATTTGTTTTTTTGGATTTTTAGTTGCATTCATTTGTGACGGGGGAGCGGGGGAGGCTGCGGGGGTCGTCGGCGGTGGTGGAGCGGGGGAGGGTGCGGGGGGGTGCTCGGCGGCGATGGGGATCTGGCGAGGGGGGATAGCGATCGAGATGGAGGGGGATCGAGATCGAGTGTCCTCATGAATATTCAATGTTTTTTCATGAATTCAAAAAGTGCCCATGAAATTTAAAAATATTCATGATAGTTCAAAAAGTGCCCATGAAATACAATCGAGAAATGAAGACTACAATTTAAATACAATCGATCTTAGCTAGCTAGCTATCTGTTCACAATCTTCTTGCCCTTCTTTTTCGCAAATGGAGTACTTCTGTGGAACGGACGTCCTTTAGGTAGGGTGGTCCTACTTCTTCTTGTGGTGTATGCTGCTACTTCATCGTCGTCGTCATGTTCCATCTTCGGGTCGCCGTACTTGTCGAAGTCTTGCTCATTGGAGACTCCATCCATTCCGATGATCTTCCTTTTGCCTCTCCTCACGACAACACGACTGGGCTTTGACGGGTCGGTAATGAAGAAGCATTGGTCCACTTGGGAAGCCAGTACCCATGGCTCATTTTTTGCGGTGACGTTTGCGCCCGCGGTCTTGGATTTGGCTTCGGGTATAACCATGGTGGTGAAATACCGGTCCTCTTTTAGGACGCTCTTGGCCCATCTGACACGGAACATCGGGACCTTCTCTCCAGCGTAGCTCAGCTCCCAGATCTCCTCGATCCTTCCGTAGTATCTGTCCTTGTCGTTACCGGTGTAGGATTCCATCGTTACCCCGGAGTTCTGATAACCATCGCTCTTCATGTCCTTGTCCTCGGTGTAGAATGTGTAGCCATTGATATCATACGCCTCATAGGTCATCAGGTTGTGCTCAGCGCCCTGTGACAAGGCGAATATGAGTTGTTCTTCCGCGGAAGAATCCTCATGTAAAGGGTACGACAGAAGCTTCTTCTTGAACCAACGCGTGAAACATGAGTTGTGCTCTTTGATTATATCTCCGTCCGTCCTCTGTTGGCCTCGGTCATTGTACGTTTTCTCAATAAAGGTTTTGTGCTCTACCACCCAAGGATCGACCACGTCTATGTGTTGTAGCACGACTAGGTTTGCTCTTTCAAAGTCGGCGAGTCGACCCTCGAAGTCGACATGCATTTCGCGGCGACCCTCGCGGTGACCCCATCCAGCGAGCCTGCCGAGGTGCCTGTTGATGGGCAGACCAACGGGGTTCTCGATGCCTAGATAATTCGTGCAGTAGAAGATGCACTCTTCGGTCAGAAAGCCCCTGGCTATGCTTCCCTCTGGACGTGACATGTTGCGAACGTATCCTTTGATGACACCATTCATCCTTTCGAACAGCATCATGCTGTGCAGGAACATCGGCCCGAGATGGATGATATCCTCCACGATATGGACCAGCAGATGCACCATAACGTCGAAGAATGCGGGCGGGAAGTACATCTCAAGCTCGCATAGTATCACCACGATCTCTTCCTGTAGCCTTCTGAGTTGCCTCACGCCAACCGACTTTCGAGATATGACGTCGAAAAAGTTGCATAGGCCAAATAGCGTTTCACGGACGTGCGCGTCCATGATCCCACAAATTGCAACTGGAAGTATCTGCGTCATCAGCACATGACAGTCGTGAGACTTCATCCCGCTGAACTTCTGCTTCGCTGGGTCTAGGTATCAGCTTATCTTCCCCGCGTAACCGTAAGGAAGTTTTACTCCTACGAGGTAGGTGAAAAACTGCCCGATCTCCTCCTGACTTAGAGTGAAGCACGCGGGAGGGTAGTCATTTCCGGTCTTCTTGGCCTTTTTGCCTTTGCGACGACTTTCCGTGTCCTGCTTCGCCTCATCATCATCATCATTAGCGTGAAGCTCCTGCCTGATGCCCATTGATTTCAAGTGTGCCCTTGCTTTCGGCCCATCTTTGGTCCTCTCTAGCATGTTGAGCAGGGTACCAAGCAGACTCTCGCACACGTTCTTCGTGATATGCATGACATCAAGGCCGTGAGGCACACGGTGGATCTTCCAGTACGGCAAGTCCCAGAAAACATGCCTCTTTTTCCATACCTTTAGCAGCGGCTCTGGCGCCTTTCGCTTCTTTCCCTGCTCTGGCACCTTTTGCTTCTTTCCCGGCAGTGGGCAATCTTTCCAATTTTTCAACAACTCATCTATTTCCTCGCCGCTCCTCGTATGCGGGCGTCTTCGGGGTTCAGTTTCACCATCGAACAGATCCTTGTGTTTCCTCCACGGGTCATCGTCACGAAGCCACCTTCGATGTCCCATGAACACGGTTTTCGAAGACCCGGGATCTCTATCTAGCTGGCGATACGTTGTGTCATCCATGCACCTGACGCATCCAGAAAATCCGTGCACCACCTGACCCGCGAGATATCCGTAACCGAGATAGTCATGCACCGGCATGAGCAGTGCGGCTCTCATAGGGAAATATTATTTCTCTGCGGCGTCCCACGTATTGGCTGGCATTTTCCACAACGTGTCTAGATCCTCTTTCAGCAGCCCCAGATACAGATTGATGTCGTTCCCTGGTTGTTTTGGCCCTTCAATTAGCATACTCATGTGAATGTACTTCCTCTTCATGCACAACCAGGGGGGAAGGTTGTACATCCACACGAACACAGGCCAGGTGCTATGTGTGCTTCTATGGCTGCCAAACGGATTGACTCCATCGGTGCTCACGCCCAGCACGATGTTCCTTGGATCGTTCCCAAATTCTAGGTCTTCTAAGTTCAACGCTTGCCACTGGCTCGCAATCTTAGGGTGACTCAGCATCTTGTCTTTTTTATTTATCTCCGGATCATTTCCGTCATCTTCTCGCTTCTTCTCCTCCTTATTCGCGTGCCAACGCAGGAGCTTTGCAACCTTAGGGTCCGCGAAATACCGCTGCAGATGAGGAGTGATCGGAAAGTGCCACACCACTTTTCGAGGAGCTTTCTTCCGCTTCTTGTATCGAGTGACGCCGCACACCGGACATATGGTAGACTCCGCGTGCTCGTCCCGAAAAATAATGCAATTGTTCATGCACACATGGTATTTCACGTGCGGTAAATCCAGAGGACACACGATTTTCTTCGCCTCCTCGAAACTGGTCAGGCACTTGTTCCCCTTGGGAAGACGTTCGTGCCAGAATGACATGTTCTTGTCGAAGCATGCATCGGTCATTTGTGTTTTACCTTCATCTCCAGAGCCATGAGCGTTACTTTCACGTGGGTATCCTCGGGCCTGCATCCTTCATACAATGGAGTAACCGCGTCTATCTCCAGTTGATACAACTTGGCTTTCTCTCAGGTGGCAGCTCTTGTGTTATCCGTCTGCTTGAGAAGCAGCTCTTGAATATGAGGGTCTTGCACCCAGCCTCCATCGTCGTCTGCTCCGGCATCTTCATCTAGATCATGATCATGCCCTTCGTCTTGATCTTCCTCATCATCATGTCCGGCATCTTCTACATGATGACTGTGTACAGCATCACCGTCGTGATCATGTCCTTGAGATTCTTCGTCTTCTCGCCCGCCCTCGCCGTGGTGGTTGTCTTGCTGCCCTTCCTCATTTCTTGCCCGGCCATGGACGACTTCATAGTCATCTTCATCACCTTGCCACCGATAGCCAACCATGAAACCATGCAAGAGCAGGTGGTCCCGCACCTTCCCGGAATCCGGGTCCGCAATAAGGCTCTTCAGCTTGCATCTTCGACACGGACATCTTATCTCCGTCTCGTTCTTTTGAAGCATCTCGGCCTTCGCGGAGCTCAAAAACCTATTCACGATGCATTCGGTCATCGTGCGGACCATGGTTGCCTGCGGGGTAGAGCAAAATGATATTTTAGAACCAAAAAAAAGTTTGGCATGACTTTCCCTAAAAATAGGACAAAAAAGAATGCATAGTGCCAAAATTCTCGCCGAAACGGAAATGAATCAACATTTCGGCAAAATATTGGCAACTATCACATTTCAAATACCGGTACCTGCAAACACAAACATATATGCAACACCACAAACATACATAGATCTAGCTAGGCCATACAAAGTGCATGTGCACGGTTGTTGGAGCTCGAGGGAGAAAAAATGTAGATCTACAACATAAAGATAGCTTTCCCCCTTACTTACCTATCAAAAAAAGGTAATTTAACCACTTAATTTTGATGAATCTATGGTGCAAATGAGGTGAGGAGGAGGAGGCAGCCGACATAAGCTTGGAGGAGGAGGTGGAGAGAATGAAGTGGGGAAAGTGAGTGTGTAGGTGTGGCTGTCCAAAATATCTAGATGGTCCCAGGTTACTAATGGCGCACCAGTCACAAATGCGCCATTAGTAACCAGGGTTACTAATGGCGCACCAGTTTGAGGTGCGCCATTAGTAGTTTTGCAAAAAAACATGGTACTGGCGCACTGAGTTGGAGGAGCGCCATTACTAGTTAAACTAGTAATGGCACACTGTGCCACGGTGCGCCATTAGTATTTCTGGAAAAAAATTATTTGTTACTAATGGCGCACCGAGGGTGTGGTGCGCCATTAGTGTCTACCACTCTAATGGTGCACCAACACATGGTGCGCCATTACTATATAGTAGTGGCGCTCCATGTGTCTGGTGCGCCATTAGAGGCCATATCATCTATAGCCCTTTTCCTAGTAGTGTTAGACCTAAATAATTGTTATTTTTGGTGCCAGCGTTGAGCATGAACATTTTATCTGGATCTTGTTTGTTGCGAGACAGTTATTCATTTAAATCATAGAATAATGGTTGTTCTATTTATATGAGTAATATCTTTTATGGCCATGCACCCTTGAAGAGTGGTCTATTTTTGTTGGATCTGGATCGTAGTGTACACATATTCATAATATTGAAACCAAAAGATGCAATGTTGATAAGGATAGTGCAACTTATTTGTGGCACTGCCGTTTAGGTCATATTGGTGTAAGGCACATGAAGAAACTCCATGCTGATGGGCCTTTGGAATCACTTGATTTTGAATCACTTGGTGCTTGCGAACCATGCCTCATGGGCAAGATGACTAAAACTCCGTTCTCCGAAACAATGAACTGAGCAACTGACTTATTGGAAATCATACATAGTGATGTATGCAGACCAATGAGTGTTGAGGCACGCGGCGGGTATCATTATTTTCTGACCTTCACTGATGATTTGAGAACATATGGGTACATCTACTTGATGAAGCACAAGTCTGAAACATTTGAAAAGTTCAAAGAATTTCAGAGTGAAGTTGAAAATCATCGTATCAAGAAAATATAGTTTCTACGATCTGATCGTGGAGGCGAATATTTGAGTTACGAGTTTGGTCTTCATTTGAAACAATGTGGAATAGTTCACAGCTCACGCCACCTGGAACACCACAGCGTAATGGTGTGTCCGAACGGCGTGACGTACTTTATTATATATGGTGCGATCTATGATGTCTCTTATCGATTTACCACTATCGTTTTGGGGTTATGATTTACAGACAGCTGCATTCACGTTAAATAGGGCACCATCTAAATCCGTTGAGACGATGCCTTATGAACTGTGGTTTGGCAAGAAACCCAAGTTGTCGTTTCTTAAAGTTTGGGGCTGCGATGCTTATGTGAAAAAGCTTCAACCTGATAAGCTCGAACCCAAGTCGAAGAAATGTGTCTTCATAGGATACCCAATGGAAACTGTTAGGTCCACCTTCTATCACAGATCCGAAGGCAAGATATTCGTTGCTAAGAATGGATCCTTTCTAGAGAAGCAGTTTCTCTCGAAAGAAGTGAGTGGGAGGAAATTGGAACTTGATGAGGTAATTGTACCTTCTCCCGAATAGGAAAGTGGTACATCACAGAAACTAATTCCAGTGATTCCTACACCAATCAGTGAGGAAGCTAATGATGATGATCATGAAACTTCATATCAAGTTACTACTGAACCTCGTGGGTCAACTAGAGTACATTCCGCGCTAGAGTGGTACGGTAACCCGGTCCTAGAAGTCATGTTACTAGACCATGATGAACCTATGAACTATGAGGAAGCGATGATGAGCCCAGATTCCGCAAAATGGTTTGAGGCCATGAAATCTGAGATGAGATACATGTATGAGAACAAAGTGGGGACTTTGGTTGACTTGTCCGATGATCGGCAAACCATTGAAAATAAATGGATATTTAAGAGGAAGACTGACGCCGATGGTAATGTTACTGTCTACAAAGCTCGACTTGTTGCGAAATGTTTTTGACAAGTTCAAGGAGATGACTACAATGAGACTTTCTCACCCGTAGCGATGCTTAAGCCTGTCCGAATCATGTTAGCAATTGCCGCATTTTATGATTATGAAATCTGGCAAATAGATGTCAAAACTGCATTCCTTAATGGATATATCAAAGAAGAGTTGTATATGATGCAACCAGAAGGTTTTGTCGATCCTAAAGTTGCTAACAAAGTGTGCAAGAGCCAGCGATCCATCTATGGATTGGTGTAAGCATCTCGGAGTTGGAATATACGCTTTGATGAGGTGATAAAACATATGGTTTTATACAGACTTTTGGAGAAGCTTGTATTTACAAGAAGTGATTGGGAGCTCTATAGCATTTCTGATATTATATGTGGATGACATATTGTTGATTGGAAATGATATAGAATTTCTGGATAGCATAAAAGGATACTTGAATAAGAATTTTTCAATGAAAGACCTCGGTGAAGCTGTTTATATATCAGGCATCAAGATCTATAGAGATAGATCAAGACGCTTAATTGGAATTTCATAAAGCACATACCTTGATAAAGCTTTGAAGAAGTTCAAAATGGATCAGTCAAAGAAAGGGTACTTACCTGTGTTACAAGGTGTGAAGTTGAGTAAGACTCAATGCCCGACCACTGCAGAAGATAGAGAGAAAATGAAATTCATTCCCTCTGCTTCACCCATAGGTTCTATCATGTATGCAATGTTGTGTACCAGACCTGATGTGTGCCTTGCTATAAGTCCGGCAGGGAGGTACCAAAGTAATCCAGGAGTTGATCACTAGACAGCGGTCAAGAACATCCTGAAGTACTTGAAAAGGACGAAGGATATGTTTCTCGATTATGGAGGTGACAAAGAGCTCGTTCTAAACGGTTACGTCGATGCAAGCTCTAACACTGATCCGGATGACTCTAAGTCACAAACCGGATACGTATTTTTGTTGAACGGTGGAGCTGTCAGTTGGTGCAGTTCCAAGCAGAGCGTCATGCCGGGATCTACGTGTGAAGCGGAGTACATAGCTGCGTCGGAAGCAACAAATGAAGGAGTCTGGATGATGGAGTTCATATCCGACTAGGTGTAATACCTAGTGCATCGGGTTCAATGAAAATATTTTGTGAAAACACTGGAGAAATAGCCTTGGCGAAGGAATCCAGGTTTCACAAGAGAACCAAGCATATCAAGAGACACTTCAACTCCATCCGCGATCAAGACAAAGAGGGAGACATAGAAATTTGCAAAATACATATGGATCTGAATGTCGCAGACCCGTTCACTAAGCCTCTTCCAGGAGCAAAACATGATCCGCACCAAGACTCCATGGGTGTTAGAATCATTACTATGTAATCTAGATTATTGACTCTAGTGCAAGTGGGATACTGAAGGAAATACGCCCTAGAGGCAATAATAAAGTTGTTATTTATATTTCCTTATATATCATGATAAATTTCTTTTATTCATGCTAGAATTTTATTAACCGGAAACTTGATACATGTGTGAATACATAGACAAAACAAAGTTTACCTAGTATGCCTCTACTTGACTAGCTCATTAATCAAAGATGGTTGAGTTTCCTAAACCATAGGTATGTGTTGTCATTTGATCAACGGGATCACATCATTAGGAGAACTATGCGATGGACAAGACCCATCTGTTAGCTTAGCACTATGATCGTTTAGTTTTATTGCTATTACTTTCTTCATGACTTATACATGTTCCTCTGACTATGAGATTATGCAACTCCCGAATACCGGAGGAACACCCTGTGTGCTATCATATGTCACAGCGTAACTTGGTGGTTATAAAGATGCTCTACAGGTGTTTCCGAAAGAGTTTGTGGTGTTGGCATATATCAAGATTAGGATTTTTCACTCCGAGTGTCGGAGAGGTATCTCTAGGCCCTCTCGGTAATACACATCATAATAAGCCTTGCCTGCAAATGACTAATGAGTTAGTCACGAGATGATGTATTATGAAACAAGTAGAGAGACTTGCCAGTAACGAGATTGAACTAGGTATGATGATACCGATGATCGAATCTCAGGCAAGTAACATATCAATGACAAAGGGAACAACATATGTTGTTATGCAGTTTGACCGATAAAGATCTTCGCAGAATATGTAGGAGCCAATATGAGCATCCAGGATCCGCTATTGGTTATTGACCGGAGATGTGTCTCGGTCATGTCTACATAGTTCTCGAACCCGTAGGGTCCGCACGCTTAACGTTTGATGATGATTTGTATTATGAGTTATGTGTTTTTGATGATCGAAGATTGTTCGAAGTCCCGGATGAGATCACGGACATGACAAGGGGTCTCCAAATGGTCGAGACATAAAGAATGATATATTGGATGATGTTATTTGGACACCAGATGAGTTGCGGGTGTCACCGGATAAATATCGGAGTGTCGGAAGGGTTATCGGAACCACCGAGGAAGTAATGGGCCTTATTGGGCCTTAGGGGAGAGATAGGGCAGCAGCCAAGGGCTGGTCGCGCCCCCCCATGGGCCTAGTCCGAATTGGACTAGGGGGAGGGGCGGCGCCCTCTCTCTATTTCTCCTCTCCCTCTCCTTCCTTCTTCTCCTAGTTGCACTAGGAAAGGGGGGATCCAAGTCTTACTAGGAGTAGGATTGCCCCCCTTGGGCGTGCCCTATGAGGCCGGCCGGCCTCCCCCTTGCTCCTTTATATACGGGGGCAGGGGGCACCCTAGAACACACAAGTTGATAGTTGTTTTAGCCGTGTGTGGTGCCCCCCTCCACAGATTCCACCTCAGGTCATATTTTCGTAGTGGTTAGGCGAAGCCCTGCACGGATCACATCATCAACACCGTCACCATGTCATCGTGCTGACGGAACCCTCCCTCGTCCTCAACTGGATCAAGAGCTCGTGGGATGTCATCGTGCTGAACGTGTGCTGAACACGGAGGTGCCGTATGTTCGGTACTTGGATCGGTTGGATCGTGAAGACGTTCGACTACATCAACCGTGTTATTAAACGCTTTCACTTTTAGTCTACGAGGGTACATGGACACACTCTCCCCGCTCGTTGCTATGCTTCTCCTAGATAGATCTTGCGTGATCGTAGGATATTTTTTTGAAATACTATGTTTAACAGTGATAGCAATGGTTTTGTGGCAAGTGTAACAGTAGCAGCAGCAGTGGTAACTTAGAAAGAACAATATAAGGAAAACTCATAGGCATTGGATCGGTGAATCTGTTAGATGATATTCATCATAAAACAGTCATAACCTAGGGTGATACAGAACTAGCGCCAGTTCATAAATATAATGTAGGCATCTATTCCGTACATAGTCATACGTGTTTATGGAAAAGAACTTGCATATCATCTTTTGACCTACCCTCCCGTGGAAGCGGGTCCATAAGGAAACTTAGGGATATTTAGGCCTCCTTTTAATAGAGAACCGGAACAAAGCATTAACACACAGTGAATACATGAACTCCTCAAACTACGGTAATCACCGGAAAGTATCCCAATTACTGTCACCCCGGGGTTTACGGAACATAACATGTAGCAGGTGCATATGACTTGCAAGATCGGATCTAGAACATTGATATAATGGTGAAAACATAAACGGTTCAGATCTGAAATCATGCCACTCGGGCCCTAGTGACAAGCATTGAGCATAGAAAAGTCATAGCAACATCAATCTCAGAACATAGTGGATACTAAGGATAAAGCCCTAACAAAATACACTCGATTACATGATAAACATCATGCAACTCCTCACCGACCAGTGAGCCTATGGAGGAATTACTCACTCCCAGTGGGGAGAACCATGGAATTGGCGATGAATGAGGGTTGGTGATGACGAAGACCGAAGATTCCCCTCTCTGGAGCACTGAACGGACTCCAGATCTGGCCTCCCGATGAAGAACAGAAAGTGGCAGTGGCTCGGTATCGTAAAACATGATGAGACTACCTCCTCTATTTCTCTCTCCGAAAATAGGTATTTATGGAGTTGGAATTAGGGTCAAAGGGGCCACGAGGTGGCCACAATCCACTAGGGTGCGCCTGGAGGGGGTGGGCACCCTAGTGTCTTGTGGTCAGCCAGGGGGGACCTCTAGTGGTTCTTGGTTTCAGTATTTTTCTTTTATTCTGAAATAAATCACCAAAAAGTTTTGTCCAATTCCGAGAAATTTTGTTTTTGCTACAAAAACACCATGGTAGTTCTGCTAAAAACAGCTTCAGTCCGGCTTAGTTCCATTCAAATAATGTAAATTAGAGTCCAAAACAAGAGCAAAAGCGTTAGAAAAAGTAGATACGACGGAGACGTATCTGTCCGCCAAAATCCGGTCTGTGACCTCGAGGGGCATAGCTTCCTTTTTTCTTTTCTTTTTTGATATCTTGGCAGACAAGTTGATTTTTTCTTGTCCGACAAATACACAAATAGGAAATGAAGTCAGTTGGAGATCGTGATCGCGAAAGGATACCACCTTTGGTACTCCCATATATATTGCTTACCAGCCGCGACCAAGGACACACCGAAAACACCTAAGGTTTTGCCTCATCTTGGAGCTTGCTCCTCCATTGTAGTCTACTTCATCCCAAACGTCGATGTAAATCGGCGTGCGGGAGAGCAGGTCTCCGTAACTGTTTGTTCCTGCGATCCTGCACCGAAAGAGGATAAATTATATTTTTGGGAAGCACTCTGCACGACTTCTCAATTTCTTCATCACGGGTTGTGTCAGGGATATGGTTAATAGGTATAAACCGGGTATTGTAAACCGGCTTAACTGTATTGTACTTAATTTATTAGTAGTAGAGATCACGGCCCATAAAGATTTCAGGGCCCATGTATAGAAATACGGTTTATCAACCGCCAGAAAGATGTAACTTGAGAAATAAGAAAGGAAGAGCAGAGACCGAGGCGGACACGATTATGAGCCGGCCTCGGGATTCTGTAAACCGGACCAGGCGTCACCTCTATATAAAGGGACGACCCGGCACTGGTTCAAGGACAAGCGATCATTCCGTCGAGACGCAGGCAAGCGATTCCGCTCCCTGTAATCCGACGCACGAGTAATACCAAACCAACTAGACGTAGGCTTTTACCTTCTCGAAGGGGCCGAACTAGTATAAAACCCTTTGTGTCCTTTGTGCGCCATGAACCCTTTCAAGCTAACCCGTGCGATGGTTCCATCATCAAGTCCGTTAAACCGGACATCTGCCGTGTTAATTCCACGACAGTTGGCGCCCACCGTGGGGCTCGCGCACGACGGTTTCGAGTTCTTGGAAGGCGGCCTCAAGGGGTTGAAGGGCTACGCGGTCGGCCGGATGACCAAGAGTCGTCGGGGCCGGATCTACATCGATGACGCGGGATGGGGACCGGAGGCCGATTCGATCGAATACGGGTACCGGGTTCCCTTCGGCAGCATCCAAGTCTTCATCGGCAAAATCGGTGAACCGGGACCTGAGCCGGACACCTTCCCCAACATCATCGAGCCGGCTCAGCGTGCGAGATCGGCCCGGATTCTACCTGCTGTGAGGCGTGTGTTTGTTGGAGCGATTCACGGAGAACAAGCGGAGGACGGTTTGGAATCTGATGGTGCAACCGTCGTCTATTCAGATGACGAATCTTCGTCCGGGGAAACTGAGTCTCTGTATCAGTTGCGGGACGGCCGGTCTGAGGGCGAGTCCGACGGAAACAGTATTCCGGGCCCCTCCGACCCGCCAAACCGGGTGGCGGTTTTTATGGCCGGTTCACAACCCCCGACGAACGGAACAACAGCAGAGGCTGGCGCAGGAGGAAGCGGCTCAAATCCCTCCGTTACTGCGGTTCTATCCACCTTGATGGAGGAGTTCGCGGCTAAGGCAATAGAGGCCGTAGCTCCAGCAGACAAGGCGCAACATGATACAGTGCTGCTCCAGTTGAAGGCCCGGATTGATCAGTTAAAGGAAGATCTAAAGGCAGAGGGAGAGATGCTAGCGGCAAGGCAAGCGGAGTTGGATGAACAAGCTTTTCACTTAAGGATGGAGCAGGCTTCCATGGAAGGGGTAAGAGGACGAAAATATCGATCCCGCCTGCCGCCGGGTTATGAACCTACGGATTTGTTCAGAACACCGGGGGTCGGGGCCAGTAACAATCCGATCTTAAACCGGAGAAGTTCACCGGCTCGAGAGGAACCGGTTCAACAACCCGCCGCGGAACGGGAGCGACGGATTACATCGGCACCGTATGTTCCGGTCCCCCCGGGGCACTATTCAAACCCTGTGGATAATATCGCTGCAGCGGCGGCACGATTGGCCGCTTTACCTGTGGAAGAAACATCCCCTGTAGCGATAGAGGCGCGCAGGGCCCAGAGATTACTCAACACGGCCTTAGTACAGCATCAAGCGTACTCTCACAGCAGGGAAAGGTTGCATTCAACGCCACGTCCCAATCGAAGTTACTCTAGACATTGGGAGGAGCCCGAAGTATCTAGCAGCGAACGGAGGAGACATCAGCATAGGCAGAATAATCCGGCAAGGGCAGAAATACCAGCCCCGGATCAAAACCGGCCTAGATCGGAGGCCAGGGAGGAGATCCGACAGTCGACGCCGGTTTACACCGGCGCTACGGGGGCAGGAGCGACAGCGAGCAGTTTTGGGATACAGTGTCTTGTCCCGGCCCTGCGGAGTGTTAAATTACCCAAAGATTTCAAAGGACCTCGCAAAGTGCCCAATTACACAGCCGATTTACCGCCCGAGGCTTGGGTGGAAAGCTACGAGATGGCTATGGAGATGCTGGACGTGGATGAGTCGGCTTGTGCCAAATATTTCACTATGATGCTTGAAGGGACAGCCCGGACGTGGCTGAAGGGACTTCCTCCGAATTCCATCGGATCATGGGGGGAGCTGCGTAGTCAGTTCATCAAGAATTTCAAAGATACATGCAAGCAGCCTATGTCGGTGATAGATTTAGCGGCATGTGTGCAGGGGGAGCAAGAGTCTACAGCAGCTTGGGTGCGCAGAGTGGCAGAGATCTTGCACTCCTCAAATGGTATTAATCCGAGCACCGCGATTGTAACTTTGGAGAACAATTGCCGGTTTGAATCTTTGAAATTAAAACTCGGACGGCTCAAACGAGAGTGCAATGACATGGGGACTTTAATGAGTGCCTTGGTAAAGTATGGAGACTCGGATAATACCAAATATCCGGAGCCAGAAGGAGATAAAGCGGGAAAAGCCAGCAAGGCTGGTAAACCGGTTTCAGCCAATCCGATCACGTCAGGTGTGTTGGGCAAACGCAAACCGGAAGGCAGCTCTGATTTTGTAGCCAATACACAGGTTCAAGGCGGTTTTCAGGGAAATCAGCGGGGTCCCGCTCGTCAAGCCGGTGGAGGAAATCCGGGCTGGGAACAGGATTTGGATCAGCCCTGCGCAAAGCATAGTGGGGCTAGGGGGCCTGCGAAGCATACTGCGAGAGAATGTTTGAACCCCACAGGAAATAGCCGTTTTAATCCTCATAGCCGGCCCCCGAATGCCGGTTTAGGGCCCGGGTTTTATGGCCCAGGTTACCAAGGGAACAATTTCGGTTCAGGATATAGAAGCAACGGCGGTTATCAATCCCGGCCAGGTGGCCCGGGCGGTCAAGGAAACTATAATGGTCAAGGAAGCCAATCACATTATCAAGGCGGTTATCAGAATCAGGGAAATCAACCGTATCATCAAGGTGGTTATAATAATCAGAACAATCAGCAACAGAGCCAAGGGAATCACAATAACCAAGGAAATCAGCAGCAGCAGCGTCCACAGCAACAACAGCAGTCCGGGTACCAGAGCAATCCAAAGGAGTTGAGCAGTGGCCAATATCACGTTTTTACCACAAGTCTATGCAAAAGGGACCAGAAGGTTTTAAAGCGGACTGTTAATGCGGTAGAGCCGGCGACACCGCAGTTTCTACGGTGGTCAGAGCAGCCCATTGTTTGGAGCAGGGAGGATCACCCGTTACGAGTAGATAACCCGGGACATCTAGCCTTGGTAGTGGCACCACAGGTGGGAGGATACCGGTTCACTAAAGTTCTCATGGACGGAGGTAGCAGTATCAATATATTATATTACGAGACTTTCCGTCGTATGGGTCTGACAGATAAGCAGTTAAGGACGTCAAACACAGTGTTTCACGGGGTGGTTCCAGGTAAGTCAGCTTATCCGGTTGGTAAGATTGACTTAGAAGTTACCTTTGGAGATGAGCGGGACTCTAGGTCGGAGATGATCACCTTTGAAGTTGTCAAAATCAAAAGTCCATATCATGCTTTGTTTGGGAGGACGGTTTATGCTAAATTTATGGCTAGGCCATGTTATGTTTATCTGCAGCTCAAGATGCCGGGTCATAAAGGCACGATTACGGTGCACGGCAGTCGTAAGATAGCAGTAGAATGTGAAGAGGGTGATGCGGCTTATGCAGAAGCGGTGTGTTCGGCGGAAGAGTTAAAATTCTATAAGGATAATGTTGATCCGGCGGACATGACTCCACTAAAGAAGCCAACCACTGAGCATGATCCGGCTTTGAAGTTCAAATCAGCGGAAGAGACTAAACAGGTCGATTTTGTGCCCGGAGATTCATCCAAGCAGTTCACCATCAGTGCTAACTTGGACCCTAAATAGGAAAGCGCGCTCATCGAGTTCATCCGTGAGAACCGGGATATCTTCGCATGGAAGCCCTCTGACATGCCTGGTATACCGAGGGAACTCGCTGAGCACAAGTTAAATATTGATCCGAAGTTTAAACCGGTAAAGCAGTATCTGCGCCGCTTCAACGAAGAGAGGCGCAAGGCTATAGGTGAAGAAGTAGCTAAGCTCTTGGCGGCAGGGTTCATAGTGGAAGTGTTTCATCCGGAGTGGTTGGCCAACCCGGTGCTAGTTCTAAAGAAGAATGGGAAGTGGAGGATGTGCGTGGATTACACAGACCTCAATAAAGCTTGCCCAACTGATCCTTTTGCTCTACCTCGCATTGATCAGATTATTGATGCTACAGCAGGGTGTGAGCGGCTGAGTTTTTTGGATGCGTACTCAGGCTATCACCAGATCAAAATGGCAGTTGAAGACCAAGAGAAGACGGCATTCATAACCCCTTTTGGTGCTTTTTGCTATGTGTCTATGCCTTTTGGGCTCAAGTGTGCGCAGGCGACATATCAACGTTGTGTTCAGAACTGCTTGAAAGGACAGATAGGAAGGAACGTACATGCTTATGTGGATGACATTGTGGTTAAGTCAAAGGAGGAGAGGACAATGATAGAAGATCTCAGAGAAACCTTTGACAATCTTCGGGCTTACAAGATGATGCTCAATCCGGAGAAATGTGCCTTTGGTGTCCCGGCTGGTAAGCTTTTGGGATTCCTGGTCTCAAACCGGGGAATAGAAGCCAATCCGGAGAAAATAAGGGCCATCACATCTTTGACAAAACCGGCTTGCATTAACGACGTTCAGCGCATAGCTGGACGGATCACGGCTCTAAGCCGGTTCATCAGTCGTTTAGGAGAAAAGGCGATCCCGCTGTATCAAATGTTGAGGAAAACGGACCGGTTCATCTGGAGTGATGAAGCGAATACAGCGTTTGAAAGTCTGAAACAGCAATTAGCGAAGCCGCCGGTTTTGGCCGCCCCTATTGACAAGGAGCCTTTGCTACTATATGTTGCTGCAAACACACGGGCAGTTAGCGTTGCGATTGTGGTTGAGCGCAAGGAAGCAGGGAAAGAACATCCGGTTCAGCGTCCGGTCTACTACGTGAGTGAGGTACTCATTGAGTCTAAGCAAAGATACCCTCACTGGCAGAAACTGGTGTATGGGGTGTTCATGGCGAACCGGAAGCTGAAGCATTATTTCCAAGGGCATCCGATAACTGTGGTCAGCTCGGCTCCGTTGGGAGATATAATCCAGAATAGAGAAGCGACAGGCAGGATAGCCAAGTGGGCCATTGAGCTCAGTCCACATGAGTTAAAATACGTACCACGTACTGCTATCAAATCTCAGGCACTGGTGGATTTCATCAACGACTGGACAGAGTTGCAGACCCCAGAAGAAAAGCCGGATCTCACTTATTGGACGATTTACTTCGACGGTTCGAAACAGTTGGAGGGCTCAGGGGCCGGAGTGGTTTTAACTTCCCCCAGAGGTGATAAATTTTGTTATGTCCTCCGGTTGTTATTTCCTTGTACTAATAATGCAGCGGAATATGAAGCACTACTTCATGGTTTGCGATTGGCAAAGGAGATGAATTTAAGCCGGGTTAGGTGCTTGGGCGATTCAGATCTAGTGGCACAGCAAGTTTCGGGCAAGTGGGATTCAAGGGATCCCCTCATGGCGGCTTATCGGCGAGAGGTTGAAGCAGTGGCAGGTTACTTCAAAGGGTATCAGGTGGAACATATAGACCGGCGGAAGAACGAAGCAGCTGACGCTTTAAGCCGGCTAGGGTCGCAACGTAAACCGGTGCCACCGAACACCTTTTTGGATGAATTACATAATCCTTCGGTTCAAGTACCTTCAGAGGACGATCTGGCTGTTCCGGACCCAGAGGCACAGTTGGTGGCAGCAACCCATGTTATCCCGGATTGGACGGTACCTTATTTGGTATATTTAAGCCGGGGAGAATTACCAGAGGACGAAGGTGAAGCACGACAGATAATCCGGCGTTCCAAGTCTATGACAATTGCCAATGGGGAGCTGCATCATCGTAGCACATCTGGAGTATTTCAGCGGTGTGTTTCAGCTGAGGAAGGTTGTGAGGTCCTAAGGGAGATTCATGAAGGAGATTGCGGTCATCACGCCGGATCAAAATCGTTAGTGGCTAAGGCTTTCCGACATGGCTTTTATTGGTTAACCGCACATGCAGATGCGGCAGACCTGGTCCGTAAGTGTGATGCTTGTCAGAAATTCTCAAGACGTGCCCTTGTTCCAGCACAAGAACTCCGGATGATACCGATAACTTGGCCTTTTGCAACTTGGGGGCTTGATATGGTTGGTCCGTTCAAGAGATCCCAGGATCAGAAAACTCATCTACTAGTGGCAGTGGACAAGTTTACAAAATGGGTTGAAGCAGAGCCTATAAGCAAGTGTGATGCAGCCACAGCGGTTAAGTTCATCAAAAAAGTAATATTCCGGTTTGGTTTTCCACACAGTATCATCACAGATAATGGCACCAACCTATCTCAGGGTGAGATGGAAGAGTTCTGTCAACGAGAGCATATTCGTTTGGACGTAGCTTCTGTGGCTCATCCCCAATCCAATGGGCAGGCAGAAAGGGCAAATCAGGAGATTTTGCGAGGAATCAAACCCCGGCTTATGACACCTTTGCAGAGAACCCCAGGGTGTTGGGTTGAAGAGTTACCGTCTGTCCTTTGGAGTATTAACACTACACCAAACCGGTCTACAGGGTATACACCTTTCTTCATGGTTTACGGTGCAGAAGCAGTTCTTCCAAGTGACATACGCCATGATTCCCCAAGGGTGGCGGCCTATGTAGAAGCCGTCAACGAAGAGTCAAGACAGGATAGCTTGGATCGTTTGGATGAAGAGCGTGACATAGCTGCAGCACGGTCAGCAATTTATCAGCAAGACCTGCGCAGATATCACAGCCGCCGGATAAGAACCAGGACGTTCCAGGAGGGTGACTTGGTACTACGGCTCATCCAAGATCAAACAGACATGCACAAGCTAGCTCCGCCATGGGAAGGACCTTTTGTGATCAGCAAAAATTTACACAACGGGTCATACTATTTGGTGGATATTCGAGAGCATAAAGATTCACGGACATCCGAAGAGGAGACGAAAAGGCCATGGAACATTGCTCATCTACGGCCGTATTATACTTGAGCTATAGGCTCCCATGTATCCTATGTATATATTATGAATAATGAATAAACCGGCACCCTCGGTAAACCGGGGGCTCAGCTCTTTTTCCATGCATATCAAAATTTGCGGCAAAAATCAATATCAGTTTGTTATCAAAGGAACATATTTCAGTATTAGCTGGGTTTAGAAACTAATCTTTGCAGGGTATGTGAAGAAGCGGTAAAACTCGCCGAAGCATGAGATCGTATCCGGTTCAAGAAGAGGAAAACCTCATAAAAAGGAAAAACCCCGGCCGGGTTAGGAAGAATGTCAGAGGCCCCTGAGGACAGTGGTATCGCCCACACACCTCTTGAATGGCTATGTTATGAAATTTTGGGTTCCCTGAACAAAGTCGGTATCAATCCGCGTTCAAATGATGGCCCGGCCCCTGAGGACAGTGGTATCGCCCACACACCTCTTGAATGGCTATGTTATGAAATTTTGGGTTCCCTGAACAAAGTCGGTATCAATCCGCGTTCAAATGATGGCCCGGCCCCTGAGGACAGTGGTATCGCCCACACACCTCTTGAATGGCTATGTTTAGAAATTTTGGGTTCCCTGAACAAGTCGGTATCAATCCGCGTTCAAATGATGGCCCGGCCCCTGAGGACAGTGGTATCGTCCACACACCTCTTGAATGGCTATGTTTAGAAATTTTGGGTTCCCTGAACAAGTCGGTATCAATCCGCGTTCAAATGATGGCCCGGTTCTCTGAATAGTTTTTTGAGCCTGGCAGCTCTTTGAAAAAGCCTCGGTTGCATAGTTTGATTTACAATGAATATGTGTTTCTTGATGGTTTCTGTGTTTCATAACCTTTTTCACCAAGGGGAACAACTCTGGAAGTTGGCTGTATATCTATTATTATAAGTCCGGATCATGAACATCAGAGGATGTTAAACCGGCGTTCATCGTAACCCGGTTCGGCTTCATGATGAGTTGACAATTGGAAGGAAGAGGTAAGGTGCAAGTTACAAATTGCTGAACCAAGAAAAGAAAAATTCATGACCAAGTTAAAATTGAAGAAGTCCACGGGCTGGTTGAGGTAGTTTAAACATCTTGCCGGTTTAAGGTATTTCGATTACATACATTCATGGTATCAAAGTTGTTTATCAAAGGTATGCTTGTTTATCATAGCAAGAGAGCAAGCTGATCCGTCCAGTGGTCACACCACTAGGACATACTTTTTCATCTTTTCTATGAACAGGGCAAGAGATCCACATCAATCAGCAAGTGGACGAAAGAATACTTTATAAAACGACCAAAAACCGGATCACAGTGCATTAAAATTTCAGCTAAAGCCTATTACAAGGCATGAAAGCCAAATAGCCGGAAGCATTGTTTAAGGAATAGCAAATGTGATTACAGCAGTAAAATTTCAAGATTCCGTTCCTCCTTGCCGGGATGACTGGCCACCATCTGGTTCCGGAACATCTTCTTCTTCATGAAGCGGCGGGAAATCTGGTGCACGCCAATCAATCTTGGCCAAGGCACGGAAATACACTTCATCGTTGATCAACTCAGCAGGATCAATATCAGGAGCATAAGTGTGAGGACGAACCGGCGGAGTTAAGTTTGCAACATCATAGACCGGACGTTCCACACGCTCGTTTTGAAGGTTGTACGCTGGGTGGTATCGGGATAAATCAGCTTCCACCGCAATCTTGCTGGAGAGTGGACGCATTTCCTTCGTCAGAACATACAGATCTCTCTCACCAAAGGCTGAACCGTCTTCCTTTGTGTCAGGAAACCCGGTTAGCACTTCTGCCGGATCAATGTCTGGAACCCAAGCCTTAGCTCTTGTCAGGGCCAGAAGAGCACCTCCTCGAGCAGCTGATTTCTTCACCTCTTCAAGACGAGTTGGTAGAATCGACAAGCTGCTCAAAGTAGCTTTGATGGTTGAAGGAGCCGGTTTACCGAAGGAGGTAGCGCTGATAATCCTTTGCGCCCCGGAGTATAGTTGCTCCACTAAGGTATAGCAGGCCTTCAGTTTTTTCCGAACATCATCCCCGAGATGGGAGACACGGCGTCCTACATACAACAAGAAAGTTTAAACCGGTACAAAGCACAGTTGGCACAGATAACAGACAAGAATTCAGGTTCGGCTTACCAAAAATAGCAGAAACCATCAAATCAACTTGGCGCTTCAACCCGGCCAATTCTTCGGTAACCGGGTTAAGAGCTCCTTCGGCATCTTGAACACGTTTTTCAAGATCCTTCCTCTGGACTTCAAAAGCGGTCCGTTCTTCATCAAAGAACTTTTTCAAGTCTTCAGCAGTTTTCAAACTCACTTGAAGATCTTTTTTCGCCTTTGAAGCGGCTGCCTCTGTATCTATAAGCCGGCTTCGAAGTTCACTGTTTTCTACAGCATTCCGGTTCAGCTCAGCCTACAGACAAAGTTCACAAGTAAGGATTAGAATTACAAAGTCTCAAGCACACAACAAAGTTGTCTACTTGACACTTGGGGGCTAATGGCAGTTGAAGTAATCCGGTAAATACAAATTGAAAATGCAAGTCTCAAGCACACAACAAAGTTGTACGCTTGACACTTGGGGGCTAATGGCAGTTGAAGCTAAACATCAGAGACAATTTCTACAAGTATCAACTACATAACCAAGTTATCTACTTGATACTTGGGGGCTAATGTACGGATCAGCAGTTAAAAACTATAAAGTTCCGGATTACCTTCAATGAAGAAGATAAACCGGAACTTGGGGGCTGTTAGAAGATAAAGATGCGTCAAAATAAAACAAAGTCAGAACAGGAGCACTTACTTCGTATTTTTCTCTCATCATATTTACTAAGCTGGCTTCAAAATCCCGGCTACTGTGGAGCCGGCTCAAATATCCGGAATAAAGGTCTTGAGCACTCATGCTTGAAAGATTGGATAAGTCTGTGCTCCATTTCCCCTTTTCCTGAGTTACTTTCTCCGATTTAGCAGTATGCTTTGCTAAAACGGTGGGTTTGGCTGGTGCAACATAAGCAGCACCAGTAACCACAACGTCAGGGGAAGTAGGTGCATGGGGAGGTGTGACTTCAGCTTGGGCCGGATCAGGAGATCCCGGATTAGCTTGAGGTGAGCTAACCCGGGCCGGACTTGGTGGATCTTGGGCAGCATCGGTGGCAGGAGTATCAAGGACAGGTTCTTGAACCGGAGTGACAGGAGTATTTTCAGGAGGGACAGTTGCTGACGGTTCAATCACTGGTTCATCAGTAGAAGGGTCAGCGACAGGCTTCTTACCCTTAGCTCTTTTGCTGGGTTTCGGTTTGCTGGAAAACAAGCAAAGATAAGTCAGCATTATAAAGAAAAGGAAGGTTATAAACCGGAAAAAGTAAAGAGAATTACCCTGGGGCAGTCTTCAAGGGTGGAAGCTGTGTCGCAGTTGATTCGCCCGATGAAGACAGCGGAGTGTCCTGATAATCAGGATCAGTCGGTTTAAGTGGTTTTCTGATAAGACCGGCCTTGGGGTGAAGAAGAGTTGGAGAGAGCATCACCTCAGCGCGGCGCTTTCGAGCCGGAGTTAGCGAAATCCCAGAGGATTCCACTGCCAAACCGCTATGGCGAGTGGTCCGGCGCAAGGCTTCGTGCTGTTGTTTCTTCAAATCAAAATTGGGATCCAACTTAGCATAAGGATGAGAAAATTGATACTTTCTAACAGTCCGACGGATCTTTTGAGGAGGGGGTTCTGAATCGGAAGAAATAAGGGTTACCTCAATCTCCGCCGGGTTATCACCTTCGAGTGGATCCTGTGAAAAGGGCATCATTAAAGATATGAACAAGTATATAAAAGCAAATGTAAACCGGAATAAAGCGTACCTCGGAGTCCGGATCATCATCTTCAGAAGGAGAACCGGTATCAACGGCAGCTTTCCTTTTCTTATTTGCAGGAGTCTTTCGGCGAGTTTGCCTTGCAGGTTTTTCTTGAGGTTTCCTCCTCCAGAAAGGATCATCAGCCTAAATGAAAAAAAGGGAAAGCAAGTAAAAGACGGTTCAAAGACTACGGTTTATGAAATACAAGTTAAAGACATTTACCTCAGGCTGTTTGTTTTTCTTGAAGTATGGGGCCAAGCCAACCTTGGTGCAGTCTGTTAGAGCAGGGTTGACAATCTTTTTGGCCGATTCAATTACTTCCGATTCAGACAACTTATCCTTAGAAAATCTCTGAGGGTCATCCGATTTACCGGAGTAATTGCACATCAAATCAGGGCGCCGGCTTAAGGGAAGAATACTCCATGATAACCAGCAGCGAAGAAAATCTGTGCCAATCAGGCCGTTTGCTATGAAGGCCCTCAGCTTAGAGAGTTGAGGAGAAAATGGGATCCGTTCAGCAGCGCTTAATCGTTGCGGCAAGGGGTGATTTGCCGGGATACAAGTCTCACGATAACCCGGCAAAGGGTTTTCACCTTCAGGAGACGTGTCTATGCAGTAAAACCAGAACTTGTTCCTGTCCTTTGGATGAGTGTGCAAGGAGGCATGAGGGAAAACTACATCCCTCCTCTTCTGAATACTGATACCACCAAGCTCTTGGTGAGGCCCGCTGGTGAACTCAGTACGCCGGTTCAAGTGGAAGAAATCCCGAAAAAGATCAACCGAAGGCTCTTCTTGCAGGTAAGCTTCAGAGAAAACTTGGAAATCACAGATATTGGAGACGGAGTTCGGTCCAATATCCTGTGGATGCAGCTGGAAGGTGGCAAGGACATCCCGAAAAAATTTTGAACCAGGGGGAGAGAAACCCCTGGAGATGTGATCCAGAAATACAATCACTTCCCCGGACCTAGGAGCGGGAGGACACTCATTACCCGGAGCGCGCCATTTCAGTTCAGCCTGAGGACCTAATGTACCAATGCTTGATAGTTTGACTAAATCCTCTTCAGTTATAACAGAACGGACCCAGTCGCACGAAACATATTGCTTGGCCATTTGAGCAAAGTACTGAAGAAGAGAAAAGTGCAAAGACGGATTATGAAAGAGTAATGATCCGGAATATGATCATGATATGCAATGGTTAAGATGAAGAATTATTTGGCAAGGTTAAACCGGAATTATGAAACGGAGTGTTATCATTTCCGGTTTAAATGGCAGTTGAAGGGGAATCATTTAAAGTTATTATATCAGGTTACATCATTTCCGGTTTATGACATGGTGATCTAAACCAGAGCATACTTAGTAGGTCTATTGAAGAGAAAAACAAGTTTTCAACGCGTTACTAAGGAAAAATAGATCTGAGCATGAGGAGATAAAGAAACGAAAATCGCATGGAAAATCTACAGAAGTCCAATTTAGGGCAGATGAGTTCATAGGAGATGCATAAAAAGGAGATCCAAAGCAAGCAAACGGCGGAAGTAAAAACAACAAGATTTAAGGGGCAAAGTGTAACAGCTAAATATGCGGAACTAGTACAAAAGGTTCTACTGGTGGAGCTCTAATGGCGGAAAAGCAGAAGCTCTAATGGCAGGATGGATAAAACTACATGGTTGTAGTGAGATCTAATCTGGTGCGGTGCGAGAGACCTACAGATCAGGGCCTAAAGGTTACAAGGTTTTTTATGTACTAAAGATTTATGAAGGGACAAAAGCTTCACCGACAGCCCTAATGGCGGAAGAACACGGGCGAAACAATGGTGGATACAGATCTACCGAGAGGGGAATGAACATACCAGGGACAGTGAGAATCGGCGGCGGAGAAAATCTGGTCAAGGCTCAGGTTGATGCAGCGGCCGGTCGAAGGCTGAAGATCTTGCGGTCGTCGGTGCGTTCTTGAGCTCGAGCAGCAATGGAGATGTGCGGGTCAGAAAGCGGAAGGAGGAAGAAGAAGCGAGAAGGAAGAATGAGGAGGGGCGGTATTATTTATAGACGGAGAGGCGGATGTGAAACGACAGGTGCGGTAATCAAGGGAGAAAATCGGATAAAGATCCGTTGAACGCCTCGATTCTCGGGATAACCATTAAAAATAAGCTACAGTACAGCTCGCGGCGATAAATGCGGAGCTGATGTCATTATCAGACTTTAATGATTTTGGAAGATGACGTCAGAGCCGGTTTACAAGAAAAAATGAAGACAGAAGAGAAGTTGCAGAAGACGATGGAGACTGATATGAACAAGTTCAAATCATTCTGGGGCCTAATGTCAGGGATATGGTTAATAGGTATAAACCGGGTATTGTAAACCGGCTTAACTGTATTGTACTTAATTTATTAGTAGTAGAGATCACGGCCCATAAAGATTTCAGGGCCCATGTATAGAAATACGGTTTATCAACCGCCAGAAAGATGTAACTTGAGAAATAAGAAAGGAAGAGCAGAGACCGAGGCGGACACGATTATGAGCCGGCCTCGGGATTCTGTAAACCGGACCAGGCGTCACCTCTATATAAAGGGACGACCCGGCACCGGTTCAAGGACAAGCGATCAATCCGTCGAGACGCAGGCAAGCGATTCCGCTCCCTGTAATCCGACGCACGAGTAATACCAAACCAACTAGACGTAGGCTTTTACCTTCTCGAAGGGGCCGAACTAGTATAAAACCCTTTGTGTCCTTTGTGCGCCATGAACCCTTTCAAGCTAACCCGTGCGATGGTTCCATCATCAAGTCCGTTAAACCGGACATCTGCCGTGTTAATTCCACGACAGGTTGCCTGCCATCCAAGTGGGGCGGCACTACTCATCGCCGTCTCCAATACCATCATCAACTAATTGTCGCCAACATCATCAACAACATCGCCCCCACAACGGCTAATGAACAATACGTCCATTGAAATCTGTTAATATCTCTATTTGTAGTTGTTACATGTGCGATGCTCCCGTGTATGTTTTCTTGTTCATTTACTATGCTAGATTTTTTGCATGCTATTTTCTGTTCTGATCATAAATTATTTAGTGGCATAATCTTGAATCATATCTTACATTCTTAGAGCATGGTTAATAGTATAGCCAACTGCTGGCTATATGATATTACCATGTCATCTATAGCCAGCCTTATAGTCACAAGTATAATAGATGCATATCAATTTGTACTACTTTGTTGATAATATTTAAAGTCTTACAGGCCGCCTATGTCATCCTATTGTACTTGCTCTGAAGAAGTTGATCCCAATTCTACCAACATGTAAAGTGTCCACCTCAACGTCCCACTAAGCAATGCATTTAAATCTTCTCTGCCACTAAGCCATGCAAAATCTGCCATATAAGAGCTCTCAACATACAAAGTGTTCACCTCAACATCTCACTAATCAATGCATTTAAGTCTTCTATCCCACTAAGCCATGCAAAATCTGCCACAAAATGGGTCATGCATTTAACTTGTAAATTACATACAATTATTTTTGCATTGGTCTATGCATGTAACGCTGCCACATCATATGTTCATATTATTCATTCTTCACATTTTTGTTTGAAATGACCTTTTAACTGTAATTCAAAAGTTTTCATTCTATTTTTAGACATTTTTGTTTGAAATGACATTCGGATTTTAAGTTTGTACTTTTTTCATTAGATTTAGCAACTACTTAAAAAAATTAACAAAGTTCCCACAACAACATGCGGGGAGAGAGTCATCTTCACTGCTCATGTCCATATTTTCCTCAATGAAGAAGACACCCGCGTAGACAACTCCAAGGAATTTTAAAATCACTTTATGCTACTTATGTTCCAAAACTATTTTGCAACAGTAAACTAATCTCATATGTTTGTATTTTCATGCTCATATTGTTAATTGAACTCCCTCCATCCCATAATATAGAGTGTTTTTGGATAATAGTGTAGTGTAAAAAACGCTCTTATATTATGAAACCGCGGGAGTTAGAGCATCTCCAGCCGTTTGGCCCCCCACGGCGCCTAAAAAGAGCGGCCTGGGGCGAACAGGCGCTAGCTCGGCCCCTGGGGGCGACCTAGCTCCAAGTGACGCCCCCAGGCGCCGGCCCCAGGATGCGGAAAATTCGAACTTGGTCGTTCCCGCTCATCACAAAAGACGCCACAAATCCGGCGATCACAAGTCACAGTTCGGCGATCGGATGTAGTCTGGCGTACAAAAACAGAGCGCCGCAAGTTCGCGTGTGCAACGAATTGTTGAGAAACGTAGTATTTTCAAAATTTTCCTACGATCACGCAAGGTCTATCTACTAGATGCATAGCAACGAGGGGGAGAGTGTGTCTACGTACCCTCGTAGACCGGGAGCGGAAGCGTCAAGTGACGCGGTTGATGTAGTCGAACTTCTTCACGATCCAACCGATCAACCACCGAACGTACGGCACCTCCGCGTTCAGCACACGTTCAGCTTGATGACGTCCCACGAGCTCTTAATCCAGTTGATCTTCACGGGAGAGTTTCCCCAGCACGACAGCGTGGTGACAGATATGATGTATCTACCGGCGCAGGGCCTCGCCTAAGCACTGCAACGGTATGACCGATGTGTGTTTCTGTGGAGAGGGGCACCGCACACGGCTAAAACAATTCAACTTGTGTGTCCTAGGGTGCCCCCTGCCCCCGTATATAAAGGAGCAAGGGAGAGGCCGGCCCTAGAGGGGGCGCGCCAAGTGTGGGGAGTCCTACTAGGACTCCCAAGTCCTACTAGGATTCCCCTTTCCTTTCAAGAGTAGGAGAGAAGGAAAGAGGTGGAGAGGGAGAAGGAAAAGGGGGTTGCACCCCTTGTCCAATTCGGACCAGAGGGGGGGCGCGCGCCTCCTTCCTTTTGGCCTTTCTCCTCTATTCCCGTATGGCCCAATAAGGCCCATATACTCCGAAAATACCCGAATCACTCGGAACCTTTCCAATGTCCGAATATAGTCGTCCAATATATCGATCTTTATGTCTCGACCATATCGAGACTCCTCGTCATGTCTCCGGTCTCATCCGGGACTCCGAACTCCTTCGGTACATCAAAACTCATAAACTCATAATACCGATCGTCATCAAACGTTAAGCGTGCGGACCCTACGGGTTCGAGAACTATGTAGACATGACCGAGACTCATCTCCGGTAAATAACCAATAGCGGAACCTGGATGCTCATATTAGCTCCTACATATTCTACGAAGATCTTTATCGGTCAAACCGCATAACAACATACGTTGTTCCTTTTGTCATTGGTATGTTACTTGCCCGAGATTCGATCGTCGGTATCTCTATACCTAGTTCAATCTCGTTACCAGCAAGTCTCTTTACTCGTTCCGTAATACATCATCTCGTGACTAACTCATTAGTCTTTTGCTTGCAAGGCTTATTATGATGTGCATTACCGAGAGGGCCCAGAGATACCTCTCCGACACTCGGAGTGACAAATCCTAGTCTTGATCTATGCCAACACCACGAACACTTTCGGAGACACCTGTAGAGCATCTTTATGATCACCCAGTTACGTTGTGACGTTTGATAGCACACAAGGTGTTCCTACGGTATTCGGGAGTTGCATAATCTCATAGTCATAGGAACAGGTATAAGTCATGAAGAAAGCAATAGGAATAAAACTAAACAATCATAGTGCTAAGCTAACGGATGGGTCTTGTCCATCACATCGTTCTCCTAATGATGTGATCCCGTTGATCAAATGACAACTCATGTCTATGGTTAGGAAACATAACCATCTTTGATCAATGAGCTAGTCTAGTAGAGGCATACTAGGGACAATCTGTTTTGTCTATGTAAGCACACATGTACTAAGTTTCCGGTTAATACAATTCTAGCATGAATAATAAACATTTATCATGATATAGGGAAATATAAATAACAACTTTATTATTGCCTCTACGGCATATTTCCTTTAGTCTCCCACTTGCACTAGAGTCAATAATCTAGCTCACATCGCCGTGTGATTTAATACAGATAGTTCACATCATTATGTGAATAACACCCATAGTTCACAACGCCATGTGACCAACACCCAAAGGGTTTACTAGAGTCAATAATCTAGTTCACATCGCTATGTGATTAATACCCAAGAGTAATAAGGTGTGATCATGTTTTGCTTGTGAGAGAAGTTTAGTCAACGGGTCTGTCACATTCAGATCTGTATGTATTTCACAAATTTCTATGTCTACAATGCTCTGCATAGAGCTACTCTAGCTAATTGCTCCCACTTTCAATACGCATCCAGATTGATACTTAGAGTCATCTGGATTTATTGTCAAAGCTTGCATCGGCGTAACCCTTTATGACGAACTCTTTATCACCTCCATAATCGAGAAACATTTCCTTAGTCATCCAGTTACTAAGGATAATTTTGACCGTTGTACAGTGATCTACTCCTGGATCACTATTGTACCCCCTTGACAAACTCATGGCAAGGTACACAACATGTTTGGTACACAGCATGGCATACTTTATAGAACCTATGGCTGAGGCATAGGGAATGACTTTCATTCTCTCTATATTTTTCTGCCGTGGTCTGGCTTTGAGTCTTACTCAACTTCACACCTTACAAGTCAGGCAAGAACTCCTTCTTTGACTGATCCATTTTGAACTACTTCAAAATCTTATCAAGGTATGTACTCATCGAAAGTCTTATCAAGCGTCTTGATCTATCTCTATGGATCTTGATGCCTAATATGTAAGCAGCTTCACCAAGGTCTTTCTTTGAAAAACTCCTTTCAAACACTCCTTTATGCTTTCCAGAAAATTCTACATCATTTCCAATCGACAATATGTCATTCACATATACTTATCAGAAAGGTTGTAGTGCTCCCACTCACTTCTTGTAAATACAGGCTTCACCGCAAGTCTGTATAAATCTATATGCTTTGATCAACTTATCAAAGCGTATATTCCAACTCCGAGATGCTTGCACCAGTCCATAGATGGATCGCTGGAGCTTGCACATTTTGTTTGCACCTTTAGGATTGACAAAACCTTCTGGTTGCATCATATACAAGTCTTCTTTAATAAATCCATTAAAGAATGCAGTTTTGTTATCCATTTGCCAGATTTCATAAAATGCGGCAATTGCTAACATGATTCGGACAGACTTAAGCATCGCTACGGGTGAGAAAGTCTCATCGTAGTCAACTCCTTGAACTTGTTGAAAAACTTTCGCAACAAGTCAAGCTTTGTAAACAGTAACATTACCGTCAGCGTCAGTCTTCCTCTTGAAGATCCATTTATTTTCGATGGCTTGCCGATCATCGCGCAAGCCAACCAAAGTCCACACTTTGTTCTCATACATGGATCCCATCTCAGATTTCATGGCCTCAAGCCATTTTGCGGAATCTGGGCTCATCACCGCTTCCTCATAGTTCGTAGGTTCATCATGGTCCAGTAACATGACTTCCAGAACCGGGTTGCCGTATCACTCTGATGCGGAACGAACTCTGGTTGATCTACGAAGTTCAGCAGAAACTTGATCTGAAGTTTCATGATCATCATCATTAGCTTCCTCACTAATTCGTGTAGGAATCACTGGAACTAGTTTCTATGATGTTCCACTTTCCAATTCGGGAGAAGGTACAATTACCTCATCAAGTTCTACTTTCCTCCCACTCACTTCTTTCGAGAGAAACTCCTTCTCTAGAAAGGATCCACTCTTAGCAACAAAGACCTTGCCTTCGGATCTGTGATAGAAGGTGTACCGAACAGTTTCTTTTGGGTATCCTATGAAGATTTACTTCTCCGATTTGGGTTCGAGCTTATCATGTTGAAACTTTTTCATATAAGCATCGCAGTCCCAAACTTAAAGAAATGACAGCTTGGGTTTCTCGTCAAACCACAGTTCATACGGTGTCATCTCCACGGATTTAGATGGTGCCCTATTTAACGTGAATGTAGTTGTCTCTAATGCATAACCCCAAAAGCGATAGTGGTAGATCGGCAAGAGACATCATCGATCGCACCATATCTAATAAAGTACGGTTATGACGTTCGGACACACCATTACACTCTGGTGTTCCAGGTGGCGTGAGTAGTGAAACTATTTCACATTGTTTTTACTGAAGGCCAAACTCGCTAACTCAAATATTTTACCTCTACAATCATATCGTAGAAACTCTTATTTTCTTGTTACGATGATTCTCCACTTCACTCTGAAATTCTTTGAACTTTTCAAATGTTTCAGACTTGTGCTTCATTAAGTAGATATACCCATATCTGCTCAAATCATCAGTGAAGGTCAGAAAATAACGATACCTGCCGCGAGCTTGAACACTCATTGGTCCACATACATCTGTATGTATGATCTCCAACAAATCTGTTGCTCGCTCCATTGTTCCGGAGAACGGAGTTTTAGTCATATTGCCCATGAGGCATGGTTCGCAAGCACCAAGTGATTCATAATCAAGTGATTCCAAAAGTCCATCACTATGGAGTTTCTTCATGCGATTTACACCATTATGACCTAAACGGCAGTGCCAGAAATTAGTTGCACTATCATTATTAACCTTGCATCTTTTGGCTTCAATATTATGAATATGTGTATCACCATGATCGAGATCCAACAAACTATTTTCATTGTGTGTATGACCATCGAATGTTTTATTCATGTAAACAGAATAACAATTATTCTATGACTTTAAATGAATAACAGTATTGCAACAAATATGATCAAATCGTATTCATGCTCAACGCAAATGCCAAATAACATTTATTTAGGTTTTACACTAATCCCGAAAGTATAGGGAGTGTGCGATGATGATCATATCAATCTTGGAACCACTTCCAACACGCATCGTCACTTCACCTTTAACTAGTCTCTGTTCATTCTGCAATTCTCGTTTCGAGTTACTAATTTTAGCAACTGAACCGGTATCAAATACACAGGGGTTGCTATGAACACTAGTAAAGTACACATCAATAATCTGTATATCAAAATATACCTTTGTTCACTTTGCCATCCTTCTTATCCGCCAAGTATCTAGGGCAGTTCCACTTCCAGTGACCATTTCCTTTGCAGTAGAAGCACTTAGTTTCAGGCTTGAGTTTTTGCTTTGGGTTTCTTCACGGGAGTGACAACTTGCTCGTCATTCTTCTTGAAGTTCCCCTTATATCCCTTTGCCCTTTACTTGAAACAAGTGGTCTTGTTAACCATCAACACTTGATGTTTTTTCATGATTTCTACCTTCGCTGACTTCAGCATCGCGAAGAGCTCGGGAATTCCTTTCATCATCCCTTGCATATTATAGTTCATCACGAAGTTCTACTAACTTGGTGATAGTGACTAGAAAAAATTGTCAATTACTATCTTATCTGGAAGATTAACTCCCACTTGATTCAAGTAATTGTAGTACCCAGACAATCTGAGCACATGCTCACTGGTTGAGCTATTCTCCTCCATCTTGTAGGCAAAGTACTGTCAGAAGTCTTATACCTCTCGACACGGGTGTAACACCCCAAATTTTTGAGTTGGTTTTTCTTGCAAACTTTTGGCCTTTTTGAAAGGGGGATTGTTTGATCCTTTCTTTTGCCCTTCCAAAATCCCTTTTTGCCAAAGTTTGTGTGTCTTCTCAAGCTTGGTTTTTGGCCTTGAAGTTCTCCTCTTGTGTTTGGCTCAAGCACAAGTTGAGATTCAAAAGGAGTTGTTTGAGTTCACCACTTCTTGTTTTAAAATTCTCAAGTTTAACCTTGACTTATCTCCCCTCCAACCTTCATCTTGCCATGATCCCAACAGGAACAATACTCTCCAAGACTCTCTTCACACCATGGGACAGGCATTTCATCAATTCCAGCAAGTTGTAAGCTTATTGGGATTTTTCCTCCTATTTATTTCATTCCAAAAATAATTCTGTCTTTTATTAGTGGACCTTGGTGATTTACAAAGGAACCACCTTTTTCATCTGCCTATTTGACTCCAAACCAACTCTCCTAGATAGTCCTTAGTACCCATAACCTAGATCCATCTTGTTTCACTGGTCCATAGTTCAAAATTTTCAAATTTCACCTGCTGCAAGTTTGGACCAGATTTGTAAAATTTGGTGAAATTCATATTTATCTTCATCCAAAAATTCTGTGAAAAATCATGCAGCCTCTAGATACATCAAGAGGCCACTCCACCAAAAATAAGCTCCAGAGACATTGTACAAATACGAGAATCAATTCATCAAACACCTAGCCTACACTGTTCTGTCAAACTCAGATTTGTTAACTGAAACTGTCGACAGTTCAACACTTCGTCAGTTTCGTCAGTTTCGTCAGATCATTCAGCGTTGCGACAAAACTCGTCTGTGCTTCCTTGGCTCGACGCTGCACTGCAGCTTCTCCTTATCCATGCGTCGCACGGTCGCTTGGCCGTTTCTGGGCGTCGGTGGCTCCCTGGCCCGACCGTGCCGGCGGCTGCCACGGCCACAGCGCCGCCCGTGGCGGCTGACAGAAGCAACGCCGCAGCTCCACGCCGTTTCGCGCCACCCAGACCATCCCAATGCTCCGCGTGTCCCTCCCCATAGCCAACGCATGCCTCGCATACCGTCGCCGTGGCCTTGCAAGCGCGGAGCGCCGTTTCTACCACCGACAAGCCGCGCGGCCATTCCGTCGAGGGCAGGCTGTTACTCCACCTCTACTGCTAAGTTAAGCGCGGGAATGGAGCTCCTACAGATCATAGATGATGCTCAAGCCCCTAGCCCCGCCGTCCGACCACTGCAGCGCCGTAATTGGCTCGCCGGACTTATCCGTTCGCGGCAGCCACCTCGAGCCGCCTATAAAAGGCACCCCCGAGCCCGTTCTCGAGCACACATGCCTCCACTACTTCCCTAGACCGCGCCCAATCTTAGGAAGAGCCCCGAGAGGCTTTTCTTCCCCGGCTCCGGCCAGCTACCTCCGCCTCGGGCTCCAGCTCCGTTCACTCCGGTGAGGGCTCCTCCGCCGCCGTGAACTTGAACGTAGTACCCTGGCATCCACCTAGTCCTAACCCCCAACCCAATTTCTCTCCAGAAACCTTCTCCGACGAGGTCCACGAACACCCGAGCTACCGTCCGCCGGAGATAAGCTCGCCGTCGACGTGGGACTCACCGGCACCCAACTCCACCACCGTTCGACGCGGAAGACCACCGTGAAGCCATAGGTACCACTCCCCTCCCCTATCTCGATGTGGATCGACGCCGGCGATCACCGCAGCACCGGCGCCGGCGCGGCTCTGTTTTTTTTTCAAACCTGACAGATGGGGTCCCTCTGTCAGTCTCTCACATCTCCCCCTCGAACCGTTTTCTGTTGGCGTATTTTAGAAAAGTGTGTTTTCCCTCTACGGGTGACGTACTGCGTACCGGTTCACTTTGTCCTTTTCTGTTCTAGCCCCTGGATCTTTTCTGTTTCATTACAGATGGGTCCCTAGACAGAAACCTTAATATCTTTTAAACTAAAAGTGATTTTGAGTTGATTCTTTTTCTGTCCACTTTGGTTTTCTGTCCAGTTTTTTGTCATGTTTTTGTGGAAATATTTTGAGCAACTTTATTTGCACGCGCGGTATTTATGTTAGTATATATTTTTGTTTAAATACATAGATACCGGAGGCCGTGACGGAGACGCGAATCACGCCGAGTTAGGCTCCGACTTTTCAAAACCAGGCAAGCATGTTTGAACTCTTGATATGATGAGGGTGTTGCATGTTTGCTCGAGTAGCTCGTTTATAAGCATGGTCATATGGGCATATGTGTATGGCATAGTTCATGCAAGTAAGCTTCGGGTGAGCCCCGGAGGAGAATGTTGAACCACCTCGATCATATGGTGATATGATGGGGTGGAATGTTGGTATTGTTGGAGCATGCCAGTAGTTGGTCAACTCAGTATCAACGGAGATCATGTCACGATTCCGTTCATCTCCTTTTCAGTACTATCATAGGCCGTCCGTTGGGATTACGGTCTAGTCGGTTGTAAACCACTTTCCGAGTACACACCAAGTAGAGGGGCCGGGATGAGGGTTCCATGGCCCTGGATTAAAGCCCGTCATCCGGTCAGGGGGCATGGGTGTTTTCGGTTGGGACCGAGAGGGGGGCACCCCTTAGAGCGCGCATATATAAATTTGATCCCATGCTATTCGAGGTTGTAGCCTCCCCGTCTTAAAGTTTTCCGTGAATGTCGTCGCGGGTGATTCCGGACGACAAGATGTTAAATGGGTGTGTACTGGTTCGTTGGGTTTCTACTAAAACACCGTAGACGGGGCTAGCCCACGTGGCTAGTAGAACCCGTTGGATATGAGTTATTAGTACAAGCTCTGCAGAGTTAAATTCCTTCTGTAGCCATGTTTATGGCCTAGGATCAATATTCCTGTCAACCCGGTGACCGTCTCTAGTATAATTCTTGTGAGTAACCAAAATAGTGTTATCATCAAGTTCATTTGGTAAATGAACTCACAACTATCTCTGTATTGATTTTCCTTTCCGAAGTATTTCATCATTATATACTGTTATTTATAAGCCCTTTATGCGATGTCGCTTAGACGTCCGACTGTGGCATTCTCATTATTTATTTTGTTATAAGCCCTTTATGTGATGTCGCTTAGACGTCCGACTGTGGCATTCTCATTATTTATTTTTGTTATAAGCCCTTTATGTGATGTCGCTTAGACGTCCGACTGTGGCATTCTCATTATTTATTTTTGTTATAAGCCCTTTATGTGATGTCGCTTAGACGTCCGACTATGGCATTCTCATTAT
>LR738714.1:582970109-583091465 GCA_902687465.1 Secale cereale
TTGTTATTTATTTTTGTTATAAGCCCTTTATGTGATGTCGCTTAGACGTCCGACTGTGGCATTCTCGTTATTTATTTATGTTATAAGCCATTTATGTTATGTCGCTCAGATGTCCGACTGTGGCATCCCTATTATTTATTTTTGCTATAAGCCCTTTATGTGGTGTCGCTCAGACGCCCGACTGTGGCCTGTTATCATTTATCATTTTCCTACGAGGCGCCACCCAGACCCTCATTTGGTCTCGTTATTTTTTTTATCTTTTGGATTTCGGGAGGATTACCGCCCGACTTCCATCCTTTACCTTCAGTGCATTCATATTTGGTTCCGGTTGCAATTTTGCTGGAATACTCATATGCATTCATGTTGGCATTTGTTATATCTTAAGTCTGAACTGTCTTGCGAGTACATTCAAAGTACTCACCTGGCTTGTTGATTTGGCCAGATGTGGACAAAGGCGATCTCATGGATGAAGAGTTCGATAGCGAGTCCGACGCTTAGAGGAGTCCCAGTCAGTCCCTTGCGATCCTGGAGTTGATCACTGTTTTATAACCGCTTCCGCCTATCACCAAATAAATTCATCGGGTCTCACTCCGACACTCGATGAGCTATAAAATATTGGAGTCACACCACCCATTTCACTATGACTTACTCCACCGCCTTTTATTACGAGTCAGTAGTATGCCACCCTGCCTTGTGCCATATCCGCCTCTATGTAATATATTGGCGCGCTTGTAATAAAAAAATTTGAGCCACCCCTAGCTCAACCTTGTATAATATTCAGTGTACTGGAAATTCTGTATGAAGGAATTATCTGCCAACAGGAATATTATTCCTCGCTGGTTAATAAAAAGATCGGTCTTCCGGTAATTATTTTACTGAAGGACCGGTCGTGACAACCTTGGTATCAGAGCCAGGCTGACTATAGGAAGCCACTAGGTGCGCTTGCTAATCGATTATTAGCGAAAAATCTGCTTTTCAGCATTTTTACATCTGTAGCAATTTTCTGTTGGTCAGCATAAATTTATGGCCTGACTATTCAGAATTTTTGTCTAGTCTTGTAGACGGCCAGCAACGACTGTGATGCACAGGTGTTCGCCAACATTCCTGAGGGGTTTGTCAAGCTCCTCATCGCCATCACCAAAGTCGCTATCGGGCCATCCACACGCCCCGAATTTACACTCTACCGTCACAAGCTCAACGACAGCGTGTCTATGCATCAGGCTGTGGTACACTTCAAAGGTGGGCGCTCGGAAGTGCGCCGCCTTCGATTTGTGGGCAGAGCCATGCCTACGGAGAGGCCTGCTATGCAGATGGCTGCCCGTGAGGCGATAGCTTGTCTCCGGGACATTCTACCTTCGATGAAGACTCGTCGCTTTCGTTACCTCCCATGCCACGTGCCTTATACGTGCCACTATGCATTTGCATGCGCAAATGGGGAGCGTGACGAAGCCATTGAATCAATGGTTGAATACCTCAAGGCTCTTGAGGCAGCCTTTGATAACCTGGTGGACGACCTGGTGGCCGCCCATATGGAGATGGTCCAGAGTGGCTCTGCCAACAGGAGGGAGCTGCTCCATACCGCACCACTGATGACTTTTGTCTCGTCCGCCGCATCCTATGCACCTTCCATTGTAGCCACCGCTCGCCGTCTGCCTACCACTGAGGAGTTTGACCAAGTCATTTCTCCTACTCCAGTCAGAGCTGCACCGCCTGCTGCACCTGCTTCGACACCTCGTACTCATACTCCGCGCCTGGAGCCCATCAGTGAGGAGGAAGTTGAGTCTCCAGCACCACTGGGCCTTACCCTCGGCAGGCCGAGGGAAATCTTCAACATCTCCGACTAGCGCGTCATTCCGCGACGCACCGCGCTCGCTTGTAATATTTGTGTGATATGTAAAATAGGTTGATGGGAGTAGTCTGGTTGCGCATCATGTAGGACCTTGGAGGAGTGCACTAGTTTCGAATAACATGTCAGGATGTGTACGCACACCCTGATTGACGTATGTATAATTAGGATCTGCGTGTAACATATGTACTAGCAGCCTTCTCCGTGCACAATCGACCAGTTTATTTCAAAAACCTTTTTCAAGCTCGTGTTTGACCGCTTTTGCAAAATCTTGGTTTATTTTGCTGCTCGGTTCTTCTTAGGTTTTCTGCTTTGTTACCCCAGAGTAAGAAATGACTCGTCCCTGGACACGTTCCATGCCAAGTCCGCCGGAGAAAAATTATGGCACGCAGACAAACAACAATTTCTCACAAGGGCAGTCAAGTCAGCAGGGCAGTGAGACAACATTTTCTCAAGTATGCCGCCTTTACGAGCAAAGTCAGCAACAGCACCAAGAAATGATGAACCATGTCATTAACATGGGAAATCACCGCGAACCATACCAGCAGCACTCAAAATTGTCTGAATTTCAGAAGACGCGTCCAACAACATTTTCACTCACAGACAAGCCTCTTGAGGCCGATGACTGGCTTCGAGATATTGAAAGGAAATTAATTGTGGCACAATGCTCAGACCGTGAAAAAGTGGTGTACGCACCGCATTATCTCACGGGAGCCCGAGTCATGGTGGGAAAATTTTCTGCTTATGCATCCCGACATAAATAATATCACCTGGGAGGATTTCAAGGAAGGCTTTCGTGGGGCACACATCCCTAAGAGTATCATGAAAATCAAGAAAAGAGAATTTGATGATCTTAAGCAAAGAGGCATGACAGTACAGGAGTACAACAGTCAGTTTGCGCAATTATCATGTTATGCCAATGAAGAGCGAATGACGGAAAATAAAAAGATGGAGAAATTCCTGGACGGACTGGCACCAGCAGTAAAATGCCAGTTAGTCGTACATACTTTTCCAGATTTCAAGACACTGGTAGACAAAGCCATTACACTGGAAAATGAATGTCGCAGCCTGGAAGACATCCACAAGAGAAAAAGGGATCAGACCAACCACCCCCGCAACAACAAGAATAAAATGAATTTCCAGAGGAACGCTGTGAACCGATCCACGACCAACGACACACGTCCAAATAAGAATTTTCATGCAAGAAACAAGGATTTCACCTATCGCCCGGGTGTTACCTGCTATGCATGTGGAGAAGAAGGACACTATGCTAAACAGTGCCCTAAGCCAAGAAACTCGGCGCCAAAGCCGAACAACAACGGGAACAATTCTGCGCCCAAGCGTAACAATTTCAACCCCAATAACAATCACAGGAAAGGCCACCTGAACCATGTGACCAAGGAGCAGGCACAGGATGCACCGGATATCGTACTCGGTACGTTCCCTGTCAACACAATACCTGCCACGGTTTTGTTTGATTCTGGAGCTTCTCATTCGTTCATTTCGAAGAGTTTTGCTTTGCAAAATGGTTTTTCAATGCTTCCTTTGGGAAAATCAATGACCATCAAGTCCCCCGGAAGTAAGCAGATCACTCAGAATTACTGCCAAGGTTTGACCATTGAGATTGAGGGATTAAAATTCCACGCGAACCTCATCGTGTTGGAAAACAAAGGACTGGATGTTATCCTGGGTATGGACTGGCTAACCACCAATAAAGGATTTATCGACTGCTTCAACAGAACAGTGATTCTTACTCATCATCATGGAAAAACAATAAGGGTCGTAGCTCAGGAGAGACCAGTATCTCGGCAACCAAAATTAAACAAAGTTGATGCATCTGAGTTAAGCAAGGTTCCGGTTGTATGTGAATTTCCGGACGTATTTCCCGAGGAATTACCAGGCATGCCGCCAGACAGAGAGATAGAGTTCATTATTGAGCTAGCACCAGGAACCACACCCATATATAAGAAACCATACGGAATGGCGCCATCCGAGTTGGTTGAATTAAAGAAACAGATAAAGGAACTGCTGGACAAGGGATTTATACGGGCCAGCTCCTCACCTTGGGGCTCGCCGGTATTATTTGCCAAAAAGAAGGATGGGACCATGAGGTTGTGTATAGACTACCGAGCGCTCAACATGGTCACAATCAAAAATAAATATCCGATGCCACGGATAAATGATTTATTTGACCAGCTCACGCAAGCCAATGTTTTCTCAAAAGTTGACTTAAGGTCAGGTTATCATCAACTAAAAGTACGCACAGAAGATATCCCGAAAACATCATTCACCTCAAGATACGGACTTTATGAATTTACAGTGATGCCGTTCGGACTGACTAACGCCCCCGCATATTTCGTCCACCTCATGAACAAAGTATTTATGAAATTCATGGACAAATTTGTGGTGGTATTTATTGATGATATTTTGATATATTCCATGACACCGGAAGAACATGTTGAACACCTCCGCATTGTACTGGGAGAATTAAGGAAACATCAGCTTTACGCCAAATTCAGCAAATGTGAATTTTGGTTGAGACAAGTGGGTTTCCTAGGACACGTATTAACGCAAGAAGGAATTGTTGTGGACCCAGATAAAGTCAAGGCTGTACTTGGCTGGAAGTCGCCAGCCAGTGTGACGGATATACGCAGTTTCCTCGGTATGGCCGGATATTACAGAAGGTTTATTGAAGGATTTTCCACCATAGCCAAACCAATGACCCAGCTACTCAAGAAGGATAAGAAATTTGAGTGGACCGAAGCATGTGAGAAAAGCTTCCAAGAGCTCAAAAAGAGGTTAACGACAGCCCCAGTATTAATTGTGCCAGACATACACAAGAGCTTTGAATTATATTGCGACGCATCCCGGAAAGGCCTCGGATGCGTACTGACGCAAGAAGGCAAAGTAGTCGCCTACGCATCCCGGCAACTGCGAAAACATGAAGAAAATTATCCTACTCACGATTTGGAGTTGGCAGCAGTCATTCATGCACTCAAGGAATGGAGGCACTTCTTACTTGGAAATCGATGTGAAATATATACGGACCATAAGAGCCTCAGCTATATTTTCACACAGCCAGATCTAAATTTACGACAACGAAGCTGGTTGGAACTGGTAAAAGATTACGACGTTGGTATCCACTATCACCCTGGGAAAGCAAACGTAGTAGCCGATGCTCTCAGCCGTTACCCCAGCCCGAACAGCGGCATCATACAGAACATAAGACCCGAATTTCAGCGAGAATTCGCCAGACTCAACCTAATGATGGTCACGGAGGGCGAAGTATCCAAGCTAGAAATACAGCCTACACTGATAGAGCAAATAAAGAAGGCTCAACTCGGACACACCAGCATCGAAGGAATAAAAAGAAAAGTAAGTCAAGGAAAGGCTTCAGAATTCACCATAGACCGCGAAGGAATATTATGGTTCGGAGACAGACTTTACGTACCCAACAGCAACGACCTCAAACAGCAAATTCTAGCGGAAAGTCATACCGCTCCATACTCCATCCACCCTGGAGGTACGAAAATGTACAAAGATATTCAGGAAAGATTTTGGTGGCACGGCAAGAAGAGGGATATAGCCACATTTATTGCATGCTACGATTCATGTCAACGCATTAAAGTCGAGCACCAAAAACCCGCAGGGCTATTACAGCCAAATAAGATACCAGAATGGAAATGGGATAATATCGGAATGGATTTTATTGTTGGACTACCACGATCACAACACGGTAACGATGCCATATGGGTCATCGCAGATAGACTGACCAAGGTGGCACATTTCATACCCGTCAAGACAACACACACCAATCAAAAGCTCGCCAAGCTTTACCCCGCCCGGATAGTATGCCTACATGGTGTGCCCAAGACTATAATATCCGACAGGGGCACTCAGTTCGTCTCGAAATTTTGGGACCAGTTGCAGCAAGCCCTCGGGACACAGCTAACATTCAGTATGGCTTACCACCCCCAGACTGGAGGACAAACGGAACGAGTAAATCAAATACTCGAAGACATGCTAAGGGCATGTGTCCTCACCTATGGGGCCAGCTGGGAGGAAAGTTTACCGTATGCAGAGTTTGCATATAACAATAGTTACCAGGCTAGCCTGCAGATGGCACCTTTCGAGGCCTTGTACGGACGAAGATGCCGTACTCCGTTAAATTGGTCGGAAACAGGGGACAGCCGCATATTCGGCCCCGATATGTTAAAGGAAGTTGAGGAGAGAGTAAAAATGATACAGGATCGACCCAAGACCGCCCAAAGCCGACAAAAGAGCTATTACGATCAAAAGCATCGGGAAATAAGTTTTGAGCCCGGTGACGACGTATACCTGCGTGTGTCACCGATGAGAGGACTACAACGATTCAAAGTCAAAGGGAAACTAGCACCACGATTCATCGGACCCTTCCGTATAGTTGCACGAAGAGGCACAGTAGCTTACCAGCTGGACCTTCCCAAGGAACTGTCCGACGTCCACGACGTGTTCCACGTCTCGCAACTACGAAAGTGTGTAAGCAACCCAGAGAAACATGTGTCACATGAAAATCTTGATGTGCAACCAGATCTTACATACCGAGAACACCCAGTGAAGATTTTGGAGGAGTCTGAAAGGAGGACCCATCAGAAAACTATTAAATTTCTCAAAGTTCAGTGGAGTAATCACACAGAGGATGGGGCAACATGGGAAAGGGAAGATTTCCTTTGGACAGAACATCCACACCTATTTGAGGATCAGCTGAAATTTCGGGGACGAGATTTTTCCTAAGGGGTAGGTGTTGTAACACCCCAAATTTTTGAGTTGGTTTTTCTTGCAAACTTTTGGCCTTTTTGAAAGGGGGATTGTTTGATCCTTTCTTTTGCCCTTCCAAAATCCCTTTTTGCCAAAGTTTGTGTGTCTTCTCAAGCTTGGTTTTTGGCCTTGAAGTTCTCCTATTGTGTTTAGCTCAAGCACAAGTTGAGATTCAAAAGGAGTTGTTTGAGTTCACCACTTCTTGTTTTAAAATTCTCAAGTTTAACCTTGACTTATCTCCCATCCAACCTTCATCTTGCCATGATCCCAACAGGAAAAATCCTCTCCAAGACTCTTCACACCATGGGACAAGCATTTCATCAATTCCAGCAAGTTGTGAGCTTATTGGGATTTTTTCTCCTATTTATTTCATTCCAAAAATAATTCTATCTTTTATTAGTGGACCTTGGTGATTTACAAAGGAACCACCTTTTTCATCTGCCTATTTGACTCCAAACCAACTCTCCTAGATAGTCCTTAGTACCCACACCCTAGATCCATCTTGTTTCACTGGTCCATAGTTCAAAATTTTCAAATTTCACCTGCTGCAAGTTTGGACCAGATTTGCAAAATTTGGTGAAATTCATATTTATCTTCATCCAAAAATTCTGTGAAAAATCATGCAGGCCACTCCACAAAAAATCAGCTCCAGAGACATTGCACAAATACCAGAATCAATTCATCTAACACCTAGCCTACACTGTTCTGTCAAACTCAGAACTGTTAACTGAAACTGTCGACAGTTCAACACTTCGTCAGTTTCGTTAGTTTCGTCAGATCATTCAACGCAGCGAGAAAACTCGTCTGTGCTTCCTTGGCTCGACGCTGCACTACAGCTTCTCCTTATCCATGCGCCGCACGGTCGCTTGGCCGTTTCTGGGCGTCGGTGGCGCCCTGGCCCGACCGCGCCGGCGGCTGCCACGGCCACAGCGCCGCCCGTGGCGGCTGACAGAAGCAACGCCGCAGCTCCACGCCGTTTCGCGCCGCCCAGACTATCCCAGTGCTCCGTGTGTCCCTCCCCACAGCCAACGCACGCCTGGCATACCGTCGCCATGGCCTAGCACGCGCAGAGCACCATTTCTGCCGCCGACAAGCCGCGCGGCCGTTCCGTCGAGGGAAGGCCGTAACTCCACCTCTACTGCTAAGTTAAGCGCGGGAATGGACCTCCTACAGATCATAGATGATGCTCAAGCCCCTAGCCCCGCCGTCCGACCACTGCAGCGCCGTAATTGGCTCGCTGGACTTATCCGTTCGCGCCAGCCACGTCGAGCCGCCTATAAAAGGCACCCCCGAGCTCATGCTCGAGCACACACGCCTCCACTACTTCCCTAGGCCGCGCCCAATCTCTGGAAGAGCCCCGAGAGGCTTTTCTTCCCCGGCTCCGGCCAGCTACCTCCGCCTCGGGCTCCAGCTCCGTTCACTCCGGTGAGGGCTCCTCCACCGCCGTGAACTTGAACGTAGTACCCTGGCATCCATCTAGTCCTAACCCCCAACCCAATTTCTCTCCAAAAACCTTCTCCAACGAGGTCCACGAACACCCGAGCCGCCGTCCGCCGGAGATAAGCTCGCCGTCGACGTGGGACTCACCGGCACCCAACTCCACCACCGTTCAACGCGGAAGACCACCGTGAAGCCATAGGTACCACTCCCCTCCCCTATCTCGCCGTGGATCGACGCCGGCGATCACCGCAGCACCGGCGCCGGCGCGGCTCTGTTTCTTTTTTTTTCAAACCTGACAGGTGGGGTCCCTCTGTCAGTCTCTCACATCTCCCCCTCGAACCGTTTTCTGTTGGCGTATTTTAGCAAAGTGCGTTTTCCCTCTACGGGTGACGTACTGCGTACCGATTCGCTTTGTCCTTTTCTGTTCTAGCCCATGGATCTTTTCTGTTTCATTACAGATGGGTCCCTAAACAGAAACCTTAATATCTTTTGAACTAAAAGTGGTTTTGAGTTGATTCTTTTTCTGTCCACTTTGGTTTTCTATCTAGTTTTTTGTCATATTTATGTGGAAATATTTTGAGCAACTTTATTTGCACGCGCGGTATTTATGTTAGTATATATTGTTGTTTAAATACATAGATACCGGAGGCCGTGACGGAGACGCGAATCACGCCGAGTTAGGCTCCGACTTTTCAGAACCAGGCAAGCATGTTTGAACTCTTGATATGATGAGTGTGTTGCATGTTTGCTCAAGTATCTCGTTTATAAGCATGGTCATATGGGCATATGTGTATGGCATAGTTCATGCAAGTAAGCTTCGGGTGAGCCCCGGAGGAGAATGTTGAACCACCTCGATCATATGGTGATATGATGGGGTGGAATGATGGTATTGTTGGAGCATGCCAGTAGTTGGTCAACTCAGTATCAACGGAGATCATGTCACGATTATGTTCGTCTCCTTTTCAGTACTATCATAGGCCGTCCGTTGGGATTACGGTCTAGTCGGTTGTAAACCACTTTCCGAGTACACACCAAGTAGAGGGGCCGGGATGAGGGTTCCATGGCCCTGGATTAAAGCCCGTCATCCGGTCAGGGGGCATGGGTGTTTCCGGTTGGGACCGAGAGGGGGGCACCCCTTAGAGCGCGCATATATAAATTTGATCCCATGCTATTCGAGGTTGTAGCCTCCCCGTCTTAAAGTTTTCCGTGAATGTCGTCGCGGGTGATTCCGGATGACATGATGTTAAATGGGTGTGTACTGGTTAGTTGGGTTTCTACTAAAACACTGTAGACGGGGCTAGCCCACATGGCTAGTAGAACCCGTTGGCTATGAGTTATTAGTACAAGCTCTGCAGAGTTAAATTCCTTCAGTAGCCATGTTTATGGCCTAGGATCAATATTCCTGTCAACCCGGTGACCGTCTCTAGTATAATTCTTGTGAGTAACCAAAATAGTGTTATCAACAAGTTCATTTGGTTAATGAACTCACCACTATCTCTATATTGATTTTCCTTTCCGAAGTATTTCATCATTATATACTGTTATTTATAAGCCCTTTATGCGATGTCGCTTAGACGTCCGACTGTGGCATTCTCATTATTTATTTTGTTATAAGCCCTTTATGTGATGTCGCTTAGACTTCCGACTGTGGCATTCTCATTACTTATTTTTGTTATAAGCCCTTTATGTGATGTCTCTTAGACGTCTGATTGTGGCATTCTCATTATTTATTTTTGTTATAAGCCCTTTATGTGATGTCTCTTAGACGTTCGACTGTGGCATTCTCATTATTTAATTTTGTTATATGCCCTTTATGTGATGTCGCTTAGACGTCCGACTGTGGCATTCTTGTTATTTATTTTTGTTATAAGCCCTTTATGTGATGTCGCTTAGACATCGGACTGTGGCATTCTCGTTATTTATTTATGTTATAAGCCCTTTATGTGATGTCGCTCAGACGTCCGACTGTGGCATCCCTGTTATTTATTTTTGCTATAAGCCCTTTATGTGGTGTCGCTCAGACGCCTGACTGTGGCCTGTTATCATTTATCATTTTCCTACGAGGCGCCACCCAGACCCTCATTTGGTCTCGTTATTTTTTTTATCTTTTGGATTTCGGGAGGATTACCGCCCGACTTCCATCCTTTACCTTCAGTGCATTCATATTTGGTTCCGGTTGCAATTTTGCTGGAATACTCATATGCATTCATGTTGGCATTTGTTATATCTTAAGTCCGAACTGTCTTGCGAGTACATTCAAAGTACTCACCTGGCTTGTTGATTTGGCCAGATGTCGACGAAGGCGATCTCATGGATGAAGAGTTCGATAGCGAGTCCGACGCTTAGAGGAGTCCCAGTCAGTCCCTTGCGATCCTGGAGTTGATCACTGTTTTATAACCGCTTCCGCCTACCACCAAATAAATTCATCGGGTCTCACTCCGACACTCAATGAACTGTAAAATATTGGAGTCACACCACCCATTTCACTGTGACTTACTCCACCGCCTTTTATTACGAGTCAGTAGTATGCCACCCTGCCTTGTGCCATATCCGCCTCTATGAAATATATTGGCGCGCTTGTAATAAAATTTGTTGAGCCACCTGATACGTCCAAAATGCATCACTATTTTATATCGTAATTCATCCTTATTCATTGATATATTTCACATTACGATGATGGTCTTATGTTGTTTTGGCTATTTTACACAGTTTGCAACTTTCCGGTGCCGAAGCAGCAGACGCAGGATTCAGCGGTAAAAAGTGGACGCTGAGTTGCTGAAGAAGAATACCTCCAAATTACCAGAAAATCGACGGAGGGTATTTTCCAGAAGGATCACGAATATACGCAAAAGAGCAACTAGAGGGGGGCCACAGGGTGCCCAGGCGGCCACCTGGCGCGGCCCCCACCCTGGCCGTGCCGAGAGGGCGCCTGGAGCCCCTGTCCCACTCCAGGCTCCCCCCTCTGGCCTATATACTCCTCGTCATCCAGAAACCCTAAAAGGGGGAGAGTTTACGGAGTTCTGCCGCCGCTCCGTGGTGGAAACCTACAGAGAAGAAAAGCCATCTCCGGCGGGCAGATTCCGCCGGGGAGATCACCTCCCGGAAGGGGAGATCATCGCCATCGTCATCACCATCATCACGGGCATCATCGAGATCATCATCAACATCATCCCCAACATCAGCACCATCTCCATCTTCATCCAATCTCATCTCACAATTGCAACTTGTGTTGTAATCCGTACTATCTATCCTATCTACCCTATCGGTGTTGATTACTACTTTGTGATGAATGCTATTGAGTTTTGTTTGAGAAATATCATTGTGTCCAGATTGTTTGTCATCCATCTATCTCCACTGATCATGATCTCTTTTATGTCTTGTGAGTAGTTACTTTAGTTCTTGAGGACATGGGAGAAGTCTTGTTGTTAGTAGTCATATGATGTTGAAGTAATATGTGTTGTTTGATACTTAAGTTGTGTTGTTATTTTCCTAGTGGTGTTGTGTGAGTCGAACACTCAACACTTCGCCTTATTAAGGACCTAGGGGAATAGATTGTGTACAAAGAATGCTTACGGTGGGTTGCCGGAGTGACAGAAACCTGAACCCCAGTTCGCACGCTTTTGCACAAGGGAACAATGGATCATCGATCGTATTGCTATGGTTAGGCTTTTGCCTTAAATACTATCTTGTATTTGCGGATGCTTGCAAGGTGTTTAATCATAAGAGTGCACTCATCTTAGTCTAGAGGGTGTACTAGCATAGATCCACCCACTCAACACTTATCAACACAGCACATAGTACCGATACGGAATATGGCGAAAGCACATGACTACCTCTCCCGTGTGTCCTCAAGAACACTTTAGCCTTTATAAGTTCAGTTGCTAGGCCTCTCCTTTGCTCAGAAAGGATTGGGCCACTTGTTAATCTCCAGTGCCTTTTACTTTGCTCGCTTTTACTTTCCTGTTGCTTATATCAAGAAAACCCCTAAAAAGTTATCTTTCAATGCTTGCAGTTATTCCTTGCTCAGAATCACTTATCAATACCTTCTGCTCCTCGTTGGGTTCGACACTCTTACTTATCGAAAACGCTGCAATAGATCCCTTACGGTTGTGGGTCATCAAGTACCGTTTTCTGGCGCCGTTGCCGGGGAGTGTAGCGCTATTGGTAAGTGAAGCTGGTAAGGAAGTTTTTATATTTCTGTTTTTATTTTGCTGTTGCTGCTCTTTGTCCTTATGGACAACCTTGCTATTGTATCGTTGCTTGTGGGAAGACGCCCCATATCTGTGGTGGTTGCTCCTCCCCCTACTGAAATTGTGCCCTATAAAATACGAGCTGGTATTATCGATTATGTTTTGGCTAATCGTTATGCAGGAGACAGACATCCCAGTGAACACTTGCTATATCTGTCACAACTAAGTTCATTATTTAAGCTTGCAGGTGTATCAATGGAGTTTTTCATGAGGAAATTGTTCTCTGTATCGCTTATAGATAAAGCTTCAGATTGGTATAAGCTTCTCGATAACTCACACTTGCTTGATTGGCAAGAGCTTATGTCTCTCTTTTATACCAAGTTTTATCCTCTTCATGAAATTCATCGAGACAGGAACTATATCTATAACTTTAGGTCTCGTGACGGAGAAAGCATTGCTCAAGCTTGGGGGAGATTGAAGTCCCTAATGCTCAAATGTCCTATTCATGAGCTCCCCAAGAAAATTATACTTACAAATTTTTATGCCAGGCTTTCTCGTCAGGATAAGGAGATGATGGATGCCTCCTCTAGCTGGGTATTTCAGACAAAGAGCGTTGAAGAAAGGTGGGATCTCATTGAAAGGATCCAGAGGAATACCGAAGATTGGGAAATCGATAAAGGTATTGAACCCGCTATAAATTATGAGCATGATTATATTGAGAGCTATGTGAAAACTGATTACTTCAATACCTTTTGCTCTAAGATTGGTCTTGATTCCCATCTAATGATTGATTTCTGTAAGGATTTTGCCTCTCACGTTGATTCTTTTAAAAAGAAGAGAGATCAGCATCATGAACCTTTCAAAGAGTTACCTGTTGATATTCATGTTGCTGACCCTATTTTGCCTGCAGTTATATATGAAAAGCCTCCTTTTCCCGAAAGGATAAGGGAGCACTCTCTTGTGACAGGCATAATAAATAAAAGTGAGAGAAGAATTGATGAGCCTGAGGACCAGATCAAGGTCGATCCTCAAGTTGCACTGGTTAAAGACCTTGTTACTAATGATGTTTTGGATTCCAATGTAAATTTTTGTGCTGTTTCCACTAACCTTGTCACAGCCTAGAATAAAGGCCCAATTTCAGGTACTCCAGTAGTATCTGTTAAAATAGGAGATCACAATTATTATGGGCTATGCGATTTGGGATCGAGTGCTAGTGCTATGCCCTATTCACTTTATCAAGAGATCATCGGTGAGATTTCACCTTGTGAACTTGAAGAAGTTGATGTTACCATTCATCTTGCAAACAGAGCAACTATCTCTCCTATCGGAATTGTGAGAGACGTTGAAGTCCTATGTGGAAAGGTAAAATACCCTACCAACTTTCTAGTACTTGGTTCAGTAAGGGACAATTTTTGTCCTATTATTTTTGGTAGACCTTTTCTCAGAACTTGTGGAGCTATAATAGATTGCAAGAAAGGTAAAGTTTCTGTTGAATTCAATGGTGAGCCATATGAATTTAACTTTTCTAAGTTCTCTAAGCAGCCTCGTGGTACCGATTTACCTAGTGATGATAAAATTATTGAAAGTATTGCTTCTATTGCTATTCCCCCTAATGATCCTTTGCAGCAATATATGGAGGACCACGAGAATGATTTGCATATGCAGGAAAGAAATGAACTAGATGAAATATTCTTGAGACAACCTGCTATACTGAAGCACAACCTTCCGGTTGAACCTTTGAGAATTTTATCAAAACCAAAAGAAGACCCGGTGTTCGATCTTAAACCTCTTCCCGATACGCTCAAGTATGCTTATTTAGATGAAAAGAAAGTATATCCTGTTATTATCAACTCTAACCTTTCAGGATATGAAGAAGAGCGACTATTGGAAGTACTTCGTAAACACCGAGGTGCAATTGGCTATACCCTTGATGACCTTAAGGGGATTAGTCCATCTATCTGTCAACATACTATCAACCTTGAGCCCGATGCTAAACCAGTTGTTGATCATCAACGACGGTTGAACCCGAAGATGATGGATGTTGTAAGAACTAAGATTCTCAAGCTTCTAGCCGCAGGTATTATCTACCCTATAGCTGATAGTAAGTGGGTAAGCCCGGTACATTGTGTTCCTAAGAAAGGAGGTACAACTATGGTTCCTAATGATAAGAATGAACTAATACCTCAGAGAATTATTATTGGATATAGAATGTGTATTGATTACAGGAAGCTGAACAAGGCAACCAGGAAGGATCACTACCCGTTGCCGTTCATCGACCAAATGCTTGAAAGGTTATCCAAAAATACCCACTTTTGTTACCTCGATGGTTATTCTGGCTTCTCTCAAATTCATGTTAACACTGCTGATCAAGAGAAGACCACTTTTACTTGTCCCTATGGTACTTATGCTTACAGTCGTATGCCTTTTGGTTTATGTAATGCCCCTGCTACTTTTCAAAGGTGTATGTCTGCTATCTTTCATGGTTTCTGTGCGGAGATTGTGGAAGTCTTCATGGATGATTTCTCCGTCTATGGAACTTCCTTTGACCATTGTCTCCACAACCTTAATAAAGTTTTGCAGAGATGTGAGGAGACAAATCTGGTACTCAACTGGGAGAAGTGCCACTTCATGGTTAACGAAGGAATTGTTCTTGGTCACAAGATTTCCGAAAGGGGAATTGAGGTGGACAAGGCCAAGATCGAAGCAATTGAGAGGATGCCCTATCCAAGGGACATCAAAGGTATTCGCAGTTTTCTCGGTCATGCTGGTTTATATAGAAGATTTATTAAAGACTTTTCTAAGACTTCGAGACCCCTCACTAATCTTCTCCAGAAGGACGTTCCTTTTGTATTTGATGAATATTGTAAGGAGGCTTTTGAAGTTCTTAAGAAAGCTTTAATAACCGCTCCTATAGTACAACCACCTGACTGGAATTTACCTTTTTAGATTATGTGTGATGCTAGTGATTTTGCTGTTGGAGCTGTTTTAGGTCAAAGGGTTGATAAGAAATTGAATGTTATACATTATGCTAGTAAAACCCTTGATAGTGCTCAAAAGAATTATGCTACTACTAAGAAGGAATTCTTAGCTGTAGTGTTTGCTTGTGATAAGTTTAGGCAGTATATTGTTGATTCCAAAGTTATTATTCATACTGACCATGCTGCCATTAAGTACCTTAGGACAAAGAAGGATGCCAAGCCAAGACTTATCAGATGGGTACTCCTTCTTCAAGAATTTGATTTGCAGATTGTTGATAGGAAAGGAGAAGACAATCCGGTGGCGGACAATCTTTCAAGGATGGAAGATATACCGCATGATCCCATCCCAGTCAACGACAGTTTTCCAGATGAGCAACTTGCCGTTGTAAAAGTACAATCTCTTTCCGATCCTTGGTTTGCAGATTATGCTAATTTTATCGTTGCGAAGTATTTGCCTCCAGGTTTAACATTTCAGCAAAGGAAGAAGTTCTTTCATGATTTGAGGCACTACTTTTGGGATGACCCACATCTTTTCAAAGAAGGTCCAGACGGGATCGTGAGAAGATGCATACCGGAACATGAGCAGACGGAAATTCTTAGACAATGTCATGATAGTCCCTATGGAGGACATCATGCCGGTGAGAGGACCGCACATAAGGTTCTTCAATCAGGTTTTTATTGGCCTACTCTCTTTAAGGATGCTAGAAATTATGTTTTAGCCTGTGATAAATGTCAGAGAGTTGGTAACATTAGTAGAAGGAATGAGATGCCTATGAATTACTCACTAGTGATTGAACCTTTTGATTGCTGGGGTTTTGATTTTATGGGTCCTTTTCCTTCTTCGCACAAGTACACTCACATTTTAGTAGCTGTTGATTATGTGACCAAGTGGGTTGAAGCAATCCCCATTGAAAGTGCTGATCACAAGACATCTTTGAAAATGCTCAAAGATGTGATTTTCCCTAGGTTTGGTGTACCTAGGTATCTCATGACTGATGGAGGATCCCACTTCACGCATGGAGCTTTTAGAAAAGGTTTAGCCAAGTACGATGTCAATCATAGAATTGCTTCACCGTACCATCCTCAAACTAGTGGGCAAGTTGAGCTCACCAATAGAGAGATCAAGTTGATCTTACAGAAGACAGTAAACAGAAATAGAAAGGACTGGTCAAATAAGTTAGGAGAAGCTTAGAACTGCTTACAAAAACCCCATGGGCATGTCCCCCTATAAGATGGTTTATGGCAAGGCTTGCCATTTGCCATTAGAATTAGAGCACAAAGCTTTCTGGGCTGTTAGAGAGCTTAATGATGACCCAAAGTTAGCTGGTGAGAAGCGTCTCATGAACTTGACTTCTCTAGATGAGTGGAGAAGTGAAGCTGACGAGAGCGCTAAAATGTTCAAGGAAAAGGTAAAGAAGTGGCATGATAGGAGGATTCTGAAACATGAATTTAATGTTGGTGATAAAGTTTTGTTGTTTAGATCCCGTTTCAGGTTTTCTCCAGGCAAACTACTTTCCAGGTGGGAAGGGCCATTTCATATTGAAGAAGTCTATCGGTCTGGTGCAATCAAGATTAACAATTTTGAAGGCACCAAACCTCAAGTTGTGAATGGGCAAAGACTTAAGCATTACATAGCAGGAGACCCTGTCAATGTTGATGTGAATATGATATACACAACAACTCACAAAGAACATGTTGCAGCCCTGTTTCAGACACCAGCAGAAGCAGAATAAGAAAAAGGTATGTATTACGGTAAGGAAACATCGCGAACCGCCATAAATGTTCCATATTATGAGTTTTTGCAAAATTAGGAAAATTCTAAGCCCAAGTGGAGCCGGAGACAAGCTCCAGGGGGGCCAGGCGCCCCCCTGGCACGGCCTACCTCCTGGCCGCGCCGGGAGGCCGCCTGGGCACCCAGGAGTCCGTCTCCGACCCCACTTTAGCTTGTTACCTTCCTTTCTGTGCAGAAATTTTTGCTATATATTTGCCCAGATTGTTCCGGCAACGTATCTCGCAATTTTGTGTGTTTTCTTTTCGATCTGTTTCTGCCAGGAAATCTTTTAGCTAGACCTAGGTTCCATGGCTTCCCCAAGTTCCCCCAAGGACAAGTTCGTCGTCAACTTCATCAACCCTTACCTCGCTGAGGTGAAGAAGCACCCTCAGGTTGTACGGATGGAGGACGGTGTCCTCCATCAAGAAGATCTGAAGGGACCTATCAAGGAGGGGAGCATCCAGGCCAGGCTAGAAGAAGTGGAGCAAGAAGTCTTCAAGTACAAGAAGATGATCGAGCGTGGTGTTGAAGCTAACTTTGACATCATCAACGAGCTGAAGACCCACTTCCTGAAGGAGATGTGGAAAAGCATCACCACATCTGAAGAAAGAATTGAAGAGCTCCAAGGGCAAATTTAATATCTACATCACCAGAACTGTGAGTATGAACTAAGGTTTATGCGCATGGGTATGGGTGCTGCATGCAGGATTCAGGAGACAAACTTCTCATATGAGACTGGAGAACCCCTTCCATGGAAGCGCTTCGCCGAGGACTACGTGATCAACGTCAACAAGAATGAGGAGTGAAATCTCCTTGGGTAATGGCATCCCCTTTGCTTGTTCCAAGCTTGGGGGAGTGCCCGGTATCTTTACCATTATATTTTGTCTTTTATAGTCAAGTAGAGTCATATCATGTCTAGGGAGGTTATTATATGAAATAGGTGTGTGCATTGAGGTCTATCACTCCTTCTGTGGAGAGATTGTATCCGTGAGTGTGGAGTCGTCTATGATGGAATATTAATGAGAAGTCTATTGGTTCCTTTGCTACACTCGGTATTCTCTTCACGCAATCGACCTTATAAGATGATTCTTATGGGGAGTATTGACCTTATATCAGGTATGGCTTTGAAAACTTTCTTTAATCTTGGCAAACATAGCTTTGGTCATAACAACAAGCATGATTTTCTTAAAGTAGCGACATAGCCAAAACCTTTATGTTATTATGCTTGAAGTGTTATGCTGACAAGGAAGACAACTTGATGTGTTATGCTTATTTTAATGTTTATGCTTTATATTGCTTTGCATCTTAGTCATCATCAATTGTCTGTTCTCTCGAAGCCTTTGCTAGCCTAAACTCTGTACTAAGCGGAATTCTGCTTGTGCATCCATACCCTTAAACCAATACCTTCCATATGAGTCCACCATACCTTCCTATTCGTGGTATTCCACTACCACCTCCTAAAGTATAGAATTTATGTGTTATCCTTAAATTTTCAAAATCTTCTATTCTGTGCCCTTGTTTTAGCTCATGAGGAAGTAGTAGTTAATTCATGATATTTTTAAGTTGGCCAAGTTTTACCCCGGGATTGCATGTCTAATCTGCAAACCCCTAATACGAGGAGGAGCTGGCATGAGTGCGCCCGGCTCATAAAAGATAATACAACAAACAAACCCTCCTTCACGCTTTGTTCATGAAAAATCAGAAAACTTTGGCAGTGATAAACAAAGGAGATTAAGGGGATGTGATCGTCCCCGTGCGGGAGCCGTTCCTCGAAACTTGTCCAGTTTGAGAAGTAATTGAGTTATCTATTAGTATTCGTTGACAAATCATGCACCTCTCAAAACTTGTTTTCATTCTGTTTGATTTAAGGATAGCACATGAGTTTTCCCTACTTCCCTAGAGCAGGGCCTATCTCTTAGTTTTAGGTTGAGTCAGTTATTCCTACTTCCTTCTATTCTTAAAGAGAGCAGACATTTGATGTTGACGAGGATTCATTCATATAAAGTTGCATTAAGGTTTGTCATATCATATCCTTGTTGACATTATCATTTGATAAGTAAGATGTTTGTCAAGCCCAGCTAAAGCAAACATCTTCCTTTGTGTTAACACTTTCACTTTTTGCCTAATAACATGTTCTTTCAAAAGCTTCAATTAATCTCACCAAAACATAAAGAGAAAGATCAAAAGTAAAAGCTATTAGTTGTTCTTTGACCAAAGGACATGTTTGCCATGATTTGATGAGTTTCCTTAGCCCTACTTTCGATTATAAGTGTTACCACTCTTTTATAAGGGCCTTATGAGTTGAAGATTGATGTTGAGGATATTTGAGTTTGGTGAAGAAACTGTGATGCTTCTTGTCCGTATTCTATTTATCGACACTTCACTCTCTAAACTTGTGGACAGGTTTACCGAGCTTAGTATTCGCTTGGGGACAAGCGTGGTCTAAGCTTGGGGGTGTTGATACGTCCAAAATGCATCACTATTTTATATTGTAATTCATCCTTATTCATTGATATATTTCACATTACGATGATGTTCTTATGTTGTTTTGGCCTATTTTACAAAGTTTGCAACTTTCCGGTGCCGAAGCAGCAGACGCAGGATTCAGCCGTAAAAAGTGGACGCTGAGTTGCTGAAGAACAATACCTCCAAATTACCTAAAAATCGGCGGAGGGTATTTTCCAGAAGGATCACGAAGATACGCAAAAGAGCAACCAGAGGGGGGCCACAGGGTGCCTAGGCGGCCACCTGGCGCGGCCCCCACCTTGGCCGCGCCGGGAGGGCGCCTGGAGCCCCTGTCCCACTCCAGGCTCCCCCCTCTGGCCTATATACTCCTCGTCATCCAGAAACCCTAAAAGCGGGAGAGTTTACGGAGTTCCGCCGCCGCTCCGTGGCGGAAACCTACAGAGAAGAAAAGCCATCTCCGACGGGCAGATTCCGCCGGGGAGATCACCTCCCGGAAGGGGAGATCATCGCCATCGTCATCACCATCGTCACGGGCATCATCGAGATCATCATCAACATCATCCCCAACATCAGCACCATCTCCATCTTCATCCAATCTCATCTCACAATTGCAACTTGTGTTGTAATCCGTACTATCTATCCTCTCTACCCTATCGGTGTTGATTACTACTTTGTGATGAATGCTATTGAGTTTTGTTGGAGAAATATCATTGTGTCCAGATTGTTTATCATCCATCTATCTCCACTGATCATGATCTCTTTTATGTCTTGTGAGTAGTTACTTTAGTTCTTGAGGACATGGGAGAAGTCTTGTTGTTAGTAGTCATATGATGTTGAAGTAATATGTGTTGTTTGATACTTAAGTTGTGTTGTTATTTTCCTAGTGGTGTTGTGTGAGTCGAACACTCAACACTTCGCCTTATTAAGGACCTAGGGGAATACATTGTGTACAAAGAATGCTTACGGTGGGTTGCCGGAGTGACAGAAACCTGAACCCCAGTTCGCACGCTTTTGCACAAGGGAACAATGGATCATCGATCGTATTGCTATGGTTAGGCTTTTGCCTTAAATACTATCTTGTATTTGCGGATGCTTGCAAGGTGTTTAATCATAAGAGTGCACTCATCTTAGTCTAGAGGGTGTACTAGCATAGATCCACCCACTCAACACTTATCAACACAGCACATAGTACCGATACGGAATATGGCGAAAGCACATGACTACCTCTCCCGTGTGTCCTCAAGAACACTTTAGCCTTTATAAGTGCAGTTGCTAGGCCTCTCCTTTGCTCAGAAAGGATTGGGCCACTTGTTACTCTCCAGTGCCTTTTACTTTGCTCGCTTTTACTTTCCTGTTGCTTATATCAAGAAAACCCCTAAAAAGTTATCTTTCAATGCTTGCAGTTATTCCTTGCTCAGAATCACTTATCAATACCTTCTGCTCCTCGTTGGGTTCGACACTCTTACTTATCGAAAACGCTGCAATAGATCCCTTACGGTTGTGGGTCATCACCACCCCTAGCTCAACCTTGTATAATATTCAGTGTACTGGAAATTCTGTATCAAGGAATTGTCTGCCAGCAGGAATATTATTCCTCGCTGGTTAATAAAAAGATCGGTCTTCCGGTAATTATTTTACTGAAGGACCGGTCGTGACAACGGGCATGAATATGAAATACTAATTTGAACTCTTGGAACATCTTATATGCTCCGTGGCGTTCAAAACATTTTTGAAGTCCCGGTTCTAAGCCGTAAATCATGGTGCACTTAAACTATCAAGTAGTCATCATGCCGAGCTTTTGTCAAAATGTTCATAACGTCTACATCGGCTCCTGCAATAGGTCTGTCACCTAGCGGTGCATCAAGGACATAATTCTCAGTGCAGCAATGTGGATAATCCTCAGATCACGGAACAATTCCGCATCATTGCTACTAACATCTTTCGACTTAGTTTTCTCTAAGAACATATAAAAAATAAACGGGGAGCAATATCGTGAGCTATTGATCTACAACATAGATATGCTAATACTACGAGGACTAAGTTCATGATAAATTAAAGTTCATTTTAATCATATTAATTAAGAACTCCCACTTAGATAGACAACCCTCTAGTCATCTAAATGATCACGTGATCCAAATCAACTAAACTATGTCCGATCATCACGTGAGATGGAGTAGTTTCAATGGTGAACATCTTATGTTGATCATATCTACTATATGATTCACGCTCGACCTTTCGGTCTCCAGTGTTCCGAGGCCATATCTGCATATGCTAGGCTCGTCAAGTTTAACCCGAATATTCTAAGTGTGGAAAACTGGCTTACACCCGTTGTATTTGAACGTAGAGCTTATCACACCCGATCATCACGTGGTGTCTCGGCACGACGAACTTTCGCAACGGTGCATACTCAGGGAGAACACTTATACCTTGAAATTTAGTAAGGGATCATCTTATAATGCTACCGTCAAACTAAGGAAAATAAGAAGCATAATAAGATAAACATCACATGCAATCAAAATATGTGACATGATATGGCCATCATCATCTTGTTCTTTTGATCTCCATCTCCAAAGCACCGTCATGATCACCTTCGTCACCGGCGCGACACCTTGATCTCCATCGTAGCATCGTTGCCGTCTCGCCAACTATTGCTTCTATGACTATCGCTGCTGCTTAGTGATAAAGTAAAGCAATTACATGGCGATTGCATTTCATACAATAAAGCGACAACCATATGGCTCCTGCCAGTTGCCGATAACTTTACAAAACACGATCATCTCATACAAAACCGTATATCTCATCATGTCTTGACCATATCACATCACAACATGCCCTGCAAAAACAAGTTAGACGTCCTCTACTTTGTTGTTGCAAGTTTTACGTGGCTGCTATGGGCTTAGCAAGAACCGTTCTTACCTACGCATACAAAACCACAACGATGTTTCGTCAAGTATGTGTTGTTTTAACCTTCACAAGGACCGGGCATAGCCACACTTGATTCAGCTAAAGTGAGAGAGACAGACACCCGCCAGTCACCTTTAAGCAACGAGTGCTCATAATGGTGAAACCAGTCTCGCGTAAGCGTACGCGTAATGTCGGTCCGGGCCGCTACATCTCACAATACCGCCGAAGCAAAGTATGACATGGTGGTAAGCAGTATGACTAGTATCGCCCACAACTCATTGTGTTCTACTCGTGCATATCATCTACGCATAGACCTGGCTCATGATGCCATTGTTGGGAAACGTAGTATTTTCAAATTTTTCCTATGATCACGCAAGATCAATCTACTAGATGCATAGCAACGAGGGGGAGAGTGTGTCTACGTACCCTCGTAGACCGGGAGCGGAAGCGTCAAGTGACGCGGTTGATGTAGTCAAACTTCTTCGCGATCCAACCGATCAAGCACCGAACGTACGGCACCTCCGCGTTCAGCACACGTTCAGTTTGATGACGTCCCATGGGCTCTTGATCCAGTTGAACTTCACGGGAGAGTTTCGCCAGCACGACGGCGTGGTGACAGATATGATGTATCTACCGGCGCAGGGCTTCGCCTAAGCACTGCAACGGTATGACCGAGGTGTGTTTCTGTGGAGAGGGGCACCGCACACGGCTAAAACAATTCAACTTGTGTGTCCTAGGGTGCCCCCCTGCCCCCATATATAAAGGAGCAAGGGAGAGGCCGGCCCTAGAGGGGGCGCGCCAAGTGTGGGGAGTCCTACTAGGACTCCCAAGTCCTAGTAGGATTCCCCTTTCCTTTCCGGAGTAGGAGAGAAGTAAAGAGGTGGAGAGGGAGAAGGAAAAGGGGGATGCACCCCTTGTCCAATTCGGACCAGAGGGGGGGCGCGCGCCTCCTTCCTTTTGGCCTTTCTCCTCTATTCCCGTATGGCCCAATAAGGCCCATATACTCCGAAAAATACCCGAATCACTCGGAACCTTTCCGATATCCGAATATAGTCGTCCAATATATCGATCTTTACGTCTCGACCATTTCGAGACTCCTCGTCATGTCCCCGGTCTCATCCGGGACTCCGAACTCCTTAGGTACATCAAAACTCATAAACTCATAATACCGATCGTCATCAAACGTTAAGCGTGCGGACCCTACGGGTTCGAGAACTATGTAGACATGACCGAGACTCATCTCCGGTCAATAACAAATAGCGGAACCTTGATGCTCATATTGGCTCCTACATATTCTACGAAGATCTTTATCGATCAAACCGCATAACAACATACGTTGTTCCTTTTGTCATTGGTATGTTACTTGCCCGAGATTCGATCGTCGGTATCTCTATACCTAGTTCAATCTCGTTACCGGCAAGTCTCTTTACTCGTTCCGTAATACATCATCTCTTGACTAACTCATTAGTCTTTTGCTTGCAAGGCTTATTATGATGTGCATTACCGAGAGGGCCCAGAGATACCTCTCCGACACTCGAAGTGACAAATCTTAGTCTTGATCTATGCCAACACCACGAACACTTTCGGAGACACCTGTAGAGCATCTTTATGATCACCCAGTTACGTTGTGACGTTTGATAGCACACAAGGTGTTCCTACGGTATTCGGGAGTTGCATAATCTCGTAGTCATAGGAACATGTATAAGTCATGAAGAAAGCAATAGCAGTAAAACTAAACGATCATAGTGCTAAGCTAACGGATGGGTCTTGTCCATCACATCATTCTCCTAATGATGTGATCCCGTTGATCAAATGACAACTCATGTCTATTGTTAGGAAACATAACCATCTTTGATCAATGAGCTAGTCTAGTAGAGGCATACTAGGGACACTCTGTTTTGTCTATGTATTCACACATGTACTAAGTTTCCGGTTAATACAATTCTAGCATGAATAATAAACATTTATCTTGATATAAGGAAATATAAATAACAACTTTATTATTGCATCTAGGGCATATTTCCTTCACGAATCACTCGGCGGGGTCGGCTTCATCGGGCGTCGGCGGAGTCGGCGTGCGCGGGCTCTGCGGTGTCGGAGCTACTTCGGTGCTGCTGGGTGGCATCGTGGAGGCGTCATCACTCGGGCTTGGCGTCGGCATGGCCGTGGGCGCGGGAGTTGGCGTCGTCGGCAACTGGTTCAGGATGAGGCCGCGCTCTACCATGTACCACGCCTTGAGATTCTCGTCGTTGCTCTGGAGCATGTCCACCCCGCCCATCAGAAAAGCCAGGTTGGTGTTCCTCTTCTTCGCGGCGACGTTGGTCCGGAGCAGGTCGAGCTTGATGGCGCTATTCGTCATCAACGACGACCACCGCGCCGCGGTTTTCTCTTCACGCAGGACGGCCCGGGCCTGTGCGTCGGCGAGGCAATGCTCGATGGACTCCTGCACTCACGCGGTAGCTGCGTCGGCGTGTTTCCCCTTCTTGGCCCCTTTATGGCCGTCCGGCCGCCCCTCTGACGCGCCCGGAGTCGGCGCGTCCGGCTTGTATGTCTCCTTGGCCTTGTTGAGGGTGCGCCGGACATCCGCCCACTTCTCGCACTTATCAATGTGTTTGTAAACGTGGAGGTACTTGAAGTCGGCGTCGCGGTTGTCACGGCAATACAGGGCGAACATGCGCAGCAACTGCGCGGAGGAACAAACAGTTGGCGGGCGTAGACGACGAAGAGAGGCGGGCGAACGGCGTGGCATACCTGATCCTCAATGCTGGCGCCGCTCTCCGAGCGAGCCGCGACCTCCTCGACGATACCATGCCATTTGTTGCACGACCCCTGGATACGCCCCCAATGGTTCGCCATCGCCTTGGAGCCGCGCTGCATGTAGACGCCTTTGAAGTAGGGGTCGACGAGCTTCCGCTCGTCGAACTCGGCCTTGATGCGGTCCCAGTACGTCTCGAAGCTCTGGTCCGTGCCGGTGGTCGGGTCGAGACAGATGACTTTCCATGCTTCGGCGAGGCATTCCTCCTCCTTGGACGTCCACTTGATGCGCGGCTCGCCTGTCCTGGCCGCCCGTTTCTTCTTCTTGCGCCCCTTCGTCGGAACAGGCGTCTGCTCCTCCTCCTCCTTGTCCTCCTCCTCCTCCTCCGGCTGTTGCGCCTCCTGCTCGTCCTCGCCGTAGACGTAGCTGAGCTCGCCATCCATGCCGCCGCTGAGATCCACCGTCTCGTCCTGGGTGACGAACCCGGGAGATGCGGTGGCCGCGGTCGAACCTGCCGCGATGATGTCGTCCATGTCGGCTTCTGTCTCGTCGGTGCCGTCGAGGTGCGAGAAGGGCAGCGGGCCACGGTGGAAAGGGAGCGTCGGTAAGGACGCGTAGGCGGGCGGTGAGTAGTTGTATGGAGGGTACTGCACGCCGGCGAAGGCGGGCGAGGGTGTGCGCTAGGCCGGGTGGCCATGGGGGAAGGTCACGTTTGGGTTGAACCCACCGTGCGCGTCACCGTCGGCGTAGCCCGGCGAGGGCGATCCCCATGGCTGCGGAGAACCGACGCCTTGCTGTCCCCAAGGCGCGTACTGGGCATGGCTGCCGGGTAGATTCATCATCCCCGCCTGGTCCGTCGATGAAGAGGCAGCCGCAGCCGCGCGCGCCGCGTTGTCGCGGGCCTTCTGGGCGATGGCCCTGTTCCGCCGGTCGGCGGTGACAGCCTCGCGTCGCTGAACTTCCGCCCTCCACTCGGCATTTGGCATGCCCGGTGGCTTGGACGGCGGCGCCCTCGGCTTCCTCTGCTTTGGCTGGGTCACGGTTGCCGCCGCACGTGGGGCGGCGTACTTCCTTGGTGGCATGGCGGCCGACTGGAATGCGAGCGGGAGGGAGTTTGGCGGGAGGAAGGAAGAGAATGGCGGGAGGAAGGCGGGCGAGCGGGAGGGAAGTGGGGGAAAAGCGCCAAGAAATGGCGGGAAGAGGCCCTCGAGTCGCCGACAGGGCGGACCCACGCGTCCTTTTCGCTTGTGCCGGCTCCCCAGGCGCCCCCCAGGGCGCCGGGTTCGGCCTGGGTCCGCCGGCACCAGTTTTGGCCCGAGCCGGCGAAAAACGGGCTTCTGGGGGCGCGACTGGGCCGTTTTTTCGGCGCCGGCGCGGCAAAAACGCCTGGGAAGGGCCTGTTGAGGGCGCGGCTGGAGATGCTCTAACATTCACGTTCCACATAAGCAAGTATCATCTAAACATATTGCCAACAATTCCCGCTGCAACGCGCGGGGAGTTGTGTAGTATATCTAAATAGTTCATCCCCACTATCTCAATTCCCTCAACATGCATACATGCCACCTCATTGTTCCATTAATTATTTTTCTTAATATACATGCGTAGTGGTATTTATATTCTCTCTCTACATGCACACATCCTAACTCATCACATATGTCACCTCATCAATGACACTAATTATATCTCTCTTAACATGCATGAGAAATGATATTCTACATATATTTACAACTACATAATGATCAAATGCATTATATTATCTCTATTTTTAAATTTAAATTTCATCAAAAAAAATTGCAACCCCACAACAATCTGCAGGGTATCATCTAGTTTATCTAATATTCCAACACACACAGCCGCAGGACGATCCCACTGCTAAGCCATTTTTCTCTCCAATCCACATTTCGTAGTTCATGATAATAGATTGGAATTCCACGTTACCAAATTGGATTTATTTTTCTTCATGTCACAACTCTATCCTCCTGTCTAACATGCAGCATTTCCCTTACCAAGCAACGGCACACAGCCTCATCATGTGCCAGGAGTATGTGTACTGCCGTACTGGTGACTGTTATGAAATTTCACAAGAAGAAAAAAACACTTCTGTTGGCACAACAAGTAGTTTCCGAAGATGTCGTTTGCCTTTGGCACGTCCCAACTTACAAACAGCTACTGTAACCATCAGTAAGAAGATAACCAGAGGACAAATTATAAAGTAAATATTTACAGCAAAAGCTTCTACTTTATGTCTTGGTCAGACGCTAACAAGACGGACGCATTTGATCAGAACTGCAAAATATCCGGCCTGATCAAACCCGCGAATCACCCAGCAACAAAATTCCCATGGAACACGCATATTCATCTTGAATCATCCCCATTATCTCTCAATTGTCATGAGCCTTCTCCTCTTGAACTTCTCCTTGAAGCACGCCTGCCTCAGCACCTTCGTCTCCTCATCCAGCTCAACGTGCCCAGGCCGCTCCTCGATCAGCTTCTTCTTCCGCTGCAGCATCTCCACTTCAATCATAGGCTTCCCTAGCTCCTGCAGCACATGATCAATTCCTGGTTGCTCACCGGTTTCGCAAATTCAAATGCTGGAATTAAAACCAAAACAAGGTACCAACCACTTGTGAAGAAAAGGGCTAGAATCAATTTAAATTTACGAGATGGAGATTTCAGACGAAAAGGATATAGAAATTAGCAAGAACACCTGAGCATTCTTGATGAGCGTCTCCATGCTCTTCACCTTTCGGTGCGGCCACCGCGGGATCCCGAGCTCCCGGCACCGCCTCTTCAGGAACGTGAGCCCGACATTGAGCGCCTCCGCCGCCTGCTTGATCGGCAGGCAGAAGTACTGCGACACCAGCTCGAAGGTCAGCGGTGGCTTCTCCTCTGGTCCATTGGGCTTCTTCTCCCGGGCGTCGCGGCCCAGCTCGCCCTTCAGTCCCTTCTCCCCACCGTGATGGTCTCCTTCCAAGGCTGCCAAAAAGCTCATGATATGAACTTCCAAGCGGGCGTCAAGCTCGTCTACATTCACAGAAGAAAGGAGGTGAAACCAACGAACTTTCTATGCGCGATGATGATGCGCCGTGCAAAGAATTGTTGCAAGTACCTTGCGAGAAGCAGCTCTGGGCAGTAGTGGTGCTAGTGCAGAGATGCTGGGTGGAGAAGAAGAGTGCTTCCTCCGAGCCGTCGTACTTCTTCTCCGCAGCGTCACCGTCCGGCTCCTGCTTCACTTCTTTGAGATGTGCTCGTTCTTCCAAGGCAGGCCAAAAGCTCAGGATATCGCCTTCGAAGAGGGCGGCGTCAAGGTCGTCTGCAACAATACAAAAGTACTTTGAAGCCTACTACAAACTTTGTAGTACTTGATGATGATGATGCTTTGTGCAAAAAAAATTGTAGTACCTCGCAAGAGGCAGCTCTGAGTGGCAGTAGTAGTACTAGAAGTACTAGTATCACAGAGATGATAAGTGGGGTAGAAGAGTGCGTCCTCTAGTAGGTACTCGAAACTCCATTGTTGCAGCAGGTACATGCAAAACATAGAACGATTCCTGGATCAAAAGCATCAAGAAAGCTGTCTTCCTAGTGCACAAAAGTACTAGTTCATCGAAGTTCAAAAAAAGAAGAGACAAAAAGTTCATCTCGCAAACAAGAAAACCAGTATCCATTGATGGAGCTTATGTGCCAAGGATTTTGATGCAGTAATGTAGCAGCACAAGAGACTACAAGAAGAGTAGACGCTGCACAGCCGCAGTGCATGGGCTGAATAGTGATACCTACCTGAAATCCAGGAAGCAGTGATCCTCTTCATGAAGCTTCAAGTTCTGGAAGTAGCAGCCGTCCCCTTCTCCATAGGACCTGAAGTTTTCCATCGGAGTGGGATTGGAAATGGGAGCCGCAACTTGAGATGGCCTACTGATGATGCCGCCGGATTTTAAAGGGGAACATTCATGAGGTACAAATGCACGCTTTGGTAACTGCAATTTTAATTGCTGGGACGTGTGCAAACGTGCTATGGGATGGAGGAAAGTGGCCAATGATGCTCCTCCTTTTACACCGGTAAATCTTGCATGCAGAGTGCGTACAGATTGATGTGGCCGGTACTCCTCATGGCCACTGTTCACATCTTGTCACCTCTTGTCACTTGGGTTGTCATTATTGGCAAAATCTCGGTTGCTCGACGCGTATCCATTCTTCACGCCCGGCTCTTTCTCATGTCCTTTGACGTCATCCATATCTTATCTGATATTGATATGATCGGGCACTTGCACACGACATTTTTTGTTTTCAAGAGTGCTTGTACCGGCGGGCATATTTGTTAGGCTGTATCAATATCACCACAATCCTAAACTTGATGTTGGTTGCTTGCATTGCTAAATGTAGCATAGCTAGACCAGGTGGTCGGTTGTACTCATGCGTATAGTAAGAACACATCCAACATACTCGCATCACTTGCAGCGAGTAAGGCCAACTCCAACGCACAACCCCAAACGAGTGTCCGTTTCGTCCGCTTGCGGGTGGTAATGGAGCAGTGTCCGCCTCTGCATGCGGCAGCGTGCGCCATCACAAAGTGTAGTAGTTCAAATGAAACATAAAAATAGTTTCACATTCAAAATAGTTTATTACAATCCAATCGAAATAAAAACAATATAAAATAGTCTTTACAACCCAATCAAATTTAGTTTGCACAAAAGGTAATGATAGATCTACTGGTTGTCAATGTGAGTCCACATGTGCTCAACCAAGTCATCCTGAAGCTGAACATGAGTATGCCACTCACGCAATTCACAATGAAAATGGACAAACTGTTCGAAGGTTGCAGGAAGTGCTTGCTCAGGCTCAATATTTTCACCTTGAAAATCAAACCCTTGGTCATAGATACTTTCATCACGCTCATCCTCCACGATCATGTTGTGCATTATCACACAAGCAGTCATCACCTCCCAAAACTTATGAGTGCTCCATGTCAATGCAGGGTTTCGAACGATACCCCATCGAGACTGAAGCACACCAAAAGCACGCTCCACATCCTTCCTAGAATTCTCTTGCATTTGGGCAAACCTCTGTCTCTTCTCTTCTTGCGGATTGGGTATGGTCATCACAAGAGTGGACCACTGTGTATAGATACCATCAATGAGGTAATATCCCTTATTGTACTGGTGGACATTGACCTCAAAGTTGATCTCCGGGGACAGTCTGCAAGCCTTGCAAACACTGGAGATCGCTGAAGAACACTGATATCATTGTGAGAACCAGCCATGCCGAAGAAAGAACATCATATCCACAGATCTTGTGAAACCACCGCTTCAAGTATGACAATAGCACCTTTCAGATGCCCCTGCCAAGCAAAGGGACAGTTCTTTCACTTCCAGTGCATACGATCAATACTACCAAGCATGCCCGGAAAGCCCCTCTCGGCATTGATTGCCAACAACCTCTCTGTATCAGTAGCAGTTGGCTCTCTCAGATACTCAGGGCCGAACACTATCACTACGGCTTTGCAGGAACTATACATTGACAGGAGACATGTGGACTCACTCATACAAACGTACTAATCCACAAGATCACCAGGAATTCCATATGCAGGCGTGTGGATAGCCGCAGTGCATTTCTGGTAAGAAGAGAAGCCAAGCTTGCCAAGGGCATCCTCTTTGCATTCAAAGTAAGGGTCATATGCTACCACTCCCTCCCCAATACGATTGAACACATGTCTCGCCATACAGAAGGCGGAAAAATTTGTGTGGTTTGAAGAGTGTGTTGTTTTCAAAGTAAGCGTCATAGAGAAGGGTGTGGCCTCTCTCCCTATTGCGTTTCATGGCCGGAACATGGCCGGGGATAGATCCCCATAAACAAGGCCGCTTCCTACTGATGCGGTCGTGGACGACCAATGCAGCCGCTACAATATCCTCATCATCTGATGACGAATCATCCGATGAACATATGAAGTTGTGAAAGAAAAACTCATCCCCGCTATCTATGATACCTTGGGAGCAACGCGTCGAACACCTTGCGGTCTTGCTGGAGACGCAGCTAGAATAGCAAGTCGATGTAGCGAAGCAAGGCTGGTGTTGGCGGGGTGGGCAGCCTGGGGCAATGGAGCACCTGCCAGAAGTTGTTTGGGTCCACGGTCGGCGCCGACGGCCATAGCTCTCTCCCACCGCCAACAAGGAACCACAAACGACGGCAAAAAACTCAACCGAAACGCGGTCGTGGGGAAGCTATGACATGGCGTGGTTGTGGGGGCGGACAACCTTGATGGAAGGCGACGTGACCGAGAATGGGTGTGGCAGCGGCGACGGTGGAGGCGGAGGGCAGAGGGAAGATGCGGGGAAGAGAAAAGTGGTTGTGTCCCTGACGGGTCGGCCAGTGGAGACTAGGGCGCGCGCCGCGCTCGTCCGCGTGTCCGTTTGGCCGCAAACGCGACCCAACTTTGGGCCGTGAATGGGTCGAAAGCGGACGAAAACGGACAACAGTCCGTTTGCGGCTGCACGTTGGGCAGCCCGTTCTGTCCGCTTACCGCCAAACGAACACGGCCGAACCATTTGGGGTCGTGCATTGAAGTTGGCTAATACGAACACATTGCTCGGCCACCCTTGATGTCTACTACGCAACCTTCTTCTTGTAGACTCATGTTGGGCCTCCAAGCGTAGAGTTTTGTAGGACAGTAGCAAATTTCCCTCAAGTGGATGACCTAAGCTTTATCAATACATGTGAGGCGTGGGATGAAGATGGTGTCTCTCAAACAACCCTGCAACCAAATAACAAAGAGTCTCGTGGGTCCCCAACACACCCAATATAATGGTAAATTGTATAGGTGCACTAGTTTGGCGAAGAGATGGTGATACAAGTGTAATATGGATGGTTAATATAGGTTTTTCTAATCCAAAAATATAAAAACAAAAAGGTAACTAATGGTAAAAATGAGCACAAACGGTATTGCAATGCTTAGAAACAAGGCCTAGGGTTCATACTTTCACTAGTGCAAGTTCTCTCAATAATGATAACATAATTGCATCATATAACAATCCCTCAACATGTAACAAAGAGTCACTCCAAAGCTCCTATCATGGAGAACGTAAGATGAAATTGCTTGTAGGGTATGAAACCACGTCAAAGTTATTCTTTCTGATCAATCTATTGGGCAATTCCTATAAGTGCCACAAACTGTTGGGGAACGTAGTATTTCAAAATTTCCTATGATCACGCAAGATCTATCTACTAGAAGCATAGCAACGAGAGGGGAGAGTGTGTCTATGTACCCTCGTAGACTGAAAGCGGAAGCGTCTAGTGACGCGGTTGATGTAGTCGAACGTCTTCGCGATCCAACCAATCAAGCACCGAACGTATGGCACCTCCGCGTTCAGCACACATTCAGCTTGATGACGTCCCACGAGCTCTTCATTCAGTTGAGCTTCATGGGAGAGTTTCGTCAGCACGATGGCGTGGTGACGGAGATGATGACGGTATTACCGAGGTGTGTTTCTGTGGAGGGGGGCACCTCACACGGCTAAAACGATGTTGCTTGTGTCTTTGGGTGCCCCCCTGCCCCTCTATATAAAGGGGCAAGTGGAAGGTGCGGCTGGCCCAAGGGGCGCGCCATAGGAGTAGGATTCAAACTCCTAGTAGGAATAGGAACCCCCTTTTCCTATTCCTTCTAGGAGTAGGAAAGGAAAGGGGAGAGGAGAAGGAAAGGAGAGGGGGCGCCTCCCTCCTTTTCCTAGTCCAACTAGGAACCCTAGGGGGTGTGGCCAGCCCTATGGGCTGCCCCTCCCTTTCCCTCAATGGCCCACTATGGCCCATACTCCTTCGGGGGAGTTCCGGTAACCCCCTCCAGCACTCCGGTTTTACCCGATAGCACCCAGAACACTTTCGGTGTCCGAATATAGTCGTCCAATATATTAATATTTATGTCTCGGACATTCCGAGACTCCTCGTCATGTCCGTGATCTCATCCGGGACTCCGAACTACCTTCGGTATATCAAAATTCATAAGCTCATAATACTGATCGTCATCAAACGTTAAGCGTGCGGATCCTACGGGTTCGAGAACTATGTAGACATGACCGAGACACATCTCCGGTCAATAACCAATAGCGGAACCTCGATGCTCATATTGGCTCATACCTATTCTACGAAGATCTTTATCGGTCAAATCGCATAACAACATACGTTGTTCCCTTTGTCATCGGTATGTTACTTGCCCGAGATTTGATCGTCGGTATCTCAATACCTAGTTCAATCTCGTTATTGGCAAGTCTCTTTACTAGTTCCGTGATACATCAGCTCGTGACTAACTCATTAGTCATTTGCTTGCAAGGCTTATTATGATGTGTATTACCGAGAGGGCCCAGAGATACCTCTCCGACACTCGGAGTGACAAATCATATTCTTGATCTATGCCAACACCACGAACAACTTCGGAGACACCTGTAGAGCATCTTTATAATCACCCAGTTACGTTGTGACATTTGATAGAACACAAGGTGTTTCTCCGGTATTCGGAAGTTGCATAATATCATAGTCATAGGAACGTGTATAATTCATGAAGAAAGCAACAACAGTAAAACTAAACGATCATACTGCTAAGCTAACGGATGGGTCTTGTCCATCACATCATTCTCCTAATGATGTGATCTCGTTGATCAAATGACAACTCATGTCTATGGCTAGGAAACATAACCATCTTTGATCAATGAGCTAGTCTAGTAGAGGCATACTAGGGACATTCTGTTTTGTCTATGTATTCACACATGTACTAAGTTTCCGGTTAATACAATTCTAGCATGAATAAAAGACATTTATCATGATGTAAGTAAATACAAATAACATCTTTATTATTGCCTCTAGGGCTTATTTCCTTCAATCTCCCACTTGCACTAGTGTCAATAATCTAGTTCACATCGCATGTGATTTAATACTGATAATTCACATCGTTATGTGAATAACACCCATAGTTCACATCACCATGTGACCAACACCCAAAGGGTTTACTAGAGTCAATAATCTAGTTCACATCCCTATGTGATTAACACCCAAAGAGTACTAAGGTGTGATCATGTTTTGCTTCGTGAGAGAAGTTTTAGTCAACGGGTCTGTTACATTCAGATCCTTATGTATTTTGCGAATTTATGTGTCTACAATGCTCTGCATGGAGCTACTCTAGCTAATTGCTCCCTCTTGCAATACGCATCCAAATTGACACTTAGAGTCATCTGGATTAGTGTCAAAGCTTGCATCGGCGTAACTCTTTACGACAAACTCTTTATCACCTTCATAATCGAGAAACATTTCCTTAGTTATTCTGTAACTAAGGATAATTTTGACCGCTATCCAGTGATCTAATCCTAGATAAAAACTGTACTCCCTTGCCAAACTCAGGGCGGGGCATACAATAGGTCTGGTATATAGCATGGCATACTTTATAGAACCTATGGCTAAGGCATAGGGAATGACTTTCATTCTCTCTCTATCTTCTGCAGTGGTCGGGCATTGAGTCTTACTCAACTTCACACATTGCAACATAGGCAAGAACTCTTTCTTTGACCGTTCCATTTTGAACTACTTCAAAAACTTGTCAAGGTATGTACTCATTGAAAAAAACTTATCAAGCGTCTTGATCTATCTCTATAGATCTTTGATGTTCAATATGTAAGCAGCTTGACCGAGGTTTTTCTTTGAAAAACTCCTTTCAAACACTCCTTTATGCTTTCCAGAAAATTCTACATCATTTCTGATCGACAATATGTCATTCACATATACTTATCAGAAAGGTTGTAGTGCTCCCACTCACTTTCTTGTAAATACAGACTTCACCGTAAGTCTGTATAAAACTATATGCTTTGATCAACTTATCAAAGCGTATATTCCAACTCCGAGATGCTTGCAACAGTCCATAGATGGATCGTTGGAGCTTGCACATTTTGTTAGCATCTTTAGGATTGAAAAAACCTTCTGGTTGCATCATATACAACTCTTCTTTAATAAATCCATTAAAGAACGTAGTTTTGTTATCCATTTGTCAGATTTCATAAAATGCGGCAATTGTTAACATGATTCGGACAGACTTAAGCATCGCTACGAGTGAGAAAATCTCATCGTAGTCTACACCTTGAACTTGTCGAAAACCTTTCACAGCAAGTCGAGCTTTGTAGACAGTAACATTACCATCGGCGTCAGTCTTCCTCTTAAAGATCCATTTATTTTCAATGGCTTGCTGATCATCGGGCAAGTCAACCAAAGTCCACACTTTGTTCTCATACATAGATCCCATCTCAGATTACATGGCCTCAAGCCATTTTGCGGAATCTGGGCTCATCATCGCTTCCTCATAGTTCGTAGGTTCATCATGGTCTAGTAATATGAATTCCAGAACAGGGTTGCCGTACCACTCTCGTGCGGAACGTACTCTGGTTGATGTACGAATTTCAGCAGTAACTTGATCCGAAGTTTCATGATCATCATCATTAGCTTCCTCACTAATTGGTCTAGGAATCGCTGGAACTAGTTTCTGTGATGTACTACTTTCCAATTCGGGAGAAGGTACAATTACCTCATCAAGTTCCACTTTCCTCCCACTCACTTCTTTCGAGAGAAACTACTTCTCTAGAAAGGATCCATTCTTAGGAACGAATATCTTGCCTTCGGATCTGTGATAGAAGGTGTGCCAACAGTCTCCTTTGGGTATCCTATGAAGACACATTTCTTCGATTTGAGTTCGAGCTTATCAGGTTGAAGCTTTTTCACATAAGCATCGCAGCTCCAAACTTTAAGAAACAACAACTTTGGTTTCTTGCCAAACCACAGTTCATAAGGCGTCGTCTCAACGGATTTAGATGGTGCCCTTATTTAACATGAATGCAACTGTCTTTAATGCATAACCCAAAACTGTAGTGGTAAATCAGTAAGAGACATAATAGATCGCACCATATATAATAAAGTACGGTTATGGCGTTCGGACACACCATTACGCTATGGTGTTCCGGGTGGCGTGAGCTGTGAAACTATTCCACATTGTTTTAAATGAAGACCAAACTCGTAACTCAAATATTCGCCTCCATGATCAGATCGTAGTAAAACTTTATTTACGATGATTCTCTACTTCACTCTGAAATTACTTAAACATTTCAAATGTTTCAGACTTGTGTTTCATCAAGTAGATATACCCATATCTGCTCAAATCATAAGTGAAGGTCAGAAAATCATGATACCCGCCGCGAGCCTTAACACTCATTGGTCCACATACATCAGTATGTATGATTTCCAACAAACCAGTTGCTCGCTCCATTGTTTCGGAGAACGGAGTTTTAGTCATCTTGCCCATGAGGCACGGTTCGCAAGCACCAAGTGATTCATAATCAAGTGATTCCAAAAGTCCATCATTTTGGAGTTTCTTCATGCGCTTTACACCAATATGACCTAAACGGCAGTGCCACAAATAAGTTGCACTATCATTATCAACTTTGCATCTTTTGGCTTCAATATTATGAATATGTGTATTACTACGATCGGGATCCAACAAACTATTTTCATTGGGTGTATGACCATCGAAGGTTTTATTCATGTAAACAGAATAATAATTATTCTATGACTTTAAATGAATAACCATATTGCAACAAACATGATCAAATCATATTCATGCTCAACACAAATGCCAAATAATATTTATTTAGTTTCTACACTAATCCCGAAAGTATAGGGAGTGTGCGATGATGATCATATCAATCTTGGAACCACTTCCAACACACATCGTCACTTCACCTTTAACTAGTCTTCGTTCATTCTGCAACTCTCGTTTTGAGTTACTAATTTTAGCAACTGAACCGGTATCAAATAGCCATGGGTTGCTATGAACACTAGTAAAGTACACATCAATAATCTGTATATCAAATATACCTTTGTTCACTTTGCCATCTGTCGGAGGAAACTGTCCACCACGAACACCTATGGGACCGGAGCCCCTTGTCGTTGCGGTGAGGGGGCGGAGGGAGCACAAAGCGCGGATCGAGGAGAGCACGCGAGCAGTTTACCCAGGTTCGGGCCGTGAGGACGCGTAAAACCCTACTCCTGCCTTGGTTTTTATTGAGTTTGTGAGCTCGGGAGCTTGAAGAACTAGCTACACCGAGCGAGTAAGCTATCTAGGTTTCGAACCCTTTCTACGTTGTGCATGGGCCTCCTTTTATAGCTCAAGGGGTCACCGACAGGTGTCAACGTAGAAGAAGGGCAAAAACGTAACTGTGGTGGTAGTTGTAACAGTGCGGGAACAGTACATGGGTAGTGGATAAACAGTGGTCATCACATAACTTGACAGTGGGGGACAAGAGCATTAAATGCCCGTCGCCGTCGACCCCAAAAGCGCCCGCCCTTGCGTCTCCGTTCGCCACGGCGATAGCCTCGTCACCGTGGAGTGCCACCGTGTCCCCCAGGCTGCACAGCCATCCGCCACGCGTCCCTGGAAGGGCCCCAGGGCGACGCGTGGGCCGATGAGCTGGAGCGCGGGCACACAGTGCAAACTTCCCCCGGCAAGCACCTTGCCGGGGTGTTGATCTTGTCGGGCCGGGAAGCTTGTCGCTCCCCGGGTCTTGCCGGGGCGCAGAGTGCGCCGAGGCTTATCTTCTAGATACAGTCTTCTGGTCCTCCTGGCAAGCTCCTCTCGCCAGGGTCTTGTGTTAATGACATAGTCTTGAGCCTGGGACGGCCTTCCCGGCAAGCTCCACTTGCCGGGGCCTTGATCTTCTGTCTTGTATACTTTGTTTTTGAATGGCTTAATAAGGACCAGAGAGGTCTCCGGCAAGCACGTGGTAGACCCTGCCGCGGGAAGCTGCTACTGCCCGTGCACAAGTTGGGGTACTAAGGTACCCCTATCTTAGTACACCGACAGGAGCCCCCGGGCCTGGGCCACACACGGTGCCGAGCGCTGTTGGGCAGGCCCAAAACAGTGGACGGGCACGCACAGCCCGCGGCACGCTGAATCCCCTCCCCCTAACGGCACGCGTCGATTGCGGCGTCGTGGGGGAGATCGTGGCCACGTTCTTTAATGGGAAATGCGGAGCGTCCCCCACTTCCCCCTTAAAAGCAGAGGAAGCAGGGGCCGTTACCTTACTTCGTCTTCATTGCTTCTTCCTCCTCCAGAAATCCCCCTCTGCACACCGCCTCCTCATCTCCTCCGCCCTCTTCCGCATCCGCGGCGCCGTCGAGCTTCTCGTCCCTTCCTCCGCCGCCTCCGCCATGGCTCCGAAGGCCGAGAAGGCGAAAGCGGAGAAGACCAAGAGGGAGAAATCTGAGCAGGCGGCAAAGCTTGTCGCTCTGCGGAAGAGGAACATCGTCTTCGCGCCAAGGCTCAGCGCGAGGGAGCTCTGGAACAAGTACTACCTGTTCTGGGCCAAGGAGACCAAGGCGCATCCCCGCACCAGAGTCTACCCGGCCGCCGCCAGAGATCTGTACCCCAGCGGGTATTTCTTCTTTGCTGTCTTCTTCCACTGCGGCCTGTGTCCTCCATTCTCTGAATTTTTCTGCGATATCATGAACACGTACGGCCTCCATCTCTTAGACTTCACCCCCAACTCCATCCTTACGATGGCGGTTTTCGCACATCTGTGCGAAAACTACATAGGGATCTATCCAAACGTAGCGCTCTTTAGGCATTTCTTCATGCCTAGAGCAGAGGCCGGCGCCCCCCTCTCCGGAGGGATCTCTTGGGTCTTCCGCTTGAACAAGAAGGAATCTTATCTACAAGGGGAACTAAGCGGCAAGTGGGAAGAGTGGCGCGCGGATTGGTGCTGGGTAGTTGAGGACGAGCCGCAGCCTTTCACTGCGCCGCGCACAACAGCTATCGTGCGCGGCAGGGACTGGAGCGATTTGGCACCGGATGACATCAAGCTCAACGCTGCCCTCGTTAGGATTCTCCGTCTCCGGGTAGCCAAGTTGACCATCGGAGAGGTAGGAGCAGATTTCCTCCGCCGCCGCATCGCTCCCCTACAAGAGAGGAAAAGGCCAGCATGGGAGTTTGGCAATGCGGCGGACATAATGAGGTTGCGCCCGGGGCTGAACTACAACTTCACGGCGCTGGAGCTGAAGGGGATGCTACGGGAGCTTTTCAAGCACGACCCGGCCCACCCGGAGTGGTTTAGACCTCCCCGGGGAGTAGTACCACTATGCAACAGCACCGCCCGGGACGCATTGCGCGCAATGATGCCTGCGTGTGACTCTCACGGCGTCGACCCCACCTGGATAGTGCCGACGCCGGACGCCATCATGAGCTTCTTTGATAACTTAGTGGAGGTGCCGAAGAACTCCGAGGAGATCAAGGGTCTCACTCGGGACACCACGGAGCGGGATTTGGCCTATATTGCCGACCGGGTGGAAGAGGCCGCCGCAGCCGCAGCAGCAGGAGACTTCGGATTCACTGTTGAGGAGGCAAAGGCGGAGGACGCATCGTGCCAAGCAGCGGAGGCAGAGATTCGGAGACTTCTCAAACTCCCGCCCGACGAGCTCGCCGGGGTCCCCTCTCTGAGGCATGCTGGGATCCCCTGGATTGTGAGCGAGGCCGCGGCAAGGGGCGAGGTTGTCGGAGGAAGCAGAGGTGCTGGAGGGAGCGGAGCCGCCGGAGGGAACCGGGCCGCAGGGCAAGGCGCCGGGCCTAGCGAGCCCGCCGAGGAGGAGGAGGAGGACGCCGGAGCCGGCGAGGATACTGGTGGATCTCTGGGGCTCGACGGCGCACCAAAAGATGTCGGGGGAAACTGTCCACCACGAACACCTATGGAACCGGAGCCCCTTGTCGTTGCGGTGAGGGAGCGGAGGGAGCACAAAGAGCGGATCGAGGAGAGCACGCGGGCAGTTTACCCAGGTTCGGGCCGCGCGGACGCGTAAAACCCTACTCCTGCCTTGGTTTTTATTGAGTTTGTGAGCTCGGGAGCTTGAAGAACTAGCTACACCGAGCGAGTAAGCTATCTAGGTTTCGAACCCTTTCTACGTTGTGCATGGGCCTCCTTTTATAGCTCAAGGGGTCACCGACAGGTGTCAACGTAGAAGAAGGGCAAAAACGTAACTGTGGTGGTAGTTGTAACAGTGCGGGAACAGTACATGGGTAGTGGATGAACAGTGGTCATCACCTAACTTGACAGTGGGGGACAAGAGCATTAAATGCCCGTCGCCGTCGACCCCAAAAGCGCCCGCCCTTGCGTCTCCGTTCGCCACGGCGATAGCCTCGTCACCGTGGAGTGCCACCGTGTCCCCCAGGCTGCACAGCCATCCGCCACGCGTCCCTGGAAGGGCCCCAGGGCGACGCGTGGGCCGATGAGCTGGAGCGCGGGCACACAGTGCAAACTTCCCCCGGCAAGCACCTTGCCGGGGTCTTGATCTTGTCGGGCCGGGAAGCTTGTCGCTCCCCGGGTCTTGCCGGGGCGCAGAGTGCGCCGAGGCTTATCTTCTAGATACAGTCTTCTGGTCCTCCTGGCAAGCTCCTCTCGCCAGGGTCTTGTGTTAATGACATAGTCTTGAGCCTGGGACGGCCTTCCCGGCAAGCTCCACTTGCCGGGGCCTTGATCTTCTGTCTTGTATACTTTGTTTTTGAATGGCTTAATAAGGACCAGAGAGGTCTCCGGCAAGCACGTGGTAGACCCTGCCGCGGGAAGCTGCTACTGCCCGTGCACAAGTTGGGGTACTAAGGTACCCCTATCTTAGTACACCGACAGGAGCCCCCGGGCCTGGGCCACACACGGTGCCGAGCGCTGTTGGGCCAGGCCCAAAACAGTGCACGGGCACGCACAGCCCGCGGCACGCCGAATCCCCTCCCCCTAACGGCACGCGTCGATTGCGGCGTCGTGGGGGAGATCGTGGCCACGTTCTTTAATGGGAAATGCGGAGCGTCCCGCACTTCCCCCTTAAAAGCACAGGAAGCAGGGGTCGTTACCTTACTTCGTCTTCATTGCTTCTTCCTCCTCCAGAAATCCCCCTCTGCGCACCGCCTCCTCATCTCCTCCGCCCTCTTCCGCATCCGCGGCGCCGTCGATCTTCTCGTCCCTTCCTCCGCCGCCTCCGCCATGGCTCCGAAGGCCGAGAAGGCGAAAGCGGAGAAGACCAAGAGGGAGAAATCCGAGCAGGCGGCAAAGCTTGTCGCTCTGCGGAAGAGGAACGTCGTCTTCGCGCCAAGGCTCAGCGCGAGGGAGCTCTGGAACAAGTACTACCTGTTCTGGGCCAAGGAGACCAAGGCGCATCCCCGCACCAGAGTCTACCCGGCCGCCGCCAGAGATCTGTACCCCAGCGGGTATTTCTTCTTTGCTGTCTTCTTCCACTGCGGCCTGTGTCCTCCATTCTCTGAATTTTTCTGCGATATCATGAACACGTACGGCCTCCATCTCTTAGACTTCACCCCCAACGCCATCCTTACGATGGTGGTTTTCGCACATCTGTGCGAAAACTACATAGGGATCTATCCAAACGTAGCGCTCTTTAGGCATTTCTTCATGCCTAGAGCAGAGGCCGGCGCCCCCCTCTCCGGAGGGATCTCTTGGGTCTTCCGCTTGAACAAGAAGGAATCTTATCTGCAAGGGGAACTCCGCGGCAAGTGGGAAGAGTGGCGCGCGGGTTGGTGCTGGGTAGTTGAGGACGAGCCGCAGCCTTTCACTGCGCCGCGCACAACAGCTATCGTGCGCGGCAGGGACTGGAGCGATTTGGCTCCAGATGACATCAAGCTCAACGCTGCCCTCGTTAGGATTCTCCGTCTCCGGGTAGCCAAGTTGACCATCGGAGAGGTAGGAGCAGATTTCCTCCGCCGCCGCATCGCTCCCCTACAAGAGAGGAAAAGGCCAGCATGGGAGTTTGGCAATGCGGCGGACATAATGAGGTTGCGCCCGGGGCTGAACTACAACTTCACGGCGCTGGAGCTGAAGGGGATGCTACGGGAGCTTTTCAAGCACGACCCGGCCCACCCGGAGTGGTTTAGACCTCCCCGGGGAGTAGTACCACTATGCAACAGCACCGCCCGGGACGCATTGCGCGCAATGATGCCTGCGTGTGACTCTCACGACGTCGACCCCACCTGGATAGTGCCGACGCCGGACGCCATCATGAGCTTCTTTGATAACTTAGTGGAGGTGCCGAAGAACTCCGAGGAGATCAAGGGTCTCACTCGGGACACCACGGAGCGGGATTTGGCCTATATTGCCGACCGGGTGGAAGAGGCCGCCGCAGCCGCAGCAGCAGGAGACTTCGGATTCACTGTTGAGGAGGCAGAGGCGGAGGACGCATCGTGCCAAGCAGCGGAGGCAGAGATTCAGAGACTTCTCAAACTCCCGCCCAACGAGCTCGCCGGGGTCCCCTCTCTGAGGCATGCTGGGATCCCCGGGATTGTGAGCGAGGCCGCGGCAAGGGGCGAGGTTGTCGGAGGAAGCAGAGGTGCTGGAGGGAGCGGAGCCGTCGGAGGGAACCGGGCCGCAGGGCAAGGCGCCGGGCCTAGCGAGCCCGCCGAGGAGGAGGAGGAGGACGCCGGAGCCGGCGAGGATACGGGTGGATCTCTGGGGCTCGACGACGACGTCTCCTCGTCCTCGGAGAGCTCCCCGCCCCGGGCAATTCCCAAGCGTACACCGCCGAAGCGCCTCCGCAAGGCGGCTACGGCGACGAGGACGCAGGCGCCCCGACAGCAGCCCGCCCGCCAGGCGGCGCGTGCCACCAGAGCGATCCAAACCGCGACGGAGGCGCCCCGCGTACCTGCGCCAAGCGGAGGAGGATCCTCCCAGAGCGGAGCGGCCGCTCCGCCTGCTCCCCGGGCCTCGGCGTCAACAGGGGTCGGGTCTTCGCAGCCCCCAGCCCCGGGGACCGCCAAGCGCCCGAGGGAGCCTTCTCCCCCTGCTCCTCGCGCGGAAGCGCCTCAGGTGGAGTTTGACTTATCCCTCCTCAGCGACGACGACGAGGAAGAGGAGTAAGTGTTTGCAATTTGTGACTTCTTTGATCCAGTCTTGATTCTTTCTTTGATGATTCTGATTCTGCTTCTTGCTTTGATCTCAGGACCCTGGCCCAGCGAGTGGTGAAGAAGGCCAAGGTTCCCGTGGTAGTGGTCGAGGACGACTCGCCCGTCGCGGCGACAGGGGACACGCCGGTGACGGACTTGCCGGACCCAACCGCTGCTCCGAGGAGCAGCCCCCAGCGCAGCTCCCAGCGTAAGTCTGGTTTTGAACTTCCTACTTGTCGGGCGCGCCTGAGGTTCCAGCTTGGTATTGATGTTTGGTTGCCTTGCTTGTCTTGTGCAGAAACGGGGCCGCAGCCGCAGGAGCGCCCGGAGACTACTCCCGAGGAGCCGCAGGTCCCGCCGTCCCCGCCAAGGACGAACTCTCCGGCGAGGGAGAGCGCTCCGCCAAGGGCGGGTACTCCGCCAAGGGCGAGTACCCCGCCAAGGGCGAGCAGCCCGGCGAGGGTGGCCACCCCGCCAAGGGTGAACTCCCCGGCGAGGGAGCCAGTCGTCGACGAAATCCACGAAGGTAAGTCTTGCAACCTCGTCTTCTTGGACTTGTCTTTTTTGGATATTTGCTTGAACTTTTTCTTTTCTTTTTCTTCTTCTTCTAGATCCTCCCGCGCCGGACCGGATGGAGACCGAGGTCGTCGGCGAGGAAGGCGCGCAGGGCGACGACGGCAACGCCCCTGTCGTCGAAGACATGGCAGGAGCCGACGAGCCTGCGGCTGAGGAGACTGCCCCGACTGCGGACGCAGCGGTCGGGGAGGGGGACGGCGGCCACACTGCCGGCCCGGAGGCGGCAGGAGCGTCTAGCGCTGCGCCGGCCGCCGATCCCTCCGCCGGCAAGGAGCAGTCGGGCTTCTACCTTGAGGCCCCCAATGGCGTCTTTATACAAGTGCCATGGGGGTCTTCGTCGCGAGCCCCCGAGGAGGGAGAGACCTTCGATGGAGAGGTCCTCGCCTCCGCGGGGTTGAAGATCGTTGAAGCGCCCGGCGGAAGTGACGAGCCTGAGGAGGAGAAGCTGCTTCACCGGCTCCTGGCCCTTTACCGGGGCAGGCAGGCGAAGCTGGACTCCCGAGAAGCCCTCGCCGCCAAGGCTGGAGCAGAACTGGAGAAGCATGCTGCTGAACTCCGCGCCGCCAACCAAGCGGCCCTCCGCGACTTGGCGGAGGAGCGCGAGAGGCTTGCCGGAGAGCAGCAGGAGTTTCTTCTGGAGAAGGCTGAGGCCGAGGAGCAGCAGCGGCTGGTCGGTGAAGAGCTGTCCCGGCGAGAAGGAGAGCTCACCCAGCGGAAGGTCGACCTCGATGCCCACGAGGAAGACCTTACCGCCCGGGAGCAGGCCCTTGGCGGGGAGTTGAAGGAGGCGAAAGCTGCCGCAGCCGCCGCGGAAACCGCCAAGAAGGACCTTGAGGCTAAGGTGGCGCAGCTGGAGGAGTTCCTGAAGGCGAGCACGGAGAGGGTCACCGCGCTCAACATGGAGCGCGAGAAGGACGCCCACACCAACTCTGAACTCCAGGTACGCCTTTCCAAGCAAGGCGACAAGCTCAAGGCCGCCAAGGACTCAATTGCTGATCTGGAGCTGAAGGTCTCCACGTTGAAAGACTCCCTCGACGCCGTTCGGGACCGCGAAACCAAGCTGAAGGACGAGCTCCGCAAGGAGCGAGGCCTGGTGGAGAGCGCCGCCACCTCAGCTAACAACTTCCGCCGGACCATCGAGGTATGGACTGAAGATCTGGTGGCTTCTGCTGCTAACATCGACAAGGAGCTGATGGCGCTGAGGGTGGAACACCTCATATATTCTCCGGATCCAAATCTCCCACACAGCGCCAAGCTCAGTCTCTTCTTCAGAGGGATCGCGCCGGCACTCGCAAGTCTACAGGAGAAGCTCCCCGCGCAGCTGGCCGAGGAGTCGCGCCAGCTCTGCGCGGGTACCTTGGAGCGCGTCCTGACGAAGATCGTCTACCGCAATCCTGGTATAAATCTCGTCAACGTCCTCCGCAGCTTGCCGGCCGACGCAGATATGGAGGCGCTGAAGGCGCAGGTCGCCCACATCATTGCCAAGGTGAACAAGATCTCCAGGCGTGAAGGCGATCGCGTAGACTAGGCATCTTTCTTCTCATTTCTTTTGTTGCTGCAAAGTGTGCCATGAACATGAAACTATTAGTCATTGCGACAAGTTATCTCTCTAATATATTTATCTTATTTTCGAGCAATTGATGCAGTGTTATCTCCCTTGTTTTGGTCCTTTACTTTGTATGCTTTTTACCCTACGCTTTTAGGGAACTTGTCGACAAGGGACCCTTGCCGTGAGCGCTGAGTGCTGGACTCTGAGCAGCCTGCCGGCAAAGGCCTTACCGGCAAGCAACCTTGCCGCAGCTAGTCGCAACGCACTTAGCTTGTTGAGCGAACTCGAAAACGAAATAAGGGCGCGACACTTGTCGCAGCTCTCTTAAGCCATTGAGCGTACTCGAAAACAAGACAAGGGTGCGGCTAGCCACGGGTAGGTTCCTCCGCGCACAGGTTTTCCATACAAAGTGTGGTTGTTCAAGGAAGATAACTAAAATTTAAAAATTTGAACTGCTCGAATTCTGGTAACTTAGCTTTCATAGTCTGTTCGTTCTCCGGTAAGCTTCTCTTTCTTGAACAGCACTTGGTTCATCCTCCACCTCCTTCCCCCCCCGGCAAACTTGTGCGCGAGGAATGCTTCTTCTGCTTAAGGGAGAAAGAAAAAGGAGAAGAGGAAACAAGTATAGGGTTCCTCGGCATGGTAATGCTTACCGGATATGTGTATTGCACAAAATGCCAAATGATGCATGCAAATAACAAAGAAAAGCACGAGAATGGCAAATAGTGCGAAAACACAAAGCTTTACTGATGCACGGGATCTGCGCCCGGCTTTGTACAAAGGTTTACATGCAACAGCGGCAAGACTCGTACAAAAGGTGGTTGCCAGAGCGGATCACGGCAACCGCGCCTTATGGGTGAAACTTTCGAAGATGCTCTATGTTCCAGGAGTTGCTCACCGGTAAGCCTTCTTCGGTCTCAAGGCGGACAGCACCGGGCCTTGTGACTTGTCTCATCCGATAAGGGCCTTCCCACTTCGGCGTCAACTTGTTGGAATTCTTGGCGGACTGAACACGCCGAAGAACAAGGTCGCCTTCCTCGAGACTCCTGGCCTTGACCTTGCGGCTATGGTAGCGACGCAAGGCTTGCTGGTATCGAGCAGCTCGTACAGTAGCCTGGAGACGTTCCTCCTCGAGGAGCAATGCATCGTCTTGTCGCAATTGCTCTTGCTCGAGCTCATCATAAGCGAGCACTCGAGGAGATCCGTATGCGAGTTCCGTGGGGAGAACTGCCTCTGCCCCATAGACAAGGGCAAAGGGTGTCTGCCCGGTGGCTCGACTTGGTGTCGTTCTGATTGACCAAAGAGCCGCCGGTAGCTCCTCTATCCAGTTTCTTCCGCACTTGCGCAGCCTGTCAAAGGTCCTCGTCTTGAGCCCGCGCAACACTTCAGCATTGGCCCTCTCCGCTTGACCATTGCTCCTCGGGTGAGCAATAGAAGCAAAGCAAACCTTGGCGCCAAGGTCTTGGACGTATTGCATGAAGGTGCGACTAGTGAACTGCGTACCGTTGTCGGTGATGATCCTGTTAGGGATTCCGAAACGGCAAACAATTGCTCTGAAGAACCTGACCGCTGACTGTGCTGTCACCTTTCTCACTGGTTCCACTTCTGGCCACTTTGTGAACTTGTCGATTGCAACGTACAAGTACTCAAAGCCCCCGACAGCACGGGGGAAAGGGCCGAGGATATCGAGCCCCCAGACCGAGAAGGGCCAGGACAAAGGGATCGTCTGGAGAGCTTGAGCTGGCTGATGAATTTGTTTGGCATGGAACTGGCACGCTTCACACTTGGTTACTTGTGCAGTTGCATCTTGGAGGGCTTCTTGCCAAAAGAACCCTTGCCGGAATGCTTTTCCGGCAAGTGCCCTTGCGCCAGTGTGGTGGCCACATATGCCTCCATGTATTTCTGCCAACAGCTTCTGTCCATCTTCTCTGGAAATGCACTTCAACCTGACACCATTGAGCCTTCTTCTGTACAGTTCGTTGTCCACGAACTGGTACATACTTGACTGGTTGGTTATTTTCTCTATCTCTGCTGGGTCGTCGGGAAGTTCTCCAGTTTGCAGAAAACGGACGATCTGCTGTGCCCATGCCGGAGCCCGTGGATCAACGGCAAGGACTAAAGGCACGAGGGCCGCTGCGGGGACCTCAGCTACTACGGCAAGAACCTCTGGTTCTGCTGGAGCTGATGGTCCCCCGGCAAGCCTGCCGGGGCAAGGCTTGTCGGGAACGCTTGCTTCAACTGTACAGGCCCTTGGGTCTGCAGGAGCAAACTGTTCCTCAGCATTCTGGTCGTTGATCTTGGGGACCTTGGCGGCGGCTTCAGGAAAATCCGCCGGCAAGTAGTCGCCGGAGACCAACTTTCTCTTCTTGGCCTGCCCAATTGATGGTGTAACGGATGGCTGAGTTAGCTTGAGCAGGAAGGTTCCTGGTTCCACAGGTAACTTCATTGCAGCACATTTTGAAAGGCCATCTGCTATGTCATTCTGAGCTCTCGGGACGTGCTCCATATGCAGACCTTCAAAATGCTCTTCAAGCTTCCTCATTTCATCTACATAAGCTTCCATCAAAGGGCTCTGGTAACTCTTGTTGACTTGTCGGACCACCAACTGAGAATCTCCCCGCACAATCAGCTTCTTAATCCCAAGTTCAGCTGCAATTCTGAGGCCGGCAAGCAGACCTTCATACTCAGCAGTATTGTTTGTCGCTTGTTCCCTGGGAAAGTGCATCTGGATAACATACTTGAGGTGTTCTCCGGTGGGTGCTATGAGGACCACACCGGCTCCAGCGCCTTGCAGCGAGAAGGCACCATCAAAGTACATCACCCATTCGCTTGTCGCTTCTTGTACGGGTACACTTGTCTCTGGAACTTCTTCATCGGGCGTTGGGGTCCATTCAGCTATAAATTCTGCCAAAGCTCTGCTCTGTATAGTTGAAGTACTTTCAAACTTGAGACCAAAGCTCGACAGTTCCAGTGCCCACTCGACGATCCTGCCGGTTGCTTCTGGATTCTGCAATATCCTCTTCAACGGAAAGCGAGTGACCACTGTTATCTCATGTGCCTGGAAGTAATGGCGCAGCTTTCTCGAGGCCATGAGGAGGCCGAATAGCAACTTCTGCACGCCGGAGTATCTTGATCTAGCCCCCTGCAAGAGGGAACTCACAAAATACACCGGGCGCTGCACCATCTTCTTCCGCACCTCTCCTTGCTCCTGCGCAGAGTTGTCCTTGTCGGGGCGAGAGCTTGTCGGAGCAGCCCCCTGCTTGTCGCTGGATTCGCTTGCCGGTGGTGTGGACTCCTCATCGGCCTCCCTCTCCGCTACTAACGCAGCACTAACCACTTGATTGGTTGCCGCCAGGTATAGCAGCAACTTCTCTTGTGGCCTAGGTGCGACAAGTATTGGAGTGGAGGATAGGTATCCTTTCAAGTCTTGCAGCGCTGCCTCCGCTTCCTGAGTCCATTTCATAGGACCTGCCTTCTTCAAAATCTTGAAGAAAGGTAGGGCGCGTTCTGCAGACTTTGAAATGAACCTACTGAGGGCAGCCACACAACCTGCAAGTCTCCTTACGTCCTTGACGCGCTTCGGGGCTTCGATCTGCTTGATGGCTTTAATCTTGTCGGGATTAGCTTCAATCCCCCTCTGAGACACACAGAACCCGAGAAGCTTGCCGGAGGGGACTCCAAAGACGCACTTCTCGGGGTTCAACTTGAGTTGAATCTTGCGTAGATTTGCAAAAGTTTCTTCCAAATCTTGGATCAGGGTATCCTTGCTCTTGCTCTTCACCACTATGTCATCCATGTAAGCTTCTACATTTCTGTGGATCTATGGCTCAAAAGCAGTGTGCACCACCCTTGCAAATGTTGAGCCTGCATTCTTCAATCCGAAAGGCATGCGAATGAAGCAATATGTGCCGCATGGAGTAATGAATGCAGTCTTCTCTTCATCTTCCTTGGCCATAAAAATCTGGTGGTAGCCTGAATATGCATCAAGAAAGGAGAGCAGCTCACATCCAGCAGTGGAGTCAACAATCTGGTCAATGCGCGGCAAGGGGAATGGATCCTTGGGACATGCTTTATTCACATCGGTGAAGTCTATACACAGTCTCCACTTCCCGTTAGCCTTACGCACGACAACTGGGTTTGCTAACCACGTCGGATGGATCACGCCTCTAACCAGGCCCGCTGCTTCTAACTTCTTGATTTCTTCGGCAATGAATTCTTGGCGCTCCACGGCTTGCTTCCTGACCTTCTGCTTGATGGGCCGCGCATGAGGACAAACAGCAAGCTTGTGCTCAATTACCTTCCTGGGAACGCCGGGGATGTCAGATGGTTGCCACGCAAACACATCGACATTCGCCCGTAGGAAGGCAACGAGCGCGCTTTCCTATTTGCTATCAAGTGTAGCACTGATGGTGAAGGTACCGCCAGTGCCGTCCTCCTTGGTGGACACCTTCTTGGTTGCCGGTGGAGCGGCCATTCCTTTCTTGCACTTGCCGGTGGAGCTCGATGGAACGTCCTCGACGGCAGCGCAGCACTCCGAAGAGGTGCGTTTGCCGGAGTGGGCCCCAGAGCACTTGCCGGACTTGGTCTTGGTCTTCTTCCCCCCGGGAGCTTCAGCGGCAAGTGTGTTGCTCTCCGCTGCGGCTGCTGCATCCCGGTAGATCTTGTCGGCGCAGATAAGCGCGTCCTTCTTTTCGCCATGGACAGAGATGACGCTTATCGGCCCCGGCATCTTGAGTATATTGTAGGCGTAGTGGGAAGCTGCCATGAACTTGGCGAGGGCAGGACGTCCAAGTATCCCATTATATGGCAATGGGATATCGGCAACATCAAAGGTTATCCTCTCCGTCCTGAAGTTGAGCTCCCCGCCAAAGGTCACTGGCAGAGTGATCTTCCCCTTGGGCTTGCTCCTTCCCGGGTTTATTCCTTGGAACGAACCGGTCTCTTCGAGCTCGCCATCTGGGATCTGGAGTTTCTTGATCACAGCTGAGGAGATCAAGTTCAGCCCGGCCCCGCCGTCAACCAACATTTTGGTGACCTTGAGGTTGCGGATGGTTGGTGAGACCAACATCGGCAAGCACCCGACCGCTGTGGTGCGGTCAGGGTGATCCTCAAGATCAAAAATGATGGGCGTGGTGGACCACTTCAGCAGCCTGCGCGACTCAACGGGCGGCTCTGCTGCGTTTACTTCCCGCACCCACTGTTTGAGTTGGCGGTGGGAAGTGTGCAGAGAGGCGCCCCCGTCGATGCATAGTACTTCTGTGGCCTTCTGGAACTCCTGCTCGCTGTTATCACCTTCCTCCATGTCGTCGTCGTCTTCCTCTTCATCCTTGTCGCGGCCCCGGGGAGGTCGATCACCTTGCCGCTGCTTGGCCTTGCCGCGGCGTCCTCCCCGGCCATTGAAAGGCCGCTTCTTGCTTGGCTCTCCTCCGCCACCTTGAGCCTTCTCCTTGTCGTGCCGCTCGTATTCAGCCTTCTGCTGCTCTACGAGGTATTCGACGCGCTTGCAGTTTGAGAGGTCGTGGACCTTGGTGCGGTGGATCTTGCAATATTTCTTGTCGGAGCCGTCCGGCTTGTCGGCTGCCGCTACAGGGGCAGGCTCCTTGCCGGAGCCGCCAGCCTGCATTGTCTTGGCGGGAGCCTCCTTGCCGGACTTCTCGACGACAAGTACCTCCTTGCTCTTCTTCTTTCTATTGTTCCGCCGCCGGCTCTTCTTTGCCGGGGCGGCATCCTCGCTGTCGCTTCCCCCTGCGCCAGCATCCTCCCCTCTTCGGCGCGCGCGCACTTGTCAGCCAGAGCGTAGAGCTCGCTGACGTCCCGGATCTTCGTCATGGCCATCTCCTCCCGCATGCGACGGTTACGCACGTTCTGGTGGAACGCGCTGATAACCGCGGCGGGGTGGACGTCGGGAATGTTGTGCTGCACGCGGCTGAAGCGTTCGATGTACTTGCGCAGAGGTTCTCCTTCCTTCTGGGCCAGAATGTGGAGATCACTCTCCTGGCCGTGGGGTTTGTGGCCACCCGTGAAGGCGCCGACAAATTGGTGGCACAAATCCGCCCACGAAGAAATGGAGCCTTCCGGCAAGTGCATAAGCCAAGAACGTACGTTCGCCTTAAGCACCAGCGGGAAGTAGTTCGCCAGTATCTTCTCGTCGTGCCCCCCGGCAGCTTGCACCGCGATGGTGTAGATACTCAGGAACTCCGAGGGGTGCGTCTTGCCGTCGTACTTCTCGGGTACGTCGGGCTTGAAGTTTTTCATGCTGGGCCACTGGACACGCCGCAGCTCGCGGGTGAACGCAGGGCAACCCGCCGCGTACGGCAAGTCGCCTGGTTCACCGGGCGCGTGCGCGTCGACAGCGGTCCCAGCACGCTGATCAGATTGTCGCCGGGCTTCTCACCGGCGCTCGATCGTTGTTCGAGCATCTTCTTGTCGCCGGTCGTCAAGGACTTGGCGCTGGTCCCGACGAGCCCGCGGATTCGACGACGCCGTAGAATCGTCGTCGACGTTAATCCGGCGGGGAGGCGTCTTCTGCTTCCGGGGCGGGGAGTGCACCGTAGTTGCACCCCCGGCGGTCTTGTCACCGTCGGCCTTCGTCTTCTCGACTTGCCGTGGCTGCGAGGTCGCCGGCTGCTGCGGTGTGTCCTTACTGGCGAAGGCGATCAGGCTCTGGATGGTTGCCCTCCAGTCTTCGGCCTTGTCTGCCGCTGGAGGGAAGTCGAGGAGCAGCTGCGCTCTTGCGAGTGCTTCTGCTGGAGAGGAGGGGAGCGGTGGCGAGCGGTGCGAGGAGCGAGATATGCTCGGACTTCTAACAGGGTTAGAAGGAGCAGGATCTCGTCCCGGCGACCGCGCCTTGCTCGTGCCAGGACGATGGCCCGGAGCATCCCGCGACCCTCCGGTTTGCCCTTGCCCCAGCAAGCGGATGGTACCTCCTGTACCACGGCGCTGCTGGGTGGTCGTCTGCTGAGATGGACATGGCGCGTCTACGGACACCGAGGCTCGGTCGTCCGTCTTGTCCTTGGACTTGGCGGTGCCGCGAGTTTCCTCGCCGGCGACCACCCTTCCGCCGGCGTCTCCTCCACCCACCGTTGGTTCTGGTGGCGGTGGAACAGACGTAGACGGGCCTGCGACCTCCGAAGCCTTCTTCTTCGGGGCCATGTGGTTGTTGCTGATGAAGTTGGAGAGGTTGATGAAGAATGCGCCCGCGTGAACGCCGGATCAGGTTCGCACAACCTCGACGCCCCCTACCTGGCGCGCCAAAGATGTCGGGGGAAACTATCCACCACGAACACCTATGGGACCGGAGCCCCTTGTCGTTGCGGTGAGGGAGCGGAGGGAGCACAAAGAGCGGATCGAGGAGAGCACGCGGGCAGTTTACCCAGGTTCGGGCCGCGCGGACGCGTAAAACCCTACTCCTGCCTTGGTTTTTATTGAGTTTGTGAGCTCGGGAGCTTGAAGAACTAGCTACACTGAGCGAGTAAGCTATCAAGGTTTCGAACCCTTTCTACGTTGTGCATGGGCCTCCTTTTATAGCTCAAGGGGTCACCGACAGGTGTCAACGTAGAAGAAGGGCAAAAACGTAACTGTGGTGGTAGTTGTAACAGTGCGGGAACAATACATGGGTAGTGGATGAACAGTGGTCATCACCTAACTTGACAGTGGGGGACAAGAGCATTAAATGCCCGTCGTCGTCGACCCCAAAAGCGCCCCCCCCCCCTTGCGTCTCCGTTCGCCACGTCGATAGCCTCGTCACCGTGGAGTGCCACCGTGTCCCCCAGGCTGCACAGCCATCCGCCACGCGTCCCTGGAAGGGCCCCAGGGCGACGCGTGGGCCGATGAGCTGGAGCGCGGGCACACAGTGCAAACTTCCCCCGGCAAGCACCTTGCCGGGGTCTTGATCTTGTCGGGCCGGGAAGCTTGTCGCTCCCCGGGTCTTGCCGGGGCGCAGAGTGCGCCGAGGCTTGTCTTCTAGATACAGTCTTCTGGTCCTCCTGGAAAGCTCCTCTTGCCAGGGTCTTGTGTTAATGACATAGTCTTGAGCCTGGGACGGCCTTCCCGGCAAGCTCCACTTGCCGGGGCCTTGATCTTCTGTCTTGTATACTTTGTTTTTGAATGGCTTAATAAGGACCAGAGAGGTCTCCGGCAAGCACGTGGTAGACCCTGCCGCGGGAAGCTGCTACTGCCCGTGCACAAGTTGGGGTACTAAGGTACCCCTATCTTAGTACACCGACACCATCCTTCTTATCCGCCAAGTATCTAGGGCAGTTCCGCTTCCAGTGACCATTTCCTTTGTAGTAGAAGCACTTAGTTTCAGGCTTGAGTTTAGCCTTGGGTTTTTTCACGGGAGTGACAACTTGCTTGTCATTCTTCTTGAAGTTCCCCTTCTATCCCTTTGCCCTTTTCTTGAAACAAGTGGTCTTGTTAACCATCAACACTTGATGCTCTTTCTTGATTTCTACCTTCGCCGATTTCAGCATCGCGAAGAGCTGGGGAATAACTTTCGTCATCCCTTGCATATTATAGTTCATCACGAAGTTCTGCTAACTTGGTGATAGTGTCTATAGAACTTTGTCAATTACTATCTTATCTGAAGATTAACTCCCACTTGATTCAAGCAATTGTAATACCCAGACAATCTGAGCACATGCTCACTGGTTGAGCTATTCTCCTCCATCTTGTAGGCAAAGTACTGTCAGAGGTCTCATATCTCTCGACACGGGCATGAGTATGAAATACTAATTTCAACTCTTGGAACATCTTATATGCTCTGTGGCGTACAAAACATTTTTGAAGTCTCAGTTCTAAGCCGTAAAGCATGGTGCACTAAACTATTAAGTAGTCATCATACCGAGCTTTTGTCAAAACGTTCATAATGTCTGTATCTGCTCCTGCAATAGGTATGTCACCTAGCAGTGCATCAAGGACATAATTCTTTTGTGCATCAATGAGGATAATCCTCATATCACGGACCTAGTCCTCATCGTTGCTACTAACATCTTTCAACTTAGTTTTCTCTAGGAACATATCAAAAACATAGGGGAGCTACAACGTGAGCTATTGATCTACAACATAATTTTAAAATACTATCAGGACTAAGTTCATGATAAATTAAACTTCAATTATTCATATTACTAAAGAACTCCCACTTAGATAGACATCTCTCTAGTCATCTAAATGATCACGTGATCCAAATCAACTAACCCATGTCCGATCACCATGTGAGATGGAGTAGTTTTCAATGGTGAACATCTTATGTTGATCATATCTACTATATGATTCACGCTAGACCTTTCGGTCTCCAGTGTTCCGAGGCCATGTCTGTACATGCTAGGCTCGTCAAGTACTACCCGAGTATTCTGCATGTGCAAAATTGGCTTGCACCCGTTGTATGTGAACGTAGAGCTTATCACACCCGATCATCACGTGGTGTCTCGGCACGACGAACTTTCGCAACGGTGCATACTCAGGGAGAACACTTGTACCTTGAAATTTTGTAAGGGATCATCTTATAATGCTACTGTCGTACTAAGCAAAATAAGAAGCATAATAAGATAAACATCACATGCAATCAAAATATGTGACTTGATATGGCCATCATCATCTTCTGCTTTTGATCTCCATCTCCAAGGCACCGTCATGATCACCACCGCCACCGGCGCGACACCTTGGTCTCCATCGTAGCATCATTGTCGTCTCGCCAACTATTGCTTCCACGACTATCGCCACCGCTTAGTGATAAAGTACAACAATTACATGGCGATTGTATTTCATACAATAAAGCGACAACCATATGGCTCCTGCCAGTTGCCGATAACTTTTCAAAACATGATCATCTCATACAATAACGTATAACTCATCACGTCTTGACCATATCACATCACAACATGCCCTGCAAAAACAAGTTAGACGTCCTATACTTTATTGTTGCCAGTTTTACGTGGCTGCTACGGGCTTAGCAAGAACCGTTCTTACCTACGCATACAAAAACCACAACGATTTTTCGTCAAGTATGTGTTGTTTTAACCTTCACAAGGACCGGGCGTAGTCACACTCGATTCAGCTAAAGTGAGAGAGACAGACACCCGCCAGTCACCTTTAAGCAACGAGTGCTCGTAACGGTGAAACCAGTGTCGCGTAAGCGTACGCGTAATGTCGGTCCGGGCTGCTTCATCTCACAATACCGCCGAATCAAAGTATGACATGCTGGTAAGCAATATGACTATTATCGCCCACAACTCATTGTGTTCTACTCGTCCATATTATCTACGCATAGACCTGGCTCATGATGCCACTGTTGGGGAACGTAGTATTTCAAAATTTCCTATGATCACGCAAGATCTATCTACTAGAAGCATAGCAATGATAGGGGAGAGTGTGTCTACGTACCCTTGTAGACTGAAAGCGGAAGCGTCTAGTGACGCGGTTGATGTAGTCGAACGTCTTCGCAATCCAACCGATCAAGCACCGAACGTACGGCACCTCCGTGTTCAGCACACGTTCAGCTTGATGACATCCCACGAGCTCTTGATCCAATTGAGCTTCATGGGAGAGTTTCGTCAGCATGATGGCATGATGACGGAGATGATGAAGCTACCGGCGTAGGGCTTCACCTAAGCACTGTAACGACATGACCGAGGTGTGTTTCTGTGGAGGGGGCAACCGCACACGGCTAAAATGATGTTGCTTGTGTCTTTGGGTGCCCCCTGCCCCCGTATATAAAGGAGCAAGGGGGAGGTGCGGTTAGCCCAAGGGGCGCGCCATAGGAGTAAGATTCCTACTCCTAGTAGGAATAGGAACCCCCTTTTCCTATTCCTACTAGGAGTAGGAAAGGAAAGGGGACAGGAGAAGGAAAGGAGAGGGGGCGCCTCATCCCCTTTTCCTAGTCCAACTAGGAACCCTAGGGGGTGCGGCCGGCCCTATGGGCTGCCCCTCTCTTTCCCTCAATGGCCCACAATGGCCCATACTCCCTCGGGGGGTTCCGGTAACCCCCTCCGGCACTCCGGTTTTACCCGATAACACCCGGAGCACTTCCGGTGTCCGAATATAGTCGTCCAATATATTAATATTTATGTCTCGGACATTCTGAGACTCCTCGTCGTGTCCGTGATCTCATCCGGGACTCCTAACTACCTTCGGTATATCAAAACTCATAAACTCATAATATCGATCGTCATCAAACGTTAAGCGTGCGGACCCTACGGGTTCAAGAACTATGTAGACATGACCGAGACACATCTCCGGTCAATAACCAATAGCGGAACCTGGATGCTCATATTGGCTCCTACATATTCTATGAAGATATTTATCAGTCAAACCGCATAACAACATATGTTGTTCCCTTTGTCATCGGTATGTTACTTGCCCGAGATTCGATCGTCGGTATCTCAATACCTAGTTCAATCTCGTTACAGGAAAGTCTCTTTACTGGTTCCGTAATACATCATCTCGTGACTAACTCATTAGTCATTTGCTTTCAAAGCTTATTATGATGTGTATTACCGAGAGGGCCCATAGATAACCCTCCGACACTCGGAGTGACAAATCCTATTCTTGATCTATGCAAACACCACGAACACCTTCGGAGACACCTGTGGAGCATCTTTATAATCACCCAGTTACGTTGTGACGTTTGATAGCACACAAGGTGTTCCTCCGGTATTCGGGAGTTGCATAATCTCATAGTCATAGGAACATGTATAAGTCATGAAGAAAGCAATAGTAGTAAAACTAAACGATCATAGTGCTAAGCTAACGGATGGGTCTTGTCCATCACATCGTTCTCCTAATGATGTGATCTCGTTGATCAAATGGCAACTCATGTCTATGGCTAGGTAATATAACCATCTTTGATCAATGAGCTAGTCTAGTAGAGGCATACTAGGGACATTATGTTTTGTCTATGTATTCGCACATGTACTAAGTTTCCGGTTAATACAATTCTACCATTTATAAAAGACATTTATCATGATGTAAGGAAACACAAATAACATCTTTATTATTGCCTCTAGGGCATATTTCCTTCACAAACAGCCCTAGAGTTCGTACTAAAATAACACCACGTGACACACATCAATCAGCCCTAATGTCACCTAGATACTCCAATTTCACCACAAGTATCCGTGGGCTAATTATATGATGTGCATCACACAATTTCATATTCATAATATTCAGTCCAACGCAAAGAACTTCAAGAGCATCCAGAGATTTCTATTGGAGACAAGAATATGAAAATGCGTACTAACCCCTATGCATAGATTACCCCAATGTCACCACGAGAATCCGCAAGTTGATAACCAAAACATACATCAAGTGGATCAATACACTGCAAGAATTATGTCAACTTGCGACCATCACTATTGGTCACTGAAAGGTCATTGTTTTTCATTTGCGGCCTTTTTGTGACCAAAAACATATGGTCAAAAGCTCACGGTCGTAAACTGAAATTAACGATCTTCTCTGTGAGAAGGTCGTGGAAGGAAATGACCAAAACAAAAGGTAATTGGTTCTATGACCTTCTGTTTTGGTCGCTAGCTGTCTGCCCAGGCCATGTCGGACCCAACGTGGCAAGCTGACGTGGCAAAACTGCGACCAAGTGAATTGGTCGTTGGTAAGATTCAGCCCGGTCTAATTCGGTGTTCTACATGAGCCAAGCCCATTAATTCAGCCTTGTATATACTTTTTCCCTATTAATTTTGGTCAGCTACATGGGCCAGGCCCAACATTATAGCCTTTTTATTTTTGGGTTGTAACCTTTATTTTTATTTTTTATGAACCCCAATTGCCAAATTCTGGTAAATGGGTCCCAAATGTGGCGTTCTAGTTCGTGGGACCCTGCTATCAAGGTCATGTTCTTCATATTTCAATATACCAATACAGAAAACCAACACAATACTTCAAGTAACAGCAAGAAGCAATATGCTACATCATATAACATACATACAAATATGATCATCATCAAGTTTACAATTAAATAACAACTCTACAAGTGTACAGCCTACCACATGAGTATCACATGAGCCCTACAAGTGTACAGTCTACCGCATGAGTCGACAAGTGTACAGTCTACATCATATAACACACATACAAATAGGATCAGCCTTAAGGGCTTCATTACTCCCAGAACTAGCTCCAATGATCTAGAACTATGCTTCTTCCAACTTCTTTGTCCTGATGCTCGCAAAGAAACATGAAAGGCCATCATCTGCATGTTATAGAACAAAATGATTAGGAACAAAATAAAAGTAAATTTGACAGCATATTTACTTTGCAAGGAACCACCACATATTTCTGCAGAAAAAACATGTATGCAAACCAACCACCAAACAAATAACGAGCTGGTTCATCTTATACCAGAATAAAAAGAACACCAACAAGGAATAGAAGCATTCCTTGGTTTTCAAGCACACCAATTCATGGACATTATTTGGATATGGAAAAGACAAACATAGAAATAAGATATAATCATAGAAAGTCGGCCATCCTACTATTCAATAAATGGTTCGGATTTCACTGTAACAAAACACTTAACAACCTCAACACTTGTATTTTTGCTTGCTGCAATCTAAACAACATCACCACAAGTTCTATGATGCATCCAAACTAGTGAACTTTGTGCATAGATAGGATTGAATCGAAGACAGAAGGGGAAGGGAAGGGCTACCTTGAGGATCGAATCGAATCAGCCTGCTTCTTCCTGCCATCTTGTGAACAGCCTTCTTCTTCCTGCCATCAGTGGAAAGCTTTTTAAGAAGTACAACATGAGAAATGTTTCATATAGCGAAAAGGGGGACTTGATCAACATCCACTAACTTCACAAAAGAAAACACCTATCCAGGCAATAATTCCCCCTGATTTAATAAGACAGCATGCCTGTTAAAAAACTAGGCTCATTTACTTCTTCATGGGATTCAGATAAAAAAGGTTCAAAAAGGGACCTATCCAAGAACCACATGTTAAGATCTGGAGAATGGACGTTAATTCTTTGACCATTGACATTCCCTGATCAAGGTAAATTGTAGCTAACTAGATGATTGACCGATCAGAAAATGTATAAAGTAACCAGCAATGCAACATATTATGTTCTACTTCTAGCGCATTTATTCACAAACGAAACATGGTGAACTGGAATCTAGAACTCATCGACATAGGGAGACTTAATCCACATCCAACAAATAGACACGAGCTAGATTTGAGGAAGTCAGTCAAACAAATCTGCATTCATGCCTGCTAGATTTGTAAGCAAGTAGTTGATCCACCAAACGGGAAAGAGCATTGACAACATTAAATTGCAGACGAAAAACTGACAACAACCCAAAATCGCCCAAATCACTGGTTGATTAGCAACAAACAAGACGCGCGTGTGTGGTAATTTGAAGAAGAAAGACCCTACCGACGACGGCGCGCCCATGACAAGGAGCTGCCCGAGGAGCCGTCCAGCCCCTTCCTTCACAAAACCACATCAGCCCTCTTTACGAACCTACAATAAAATGCACGCACGGATCAGATTGGGGGAGATGAGAAGAAGAAAAAGAGAACATCATCCATTATCTTGAATTACTATTCCATTACCAACATATTTTTCATGATAAGGTGGCAACGACAACCACAGGTGGCATCACAAAGCATGTGTAACAAGAAATTTCCAGTTAATAGGTGGTATTAACCCTCACAAGCAGCTTGTTTTAGCTATATGCATTGGATCTAGATAGCGACGGAACTATCCATGTCAAATATAACAAGTTTATGAATCAATAGTTTGACTAGAGACAGATGCGATAAAAATGTCATATATATTGCAGAAATATCATTTGGCATGCTCAATCAGCTGACTTTAAGTAACTTGGTCAACTACAACAGCTAGTTCTGAGCAATCAATAGTAACCGGGTGCAAGGGACAAATGAATATGAGCTTGGTTAGGACTAAACAAATAACACATGGGCATAATACCAATCCTACACACTTCACTTCTGTGCTGGTAGGAATAGGATAGCAGTACAAGGTAACCCTGCAAGCTTTGCTTCAGAGAAGCAGCTACTCAATTTGGACTGTCTAAAACTATGCGTCAAACCCACTGAACAAAAGTTAAGACGCAATGTCCCAAGCAGCAGCTCCATTCACCTGCAGCAAAACACAACAAAAATAAGTTCAGAAATTTGAGGAGGGTGATAATTGGGCCAAGGAGCAGCTCCAGTCACCTCCAGCAACTCCATCCAACTATATTCTGGGTCGTCCCCCACACTAGCCACCATCACGTACCCATCCCCATCAGCAACGTTGCTCCTGCAGCAGCAACAGATAACCATTTATAAATTAAACAGACCAGCTATGTGTACAAGGTTACCTAAGCATGTAAGTACAATCCAACTATAAAGTGGATGGCAAAGCGTGGCTGTTATTGTTGCTACTTTAGCCAACTGAGCTAATTAATCTCATCAACCCAATACACTTCTCTCAAAAAAGAAAAAAAAATAACTTCAAATATTGAGTACGGTAGCAACATCTACTTGTTACTGGAGTTCTAGTTCAAGATGGCCAAAGGCCACTTGGCACCACCCAGCCACGCACGCACACACACGCACACACACATGCACCCACGCACGCATGCACACACGCACGCGCGCGCGCGCGCGCACACACACACACACACACACACACACACACATATATATATATATATATATATATATATATATATATATATATATATAGAGAGAGAGAGAGAGAGAGAGAGAGAGAGAGAGAGACATACATACATACATGAGCAAATTTTATTACACAAGAAGGTAGCTGGAGTGATGGTCGACAAAATGAAAATCGACGGCCACGGCTCAGCGAGGAGAGGAGCTCAACATTGAAGTTTAGGAAAACAGGAATTCATCAATTTGAGAGTGGGTTTTAGTAGCTCAAACTAAGTTAAGTTAAGAACTTAGTACTAAACAGCAGCAACACTTGAACCGTAACATGTCCAGAAAGGAAACAAAACATGAGACCAGTATTGATAGCAAGTCCACGAAGGCAATCCAATGGTTTCAGCCACATCCTAATAAACCTGCAGCATTATTTAGCACCTTATTATCAGCAAAAATAAATGGCTAGGTGAGCACCACCACAACAAATAGGCACTAACACTTGGTCATCGACGCGATGCCCAAGCAAGGAACCAGCTCGCACACACAAGATGATGATTGCATACATACAAATCATGTGATGGCAGAAAAAAATCCAAGCAGGAGCTCATCTTCTTTCTCTCTCTCTCTCTCTTTGTTTGGTAACTAACAACCTAAATAAAATAAAATAAAAACATGACTTGTGCATACAAATCCCTCTATAATTCCTTGCGACAAGTGCATCACATATTCGTCAACTTAGCAGCAGAAGTAGTGAGCACATGAAGAGGGGGAAGGAGATGGAGGAGCTACCTGCCGCGGTCGCAATGGAAGTAGAGGAGCAGACCCCTCCTATCCCTCCCCAATGAGCGGGACACGTGCGACGGCTGAGCACGCCCCTACTCCTCCGCCTCCTCGAGCAGGAGACCCCCTTCCCCTACTGTTGCTTGGCGCGCCGCATCACTAGTCACCAAAAACAAGAAAATGTCTAATAACATGTGATAAAACAATGACTAACAATAATAAACAAGTAGTTAGCGAATAGCAGTCTGAAGGTGTTCTTGTGACATGTGGTTGTCGTATATGGAGTCATAATATACTCATGGATAATAAGATTAATAATCTACAGCAGGAAATGTTTTTTCAGCATGACGATTACTTAGTTATTCATGAATTCGCAAGTGTTTATCACCAACTCTTCTCAGACTACTGGTGCACTTCCTGATGAAAATGCTCACCTATCCTGCAAAGTCAACAGGAATCACACTCTTATTTCTAGGTTCACATCTTGTTAACAGTTGAGCTCAATAATAAAGCCATACACATGGCAATATCACCAAATCCTCCCCTCAACGCAAGATTGTGCAGGCTGCAGAGTTCAACATGCATCCAGTGTGTAGTGCCAAATGATCTTGCTCTTGGTAGGGATTAGGGAAATTAATTTGAGAAAGCACTGGAGATAAATATGGTTCGTGTCATACTAACTGGCCCTAGAAACCTCATACTGCAAAATAAATAACACAAATTTTTATCGGCACAGCCGTTCACGTGGGGAAGTGCTAGGCTTCTCGCCCCTCGTTGGTTACCCCAAGTGGAAGGTGTGAGATGTAGTGTTGCAGAAGTTTTTCCCTTGGAAAAGATACCAAGGATCGAATCCCCAGAGACTCCTAGGTTCAACAAGAAGGTGTCAACTGCTACGGCGCCAGATATTAGCAATCAACGTGGACCTGCACACAGATACAAATAACTTTGCTCCCAACGAGTACAGAGAGGTTGTCAATCCCTCCGGCCTTGTAGTTCACAAAGGATTAAACGCAAGTGATAGTAGTGATAGATATAATTGCAATAGTAAATAAAAGCGAAAAGTAAATAGCGGATGTGATCAATGATGGTAATATGGACCGGAGTCTCATGATGTTCACTAGTGATGTCTCTCTCCCAAAAGACGATAAAACAGCTATGTGAGGTAAACGAATTACAGCTGGGCAATTGACAGGACCATGTGCGCAAACCAATGCTGACTACATTGCAGGAAAGGTTGAGGTTCGAAGCATGCGCGGTACGCCAAAGTAAGTAGACCGAAATCCATCAATATATACTACTAATCATCCACCTTGAGATATCTATCCAGAACATCTCGCTGGTATTAAGTTGCGAGTCCCACCCATAGTGTAAACTCAATGCAACAGACAACTGCATTAAAAGAACTTTGCGTAAAGTAAACAATCCTTGCACCCGCGGGCACAAGCACCGTTGTTTTCCCCCTTGTGGCAACAGCACATCCCCTAGACTCATGTTTTGGTCACTCAAACTAGTCATCGAGGGGCATGAACCCACAATCAAGCATAACGTTCCCTCTTGGAGTCACTACCTATTACTTGGCCAAAGCAATAAATAACAACGGAGAACATGCAAGAATTACTTACGAACATAAATATAAAAGAGGTAGATCAAATATATTACTCAAGCACAATCTGAACATAATCTCATAATCCATCGGATCCCAGCAAACTCATCATAGCAACAGCATAAGGATTACATATGTGCCTCGATCATGTAGGGCAGCTCACGAGGACTAATTAGTGAAGCACAAGAACGGGAGGAGAACATCACATAGCTACTGGTCATGGACTCATGGTCCAAGGGATACTACTCACAACTCATCCGGGAGGCGTCCATGGTGGTGGAGAGGCTCCCGGTGGTGATCCTCCCCTCCGGCAGGGTGCCGAGAAGAGTTCTCCTGGTGCTCCCGATCTTGGAAGCGGCGGCGGCGGCGGAACAGAGATGAGATCGCGAAAAGAGTTCCTCCCTCGAGGGTTTCGGGAGACGCTTTAAATATATGCCAAAGGGGGGCATCGGAGGAGCCTCGGGGGGCCCAGGCGCCCCCCCGGCGCGGCCCAGGGGGGGGCGCCGCCAGGGCGCTTGGAGCCCTGGTGCCCCCCCCCCCGGCTGTCCTTCGGGCGCACGGTAGTTTCTGGAACGCTGATTTTTTATATAATTTTTCTGGATTTTTCCTGGCAGTTCTCGTAATGTGAAAACCTGAAATACAAAAACAGCCGAAAACAGAAACTGGCACTGGGGTGCACTGAGTTAATAGGTTAGTCCAAATATGATCAAAAGTGTATGGAAGTGTATAAATATCATAGCAATATCACCCAAAAGAGGCATGGAGCAAGCAGAAATTATAGATACGTTTTGGACGTATCAACATCCCCAAGCTTAATTCCTGCTCGTCCTCGAGTAGGTAAATGATAACAAGAATAATTTCTGTGGTGACATGCTATTAACCATATATGACTTTTTCCATAGTCATATGACAAAAGCTTACTGAGACAATGGATCTATAGTAATTAAGTTGCCTCATGAGAAAATCACAAAGGACTGAAAGTTTTACAATATGATACTGAAACATCAAATAGATTTGCAATGAACATGATGTGCAAATATGATAAAGTGATATCTAGCTTGCCCCCTTTAGTGAAGCAAAACATAAATGCAGGGGCACCTCCAAGGTTTAAGTGATGACTAGATACAATGATTTCAGAATAAACGATATCACAATCATGCAAAAGACAATGCTACTTTGGGACAATGCACATTACACTCAGAATGACAATCATGCTCTCAGTAGTTGGTGCTTTAAAAAGAAGGTGGAGACTCTCGAACCATGGCTTTTGTTGGCAAGGTTGAAAGCCCGTAGTCGGAAACAAAGACAAAACATGTACCAGAGCTCTTGGCTTTAAAACAGAGGTAATAATTTATTTTAGATCATGCATGTTTCGTCAACGAATGCTAGCAGACAACTCAATCACTTTTCGAGATGGACAAGTTTCGAGGAACGGCTCCCGAATGAGGACGATCACATCCTATTAATCTCCTTTGTTTATCACTGCCAAAGTTTTCTGATTTCTCATGAACAAAGCATGAAGGAGGGTTTGTTTGTTATATTATCCTTTTGAGCCGGGCGCACTCAATGCCAGTTCCTTCTCGTATTATGGGTTTGCTTATTATACATGCAATCCCGGGGTGAAGCTTGTCCAACTTAAAAAGGTCATGAATTAACCACTACATCCTCATGAACTTACAACAGAGGCACAAAATAAGAATGCTTTTTCTTTGAATAATTTCGAGATGGCACATGCAAGTCTCCGTTAGGAATGGCAGGTAAATACCATGTAGGAAGGTATGGTGGACTCATATGGCATAACTGGATTAAAGGATATGGATGCACAAGCAGTCAGTCCGCTTAGTACAGGCGAAGGTTAGCAAAAGACTGGGAGCGACCAACTAAGAGAGCAATGACGGTCATAATCATGCAGAGCGACAAAGCAACATTGAATCAGGCATGGTAGTTATATCGCTACTCAGAAACAAAAGATCATCAAGGCTTGACAGACTTTCTTTACAGTCTTAAATATGCGTGAGCATACGCCAAGTCAATCAAAATAAATTCTCGAAGGAAGATATTACTAAACCATACCACATCATAGGCAGACAAATCATGTGGGTACTCCAATAACACATTGGGAACCCTCCAGCTATTTGAGACTAACCATAAGAAAACATGAACTACTAAGCGCCATCATGCACGTAGCATCTTTATCATAGACATATCAACCAATGCAACGGAAGCAAACTCTCTTAATAAGGTGAGCATGGTAATTAAAGAGAGTTCAAGCAACCAACTAAACAAAAAGCTCTTTGAAAAGATAAGCATGAAAGCTAAGAGCTGAACATGATAGTAGCTATTAAAAGACAAAGAACACACACAGCAAGGATAGACATGAAAATTCTATGTTATGTTCTAGGTAGAAGTGGAGCGTGTTTCTCTCCCACATAAAGAAAGCTGAGTCCCGACTCGTTATGAAAAACTAAAGAAAACTAAAAGCAAGACGCTCCAAGCATAGCACATAACACATGAAGTGATTAAAATATAATGGAACGAAAGACGAACTGATAATGTTGATGGAGAAGGGGATGCACAGGGGCATCCCCAAGCTTAGACGCTTGAGTCTCCTTGAATATTTCTTGGGGGTGCATGGGGCATCCCCAAGCTTGAGCGCTTGACACTCCTGAATCTTTTTATCATCTTCCCTCGCACACTTGAAAACTCCCTTCATACATAACTCATCATAATCTGATTAGCGAGGTTAGTACCCATAATAAAATAATTATACCTTGCTGGAAATAAAGATATTCTTGAAGGTCTACTGTTTCTCAAGATTGCCAAAAGGTTTTTGCAAAGAAAAAGTAAGCTCTTGGTTTGCAAAATGAAGGAAAGGCAAAACAGGACAGAATCTGTGAAAAACAGAACAGCAGGTAGTAATTGATTTGTTCGGGGCACTTCTGCAACTCTAATAAAAAAACTCATAACAGAAGCACGAAAGAAAATTATATAGAGCACGCTGTCGAAAAAAATCAGACCAAAAAGATGATCTGGTTATTTTATACGAATTTTCTATCCAAGGACAGAATCTGTTTCCTGGACAGCACCTCACAACTTTTGAACTTTCTAGCAATCAGAGGCTACACTTGGCACAAAATTGAAAAGCAAAGATACAATGATGATGCTACAGTAGTACCAACATCAAGACACAACAAAAGCAAAATAAATTTATTCATGTGGGCTGCCTCCCAAAAGCGCTTTCTTTTATGCCTTTAAGCTAGGCATAATGCATATAGATCAAGTCTTATCAAGAGTAAAAGAATAGCTAGCCCGTACAACGGACTCAAAAGGTAACTTGATCTTCTTTCGAGGGAAGTGTTCCATCCCTTTCTTGAGAGGAAACTGAAATTTTATATTCCCCTCTTTCATGTCAATGATAGCACCAACGGTGCGTAAAAAGGGACGTCCCAAAATAATTGGACATGAAGTATCACATTCAATATCCATAATAGTAAAATCAACGGGAACATAATTATCATTGACAACGATAAGAACATCGTCGATCCTCCCCAAAGGTTTCTTTATGGAAGAATCAACGAGACGAACACCAAAAGAACAAGAATCATAAGGTTTCAATTTAAGCATATCATATATTCTTTTGGGCATAACAGAGGTACTAGCTCCAACATCACATAATGCATAGCAAGAGAAGTCATTCAATTTAATTTTTATCATAGGATCCCAACCATCTTCTAGCTTTCTAGGTATGGAGGCTTATACTCTAAGTTTCTCCTCCCTAGCTTTGATAAGAGCATTAGTGATATGCTCTGTGAAGGCAAGGTTAAGCGTGCTAGTGCGGGGATCTCTAGACATCTTGTGAAGGAAATCAATAACTTCGGTAAGAGTGCAATTATCAAAATCAAGGTCACTAGCATCAAGTAAAGTGGTAGTGGTGTCCTTTAAGTTCACATGTTTGGTAGTTTCTATAGTCATAGCATCACCATTAATAGGTCCAATGGGACCAGGAGTACATTGGGTGCTAAGAGTTTGGATATCCTCAACAACTTGGATAGTAGCAACAGTGTGGTGGGTAGGAAGGCTCTTAATTCTATCCTCTTCCTCCCTTTCTCTAGCCCATCTTTCTTTAAGTTTAGCCATCATCCTAATATTTTCATTAATTTGCACTTGAGTAGCATTAATAGGAGTGACCTTCCTCTCCTCAAGAGGAGAAGTTTTAATTTTAAGCAATTCTATCTCATTGGCTAAATGGTCTACCTTCAAAGAGAGATCATCTAGTTTATGTAGTTTTTCTTCTACACTCTTATTAAAGTCTTTTTGGGTAGTGATGAAATCTTTAAGCATAATCTCTAGTTCAGTATTGGAGTTCTTGGTGCTAGGATAAGCATTGTTGTTCCCATAAGAATTAGAGGGGAACGGTCTAGGATTGCTACCAAAATTACTCCTATAAACATTGTTGTTAAAATTGTTTCTAGAGATAAAGCTCACATCTACTTGTTCTTGAGCAATCAAAGAATTTAAAGGAACATCACGAGGATCAACAGAGGATTGCTTCGAAAGTAGAGACATGATCAAGTCAACTTTTTCATTAAGGGAGGAAATTTCCTCGACAGAGTTTACCTTCCTACCTGTTGGAGCGCGTTCGGTGTGCCATTGGGAATAGTTGGTCATCATCTCATCGAGAAGCTTCGTGGAAGCACCAAGTGTAGTTGACATAAAGGTTCCTCCCGCGGCCGAATCTAACAAGTTCCGCGAGGTAATGTTCAAGCCTGCATAAAAAGTTTGGATAACCATCCAAGTAGTCAAACCATGAGTAGGGCAGTTCTTGATAAGAGATTTCATACGTTCCCAAGCTTGGGCAACGTGTTCATTATCCAATTGTTTAAAATTCATTATGTTACTTCTCAGTTGGATAATTTTAGCAGGTGGATAGTATTTTCCAATAAAAGCATCTTTGCACTTGTCCCATGAATCTATGCTATTTCTAGGCAAAGTCTGAAACCAAATTTTAGCTCCTCCTCTCAAGGAGAAAGGAAAAAGCTTAAGCTTAACAATATCACCATCTATTTCTTGGTACTTTTGCATATCACAAAGTTCAACAAAGTTGTTCAAGTGTAAAGCAGCATCATCTCCAGCACCGGAGAATTGATCTTTCATAACTAGATTCAGTAAAGCAGGTTTAATTTCATATGAAGGTGCTGAAGTGGCAGGTGTAGTGATAGGTGTGCTGATAAAGTCATCGTTGTTGTGACTAGTGAAGTCACACAACTTGGTGTTCTCGGTGGAACCCATAGTAGCAAGCAAGCAAGATAACTATTTTTGTGATTTTCGATAAAAGATATTAAAGCAGAAACTGAAAGGTAAACTAACAAGACTAAAAGCAAAGGTAAAAGATAGCGTGCAACTCCCCTATCTTGAAGAGTGGAGTCCCCGGCAACGGCGCCAGAAAAACTCTTGCTAGGCTTCTCGCCCCTCGTTGGTTACCCCAAGTGGAAGGTGTGAGATGTAGTGTTGCGGAAGTTTTTCCCTTGGCAAAGATACCAAGGATCGAATCCCCAGAGACTCCTAGGTTCAACAAGAAGGTGTCAACTGCTACGGCGCCAGATATTAGCAATCAACGTGGACCTGCACATAGATACAAATAACTTTGCTCCCAACGAGTACAGAGAGGTTGTCAATCCCTCCGGCCTTGTAGTTCACAAAGGATTAAACGCAAGTGATAGTAGTGATAGATATAATTGCAATAGTAAATAAAAGCGAAAAGTAAATAGCGGATGTGATCAATGATGGTAATATGGACCGGAGTCTCATGATGTTCACTAGTGATGTCTCTCTCCCAAAAGACGATAAAACAGCTATGTGAGGTAAACGAATTACAGCTGGGCAATTGACAGGACCATGTGCGCAAACCAATGATGACTACATTGCAGGAAAGGTTGAGGTTCGAAGCATGGGCGGTACGGCAAAGTAAGTAGACCAAAATCCATCAATATCTACTACTAATCATCCACCTTGAGATATCTATCCAGAACATCTCGCTGGTATTAAGTTGCGAGTCCCACCCATAGTGTAAACTCAATGCAACAGACAACTGCATTAAAAGAACTTTGCGTAAAGAAAACAATCCTTGCACCCGCGGGCACAAGCACCGTTGTTTTCCCTCTTGTGGCAACAACACATCCCCTAGACTCATGTTTTTGTCACTCAAACTAGTCATCGAGGGGCATGAACCCACAATCAAGCATAACGTTCCCTCTTGGAGTCACTACCTATTACTTGTCCAAAGCAATAAATAACAACGGAGAACATGCAAGAGTTACTTACGAACATAAATATAAAAGAGGTAGATCAAATATATTACTCAAGCACAATCTGAACATAATCTCATAATCCATCGGATCCCAGCAAACTCATCATAGCAACAACATAAGGATTAAATATGTGCCTCGATCATGTAGGGCAGCTCACGAGGACTAATTAGTGAAGCACAAGAACGGGAGGAGAACATCACATAGCTACTGGTCATGGACTCATGGTCCAAGGGAGACTACTCACAACTCATCCGGGAGGCGTCCATGGTGGTGGAGAGGCTCCCGGTGGTGATCCTCCCCTCCGACAGGGTGCCGGGAAGAGTTCTCCTGGTGCTCCCGATCTTGGAAGCGGCGGCGGCGGCGGAACAGAGATGAGATCGCGAAAAGAGTTCCTCCCTCGAGGGTTTCGGGAGACGCTTTAAATATATGCCAAAGGAGGGCATCGGAGGATCCACGGGGGGCCCAGGCCCCCTCCCCCGGCGCGGCCCAGGGGGGGCGCCGCCAGGGCGCCTAGAGCCCTGGTGGCCCCCCCCGGCTGTCCTTCGGGCGCACGGTAGTTTCTGGAACGCTGATGTTTTATATAATTTTTCTGGATTTTTTCTGGCAGTTCTCGTAATGTGAAAACCTGAAATACAAAAACAGCCGAAAACAGAAACTGGCACTGGGGTGCACTGAGTTAATAGGTTAGTCCAAATATGATCAAAAGTGTATGGAAGTGTATAAATATCATAGCAATATCACCCAAAAGAGGCATGGAGCAAGCAGAAATTATAGATACGTTTTGGACGTATCAGGAAGCAAGATCAAATCTAATGGAAGCTAACAACCAGTGGAACGAGATGGGGGGAGGAGGGAGGCCATGCGCGGGTTTACCTCGGGTGATGCAGGATCCCAGGCGCGCCGCCGACGCCGCGCTGCGGAGGGGCATCTGCATCTCCAGACCCGCCGCCGCCGACCTGCAGGGAAACTCGACGTGAGCACGCGCCCGTAGCCACCCACGCACCCACCCATCAATCGATCTCTTGGACAAGTTGTCATCTGGGGAAGGGAGGCCGGGAGAAGGGGAAGCCGCGAGCTGCTCAGCCCGTCGTCTGCGTCCGCAGCTGGTCGCCATTGCCCATCGCCAGTGGCGCCGCCATTGGATTCAGTGAACAAGGGGCATGAGGTAGGGATGTAGGGTTTGATTGGATCCATAGGAGGAGGAGGGGAACGAGTTTTGGGCTTTATCAGGGAGGGAGCGAAAGATGGGGAAAGACTGGCGGCGCACGGATCTGACGTCGTCGGGCTCAGATGAATGGGCGGCGTGATAGGAGAAGAGGAGAGGAGGGAGGGATGATGGGCGGCACGCGCTCGGAAGGAGGGTGGTGGTGGCGGCGCAAGGGGCGGCGGCTAGGGCTTTGGCCAAAGGCGGCGGCGGCTAAGGGTGCGGGAGAGAAGGTGGAGAAGGTTGCGATGGGGAAGTGGGGCCGTGGGGACGTGGGGGTTATGTTAGGGCTAGGTGGGTGAGTGGGTGAGGGGGCGAGGGCTACCGTTGGATCCAGGAGCATCCAACGATGCTTGACGCATGATCCGCGTGAGATGGCTATGGACCAATCACAACGCAGTATGCGTGTATGACTTATGACCATCTACTATTGGACGTTATGACCATCTGAAATTGGTCGTAGTCAAATAAAAATAAAGTGTAAAATCATTTCAGCATTTTATTTTCTATTTTCTGAGTGTCCAAAATGGAAAAATATTATGAAGAAGCTACAAAATATTTGCACAAGGGTGCATCTTGGAATGGCGAACAATGTTGCCTTAGGAAGTTTCCATTTTCCTTGTGTGAAATATTCATTTTCCATTTTTCGAGTGCACAAAATAAATTTTTTGTGAAGGACCTACCATATATATGTTGTAAAATTGGACCAAATCATTTTTTAAATACTAGGCCATATATAATGCATAATTGACCAAATGGTTGGGTGTCAAAAAGTTTCGATCCACCTCTCGTGAAAAAGACAAATTTTCGCCGATTTAGCAAAAAGCGGGTAAAATTTGAACTGTAGCTGCCTCTTAGTTTGCTCTTTATTTTTTTTCCAAAAATCATTTCTAGATACATAAGTATCTATTTAATCAGAGAAACACAAAAAGTTTTCCAAGATTCCACCACTAGTTAGGAACGATCAAGCCCGACGTTTTGACCACATTTTGAAACGGGCATGAAAAATTCAAAAAATAAGAAAATCTTCGCATTGTCTCATTATATGTGACCATGTTACCAGGAAAAATAATAACTTGTCATACGGCAATTATTTGAAAAAAATATTCTCAGAAATGAGCTATCATGTGTGAAGATGCATGGCTTTCAAGCCAAATGATCAATCTTATGACCACATTAATGGCATAGTTTGTTCAAATGATCTCATATTGTGCACAAGGGTGCATCTTGGAATGGTAAACAATGTTGCCTAAGGAAGTTTTCATTTTCTTTGGACGGAAATTTTATTTTCCATTTTTTGAGTGCCCAAAATGAGTTCTTTTTGTAAAGGATTTACCATATATTTGTTGCAAAATTGTACCAAATCAATTTTATAAAATACTAGGCCATATATAATGCACAATTGACCAAATGGTTGGGTGTCAAAAGTTTCGATCCACCCCTCGTCAAAATGACAAATTTCCGCCGATTCAGTAGGAAGTGGGTAAAATTTGAACTGCAGCTACCTCATGGTTTGCTCTTTATTTTTTCCAAAAATTATTTCTAGGTACATAAGTATCTATTTAATCACAGAAACACCAAAAAAATCCATTATTCAACCACTAGCTAGGAACGGTCATGCCCATAGTTTTGACAACATTTTTAAACGGGCATGAAAAACTAAAAATATATCAAAAAATGGAAAACCTTTGCATTGTGTCGTTATATGTGACCAAGTCACCGGGAAATATAATAAACTTGTAATACAACAATTATTAAAAAAAAGTGTTCTCATAAATGAGCTATCATGTGTGAAGATTCATGGGTTTCAAGCCAAATGATCAATCTTATGGCCACATTCATGGCATATTTTGTTCAAATGATCTCATATTGTACACAAGGGTGCATCTTGGAATTCCAAACAATGTTGCCTAAGAGAGTTTTCATTTTCTTTGCACGGAAAATTCATTTTCCATTTTTCGAGTGCCCGAAATGAGTTTTTTATTGTGAAGGACCTACCATATATTTGTTGCAAAATTGGATCAAATCAATTTTATAAAATATTAGGACATATTTAATGCACATTTGACCAAATGGTTGGGTGTCAAAAGTTCCGACCCACCTCTGGTGAAAAAGACAAATTTCTGCCGATTCAAAAGGAAGCGGGTCAAATTTGAACTGCATCTGACTCATAGTTTAGTCTTTATTTTTTCCAAAAATCATTTCTAGGTACATAAGTGTATATTTAATCAGAGGAACATCATAAAATTTCCAAGATTCAACACCTAGCTAGGAATGGTCAAGCCCGTTGTTTTGACCGCATTTTGAAACGGGCATAAGAAATTCAAAAAGAATATCAAAAAATTAGAAACCTTCGCATTGTGTCATTATATGTGACTAAGTTACCAGGAAAAATAATAAACTTGTAATACAACAATTATTTTAAAAAATTGTTCTCGGAAATGAGCTATCATGCATGAAGATTCATGGCTTTCAAGCCAAATGATCAATCTTATGGCCACATTCATGGCATAGTTTGTTCAAATGATCTCATATTGTGCACAAGGGTGCTTCTTGGATTTCCAAACAATGTTGCCTAAGGGACTTTTCATTTTCTTTGCATCCAAAATTCATTTTCCATTTTTTGAGTGCCCGAAATGAGTTTTTTTGTCGAGGACCTACCATATATCTGTTGCAAAATTGGACCAAAACAATTTTATAAAATACTAGGCCATATTTAATGCACAGTTGACCAAATGGTTAGGTGTCAAAAGCCTTGATCCACCTCTGGTGAAAAAGACAAATTTCCGCCGATTCAGTTGGAAGTGCGTCAAATTTGAACTGCAGCTGCCTCATAGATTGCTCTTTATTTTTTCCAAAAATCATTTCTAGGTACATAAGTATCTATTTAATCAGAGAAACACCAAAAGTTTTCCAAGATTCAACCACTACCTAGGAACGGTCATACCCGCCGTTTTGACTGCATTTTGAAACGGGCATAAAAATTCGAAAATATCAAAAAATTGGAAAACCTACGCATTGTGTCATTATATGTGACCAAGTTATCAGAAAAAATAATAAACTTGTAACACAGAAATTCTTTCAAAAAAGTGTTCTCAGAAATGAGCTATCACGTGTGAAGATTCATGCCTTTCAAGCCAAATGATCAATCTTATGGCCACATTCATGGCATAATTTATTCAAATGATCTCATATCATGCGCAAAGGGGCATCTTGGAATGGCAAACAATGTTACCTAAGGAAGTTTTCATTTTCTTTGGATGAAAAATTCATTTTCCATTTTTCGAGTGCCCCAAATGAGGTTTTTTTTGTGAAGAACCTACCAAATAATTGTTGCAAAATTGGACCACTAAATTTTTATAAAATACTAGGCCATATTTAATGCATAGTTGACAAAATTGTTGGGTGTCTAAAGCTTTTATCCACCTCTGGTGAAAAAGACAAATTTCGGTCAATCTAGGTGGAAACGGGTCAAATTTGAAATGAAGCTGCCTTGTACTTTGCTCTTTATTTTTTCTAGAAATCATTTCTAGGTACATAAGTATCTATTTAATCAGAGAAACACCAAAAGTTTTCCAAGATTCAACCACTAGCTAGGAACGGTCATGCCCACTGTTTTGACCGCATTTTGAAACGGGCATAAAAATTCAAAAGAAAACAAAAAATTGTAAAACCTTCGCATTGTGTCGTTATATGTGACCAAGTTATCAGAAAAAATAATGAACTTGTAATATGGCAATTCTTTTTAAAAAAATGTTCTCAGAAATGAGCTATCATGTGTGAAGATTCATGGCTTTCAAGCCAAATGATCAATCTTATGGCCGCATTCATGGAATAGTTTGTTCAAATGATCTCTTATCATGCACAAAGGGGCATCATGGAATGGCAAACAATGTTGCCTAAGGAAGTTTTCATTTTCTTTGGACAAAAAATTCATTTCCCATTTTTCGAGTGTCCCAAATGACGTTTTTGTGAGGAACCTACCAAATAATTGTTGCAAAATTGGACCAAATCATTTTTATAAAATACTAGGCCATATTTAATGGACAATTGACAAAATGGTTTGGGTGTCCAAAGCATTTATCCACCTCTCATGAAAAAGACAAATTTCCATCGATTCAGTTGTAAACGAGTCAATTTTGAACTGAAGTTGCCTTATAGTTTGCTCTTTATTTTTTCCAAAAATAATTTATAGTTACATAAGTATCTATTTAAGCATAAATACATGTTTTGGTGGCGATACGTCGAGGTTTGGATGGTGGCCCAGGGCCCCAACTCCTAAGCGCGTAAACTTGCATGCCCACCGCATGGTCACCGCGTAACCGTGGTGTTGCCTTGCTTTCTGGGTGGCCTAGACATGTCTAGTGGGTTGGGCACTCCCCAGGTAAGTGCTAGGAAGAAAATGAGAACAAAAGACTCTCACGAGGAGACCGAAATATGCTCAAACATGAATTAGTAGCCAAGTGTTTGATTAGCGGTACGAGAAATGCACATGGCCAATGGGCCTGAATTTTGGCTGAGGATGATCATCTTGTAGGGAGACTTGCTTGGCAAATTTTCAGCTCAAATGGAGGAGCGGAGATGGCACTTGCTTTACAAAGTACAACATCGGGCAAAAATATGAATATTGAAGCTGGGCTCATATGAATAAATGTATTGAGCTGAAATTTTATGGAGTATGGTCATTTGGGCATAGGAAAACACTTTAAAAATGTATACCATTTGGATAATTCTAGGTTGTACTTCCTTCACAAAGCTTCTCTCTGGATAGAAACTTTGGAAATTTGTTGAGGAAGCTTTAATAGGCAAATGGAGCTGAATATTGGCATGTGGCAATGATTTGGATATGAAAGATTGACCAAAAACTTTTAGGGCAATAGGAGTGGTATATATAGCACTTGCTTTGCAATATGACAATCTGGATAGAAAATAAAAAATTAAAGCTGGGCTCGCATAGATGATTTGATTGAGCTGCAATTTGGAGGAGGGTGATAATTTGGGCATACGAAGGCACTGTATAAATTTCATGCCATTTCGATATGCATACCTAGTACTTCCTTCACAAAGTTTCTAGCTGAACAAAAACTTTGGCAATTTGCCGAGGAACATTTACGAAGCAAATGGAGCTGAATTTTTTCATGAGGCAATGATTTGGATAGGAAAGAGTGCCCAAATTTTTTGAGGGCAATCAAGAATATAAAAGTAGCACTTCCTTCACAAAGTGTTGTTCTTAACAGAATAGGAAAATGAATATTGTTGAATTATTTTCGAACTATGCAACGAAGGTTTTCTACATATTTGATGAATATATGACCCAAAGAATTTATGAGATTTTTTAGGTATTTTGGGAATGAAAGAAATATAGGTTGCTTCACAACCTAGGGCAAAAATTGACACATGTACATGACACGTTGGCAAAACTGATGAGGTGGCGCCTAGTCATAGCAATCCACCACAACTTACAAGGTTATGACCATCTATATTGGTTGTGATAAGCTAGAAATAAGGCAGCGGACCAGTGTTGTCTGCTTTATGACCATTTCGTGTAAGGAAATCATCACCTTTCTGACCAAAATGGTCGTTATAGTTTAGGGTTGGGATCCCCCAGAACAGCTTTTGACCAACTGGTCTCAAATGGTCGTAGATTTATGACCAATTCTTCCGGGGTCACTTACAGAAGGTCATAAGTTGACATATTTCTTGTAGTGATAGAACATCATATTGTCACCACGGATATCCCATCACAAGACATACATCAAGTGCTCTCACATCCAAAGATTCAATACGACATAACAAAACCTCAATGGAAAAGACTCAATTCATCACAAGGTAGAGAGGGGGAGAAACACCATATAATTCAACTATAATAACAAAGCTCGCGGTACATCAAGATCATGCCAAATCTAGAACACGAGAAAGAGATATCAAACACATAGCTACTGGTACATACCATCAGCCCCGAGGGTGAACTACTCCCTCCTTGTCATGGAGACCGTCGGGATGATGAAGATGGCCATCGATGATTGTTTCCCCCTTCGGTATGGTGCCGGAACAGGCTCCAGATTGGTTTTTCATGGCTACAGAGGCTTGTGGCGGCAGAACTCCCGATCTAGGTTTCTTTCTGGGGGGGTTTTGGTATTTATAGGAATTTTTGGCATCGACAACAAGTCAGGGGGTCCACGATTCAACGACAAGGTAGGGGGACGCGCCCTAGGGGGTGGGCATGCCCCCACCCTTGTCGTTGACTCGGGACTCTTCTAGCCCAACTCTTTTGCTTCAACGGCCTCTTCTGGTCCATAAAAAATCACTATGAATTTTCAGCTCATTTGGACTCCGTTTGGTATTTCTTTTCTGCAAAACTAAAAAACAAGAAAGAAACAGAAACTTGTACTGGGCACTAGGTTAATAGGTTAGTCCCAAAAATAATATAAAATAGCATATAAAACATCCAAAACAGATAAGATAATAGCACGAAAGAATCAAATATTATAGATACGTCGGAGACGTATCAACCTTTCTCCTGCGGTTTGAAATCAATCGATGTATGTTTCTTCATTTGTGTTTTGTATTTTTCCGAGGGTTTTTCTCATGTTTTTTCTGTTGTGTCCTAGTTTGCTTATTGTGCCTTTGTGTGTATGTTTTTGAAATTAGTTCATGTGCGGGAACAACTAATTTTTGCGGATTGTGATAGTTGGCTCTGATTTAACCCACTTTTGGATGTCATTCGACTCATGTGGTGCACCTGTTGCCAAATGAAGACCCACTTATGTGACAATGCCCTAGGGGCATTTTGGTTGTTTCAGCATGGGAACTGAGGGTGCTAGGCAAAAAATGCCAACGGTGACCGACCACCATGGTGGACACTTTCAAAATACATTTTTTCATAAAGTGAAATTTTTCATTTTTTGTCAACACACATACACATGCATACGACGTATAAGAAAATTTTCTTAACATTATATTTTCACACCTGGAGTACTACTAAAGACAAAATACGTATTTCTAAATAGGCCGAGATTTTATGTCATTAGGCCAGATTTTTTTTACATCCTACAAATCACAGCTTTTTTCAAACGAATTTTTGCATGTTCACGCGGAATACGTAAACAATTCCACATAATTTGTTTTTACTTTTTTTGAAACTTCTAATGGGCTTTTTCATTTTTTTAAAGTACCATCCACATGATGGTCGAGAACCAAAAGTCCGCACTTGGCTGCTAGGCCATCTAAAAGGCAACAACTTGCTATTGTACGGGATTGGATTTTCTTTTCCCCTTTAGGGGTCTTCTTCTCCCCTTGAGTAGTTTGTTCTTGCCAAAAAAGGTTCCCCCACTTTGTATTACGAAGCAACAACACCAACAACCAACGATAGGTCCTGGGTCGGAAGCAACACAGTCACGCTCAAAAGAAGAGAAAGAGAAAATACAAAAGGAACAATTGCCGACAATGGCAGATCAACAAAAGTGAAGAAGTCTCGCGACCATTGCGCCCATAGGAGATGTCCAACCAAGCTCCTAGACTCCGAAGCACCGGTACCAATCAACACCTCGAAGAAGAAACATGACGATAACAACACTGCTACCTTGGGTTTCCCCCGGTCGCGATGAGGAGAATGGAAGGGTAGCCCCTGGAGCCCTCCAGGAAGGTCTGCGGCACCCTCAGGCGCCACCATGTCTATATCGGACATGCTGATAGGGATTTCTCCCGATCCCAACCATCACCCCGCGCACTCCAGAGCCCTCCACCATACCGCCCACCACGCTGCGCGAACACGATCTTGAAGCCATCCACGTTATCTCACCACGACACCACGAAGTGAGGCCTGCACAATGAAGAAGAATAGCCCGGACTTGGGACAATAGTACCGTTGGCCTGCGGGAGGGCATGACCTCCACCGTCAACGACGGTACCCAACCGGACGTGCCAGCAGGAGAAAACCAGGCTCGTGGGCTCGCAGGCCCCGTCGAGATCTGAAATGCCCGTGAAGCCCCCGCCGGAGTGCTGTAGAGAGCATGATGTCGGTGTCGCCAACCCCATATGAGCTTCCCCTCCATGTCGTGCATGAGGCAACGAGGACGCACCAGAGTTGGCCCGCTGGAACCTAGATGGGGTCCTACGGGCCCAGATATAGGACGAGAGACGCTACCAGCCACCCCGCGACACCCAGCCGCCAAGCGAAGTGCTACCACCCCGCTGGCCACCGGCCACCAGCACCAAGCCGTCCGGCCGCAGTCAACCGAGCCACACCGACGCCGCCCCAGCTCCGGGAGGAAGAGCAGCGCGCGGGTAAAGGGGGGTCCGCCATCGCTAACACCACTCGGGCCAGATCCGGGGGCGCTCGCTGGTGATGGGGGGGAGAGCGACGAGGAGGGAGCGGAAGGAAGGGGCTGCCCCCCGGGAGTTGGAGCTAGGGCATGGAAGGGGGAGGGGAAATAAGGTATTCTTGCTTCCGTGCTACCAGTAGGAGAGGAATATAGGGTCGAGTAGTTTGTTCTTCACCATGAGAGAGCTTTGGTTAGGGAGAGTTGGAAAGAGTAGGAGATAAGTTTTTCCTCACCAAATCCCCCCATGAGTGTTTCTTGTGCTCAGATTTGAGCTGGGAATTGAGGCCTCTCGTCTATTTGTTGGCTCCCAGCTTGTATCTTCTTTTCCATAGTGGACGATTATTCGTGCTGCCTCTCGTGGTTTTTTTTGCAAGGTTTTCCATATAAATCTTGGTGTCAACTCCTCTATTGTTATCATATTGTTATGCTTGTTGTTATTTTCTCACTTTGGTTGCTACTTGGGCTATGGTGAGATGAAACATGATGTATGTTGATGACTTATATATGAGCATGCTAGTGTTCTTTAATGGATGTGTTGACAATCCTGGGGTATTGATCTTATGGCCAGTTTGTTGTTGCAAGTATGATGCAACCAAATGCTTGATGGTTTTTATTGGCTTTTTGGTGTATGCACACAAGGTGTTTGATTTAATGTCTGCAAGGACTAAACTTATCGCGTGGTTCTGTTATCATATGGTTTGCTTTCGTGCCCCTTTTAAAGTCGCATGTGACATATGTATACCCTACTGCCACTAATTTTATATTTAGTGGGATGTTAGTATATTATGGTTATTTCCACCACAATTGACATGAGAGCAATGGTTGTATCAAAGGAATTTCCACGAGGTTATTATTGCAAGTAAGATATCAACTTCATATGGTAGCAAACTTGTTGAAAATGATGATAATTGGTGTAGACAAGTATTGTTCCGTGATATAAAGGTTGATAGTTTTGCGACTAATGTTTGGAGAAGTGTAAATGCTTCATTAAAATAACTTTGACGCTCTAAATGTTGGAAGTCACTTCATAGATGACAATTTGATTGTGCACTTGTCTTATATGCACATTATGCATAGCACCCCAACCAAGCTTGGTGTTATTTATTTACGCTCTTGGTCATACATGTTCATATATGATATTGAACACTTTTTGTTGCATACCGTTTCTTTATGGATGTTGCTTCTTCTGTTATATATTCAGAGAAATTGTTTCAGAAGATTTGGATAGAGAGTGTTGACTAGGGTTGTTATGTTTGTGACATATTAGAAACCGGTTGAGCGTATTGATGTTATTACTATTGGTTATCAAAGTAAGTGTAGAAACTATTGAAGTTATTTTGTTTAGATACATGTGAGGTTTTTCCATTACAAGTTACTAAGAATATTTTAGAGTATTGTTTCGGCAATTTTTGCAATGTAGTGGAAAGGCAACATATGGTGATGTATGAGTTGATTTCTTGTATTTGGGTGAGTTTTGACAATGATGTAGTTTATGGTGTTGTTGTTGCATGTGTAAGGAACTACAACACATTGGAATCTTTATTCTATTGGTCATACCTTTTTCTGCATAGTGAATGGTTGCCGGCTGCAACCCTACTCCAGTGGTTCAGTATGTAAGTACGAGCACTTTGTTCAGCTAATGTTCCCCTCACAAGGAGAAGACGTCGCGGTCCAGGCACTGTCGACGCCCATAAATAAGTAAGAGAAGGCACCCGACCCGATGACTGTCAACACACGTGGCTGCCTCCTCTACTACCTTGGACGTGGCGGCATTGCCTCCTCCTCGCACACCATGACGTCGGCTGAGGAGGCACCAGCCGAGCAGGAGTGCCACGAGCGATGCGGTGTGGCGTGTTGGGTGGTGTTCACTACACCAGACGTGGCGCTAGACTAGGTGTGTGCTGACCCAAACCTCATGCTGTCCTGGCTATGAATTGGTCCAGGTCACCGCGCAGACGTCCGCCCGTCGCCGGATCAGCTACCTATTCCTCAAGGTGGCGTTGGGGGAGTCCGAGCATGCCACCCGTGCCTTCGCCGGCAAGGGCAAGGGAAAAAGTGTGTCTGATGCCGACCATCGCCGCCAGGACAATGAGGCCCAGTGGCTACACTAGGCAAAGGAAGCTGAGTTGTTCGCCGCGAGCATGCAACAACTATCAATCAGGGTTGTCGCGGCCCCTAAGACGCCTTCCCCCAGCGGAAGGATGAAAATGATGACTCAGGCAACGACGTGGAGGATTCGGTAGTCTCGGGGACCATGCCTATGAGGACACCCTTTGGTACCTTGTTTAGTTTAGTTTATGTTTAGTTTCATCGAGTTTAGTTAAACTTTTAATTTTTTTCCTTTCGGTTGTAATGTATTGAAATTTAATAAAGATTATTTGAATTGCATGAATTTGAATTGTCTGTTTGAACTAGCATAGATGTTTGCTGCACGCAATTGGATGTCTGCATTCCCTACCTCTATTTACAAACACGTCTAGACATGTCCGCGAATATTTGGTGTGTAGATCTGATGCACAACGTTGCAGTAGCTCTCGGTGACACTATCCATCGAATCTAATATTCTCCCTACACCTACGCCGTGACATGAACCCTGAGTGAAGACATCAGATGGCACATAGCCTCAACACTGAGAAGTACTCCCTCCATTTTTATTTACTTCGTATATTAGTTTTGTCTCGAAACAAACTTTATTAACTTTGACCAAGTTTATGCAAAGCATTATTAACACTCACAATACAACATCAATACCATTAGAATCATCAATTCAACACATGTGCATACATATACATTTGTTATTGTGAATGTTTAGATTGTTACTGGTAAACTTGGTCAAACATTGTAAACTTGAATTTAGACCAAAGCTAATATGTGAAGTAAATTGAAACGGGTAGAATATTTTTACTCTATGTCCTAAATATAGCAAAAATGTACTATTCATTAATTCGTTACCCATTTTAGTTCAGGTGGCATAGAGTGAGATGATAATAGAGGGTGAATATCACGTGATACAACTTTTTACATTCTCACATGCTAAATTTTTTGAAAATTCACTTTAAATGTTTAAAAAAATTATAATCTTTTTGCGGGTGTTCACAAGACATATTTCTATAATCCCTAAAAAATCATATCAAATATTCGAAATATAAATTAAAAAAACAAATCTATATGTGAATAGTGTTATTTCTAACACAATTCATGTCTTGTCTTCTTTTGACACTATTCATTCTAGGTCTGTTTCTCAACAGGTAGTTCGCATTTGGATTTGATTTTGATTTTCTTAAGAGTTGTAGACGTATGTCTCATGAACATCCACAATTGTTTTCATAATTTTCTGAAACATTTAAATATGACTTTTCAAAAGTTGTATCATGATACATGATAACGTATGAAGGGTGATACCACCTGATATTTTCCTGATATGAGTATCTACAGTCGGACTTGGCAAATCCAGCTCCCTATACGCCTGCGGACGGCCCCCGCCGGCCCCTCATATGTTACACTGCGCATGCAAATAGCTCAAATCCGGATCCTCAAATCCATGCAGTCCATGCACGTTGATCATACGATATAAATTGTTCAAACTTGAAAGTTCGAAACGAAGCAAAGCAAATCATAGTTGAACAAAGCGAATATGCCAAAATGAAATCGGTGTCTGAGCATGAAGGATGACCTCGGAGCACTGGTCGGGCACCTGCTGCGAGCGGAATGCGTCGTGCTCCAGGCGGAATGCGTCCTACTCCGCCTACATCCGGGCTGCCTGCTCTGCCTGCATCCGGGCCGCAGCCGCCCTCGCTGCCTCATAGTCCCTACGGTCATTGATCTCCTTCTTATTGTCCGCAAGCCACTTCTTCGCATGCTCATCCAAGAGGGTTTCATCCGCCAACATGATCTTCGCATCGTCTGTGCCCCGTGCGAGCTGCAACCTCTCATTTTCAAGCTCTATGTCGCCAAATGTTTTGGCCTTCTCGAGTTCCTATTTGATCGTCGCTTGTTACTTCCCCAACTCGATCTTCTCCCTCTCAATTTCGAGCTTCTTCTCCGCCCTCTTCTGGCCCCACTCCATCCTTTCTTTTTCCGCATCTAACATGAGCTTGTACCTATCCTCCTTCTTATTTCCCCTTGCCGATAAAATCTCGTCCATGTGGATGATAGTTTTGTAGCTGCGGCATCACGGGAGGCACGTGCCTTCTCCCACATGTTACCCATAACTTGGTGGTTTTCTTTTGGCACGGTGGCTTTCCATTCGTCATGTCAACATCGTCCTTTTCATCGTCATGTTGGAGAACGTAGTATTTCAAAAAAAATCCTACGATCACGCAAGATCTATCTAGGAGAAGCATAGCAACGAGCAGGGAGAGTGTGTCGACGTACTCTCGTAGACTGAAAGCGGAAGCGTTTAGTAACACGGTTGATGTAGTCGAACGTCTTCGCGATCCAACCGATCCAAACACCGAATGTACGGCACCTCCGCGTTCAGCACACGTTCAGCTCGATGACGTCCCATGAACTCTTGATCTAGTTGAGGTCGATGGAGAGTTCCATCAACACGATGGCATGGTGACGGTGATGACAAAGTTACCGGCGCAGGGCTTCGCCTAAGCACTGCGACGATATGACCGAGGTGTGTAACTGTGGAGGGGGCACCGCGCACGGCTAAGAAATCAACTTGTGTGTCTATGGGGTGCCCCCTGGCCACGTATATGAAGGAGGAGAGGAGGAGAGGGCCGGCCCTCCTATGGCACGCCCAAGGGGGGAGTCCTACTCCCACTAGGAGTAGGATTCCCCCTTTCCTCGTAGGAGTAGGAGAAGAAGGAAGGGGGGAGAGAAAAGAAGGAAGGAGGGGGTGCCGCCCCTCCCCCTAGTCCAATTCGGGCTAGGCCATGGGAGGCCGCGCGACCTTCCCTATGCAGCCCCTCTCTCTCTCTCCCCTAAAGCCCAATAAGGCCCATTTACTCCCCGGGGGTTCCGGTAACCTCCCGGTACTTTGGTATTTATCCGGTGACCCCCGGAACCCTTTCGGTGTCTGAATATAACCTTCCCATATATCAATATTTATGTCTCGAACATTTCGAGACTCCTCGTCATGTCCGTGATCACATTCGGGACTCTGAACTACCTTCGGTACATCAAAACACATAAACTCATAATACCGATTGTCGTTGATGTTAAGCGTGCGGACCCTACGGGTTCGAGAACTATGTAGACATGACCAAGACTCATCTCCGGTCACTAACCAATAGCGGAACCTGGATGCTCATATTGGTTCCTACATATTCTACGAAGATCTTTATCGGTCAAACCGCATAACAACATACGTCATTCCCTTTGTTATTGGTATGTTACTTGCCCGAGATTCGATCATCGGTATCATCATACCTAGTTAACCTCATTACCGGCAAGTCTCTTTACTCGTTCCGTAATACATCATCTCGTGACTAACTCATTAGTCGTCTGCTTGCAAGGCTTATTATGCTGTGTATTACGGAGAGGGCCCAGAGATACCTCTTCGACACTCGGAGTGACAAATCCTATTCTCAATCTATGCCAACACGACAAACACCTTTGGAGACACCTGTAGAGCATCTTTATAATCACCCAGTTACATTGTGACATTTGATAGCACACAAGGTGTTCCTCCGGTATTCGGGAGTTGCATAATCTCATAGTCATAGGAGCATGTATAAGTCATGAAGAAAGCAATAGCAGTAAAACTAAACAATCATAGTGCTAAGCTAACAGATGGGTTTTGTCCATCACATCATTCTCATGATGATGTGATCCCGTTGATCAAATGACAACACATGTCTATGGTCAGGAAAACCTAACCATCTTTGATTAACGAGCTAGTCTAGTAGAGGCATACTAGGGACACTCTGTTTTGTCTATGTATTCACACATGTATCAAGTTTCCGGTTAATACAATTCTAGAAAAAATAAAAGACATTTACCATGATATATAAGGAAAGATAAATAACAACTTTATTATTGCCTCTAGGGCATATTTTCTTCAGTCTCCCACTTGCACTAGAGTCAATAATATAGATTACATAGTAATGATTGTAACACCCATGGAGTGTTGGTGATGATCATGTTTTGGTCGTGGAAGAGGCTTAGTCAACGGGTCTGCAATATTTTGATCCGTATGTATCTTGCAAATTTCTATGTCTCCCTCGTTGACTTGATCGTGGATGGAATTGAAGCGTCTCTTGATGTGCTTGGTTCTCTTGTGAAACCTGGATTCCTTCGTCAAGGCTATTGCTCCAGTGTTTTCACAAAAGAATTTCATTGGACCCAATGCACTAGGTGTTACACCTAGATCGGATATGAACTCCTTGATCCAGACTCCTTCACTTGATGCTTCCGAAGCAGCTACGTACTCCGCTTCACACGTAGATTCCGCCACGACGCTCTGGTTGGAACTGCACCAACTGACGGCTCCACCGTTCAACACAATACGTATCCGGTTTGTGACTTAGAGTCACCCGGATCAGTGTCAAAGCTTGAATCGACGTAACTGTTTACGACGAGCTCTTTGTCACCCCCATAAACGAGAAACATATCCTTTGTCCTTTTCAGGTACTTCAGGATGTTCTTGACCGCTGTCCAGTGATCCACTCATGGATTACTTTGGTACCTCCCTGCTAAACTTATAGCAAGGCACACATCAGGTCTGGTAAACAACCTTCATACATGATAGATCCTATGGCTGAGGCATAGGGAATGACTTTCATTTTCTCTCTATCTTCTACAGTGGTCGGGCATTGAGTCTTACTCAACTTCGCACCTTGTAACACAGGAAAGAACCCATTCTTTGACTGATCCATTGTGAACGTCTTGAAAACTTTCTCAAGGTATGTGCTTTGTGAAAGTCCAATTAAGCGTCCTGATCTATCTCTATAGATCTTAATGCCCAATATATAAGCAGGTTCACTGAGGTCTTTCATTGAAAAATTCTTACTCAAGTATCCATTTATGCCATCCAGAAACTCTGTATCATTTCCAATCAACAATATGTCATCCACACATATAGTGTTAGAAATGCTACAGAGCTCCCACTCACTTTCTTGTAAATATTGGCTTCTCCAAAGGTCTGTATAAAACCATATGCTTTGATTACCTCATCAAAGCGTATATTCCCACTCCGAGATGCTTGCACCAGTCCGTAGATGGATCGTTGGAGCTTGCACACTTTGTTAGCACCTTTAGGATCGACAAAACCTTTTGGTTGCATCAAATACAACTCCTCTTTGAGGTATCCATTAAGGAATGCAGTTTTGACATCCATTTGCCAGATTTCTTAATAATAAAATGCAACAATTGCTAACATGATTCGGACAGACTTAAGCATCGCTACGGGTGAGAAAGTCTCATTGTAGTCAACTCCTTGAACTTGTCAAAAACCTTTCTCAACTAGTCAAGCTTTATAGACAGTCACATTACCATTGGCGTCAATCTTCCTCTTAAAGATCCATTTATTTTCAATGGTTTGCCGATCATAGGGCAAGTCAACCAAAGTCCACACTTTGTTCTCATACATGGATCCCATCTCAGAATTCATGGCTTCATGCCATTTTGCGAAATCTGGGCTCATCATCGCTTCCTCATAGTTCATAGGTTCATCATGGTCTAGTAACATAACTTCCAGAACCGGGTTACCGTACCACTCTAGCGCGGAACACACTCTTGTTGACCTACGAGGTTCAGTAGTAACTTGATCTGAAGTTTCATGATCATCATCATTAGCTTCCTCATTGATCGGTGTAGGAATCACTGGAACTAGTTTCTGTGATGTACTACTTTCCAACTCGGGAGAAGGTACAATTACCGCATCAAGTTCTACTTTCCTCCCACTCACTTCTTTCAAGAGAAACTCCTTCTCTAGAAAGGATCCATTTTTAGCAATGAATATCTTGCCTTCGGATCTGTGATAGATGGTGTACCCAACAGTTTCCTTTGGGTATCATATGAAGACACATTTCTACGACTTGGGTTCAAGCTTATCAGGTTGAAGCTTTTTCACATAAGAATCGCAGCCCCAAACTTTAAGAAACGACAACTTGGGTTTCTTGCCAAACCACGGTTTATAAGGCATCGTGTCAATGGATTTAGATGGTGCCCTATTTAACGTGAATGCAGCTGTCTCTAAAGCATAACCCCAAAACAATAGTGGTAAATCGGTAAGAGACATCATAGATCGCACCATATCTAATAAAGTATGGTTATGATGTTCGGACATACCATTACTCTGTGGTGTTCCAGGTGGCATGAGTTGTGAAACTATTCCACATTGTTTCAAATGAAGACCAAACTTGGCGTGGATTTAGGACGACAGATGTCCGGTTTAGCGGACTTAGGTGTGAGGCCATCGCTCGGGTTATCTTGAAGGGGTTAAAGCGGACGAAGGACACAGGGAGTTTTATACTAGTTTGGCCCCTTCGTTGAAGGTAAAATCCTACGTCTAGTTTGGTGTGGTATTGCTTGGGCTTCGATGACCAGGGAGCGAATCCGCTTGCCTGTGTCTCGAGCTGTTGTTTTTTGTCCTTGAACCATCGCCGGGTCGTCCCTTTATATAGGAGCCGACGCCCGGTCTGGTTTACAGAGTCCCGAGGCCGCTCATAAACGTGTCCGCCTCGGTCTCTACTCTTTCTATCTTACATCCCAAGTTACATGGTACGACGGTTTACAGACCGTGGGCCTTATACATGGGCCCTAAACCTCTATGGGCTATGACTTCTTATTATATATTCTACTGGGCTTGTAATAATACAACCTTGTCAGTGTAATCCGGACCCTCCTGGCCGGTTTATACCTGCTAGTAATATCCCTGACATTAGGCCCCAGATTGATTTGAACTTGTTCATGTCAGTCTTCCAAGTCTTGTACAAATTTCCTTTCTGCAACTTGTTTTGCTTCATAAACCAGCCATGACATTATCTGCTGAAATCGTTTCAATTCGTCGTGAAATCATCTGTGCATTTAATGCCCACATCTGTTTGTTACCTTTCTTTACTGCCGCACCAAAGATCGAGGCGACAGCTCAAGCTTTATCCGATTTCTGGCCTCCTCGATTCCCGCGCTTACCGTTTTTATCTCTTCGGCCTATAAATACCGCTGAGGCCTATCTCTTTTCCCCTTCCGCTTCTTCTTCTCCTTCGTCTCCAACGCCCGAGCTTCTGCCGCCGTCCGTCGAGCTCGCCGTCGCCAACAAGTCCGGCCGCTGCATCAACCTGAACGCGTCCAGAGAACTCGCCGTCGTCCTCTGTTTCCTCAGGTATGTTATCTTCTTCCCATAGATCTCACTTTTAGGTTTTCTTCTGTAGCTCGCCATGAATCCTCGTTCTTGTAGTTCATCGTTGTAGATTGATCTTAGCTGTAGATATATACTCGTTAGGCTTGATCCTCATCCGTGCGCTTCCGCTGCGCCATTATACTTTAGCTTCTCCAACACTGTTAGTTTAGATTGAACCTGTAGCGAACTCCCGCAGCCTTCGCTGAATATAACTTGTATTTATTCTGTCTTTTCCTTGCATCTTAGATCCATATTTACCTCAGCTTCGTGTGAAAACTGTTTCTCATACTTCTAGATCTGCAACTCGCTTATATTGCCGGTTTAGCCATGCCCTGAGCGTCATATGCTTATCTTGACGGTTGTAGATTTAAACCCGTATTCCACAATTGATGGTTTAACTTTCTCTATCTATCGTCGTGAACCGGTAGCTGTCTCACTCATACCTGCTTCCGGATTAGTAGATACCATTAGCCCCTTGTTTAAACCGCCAATTAAGTCCATAACTTCATAGAATGCACCGATTTATATCTAGCAATTGGTGAACCGGGTCTTGCACTGTATATTTCAGCATTCCCTCATCAGAAACGATGGCCAAACAATTTGTTGCTTGCAATTGGGTTCCTTCCCGGATCACGGAAAACGATTTTGTTGAAGCGACCTCAATCGGTGTTCTGGGCCCTGATGGCTTCTCGTCCCTCGTTGGTTACCCCTTGTGGAAGGTTTGAGATGCTATGTAGCGGAAGTTTTCCCTTGGCAAAGATACCAAGGATCGATTTCCCTGAGACTCCCAGTTTCAACAAGAAGGTGTTAACTGCTAACGGCGCCAGATATTAGCAATCAATGTGGACCTGCACACAGATACAAATAACTTTTCTCCCATCGAGTACAGAGAGGTTGTCAATCCCTCCGGCCTTGTAGTTTACAAAGGATCAAACGCAAGTGATAATAGTGATAGGTATTGCTGCAATAGTAAGTAAAAGTGTAAAGTAAATAGCGGATGTGATCAATGATGGTAATATGGACCGGGGTCCCATGATGTTCACTAGTGATGTCTCTCTCCCAAAAGACGATAAAACAGCTATGTGACGTAAACGAATTACAGCTGGGCAATTGACAGAATTATGTGCGCAAACCAATGCTAACTATGTTACAAGAAAGGTAGAGGTTCAAAGCATGGGCGGTACGCCAAGGCAAGTAGACCGAAATCCATCTGCATCTACTACTAATCATCCACCTTGAGATATCTATCCAGAACATCTCGCTGGTATTAAGTTGCGAGTCCCACCCATAGTGTAAACTCAAAGCAACAGACAACTGCATTAAAAGAACTTTGCGTAAAGTAAATCCTTGCACCCGCGGGCACAAGCACCGTTGTTTTCCCCCTTGTGGCAATAGCACATCCCCTAGACTCATGTTTCTGTCACTCAAGCTAGTCATCGAGGGGCATGAACCCACAATCAAGCATAACGTTCCCTCTTGGAGTCACTACCTACTACTTGGCCAAAGCAATAAATAACAACGGAGAACATGCAAGAATTACTTACGAACATAAATATAAAAGAGGTAGATCAAATATATTACTCAAACACAATCTGAACATAATCTCACAATCCATCGGATCCCAGCAAACTCAACATAGCAACAACATAAGGATTACATATGTGCCTCGATCATGTAGGGTAGCTCACGAGGACTAATTAGTGAAGCAGAAGAACGGGAGGAGAACATCACATAGCTACTGGTCATGGACCCATGGTCCAAGGGAGACTACTCACAACTCATCCGGGAGGCGTCCATGGTGGTGGAGAAGCTCCCGGTGGTGATCCTCCCCTCCGGCAGGGTGCCGGGAAGAGTTCTCCTGGTGCTCCCGATCTTGGAAGCGCGGCGGCGGCGGAACATATATGAGATCGCGAAAAAGGGTTCCCGTCTCGAGGGTTTCGGGACACGATATAAATATGTGCCAAAGGGGGGCTTCAGCGGAGGCCTGGGGGGCCCAGGCGCCCCCCCGGCGCGGCCAGGGGGGCCGTGCCACCAGGGTGCCTGGAGCCCTGGTGGCCCCCCTCCGGCTGTACTTTGGCTACCGGGATGCTTCTGGAACGCTGATTTTTTATATAATTTTTCCGGGATTTTTCTGGCAGTTCTCGTAATGGGAAAACCTGAAATACAAAAACAGCAGAAAACAGAAACTGGCACTGGGGTGCACTGAGTTAATAGGTTAGTCCAAATATGATCAAAAGTGTATGGAAGTGTATAAATATCATAGCAATATCACCCAAAAGAGGCATGGAGCAAGCAGAAATTATAGATACGTTTTGGATGTATCAACATCCCCAAGCTTAATTCCTGCTCGTCCTCGAGTAGGTAAATGATAACAAGAATAATTTCTGTGGTGACATGCTATTAACCATATAAGGACTTTTCATAGTCATATGACAAAAGCTTACTGAGACAATGATTCTGTAGTAATTAAGTTTCCTCATGAGAAAATCACAAAGAACTGAAAGTTTTACAATATGATACTGAAACATCAAATAGATTTGTAATGAGCATGGTGTGCAAATATGATAAAGTGATATCTTGCTTGCCCCCTTTAGTGAAGCAAAACATAAATGCAGGGGCACCTCCAAGGTATAAATGCAGGGGCACCTCCAAGGTTTAAGTGATGACTAGATACAATGATTTCAAAATAAACGATATCATAATCATGCAAAAGACAATGCTACTTTGGGACAATGCACATTACACTCAGAATGACAATCATGCTCTCAGTAGTTGGTGCTTTAAAAGAAGGTGGAGACTCTCGAACCGTGGCTTTTGTTGGCAAGGTTGAAAACCCATAGTCGGAAACAAAGACAAAACAACTACCAAAGCTCTTGATTTTAAAACAGAGGTAATAATAATTTTTTTCTTAGATCATGCATGTTTCGTCAACGAATGCTAGCAGATAACTCAATTACTTCTTGAGATGGACAAGTTTCGAGGAACGGCTCCCGAATGAGGACGATCACATCCTCTTAATCTCCTTTGTTTATCACTGCCAAAGTTTTCTGATTTCTCATGAACAAAGCGTGAAGGAGGGTTTGTTTGTTATATTAATTTTGAGCCGGGCGCACTCAATGCAAGTTCCTTCTCGTGTTATGGGTTTGCACATTAGACATGCAATCCCGGGGTGAAGCTTGTCCAACTTAAAAAGATCATGAATTAACTACTACTTCCTCATGGACTTAAAACAGAGGCACAAAACAGTAATGCATTATTATTATTATTTTGAATAATTTCGAGATGGTACATGCAAGTCTCCGTTAGGAATGGCAGGTAAATACCATGTAGGAAGGTATGGTGGACTCATATGGCATAACTGATTTAAAAGAATTTGGATGCACAAGTAGTCAGTCCGCTTAGTACAGGTGGAGGTTAGCAAAAGACTGGGAGCGACCAACTAAGAGAGCAATGACGGTCATAATCATGCAGAGCGACAAAGCAACATTGAATCAGGCATGGTAGTTATATCGCTACTCAGAAACAAAAGATCATCAAGGCTTGACAGACTTTCTTTACAGTCTTAATTATGCGTGAGCATACGCCAAGTCAATCAAAATAAATTCTTGAAGGAAGATATTACTAAACCATACCACATCATAGGCAAACAAATCATGTTGGTATTCCAATAACACATTGGGACCCCCCCCCAGCTATTTGAGACTAACCATAAGAAAACATGAACTACTAAGCACCATTATGCACGTAGCATCTTTATCATAGACATACCAACCAATGCAACGGAAGCAAACTCTCTTAATAAGATAATCATGATAATTAAAGAGAGTTCAAGCAACCAACTAAACAAAAGCTCTTTAAAAAGATAAGCATGAAAAATAAGAGCTGAGCATGATAGTAGCTATAGAAAGACAAAGAACACACACAGCAAAGATAAACATGAAAATTCTATGTTGTGCTCTAGGTAGAAGTGGAGCGTGTTTCTCTCCCACACAAAGAAAGCTGAGTTCCGACTTGGTATGAAAAGCTAAAGAAAACTAAAAAGGAAAACTAAAAGCAAGACGCTCCAAGCATAGCACATAACACATGAAGTGATAAAAATATAGTGGAACGAAAGACGAACTGATAATGTTGATGGAGAAGGGGATGCACTGGGGCATCCCCAAGCTTAGACGCTCGAGTCTCCTTGAATATTTCTTGGGGGTGCATGGGGGCATCCCCATGCTTGAGCGCTTGACACTCCTGAATCTTTTTATCATCTTCCCTCGCACACTTGAAAACTCCCTTCATACATAACTCATCATAATCTGATTAGCGAGGTTAGTACCCATAATAAAATAATTGTTCCTTGCTGAAAATAAAGATATTCTTGAAGATCTACTGTTTCTCAAGATTGCCAAAAGGTTTTTGCAAAGAAAAAGCAAGCTCAAGGTTTGCAAAATGAAGGAAAGGCAAAACAGGATAGAATCTGTGAAAAACAGAACAGCAGGTAGTAAATGATTTTTTCGGGGCACTTCTGCAACTCTAATAAAAAAACTCAGAACAGACGCACGAAAGACAATTATATAGAGCACGCTGTCGAAAACATTCAGACCAAAAAGATGATCTGGTGATTTTATACGAATTTTTCTATCCAAGGACAGAATCTGTTTCCTGGACAACACGTCACAACTTTTGAACTTTCTTGCAATCAGAGGCTACACTTGGCACAAAGTTGAAAAGCAAAGATACAATGATGATGCTACTGTAGTAGCAACATCAAGACACAACAAAAGCAAAATAAAAAATTTATTCATGTGGGCTGCCTCCCAAAAGCGCTTTCTTTTATGCCTTTAAGCTAGGCATAATGCAATAAGATCAAGTTGTATCAATTGAACCATCATCAAGATCATCAAAAAGCTCTTCGATAATACAACTAGTCTTAAGAGGACTTTCAAATAAAGGCCTCATAGAGATACTTCTAGGGAGAAGACCAAAAGGATAAAAGTCAAGGGAGGATTCATTTATAAATTCATCAAAGAGAGGTGTTTCTTCCAAAGTCTTTACAGTTTCAACCCCTTTGGCAATAGATGGATTACTTTTAGAACGGGGAGCCTTTGGAACGTGAACGAACTTAGGCTCCTTCTTTGCCGGAGTTTCTACCTTTTTGGTTTTGATTGAGGAGAAAGTAGTTCCTAGAGTATCAAAGATTTCCTCAATCTTGTCTATCCTAGAAGAGTCCAAATCATGGGATTTGATGGTCTCCAAAGTTTTCAAAATTTTATGCATGGAGCTATCAAGCCTATTCAAATTCCCTTGGATCTTACGATCCAACTCGTTTATCTTATTAATGCTTGGCATCTCTAGCTCTATCTTTTCAAGTTTTTTCATAATGCGAGCTAGGGTGATGTCCTCTTGAATACTAACATCATGGGGATTCCCAACAAGATTTTCAATAATACTAAGAGACTCCCAAACTGGGGCCTCTAGGAAATTTCCATTGATAGCAGTATCTAGAATAAACCTATTCCAAGAAGTAATTCCAACATAGAAATTTCTAAGCAGGATAGTAGTAGATTGCTTCTTGGTGGCTCTTTTTTGAGAATCATTAATTCTATACCAAGCATCTTTTAGACTTTCCCCACCTCTTTGTTTAAAGGTGAGAACTTCTGCCTCGCCAAAGACAAAAGGACCCGACATAATGACAACTAAAGAATGAGATAACTATTTTTGTGATTTTTGATAAAAGATACTAAAGCAAAAACTGAAAGGTAAACTAACAAGACTAAAAAGCAAAGGTAAAAGATAGCGTGCAACTCCCCTATCCTGAAGAGTGGAGTCCCCGGCAACGGCGCCAGAAAACTTTGCTTGATGGCTTCTCGCCCCTCGTTGGTTACCCCAAGTGGAAGGTTTGGGATGCAGTGTAGCGGAAGTTTTCCCTTGGCAAAGATACCAAGGATCGATTTCCCTGAGACTCCCAGTTTCAACAAGAAGGTGTTAACTGCTAACGGCGCCAGATATTAGCAATCAACGTGGACCTGCACACAGATACAAATAACTTTGCTCCCAACGAGTACAGAGAGGTTGTCAATCCCTCCGGCCTTGTAGTTTACAAAGGATCAAACGCAAGTGATAATAGTGATAGGTATTGCTACAATAGTAAGTAAAAGCGTAAAGTAAATAGCGGATGTGATCAATGATGTTAATATGGACCGGGGTCCCATGATGTTCACTAGTGATGTCTCTCTCCCAAAAAACGATAAAACAGCTATGTGAGGTAAACGAATTACAGCTGGGCAATTGACAGAATTATGTGCGCAAACCAATGCTAAGTATGTTACAAGAAAGGTAGAGGTTCAAAGCATGGGCGGTACGCCAAGGAGAGTAGACCGAAATCCATCTGCATCTACTACTAATCATCCACCTTGAGATATCTATCCAGAACATCTCGCTGGTATTAAGTTGCGAGTCCCACCCATAGTGTAAACTCAAAGCAATAGACAACTGCATTAAAAGAACTTTGCGTAAAGTAAACAATCCTTGCACCCGCGGGCACAAGCACCGTTGTTTTCCCCCTTGTGGCAACAGCACATCCCCTAGACTCATGTTTCTGTCACTCAAGCTAGTCATCGAGGGGCATGAACCCAAATCAAGCATAACGTTCCCTCTTGGAGTCACTACCTACTACTTGGCCAAAGCAATAAATAACAACGGAGAACATGCAAGAATTACTTACGAACATAAATATAAAAGAGGTAGATCAAATATATTACTCAAACACAATCTGAACATAATCTCACAATCCATCGGATCCCAGAAAACTCAACATAGCGACAGCATAAGGATTACATATGTGCCTCGATCATGTAGGGCAGCTCACGAGGACTAATTAGTGAAGCACAAGAACGGGAGGAGAACATCACATAGCTACTGGTCATGGACCCATGGTCCAAGGGAGACTACTCACAACTCATCCGGGAAGCGTCCATGGTGGTGGAGAAGCTCCCGGTGGTGATCCTCCCCTCCGGTAGGGTGCCGGGAAGAGTTCTCCTGGTGCTCCCGATCTTGGAAGCGCGGCGGCGGCGGAACAGAGATGAGATCGCGAAAAAGGGTTCCCGTCTCGAGGGTTTCGGGACACGATATAAATATATGCCAAAGGGGGGCATCAGCGGAGGCCTGGGGGGCCCAGGCGCCCCCCCGGCGCGGCCAGGTGGGGGGCAGCGCCACCAGGGCGTCTGGAGCCCTGGTGGCCCCCCTCCGGCTGTACTTTGGCTACCGGGAAGCTTCTGGAACGCTGATTTTTTATATAATTTTTCCGGGATTTTTCTGGCAGTTCTCGTAATGGGAAAACCTGAAATACAAAAACAGCAGAAAACAGAAACTGGCACTGGGGTGCACTGAGTTAATAGGTTAGTCCAAATATGATCAAAAGTGTATGGAAGTGTATAAATATCATAGCAATATCACCCAAAAGAGGCATGGAGCAAGCAGAAATTATAGATACGTTTTGGACATATCAGGCCCTAAGGAAGTTCTGCACTGGCGGGCCCCTGGAAAGGAGTGCCCTCCTGAGCCTAAGGAGGGAGAAATCATAGTTTTTTATGATCATCTAGCCCGGGGTTTCAGTCCTCCCGGTTCAAAATTCTTCCGGGATGTGCTAGCAGCCTTTCAACTCCACCCACAAGATGTAGGTCCAAATTCTATATCGAACATCTGTAACTTCCAAGTTTTCTCGGAGGCACACCTTCAAGAAGAACCAATAGTAGATCTGTTCCGGGATTTCTTCCATCTGAACCGGTGGACGGTGTTTACTGATGGGCCTCATCAGGAGCTGGGTGGTGTCAGCATCCAGAAAAGAAAGGATGTGAGCTTTCCTCATGCTGCTCTTCACAGCCACCCCAAAGAATGGAACCAGACTTGGTTCTATTGTAAGGATACTTCACCTGAAGGAGAGAATCCGCTGCCGGGTTACCGCGCTTATCGTCGGGCAACAACCCATCCTTTGCCACATCATCTAAGCGCCCAAGACCGGGCTCGATATGCCCCTCAACTTTCCAAGCTGAGGGCCTTCGTGGCGAACGGTTTAACCGGAGTAGATTTCGTCCGCTGCTGGCTCTCTTGGAGCATCCTTCCACTAAGCCGGCGCTCAAACCTGATGTGCAAATATTCCGGCAAGCCGGAAGACCCTCAATGCCATACAAAAATAGTGCTTCCTGACAATGAAGTGACTGAGTCCGTGAAAAAGATGTTGAACATCCCTCTGGAGGATTGCAGCCGGACCGGTTTAGCTCCATTCTGTTTAACCAACAAACCACCCGTGGTAAGGCTCTTCCGACCCTTTTCTTTTCACCTTAATCCGTTCATATCAGCTGCCTTCAACTTGTTATTATTCCTTTGCACAGGCCAACGACCCTTTCTGGAAGAGGAAATCTCAGGATAAACCGGCAAAGCAATCACGCAAGAAAACCTTTGCTGTGAAGAAGAAGAAAGCTGTTGCTGCTTCCGGTTCAAACCGTGAAGAGGATGATCCGGATTCTGAGGTACCAATTAACCCATATGTCTTTTGATCTCCCTTTGTGTGAATTTATGTTAACAATGCCTTTTCGCAGGATCTGGCGGAAGGAAGTAAAGCGGGAGGAGTTGAGGTAATTTCTCTCTCATCTGATTCAGATTCATTGCCACCCAAGATCCGCCAGGTATCCCGGAGATATCCATTTTCTCACCCTTATGCTCAATTGGATCCCAACTTTCTTTTGAAGAAACAGAAGCACGAAGCTTGCCGGACCACGCGCCATAGCGGCCATGTGGTTGAGTCATTCGGAATACCCCTTACGCTGGCTCGTAGACGCCGCTCAAAGGTTTTGCTCACTCCAACCCTTCTTCATCCAAAAGCAGGCCTTATACGTAAACCACTTAAACCGTCTTATCCCAACTATCAGGAGGCTCCACTGTCTTCTTCCGGCGAGTCGACCGCTACGCAAGTCCCAGTCCTCAAAACCGTTCCTGGGTAAGTCCTTCTTTTAGACATCTGGTTTATCTTCCAGTTTTTAACTTTGTGATTCTCATTGTTCTTTTGACCCTTATCAGAATGCCAAATCCTAGCAAAAAGGCAAAAGCAAATAAACCGGCTGCTGAGACCACTACTGCTGAACCGGCCGAGGACCCTGAAGCAGCCATCCCTCTAGAGGACCATGTTGAAGTTGAGGTCGATGATCCAGCTCCTATGGATCATGAAGATGTTGCTGCTCCGGGAGGTGAAGATATGGAGAACACGGCTGAACCGGCAAGCCCTGTCCGGGTTAGTCCTCTTCGGGCTAGCCCGGTGTGGGGACCCCGACTTAAGAGTCGAGATCACCGAATGCACATGTACAGTGATCCCAGAGATCAATGCTCACTGAACACACAGAAGCTGAATAACAAGAGTCTTACATCCATACATACCGTCTTACACAAATTATGACCATTATGGCCAAGTCTTACATAGATAAAGCCTCAAGGGCCAAATAGCAAATAAACTCGAATAGCGGAAGTCTTCGTAGATAAGTAGAACCCATGCCATCTGCCTTAACCCTACAGGCATTCTGACTGGGATAGCGTCCTAGTTCGCATGTTCGTCTCCATAGAATTCCTCTTCAAGTTCCTGCTCTTCCATGCCTGGCCAATTAAATAACTAGTGGCAAGCCAATGAGTACTTTGAATGTACTCGCAAGCAACCCATGTTTTTGGAACAAGTATGACAAGATATAAAAATGGGATAGGTTGCGGAAAGCTGAAAATTGAGAGTGCAATGACATGAGCTATCTGAGGTATGCATCATAAAAGTTTATAGGTTACAGATATCAACATAGCCAAGCTATGACCTCTTCATCTGGTCAAGTCCTTTTTGACTTAAACCCAACGGAGCTTTACGCACACACACACAGGGTTTCGCAAACATTGGACGTAGCCCAAGAGCGGTTACCCAACTGTCCTTGACCGTGGACACGGCTATTCGAATAGTTTTACACTCTGCTAAGGTTGCACACTTTACCCACTAGATCCGGGGAACTTTCCGTGTCATCCACGACCCGCGGTACCTCAAGCACCCGGGGTAAGCACCCGATCACTATCTTTCCCTAGGCGACACTAATATGGAGTCCACTCGATTGGTAGTAACCCCCGTGCCCCACATTTCACATCTTAAGATTTTTGGACACTTGCTCCCATTTCTCATACCACGGGCACGGGGTACCAACGGTGTGTTCGGTGCCCTGTGAAAACAGTCATGGCCGCCTATCGAAGCACGACCCCGTCCCGAGAGTGACCACATGTCACCCCCGTCACTGGTAATGCAGGCACCATGCTAGTATCGTCCTAGGTAATCAATAATGCCCTTTCCCACATAAGGGTAGAGTGGTTGCGCATGTAAAGTTGGAATAATGGTCGCAACTTAAACCAATCCGTTTGAAAAACATCACACACACTTGTCTTGGTACACCACTTCGTCATCAAGTGGTTACCCATCTCATCTTCTCCCCGGGCATAAGTGGCACCCGATGGGGTCTTGAAAAAGAATGCAACCACGAAGGTATCATGGCACACATGCATCTCTAAGCATCACTACTAATCATTTGTATTGCATCTAAGCATATAGCAAGATCATGAGTAAAGCATGCATCAAGTGGTGGTTCTCTACTATGTCACCACCGTCAGTCCGTCACTGTTATCATTATGCATTCGGAAATAAATGGGTTCCGAGGAACACAAGGGTATCATGGTCAAAGGGCTGCTTGCCTGGATTGGCTTGGTCTTCAAGGTCTTCAAATCCTTCCCCTCCTTCTTCTTCCGTAACCTCGTCAAACACGGTATCTAATCGTCGCAATAAACAATGGGAAAATAAGACCACAATAAAAACAGAAAAACCGAAGTGCTCAGAAAAATGTCAACTTATTTTTATCAAATACTAGAGGGAAAACTAAGATGGCAAAAATTCTTAGTTTGAGTTTTGGAGTGACAGAATGGGGTACATGAATTTTTGAACAGAGGTTTTAGTGTTCAAATATGAATTTAAATTTGAACAGAACAGAAAAGGTCCATGGATATGGGTGAAAGTGACATCATTAAATAGGTTGGATTTTTACAAGTTTTTAGGAACTGGAATTAATTTATTTGGATAATTATTTAATCCTATGGAATTATTTAAAAATTCCACAAAAAAGAAAAGGAAAAAGGGCCCTCTGCAACTGGGCCAGAACGGCCACAGTGCAGCAGGCCCAGGGCGAAAACAGCCACCGCACGGGCGCCAGCGCGCGCGCCTGGTTTTTAAACCTGACGGGCAGGGCCCAGCGTCAGTTAGTGGAGATAGGGGCGAGGGCGAGGGGAGGCTGACAGGCGGGACCCGCCTGTCATCCCTAACCCTCCGGCAGAGAGCCGGCGAGCTCACCGGCGACGTTTCGGGGCACGGCGGGGCGAGCTAAGGGCAGGGATGGATTCAGCGGGGTGTCGCCGATCTGGTGGAGGTGGTGCGGGTCGCCGGAGTGGCCTGGGTCGCCGACGGCGAGGTCAGCGGCGGAGGAGCTTCGGGCGAATGTTGCTCCGGTCGATTCCGGCAGCTGCAGAGAGGGGAAAGAGGGGGAAACGAGTCAGTGAGGTGTCGTGGTGCTAGATCGAGCGAGAGGAGTGGCTGGGGCGGCCTGTACCGAGCAGACGACGGCGAACCGCCGCGGCGGAGCTCGAGCTCGATCTCGAGCTCGGGCCTGCCTGGAGTGGGGCGAGTGGCTCAGGGGGGAGATTGAGTGGGTGAGGGAGCAACTGGTGAGGCGAGGAGGAGCTCGGGGGGCCCTTTTATAGGCGAACGACAAGGTGCCGGGGACCTGTGCGCCGGCGAGCCTCTGCTCGTTGCCACAGGGCACGGGAGGCGCTGGGGAGGTGTCTGCGGGGTTGCTGGACGAGGTCCAGGGCTGGGGAGAGGAAGAGAGGGAGCGGGGGAAGCTTCCAGAGCTGTGCGCGTGTGAGGCCGAGGACTGGAGCTCGCGGGCGGCCGGCGCGCGTGCGAGAGCATCCACTGGAGGGAGAAGGAGGAGGGGGACAGCTCCGAGGAGTGTTGCGGACGCCGAGGCGCATCGAACGACGCGAGGGGGAGCACGAGGTGGTCGGGGGCGGCTGATTGGGCGAGGCTACAGTGCGGGCGCGCACTGTAGCGTGCTCTGGAGCGTGCCTTTTGCATGCCAGGGCATGCCGTTGGCTAGCTGGGCGCGTCCATCGTGTCTGGGGGGTCAAGCACAGAGTAAACAAACGGGCTGAGGCCTTGGATGCCTTGGCTATCCAATGGAGGAGGAGGGAGGCTGAGGGAAGGTAAGAACTGGGGTGTCCAGCAAGGTAAAATGGGGTTTTCACCCTTCAATTATTGAGTTCTGGCCATGGGAGAGTTACTGGAGGTAGTGGGTGACTAGGTGATGCTGTGGTAAAAAGTTGAGTCAAAGGTAAATAGTAAAAGGGGGCAAAACAGTGGTTTTGGTAAAATGGCAGAAGGTGTTTGATGATGTTTAGAGCAGTCAAATGATCTCCACTAGCCGTGACACTTAACAGGATTAAAGGGCATATGGAAATAGGGTGTTTCACCAAGTTTGGGCTTGTTTGAAAAAAACTTGCCAATGTAATTTTGGTGAACCCTAGAAATGAACAGAAATGGTTTCACCATGTTTGAGTCAATCTTATCATCTCCCATTGATGCATCACTTGGTGTAGTGTCATCATTTGGGGTTATGATCATGCCCACAAAGTTTGAAGCCCCAACTAAAAAGTTGGTAATGTAAAGTTGTTCAAATTTGAATTTGAACATAATTGGTTTTGGGGTATTCTGATCAAGTTACCCTTCTCCAAAGCTTGTGCCATTTGGTCTAGATGCCTTATTAGACCATTCTAGCATGTGCACCAAGTTTGAGAGCATTTGGATAAGTTTGGCAATGTAAAGTTGCTCAAACTTCAGATATGGATAGAATGGTTTTGAGGGTGTTTGATGATGTTTTCTTGCTTCCCAAGGCATGGGGCTTGGCAAGATCATCAAATATGTCATATATGACATGACAGAATTTCCCTGGAATTTTTAGAGAATAATTCCTTTGTAAATATTTCAAAAGCTTGAAATATCCAGAAAGGGTTTCTGAGGGATTTTGCCAATATTTTGAACATGACCAAGTGTTGAAACTCTTATATATGGACAATATATGTCCTATGAGTCTCCCTGAATTTTGGCAAATATTTTTGAAATAATTAAATAATTCTTCCGTATTAAAGACCATTTCTAGCCTTAAGAAAAAGCTTTTAAATAAAATAGGAAAATAACTTTTAAAATTATACTTTTGTGGTTTCTATGATTCCTATATCTACTAGGTCTCAAATATACTTTTTGAAATAATTTTCTCACCCTAAATCAAGCACTTGCAGTGCAAACCTCAATTCAGGGGGTTTTGGAATACTAATTTTTGAAAATACATTTTGGCCAAATTAATTTTATAAGAAAATACTATACTGCTATAAACACTTGGTATGATCATTGGGCAGAAGTTTTGGGTAAGGAAATGAAATCTACAAGAGGGAGTAGTTGACTTTAATGAGCACTTGAAAAACACAGGGAGAAAACTTAATTCCAAATAAAAGCCAAATGATGCCAAATAATTGTGCTGGACCAAATTTTCATGCTTTATTGATGCAAATGACATGTTACAAAATGCAGGGTGTGACACCCGGCTCCTGTTAGTCCGGTGAACACTGCTGATCCTCTCCGACCAACTGCTGCTTCGACAGCAGATGTTGAGATAACCGGGTTAGGCTTTACTGCTCCCACCGAGCCTGTTGCCTTGGCTAAACATACTGCCAAGGAAGAAAAACTTCAACAAGATAAAGGCAAGTGGAGCACAGACCTATCAAGCTATGCTTAGCTGAGTGCCCAGGAACTTCATTCCGGGTACCTGAACCGGCTCTTCACCAACCGCGACTATGAAGCCGGCTTATTTAACATGATGAAGGACAAATATGAGGTGGCTTTCTTTCATTTTGCTTTTTGTTTCTGCTTTGTACTTTGCAATCATACCTTTAGGCCATAGTAGCCCCCAAGTGCCGGTTTAGCTTCACTGTAGGTGAACCGGGACTTCAATTATGTCTGAGAATGAACTTACATTAGCCCCCAAGTGCCAAGGTCATAACTTGTTTATGTGCTTGGGACTTGTCTAAAAAAATTTCCTTTCTGTACTTCAATTGCACATTAGCCCCCAAGTGTCAAGTGCATAACTTGTTATGTGCTTGAGACTTGATTGATCTGTCCTTCTAACCCGTTTGATTTCCTTGCAGGCTAACTTGACCCGGAGGGCTTCGGAGGCAACTGAGCTCTGGAATAGCTTGGCCTTCCATGAAACTGCTTCAGCCAAAGCTAAGGAAGAACTTGTTCTTGCTTTGACTAACATGGAAAATTGAAGAAAGATTTTGAAGCGGAGTGGTCCACATGAGCTATCAGTGCCATGTCACACAATAAACCGGCACCGACTACCATCCAAGCTACCCTGGAAAAGTTGTCTGTCCTACCTGTATGTCTTGTTGAGGTGAAGAAGTCTGCTGCGCGAGCTGGTTCTCTCATGGCGCTGACCCGGGCCAAAGCATGGGTTCCAGATTTTGATCCGGCTGAAGCCATGAACGGTTATCCCAGCATGAAAGAGGACGGGTCAGCCTTCTCTGCTGAAGATCTCCGCTCTCTGACCAAGGAGATGCACCCTCTCGCCAGTAAGCTTGCCGATGAAGCAGATTTGACAAGGTACCATCCGGCTTATGATCTAGAAAATTCGTGGGTGGAGCGGCCGGTTTACGACACTGAAAACCTGATCCCACCAGTTCGTAACCACACTTTCGCTCCAGATATTGACCCTTCAGATCTTATCAATGAGGAAGTGTATTTCCGTGCCCTCTCCAAAATTGACTGGAGCGCTCTTGGTTTCCAGCAGTTGCCTGAAGTCGATGAAGACCCGGAACAAGTTGACCCTGAGCCTTCGCAGCGTGAAGAGGAGTAGTAAACCGTCCGGTTTAACTTGTAATTGCTGAGTACTTCGCCAGAAACTTTTGATCCATTCGGGCCTGCAAGTGCCTTGTAATAGGATAATTGAAATACTGCCTTTGTCCCACTATTTATCGCACTATTTGACTTGGCATCTCTCAATTTAATCTTGTGATTGCAATTCTTGATCAGCTTATATTACATGTGCCTGCATGAACGAAGCTAAAAGATATCCTAGCAGTTTACCGCCGGACGAATTATACTGCTCTGATATATATATCAAAGGAATAGCTGTTGATCACAAATGTATATCATACCTTTGATTAAGTGTGCTTGTAGACCTTAACCCGGTAGGAATAAGTAAAAAGGTAGGCGCTGATGAGGCTCTTGGCTCTCTTGTTTGGCTTAGCCTGATGGCCAATCCGGGTTATGATGAACGCCTGTTTAACTCTCGCTGGTGTTCATGACCCAGACTTTAACTTTGTAGATATGTGGCCAACCTTGTAGTTGTCCAGTCTCGCATCAATGGACTTGGTTAACAAACCAATGATCATGACGACCAAGATTTATGAAATCATAAAATAGAAATAAGGTTTTTTGGGAAAATAAGACCATGTAGTTGAGGCTTTTTACGAGCTGTCAGTCTCCAAATTCGAGGCTTTTTATGAGCTGCCAGGCTACTGTCATTAACCATTTTAGCAAATCCTGTCAAGATGCTCCGCAATCTTTAACCAAATCATCGATGACAAGCCACCCAATGTTTCAAAATCTCGTAAAGATTTTGTCTTTAGGTGATCAACTCGATGATCGTCGATAAGATGGCTGATTCCTTGATGTATCAAGGGCGCCGGTTTAGGAGGCCATGGTGAGCTTCCGTAGAAATCTCCCATATGATACTCTTTTGAAGAACATGGCTGATTCCTTGATTCTCTCAAGGGCATCGGTTTAGGAGGCCATGGTGAGCATCCGTAGAAAACTCCCATGTGATACTCCTTTGAATAACACGGCTGATTCCTTTATTATGTCAAGGGCGCCGGTTTAGGAGGCCATGGTGAGCGTCCGTGGAAAACTCCCATGTGATACTCCTTTGAAGAACACGGCTGATTCCTTGATTATGTCAATGGCGCTGGTTTAGGAGGCCATGGTGAGCGTCCGTAGAAAACTCACATGTGATACTCCTTTGAAGAAAACGTCTGATTCCTTGATTATGTCAAGGGCGTCTGTTTAAGAGGCCATGGAAGGTTTCTTTCGAAGCCCCCATGTGATACTCTTGTGTATAAAAGACACGGCTGATTCCCTGATGCTATCAGGGGCGCCGGTTTAAGAGGCCATGGTAAGCTTCTTTCGAAGCCCCCATGTGATATTCCTTTTGCGAAGAAGATGGCTGATTCCCCGGTGTTCCGGGGGCGCCGGTTTATTGTATTAATTATAATATATACATTGTACACAAGGCGGAGCCAATGGCTCAAGTGTAGTAAGGCCACAGAAGAGCGATGTTCCATGGTCCCTTGGTCTCCTCCTCTGCCGTACGTGAGTCCTTATGTTCTCGAACGTCGACAAGGTAGTATGATCCGTTGTGTAGGTTTTTGCTGACCACAAAGGGTCCTTCCCAAGGTGGGGATAGCTTGTGCATGTCTGTCTAGTCTTGGATGAGCCGGAGCACCAGATCTCCCTCCTGGAACGTTCTGGTCTTAACCCGGCGGCTGTGGTACCGGCGCAGATCTTGTTGATAAATTGCTGGTCGTGCTGCTGCCGTGTCCCGTTCCTCATCTAGCTTGTCCAAGCTGTCTTGCCTTGCTTGCTCATTATCCGCTTCAACGTAAGCTGCCACCCGTGGTGAGTCATGCCGAATATCGCTGGACAGGACTGCTTCAGCACCATATACCATAAAGAAGGGTGTGTACCCTGTTGACATGTTAGGCGTAGTGTTGATGCTCCATAAGACAGAGGGCAACTCCTGTACCCAGCAACCCGGTGTTCTTTGCAAAGGAACCATAAGCCAGGGCTTGATGCCTCTCAAGATCTCTTGGTTAGGTCTCTCAGCTTGGCCATTGGACTGAGGGTGAGCTACTGATGACACGTCAAGGTGAATATGTTCTCTTTGACAGAACTCTTCCATCTCTCCTTTAGATAGGTTGGTGCCATTATCAGTGATAATACTGTGTGGAAAGACAAACCGGAAAATTACCCTTTTGATGAATTTAACCGCTGTTGCCGCATCACACTTACTGACAGGCTCTGCTTCAACCCACTTTGTAAATTTGTCCACTTCTACTAACATGTGGGTTTTCTGATCTTGGGATCTTTTAAAGGGACCAACCATATCAAGCCCCCAAGTCGCAAACGGTCAAGTGACTGGAATCATCCGTAGCTCCTGCGCCGGTACATGAGCACGCCGCAAAAATTTCTGGCAAGCGTCACATTTTCTGACCAAGTCCTCTGCGTCGGCGTGAGCCATCAGCCAGTAGAACCCATGACGAAAAGTTTTAGCTACCAGGGACTTTGAACCAGAGTGATGACCACAATCTCCTTCGTGAATCTCTCGAAGAATATCACAGCCTTCCTCTGATGATACACACCGCTGAAACGCCCCAGAAACGCTGCGGTGATGAAGTTCTCCATTGACGATAGTCATAGACTTAGACCGCCGGATTATCTGTTGGGCCTCAACTTCGTCCTCTGGCAACTCACCTCAGCTCAGGTACGCCAAATAAGGGAGTGTCCAATCCGGAATGACGTGAAGCGCTGCAACTAACTGTGCTTCCGGATCAGGAACAGCCAAATCCTGCTCTGAAGGTATCTGTACCGACGGATTGTGCAATTCATCCAAGAAGGTATTAGGTGGAACCGGTTTACGCTGAGAGCCGAGCCGGCTCAATGCATCCGCTGCTTCATTTTTCCGCTGATCTATGTGATCCACCTGATATCCATTGAAGTATCCTGCTATTGCATCCACTTCTCGTCGATAAGCCGCCATGAGCGGATCTTTAGAGTCCCACTTACCAGATACCTGTTGTGCCACTAGATCTGAGTCACCAAAGCACTTGACCCGGCTCAAGTTCATCTCCTTGGCCATCCGTAAACCGTGGAGGAGAACTTCATACTCAGCAGCATTGTTAGTGCAAGGAAACATTAATCGAAGGACATAACAGAACTTATCACCTCGTGGGGAAGTTAACACGACTCCAGCCCCCGAGCCCTCCAATTGCCTTGAACCGTCAAAGTGAATAGTACAGTATGTATGATCCGGCTTCTCCTCAGGTGCTTGCAACTCTGTCAAATCATTGATGAAATCCACCAGTGCTTGGGACTTTATAGCAGTACGGAGCACATATTTTAATCCGTGTGGGCTAAGCTCAATGGCCCACTTCGCCACTCTGCCAGTGGCTTCTCTGTTCTGGATTATATCCCCCAACGGAGCTGAGCTGACAACAGTGATTGGGTGGCCCTGGAAATAGTGCTTCAACTTCCGGTTTGCCATGAACACACCATATACTAACTTCTGCCAGTGTGGATATCTTTGCTTCGACTCAATGAGGACCTCACTGATGTAGTAAACCGGACATTGAACCGGATATTCCTTGCCTGCTTCCTTGCGCTCCACCGCAATAGCCACGCTAACTGCACGGGCATTGGCGGCCACGTATAACAACAGCGGCTCCTTGTCAACCGGAGCAGCAAGGACTGGTGGTTCTGCCAATTGCCGCTTCAGATCCTCGAACGCAACGTTTGCATCATCGCTCTAGACAAAACGGTATGTCTTCTTCATCATCTGGTAAAGCGGGATTGCCTTTTCCCCTAAACGGCTGATGAACCGGCTCAATGCTGCAATACGGCCTGCCACGCGCTGGATATTATTGATACAAGCCAGTTTAGCCAAGGATGTGATCGCCTTGATCTTCCCTGGATTAGCCTCAATTCCTCTGTTTGATACTAAGAATCCAAGGAGTTTGCCTGCTGAACACCAAAAACACACTTCTCCGGATTGAGCATCATCTTGTAAGCCCAGAGGTTGTAAAAGGTTTCTATTAAGTCCTCTATCAGTGTCTCCTCCTTCCTGGATTTCACCACAATGTCATCAACATAGGCATGGACATTTCTTCCAATCTGCCCTTTGAAGCAGTTCTGCACACAACGTTGATATGTTGCTTGGGCACTCTTGAGCCCAAAAGGCATGGATACATAGCAGAAGGCTCCAAAGGGAGTTATGAAAGCTGTCTTCTCCTGGTCCTTAACTGCCATCTTGATCTGATGATAACCTGAATATGCATCCAAAAAACTTAGCCGCTCACATCCCGCCGTAGCATCGATAATCTGATCAATACGGGGGAGAGCAAAAGGATCGGTTGGACAAGCCTTGTTCAAGTCTATGTAATCCACACACATTTCTCCAGGTTCCATTTTTCTTGAGCACCAGCACCGGATTAGCCAGCCACTCTGGATGAAATACCTCAAATATGAAACCTGCGGCTAAAAGCCTGGCCACTTCTTCTCCTATAGCCTTGCGCCTCTCCTCATTGAAGCGGCGCAAATACTGCTTGACAGGTTTAAATTTCGGATCAATATTATGAAGGAAATATGCCCTAGAGGCAATAATAATAATGTTATTTGTATTTCCTTATATCATGATAAAAGTCTTTTATTCATGCTAGAATTGTATTAACCGGAAACTTGATACATGTGTGAATACATAGACAAAATAGTATGTCCCTATTATGCCTCTACTAGACTAGCTCATTGATCAAAGATGGCTATGTTTCCTAGCCATAGACATGAGTTGTCATTTGATCAACGGGATCACATCATTAGGAGAATGATGTGATGGACTAGACCCATCCGTTAGCATAGCACTATGATCGTTTAGTTTTACTGCTATTGCTTTCTTCATGACTTATACATGATCCTATGACTATGAGATTATGCAACTCCCGAATAACGTAGGAACACCTTGTGTGCTATCAAACGTCACAACGTAACTGGGTGATCATAAAGATGCTCTACATGTGTCTCCAAAAGTATTCGTGGTGTTGGCATAGATCAAGATTAGGATTTGTCACTCCGAGTGTCGGAGAGGTATCTCTGGGCCCTCTCGGTAATGCACATCATAATAAGCCTTGCAAGCAAATGACTAATGAGTTAGTCACGAGATGATGTATTACGGAACGAGTAAAGAGACTTGCTCATAACGAGATTGAACTAGGTATAGAGATACCGACGATCGAATCTCGGGCAAGTAACATACCGATGACAAAAGGAACAACGTATGTTGTTATGCGGTTTGACCGATAAAGATCTTCATAGAATATGTAGGAGCCAATATGAGCATCCAGGTTCCTCTATTGGTTATTGACCGGAGATGAGTCTCGGTCATGTCTACATAGTTCTCGAACCCGTAGGGTCCGCACGCTTAACGTTTGATGACGATCGGTATTATGAGTTTATGAGTTTTGATGTACCGAAGGTAGTTCGGAGTCCCGGATGAGATCACGGACATAACGAGGAGTCTCGGAATGTCCGAGACATAAAGATTGATATATTGGACGACTATATTCGGACACAGGAAGTGTTCTGGAAAGTTTCGGAATTTACCGGAGTGCCGGGGGGGTTACCGGAACCCCCCAGGGGAATGGTGGGCCCTGGTGGGCCATAGGGGAGAGAGAGGGCAGCAGCCAGGAGGTCGCGCACCCCCTCCTTAGGAGGAGTCCGAATAGGACTAGGGGAGGGGGGCGCGGCCCCTCTTTCCCTCTCCCTCTCCCTCTCTTTCCTTCCCCCCTTTTCCTTCTTTGGTAGGTTCCTACTAGGAATAGGATTGCAATCCTATTCCTAGTAGGATTGCAGCCCTGGCGCACCATAGAGGGCCGGCCGGCCTCCCCCCTTGCTCCTTTATATACGGGGGCAGGGGGCACCCAAGGACACACAAGTTGAATTGTTCTAGCCGTGTGCGGTGCCCCTCCACAGAAACACACCTCGGTCATACCGTCGCAGTGCTTAGGCGAAGCCCTGCGCCGGTAGATACATCATATCCGTCACCACACCGTCGTGCTGACGAAACTCTCCCGTGAAGCTCAACTGGATCAAGAGCTCGTGGGACGTCATCAAGCTGAACGTGTGCCGAACGCGGAGGTGCCGTACATTCGGTGCTTTATCGGTTGGATCGTGAAGAAGTTCGACTACATCATCCGCGTCACTTGACGCTTCCGCTTCCGGTCTACGAGGGTACGTAGACACACTCTTCCCTCTCGTTGCTATGCATCTGGTAGATAGATCTTGCGTCATCGTAGGAAAATTTTAAAATACTACGTTCCCCAACAGTGGTATCAGAGCCAGGTCTATGCGTAGATGATATGCACGAGTAGAACACAATGAGTTGTGGGCGATACTAGTCATACTGCTTACCAGCATGTCATACTTTGCTTCGGCGGTATTGTGAGATGAAGCGGCCCGGACCGACATTACGCGTACGCTTACGCGAGACTGGTTTCACCTACGAGCACTCGTTGCTTAAAGGTGACTGGCGGGTGTCTGTCTCTCTCACTTTAGCTGAATCAAGTGTGGCTACGCCCAGTCCTTGTGAAGGTTAAAACAGCACATACTTGACGAAACATCGTTGTGGTTTTGTATGCGTAGGTAAGAACGGTTCTTGTTAAGCCAGTAGCAGCCACGTAAAACTTGCAACAACAAAGTAGAGGACGTCTAACTTGTTTTTGCAGGGCATGTTGTGATGTGATATGGTCAAGACATGATGAGTTATACGGTTTTGTATGAGATGATCATGTTTCGTAATGTTATCGGCAACTGGCAGGAGCCATATGGTTGTCGCTGTATTGTATGTAATGCAATCGCCATGTAATTGCTTTACTTTATCACTAAGCGGTAGCGATAGTCGTAGAAGCAATAGTTGGCGAGACGACAACGATGCTACGATGGAGATCAAGGTGTCGCGCCGGTGATGAAGGTGATCATGACGGTGCTTTGGAGATGGAGATCAAAAGCACAAGATGATGATGGCCATATCATGTCACATATTTTGATTGCATGTGATGTTTATCTTATTATGCTTCTTATTTTGCTTAGAACAACGGTAGCATTATAAGATGATCCCTTACTAAATTTCAAGGTATAAGTGTTCTCCCTGAGTATGCACCGTTGCGAAAGTTCATCGTGCCGAGACACCACGTGATGATCGGGTGTGATAAGCTCTACGTTCAAATACAACGGGTGTAAGCCAGTTTTGCACACGCAAAATACTCGGGTTAAACTTGACGAGCCTAGCATATGCAGATATGGCCTCAGAACACTGGAGACCGAAAGGTCGAGCGTGAATCATATAGTAGATATGATCAACATAAGATGTTCACCATTGAAACTACTCCATCTCACGTGATGATCGGACATGGTTTAGTTGATTTGGATCACGTGATCATTTAGATGACCGGAGGGATGTCTATCTAAGTGGGAGTTCTTTAAATAATATGATTAAATTGAACTTTAATTTATCATGAACTTAGTCCTGATAGTTTTTGCATATCTATGTTGTTGTAGATCAATGGCCCGTGCTACCATTCCTTTGAATTTTAATGCATTCCTAGAGAAAGCTAAGTTGTAGATCAGTAGCAATTACACGGAATGGGTCCGTAACTTGAGGATTATCCTCATTGCTGCACAGAAGAATTATGTCCTTGAAGCACCGCTAGGTGACAAGCCCCCTCCCGCTAATGTAGACGCTTTGAACGTCTGGCAGTCGCGGTCTGATGACTACACGATAGTTCAGTGTGCCATGCTTTACGGCTTAGAACCGGGACTTCAACGACGTTTTGAACGTCATGGACCATATGAGATGTTCCAGGAGTTGAAGTTAATATTTCAAGCAAATGCCCGGATTGAGAAATATGAGATTTCCAATAAGTTCTATAGCTGCAAGATGGAGGAGAATAGTTCTATCAGTGAACACTTGCTCAGAATGTGTGGGTACTACAATCATATGACTCAACTTGGTTGCAAAGTTGACGAGGATAGTGTTATTGATAGAGTTCTTCAATCACTGCCACCAAGCTATAAAGGCTTTGTGATGAACTATAATATGCAAGGGATGCAAAAGACAATTCCCGAGCTCTTCGCTATGCTCAAGGCTGCGGAGGTAGAAATAAAAAAGGAGCATCAAGTGTTGATGGTTAACAAGACCACTAGTTTCAAGAAAAGGGGCAAGGGAAAGAAGGGGAACTTCAAGAAGAATAGCAAGACAGTTGCTACTCCCATGAAGAAATCCAAGTCTGGAGCCAAGCCTGAAATTGAGTGCTTCTACTTCAAGGGGACTGGACACTGGAAGCGGAACTGCCCCAAGTATTTGGTGGATAAGAAGGATGGCAAGGTGAACAAAGGTATATGTGATATACATGTTATTGATGTGTACCTTACTAATGCTCGTAGTAGTACCTGGGTATTTGATACCGGTTCGGTTGCTAATATTTGTAACTCGAAATAGGGACTACGGATTAAACGAAGATTGGCTAAGGACGAGGTGACGATGCGCGTGGGAAATGGTTCCAAAGTCGATGTGATCGCCGTCAGCACGCTACCTCTACATCTACCTTCGGGATTAGTTTTAGACCTAAATAATTGTTATTTGGTGCCAGCGTTGAGCATGAACATTATATCTGGATCTTGTTTGTTGCGAGACGGTTATTCATTTAAATCAGAGAATAATGGTTGTTCTATTTTTATGAATAATATCTTTTATGGTCATGCACCCTTGAAGAGTGGTCTATTCGATACACATATTCATAATATTGAAACCAAAAGATGCAAGGTTAATAATGATAGTGCAACTTATTTGTGGCACTGTCGTTTAAGTCATATTGGTGTAAAGCGCATGAAGAAACTCCATAGTGATGGACTTTTGGAATCACTTGATTATGAATCACTTGGTGCTTGCGAACCATGCCTCATGGGCAAGATGACTAAAACTCCATTCTCCGGAACTATGGAGCGAGCAATAGATTTGTTGGAAATCATACATACTGATGTATGTGAGCCAATGAGTGTTGAGGCTCGCGGCGGGTATCGTTATTTTCTGACCTTCACTGATGATTTAAGCAGATATGGGAATATCTACTTAATGAAGCACAAGTCTGAAACATTTGAAAAGTTCAAAGAATTTCAGAGTGAAGTAGAGAATCATCGTAACAAGAAAATAAAGTTTCTACGATCTGATCGTGGAGGAGAATATTTGAGTTACGAGTTTGGTCTTCATTTGAAACAATGTGGAATAGTTTCACAACTCACGCCACCCGGAACACCACAGCGTAATGGTGTGTCCGAACGTCGTAACTGTACTTTATTGGATATGGTACGATCTATGATGTCTCTTACCGATTTACCACTATCGTTTTGGGGTTATGCTTTAGAGACAGATGCATTCACGTTAAATAGGGCACCATCTAAATCTGTTGATACGACACCTTATGAACTGTGGTTTCGCAAGAAACCAAAGTTGTCGTTTCTTAAAGTTTGGGGCTGCGATGCTTATGTGAAAAAACTTCAACCTGATAAGCTCGAAACCAAGTCGGAGAAATGTGTCTTCATAGGATACCCAAAAGAGACTGTTGGGTACACCTTCTATCACAGATCCGAAGGCAAGATATTCGTTGCTAAGAATGGATCCTTTCTAGAGAAGGAGTTTCTCTCGAAAGAAGTGAGTGGGAGGAAAGTAGAACTTGATGAGGTAATTGTACCTTCTCCCGAATTGGAAGGTAGTACATCACAGAAACTAGTTCCAGTGATTCCTACACCAATTAGTGAGGAAGCTAATGATGATGATCATGAAGCTTCAGATCAAGTTTCAGCTGAACTTCGTAGATCAACCATAGTTCGTTCCGCACCAGAGTGGTACGGCAACCCAGTTTCGGAAATCATGTTACTAGACCATGATGAACCTATGAACTATGAGGAAGCGATGATGATCCCAGATTCCGCAAAATGGCTTGAGGCCATGAAATCTGAGATGGGATCCATGTATGAGTACAAAGTATGGACTTTGGTGGACTTACCCGATGATCGGCAAGCCATCGAAAATAAATGGATCTTCAAGAGGAAGACAGACACAGCCGGTAATGTTACTGTTTACAAAGCTCGACTTGTTGCGAAAGGGTTTCGACAAGTTCAAGGAGTTGACTACGATGAGACTTTCTCACCTGTAGCGATGCTTAAGTTTGTCCGAATCATGCTAGCAATTGCCGCATTTTATGATTATGAAATCTGGCAAATGGATGTCAAAACTACATTCCTGAATGGATATCTCAAAGAAGAGTTGTATATGATGCAACCAGAAGGTTTTGTCGATCCAAAAGGTGCTAACAAAGTATGCAAGCTCCAGCGATCCATCTATGGACTGGTGCAAGCATCTCGGAGTTGGAATATACGCTTTGATGAGGTGATCAAAGCATATGGTTTTATAAAGACTTTTGGAGAAGCCTGTATTTACAAGAAAGTGAGTGGGAGCTCTGTAGCATTTCTTATATTATATGTGGATGACATATTGTTGATTGGAAATGATATAGAATTTCTGGATAGCATAAAAGGATACTTGAATAAGAGTTTTTCAATGAAAGACCTCGGTGAAGCTGCTTATATATTAGGCATCAAGATCTATAGAGATAGATCAAGACGCTTAATTGGACTTTCACAAAGCACATACCTTGATAAGATTTTGAAAAAGTTCAAAATGGATCAGTCAAAGAAAGGGTTCTTGCCTGTATTACAAGGTATGAAGTTGAGTAAGACTCAATGCCCGACCACTGCAGAAGATAGAGAGAAAATGAAAGTCATTCCCTATGCCTCAGCCATTGGATCTATCATGTATGCAATGATGTGTACCAGACCTGATGTGTGCCTTGCTATAAGTCTAGAAGGGAGGTACCAAAGTAATCCAGGAGTGGATCACTGGACAGCGGTCAAGAACATCATGAAATACCTGAAAAGGACAAAGGATATGTTTCTCGTATATGGAGGTGACAAAGAGCTCGTCGTAAACGATTACGTCGATTGTAGCTTTGACACTGATCCGGATGACTCTAAGTCACAAACCGGATATGTATTTTTATTGAATGGTGGAGCTGTCAGTTGGTGCAGTTCCAAGCAAAGCGTCATGGCGGGATCTACGTGTGAAGCGGAATACATAGCCGCTTCGGAAGCAGCAAATGAAGGAGTCTGGATGAAGGAGTTCATATCCGATCTAGGTGTAATACCTAGTGCATCGGGTCCAATGAAAATCTTTTGTGACAACACTGGAGCAATAGCCTTGGCGAAGGAATCCAGGTTTCACAAGAGAACAAAGCACATCAAAAGATGCTTCAATCCCATCCGCGATCTAGTCAAGGAGGGAGACATAGAGATTTGCAAGATACATACAGATCTGAATGTTGCAGACCCGTTGACTAAGCCTCTTCCACGGGCAAAACATGATCAGCACCAGGACTCCATGGGTGTGAGGATCATCACTTTGTAATCTTGATTATTGACTCTAGTTCAAGTGGGAGACTGAAGGAAATATGCCATAGAGGCAATAAAAAAGATGTTATTTGTATTTCCTTATATCATGATAAAAGTCTTTTATTCATGCTAGAATTGTATTAACCGGAAACTTGATACATGTGTGAATACATAGACAAAATAGTATGTCCCTATTATGCCTCTACTAGACTAGCTCATTGATCAAAGATGGCTATGTTTCCTAGCCATAGACATGAGTTGTCATTTGATCAACGGGATCACATCATTAGGAGAATGATGTGATGGACTAGACCCATCCGTTAGCATAGCACTATGATCGTTTAGTTTTACTGCTATTGCTTTCTTCATGACTTATACATGTTCCTATGACTATGAGATTATGCAACTCCCGAATACCGTAGGAACACCTTGTGTGCTATCAAACGTCACAACGTAACTGGGTGATCATAAAGATGCTCTACAGTTGTCTCCAAAAGTATTCGTGGTGTTGGCATAGATCAAGATTAGGATTTGTCACTCCGAGCGTCGGAGAGGTATCTCTGGGCCCTCTCGATAATGCACATCATAATAAGCCTTGCAAGCAAATGACTAATGAGTTAGTCAAGAGATGATGTATTACGGAACGAGTAAAGAGACTTGCCGGTAACGATATTGAAATAGGTATAGAGATACCGACGATCGAATCTCGGGCAAGTAACATACCGATGACAAAAGGAACAACGTATGTTGTTATGCGGTTTGACCGATAAAGATCTTCGTAGAATATGTAGGAGCCAATATGAGCATCCAGGTTCCGCTATTCGTTATTGACCGGAGATGAGTCTCGTTCATGTCTACATAGTTCTCGAACCCGTAGGGTCCGCACGCTTAACGTTTGATGACGATTGGTATTATGAGTTTATGAGTTTTGATGTACCGAAGGTAGTTCGGAGTCCCGGATGAGATCACGGACATGACGAGGAGTCTCGGAATGTCCGAGACATAAAGATTGATATATTGGACGACTATATTCGGACACCGGAAGTGTTCTGGAAAGTTTCGGAATTTACCGGAGTGCTGGGGGGGTTACCGGAACCCCCCGGGGGAATGGTGGGCCCTGGTGGGCCATAGGGGAGAGAGAGGGCAGCAGCCAGGAGGTGGCGCGCCCCCTCCCTAGGAGGAGTCCGAATAGGACTAGGGGAGGGGGGCGCGGCCCCTCTTTCCCTCTCCCTCTCCCTCTCTTTCCTTCCCCCCTTTTCCTTCTTTGGTAGGTTCCTACTAGGAATAGGATTGCAATCCTATGACTAGTAGGATTGCAGCCCTAGCCGCACCATAGAGGGCCGGCCGGCCTCCCCCTTGCTCCTTTATATACGGGGGCAGGGGGCACCCAAAGACACACAAGTTGAATTGTTCTAGCCGTGTGCGGTGCCCCCCTCCACAGAAACACACCTCGGTCATACCGTCGCAATTCTTAGGCGAAGCCCTGCGCCGGTAGATACATCATATCCGTCACCACGCCGTCGTGCTGACGAAACTCTACCGTGAAGCTCAACTGGATCAAGAGCTCGTGGGACGTCATCAAGCTGAACGTGTGCTGAACGCGGAGGTGCCGTACGTTCGGTGCTTGATCGGTTGGATCGCGAAGAAGTTCGACTACATCAACCGCGTCACTTGACGCTTCCGCTTCCGGTCTACGAGGGTACGTAGACACACTCTTCCCTCTCTTTGCTATGCATCTGGTAGATAGATCTTGCGTGATCGTAGGAAAATTTTAAAATACTACGTTCCCCAACATATTAAGACTGTGCTCAGCGAGTTCCCTCGGTATACCTGGCATGTCGGAAGGTTTCCATGCAAAAATATCCCGGTTCTCACGGATGAACTCGATGAGCGCGCTTTCCTATTTGGGGTCTAGGTTAGCACTGATAGTGAACTGCTTAGACGAATCGCCCGGAACAAAGTCAATCTGCTTGGTTTCCTCTGCCGATTTAAACTTCAATGGCGGATCATGCTCTGTAGTTGGCTTTTTCAACGGGGACATATCTGCCGGATCAACATTGTTCTTGTAGTACTTCAGCTCCTCCGTAGCACAAACTGCCTCAGCATATGCTGCGTCTCCTTCCTCGCATTCCAATGCGATCTTGCGGCTCCCGTGAACCGTGATGGTTCCCTTATGATCCGACATCTTGAGCTGCAGATAGACATAACACAGTCTAGCCATGAACTTGGCATAAACCGGCCTCCCAAACAGGGCATGATATGGGCTCCTGATCTTTACAACCTCAAAGGTCACCGTCTCCGATCTAGAGTTTTGTTCATCACCAAAGGTAACTTCCAAATCAATTTTCCCAACTGGGTAAGCCGATTTACCGGGCACCACTCAATGGAACACTGTGTTGGACTGTCGGAGCTTCTTATCTGTCAACCCCATGCGTCAGAAAGTCTCGTAGTATAGGATATTGATGCTGCTGCCTCCATCCATAAGTACCTTTGTGAACTTATAGCCACCCACCTGCGGAGCCACCACCAAGGCTAGCTGAGCCGGATTATCAACCCGCGGCGGGTGATCCTCTCTGCTCCATACAATGGGTTGCTCAGACCAACGTAAAAATCGTGGTATCGCCGGTTCAACTGCGTGCACTGCTCGCTTCAGAACCTTTTGATCCCGTTTGCACAAACTTGTGGTGAAAACATGATATTGCCCACTGTTTAGCTCCTTCGGATTATTCTGATATCCGGATTGCTGTTGTTGTTGACTGCCTTGGTTGTTGTATCCACCCTGACCATGTTGCTGGTTATGTTGATGCTGATTGTTGCCATTGTGGTTACTGTTACCACCATGATATCCTGATCCGAATCTACTACCCTGGTAACCCAGACCCTGAAAACCAGGACCTGATCCGCCGCCGGGGGGCCCGTGGTTATACTAGGCCTGTTTCATAAACTCCTGCATGATATGGCAGTGCTTCCAGAGATGCGTAGCCGAGTTTTCCTCTGTACCGTGTATTGGGCAAGGCACATTCAGCTGGCGATCTAGATTGATGGGTGGCCTCCCGTTGCGTGGGGGCAGTCTACCCTTGCGGCGCTGCCCGTTGTCTTGAATGTTGGTATTGGCCACAAAGTCTGAGTTGCATTCCACTTTACGCTTGCCATTGTACCCTGTTCCTGCCGGATTAGTCTGTGCCGGTTTGCCAGCTTTGCTTCCCTTCCCAGATTTGTCTCCGTCTGCGTCTAGGTATTTGGTGTTATCAGAGTCTCCATACTTTACCAAAGCGCTCATGAGCGTTCCCATGTCGTTGCAATCGCGCTTGAGCCGTCCGAGCTTCAGCCTCAAAGACTCGAACCGGCAATTGTTTTCCAAGGTCACTATTGCCGTACTTGGGTTGATGCTATTGGAGGAGTGTAGAATTTCGGATACTCGCCGCACCCAACTGCTTGTGGTCTCTTGCTCCCCTTGAACACATGCTGCTAAGTCAACCACGGACATCGGCTGTTTGCACGTGTCTTTGAAATTACGGATAAATCGGCGACGCAACTCACCCCATGATCCGATGGAGTTAGGTGGTAAACCCTTTAACCATGTCCGGGCCGTGCCCTCAAGCATCATTGTGAAGTATTTAGCACATGCAGCTTCGTGCACATCAAGCATCTCCATAGCCATCTCATAACTTCCAACCCATGCCTCCGGAGCCAGATCCGCCGTGTAGTTGGGTACCTTGCGCGGGCCTTTGAAGTCTTTGGGTAATTTCACGCTCCGTAAAGCGGGGATGAGACACTGCACCCCAAAGGAACTAGACATGATTCCTGTTTCCGTGGTAGTGGGGTGAACCGGCGTCGCTTGACGGGTGTCGTTGCGGGCAGTATGTCTGGCCTGGTCCATCACCTCTGGGGCATGTGCTCCTGCTCCTGCCGGATTATCCTGCCTCTGTCGGTGCCGTCTCCGCGCGCTGCTAGACACAGCCGGTTCATCCAGGTGCCTCGTGTAACTCCGGCTTGGGCGGGGGGTTGAATGAATCCTCTCCCGGCTATAAGAATACGCCTGCTGCTGTGTTAACGCCGTATCCAGCAACTCCTTAGCCCATCGTGCCTCCATTGCTATGGGGGATGTCCCCTCAATGGGAAGGGCGGCCAACCATGAAGCGTCGGCGACAATGTTGTCCAACGGGTTAGAATAATGACCGGGAGGGGTGGGTATGTGCGGCGCCGGCATAACTTGGCGATTTGGCTCCGCGGCCAGTGGCTGAACCGACACGCCTGTCCCTGGGGCTCCTCTCCGGTTTACCTCCGGACGGTTACTGGTTCCTGCTCCTGGCGTGCTGAAGAGATTACTTGCCTCATAAACCGGTGGCAAACGAGATTGTTGTCTTCTGTACATGACCTCCTGCGAGGCGTTCCGATCCAGCCTGAGTCGGAAGGCTTGGGAATCTAGCTCTGCCTGTCTTGTAGCCATCCTGGCTTTCTCTGCATCCAGATCCAGCTTAGCTTGCTCAATCCGGCTCTTCAACTGAGCAATCTCCGCATCATGCTGCACCTTGTCGGCCTGGGATACTTCTGCTGTTGCGAGCGCCGTCAAGGTGCCGACCAAGGTGGATAGGACGTCAGAGGGCGACGGGGGAAGGTCTCCAACTCTGGCTCCCGCTGCCTCTGAGGTTATCGCCCCAGTCGTCGAGGGCTGCTGCATAGATTGTGATCCGGCCATGAAAATAGCAACCCTGTTTGGCGGATCAAAGGGGTCCGGAATACTATCGCCATCGGACACACCCTCGGACCAGCCGTCCTGCAACAGATACAAAGATTCGGTCTCTCCGGATGAAGATTCATCATCGGAATAGACAACCGTCTCGCCACCAGAATTCGATCCATCCTTGGCTTGTACTCCATGCACCGCTCCAACGAAAACATGCTTCATGGCGGGCTGAATCCGGGCCGATCTCGCACGCTGAGCCGGCTCGACGATGTTGGGGAAGATGTCCGGCTCAGGCCCCGATTCGCCGATCTTGCCGATGAAGACGTGGATGCCGCCGAAGGGGACCCGGTACCCGTATTAGATTGAATCGGCCTCGGGGCCCCAGCCTGCATCGTCGTTGTAGATCTGACCGCGAAGACTCTTGTTCATCTGGCCCACTGCATAACCCTTGAGCCCTTCAAAGCTTCCCTTCAAGAACTCGAAACCATCGTTCGATAGCCCCACGGTGGGCGCTGATGGCTTCTCGCCCCTCGTTGGTTACCCCAAGTGGAAGGTTTGAGATGTAGCGTAGAGGCAAATTTCCCTTGGCAATGATACCAAGGATCGAATCCCGTGAGACTCCGAGGGTCGACAAGAAGGTGTCAATAGCGCAAGAAACTTTTGCTTGACAGGACCTGCACACAGATACAAATAACTTTGCTCCCAACGAGTACAGAGAGGTTGTCAATCCCTCCGGCCTTGTCGTTTACAAAGGATCAAACGCAAGAGATAATAGTGATAGGTATGACTGCAACTAGGAAATAAGAACAGGAAGTAAATAGCGGGTGTGATCAGTGATGGTAATATGGACCGGGGTCCCATGATGTTCACTAGTGATGTCTCTCTCCCAAAAGACAATAAAACAGCTAAGCGAGGTAAACAAATTACAGCTGGGCAATTGACAGGATTATGTGCGCAAACCAATGCTAACTATGCTGCAAAGAAAGGTAGAGGCTCAAAAGCATGGGCGGTACGCCAAGGCAAGTAGACCGAAATCCATCTGCATCTACTACTAATCATCCACCTTGAGATATCTATCCAGAACATCTCTCTGGTATTAAGTTGCGAGTCCCACCCAAAGTGTAAACTCAAAGCAACAGACAACTGAATTAAAAGAACTTTGCGTAAAGTAAACAATCCTTGCACCCGCAAGTACAAGCACCGTTGTTTTCCCCCTTGTGGCAACAGCACATCCCCTAGACTCATGTTTCTGTCACTCAAGCTAGTCATCGAGGGGCATGAACCCACAATCAAGCATAACGTTCCCTCTTGGAGTTACTACCTACTACTCGGCCAAAGCAATAAATAGCAACGGAGAACATGCAAGAATTACTCAAGAACATAAATATAAAAGAGGTGAATCAAATATATTACTCACACACAATCTGAACATAATCTCATAATCCATCGGATCCCAGCAAACTCAGCATAGCAACAACATAAAGATTACATATGTGCCTCGATCATGTAGGGCAGCTCACGAGGTCTAATCCATGAAGAACAAAGAGGGGAGGAGAACATCACATAGCTACTGGTCATGGACCCATGGTCCAAGGGGGACTACTCACAACTCATCCGGGAGGCGTCCATGGTGGTGGAGAAGCTCCCGGTGGTGGTTCTCCCCTCCGGCAGGGTGCCGGGAAGAGTTCTCCTGGTGCTCCCGATCTTGGGAGCGCGGCGGCGGCGGAACAGAGATGAGATCGTGAAAAAGGGTTCCTTCCTCGAGGGTTTCGGGACGCGTGCTAAATATATGCCAAAGGGGGTCACCAGAGACGGAGAGGGGGGCCCAGGCGCCCC
>LR738714.1:583091584-583103917 GCA_902687465.1 Secale cereale
CCCCCGGCGCGGCCAGGAGGGGGGCCGCGTGGGCTGGCCGCCTGGGCTGCCCCTGGCTCCCCTCTCGCCCCACTTCTGGCGCGTGGAAGCTTTTGGAGCGCTGATTTTTTATATATTTTTCCCGGAATTTTTCTGGCAATTTAAGTAATGGGAAAACCTGAAATACAAAAACAGCAGAGAACAGAAACTGGCACTGGGGTGCACTGAGTTAATAGGTTAGTCCAAATATGATAAAAAGTGTATGGAAGTGCATAAATATCATAGCAATATCACACAAAAGAAGCATGGAGCAAGCAGAAATTATAGATACATTTTGGACGTATCAACATCCCCAAGCTTAATTCCTGCTCGTCCTCGAGTAGGTAAATGATAACAAGCATAATTTCTATGGTGACATGCTATCAACCATATAAGAACTTTTAAGTAAAGCAATCAAGGCATGTAATTCAATTCAAGTCATAACAAGCAAGAGTCTATATTAGCATTGTAACAAGTAACATAAGAACATAAATGTGCAAGAGCTCTCGCTGTCCGTGACTCGAATGTCTCCAAATGGTGTTTGCGTGCAAGAAAGGGGATAGGGATATATGAGAGAGTAAAACATAGTTTTTGTATTGTTGAGAACTTAATCTACTAAAGTTTCACACTTGGTCTTCTTTGGAATCTTATCTTGACTCATCCCCAGACCGTCAGCCAGGTACAAGTCAAAATGATCCACTCCCTTTCGATATTTTGAGCACTCATGCAATGGATGAGCGTAAGCAAGAAAGTCGACACTTAGGATGGCAAAGAGAGAAAAATGATAGAGGGGGAAGACAAAAAAGGTGTGAAAGGGTCACATCAATGAGGACAATCATCGGCGAGAGAAAGCCAAATGATAGATATGATGTGAGGAGTAGGGATTGCCATGCAACGGATGCACATATGAGCTAAGGTAAGCTCTCCAATGGAACTAGTGGGGGTGCATCCAACTTGCTTGCTCAAGAAGACCTAGAGCTCTTTTGAGGAGGCTCATCATTGGAATATACAAGCCAAGTTCTATAGTGTAAAGGTCCCCACATAGCTATATGCATGAATGATAATCTCTATGGAGTATAAGGTATAAGATGGAGTACGAGTGTGGATCTATCAAAAGAAATAGTAGTGTGCCCCCTTCTCTCTTTTTATTTCTTTTTCTCTTTTTTTCTATTTTTTTTATTTTTTGTGGCCTCAATGGATCTTTCTTTTTATCTCTCATTTGTCCTCTTTGGGATCTTTTGATTTTGTCCTCTTTGGGATCTTTTGATTTGTCCTCTTTGGGATCTTTTCCTCACTTAAGGGGCAACACTCTATGTTTTACAAGAAGTATAGAGGATCTTTCACACTTTACAAAAGTACTCAACATAAAGAAAATGAAACTATCATGATGTATGCAAATGTATGCCTCTGCCAGTGTAGCAGGATATGCAATGATACTAGCGCGTCATGTAGCAATGATTAGGGCAAGGCCCAACTAGCATGCGGCTCATCGATCAAGCAAAAAGCATGTATGACATGAAGATCAAGTCATGAGAAGATGGATGCTGCATGGCAATGTATCTCGGAAAGGCTATGGAAATGCCTTAATAGGTAGGTATGGTGGTTGTTTTGAGGAAGGACATAATGAGGCTTATGATGACAGAGTGTATCGTGCCAAGGATTTGGATGCACCGGCGAAGTATGCGCCAACTCTCGAGGTGAGAAAGGGCAATGCATGGTACTGAAGAGGCTAGAAAAATATGGTTAGGTGGAAGTGTCAACCTTCGAATAGTCACATTAGTCCGAAGAACTCATGCACTTATTATCGGTAACTCTCAATCTAATTAGGAGGTTCACAAAGAGACAAGTACCCCGAGGAGGAGTGTATGGGGATTTGGTTATCCTTGCGCATCCTCGACTCATCATACGTGAGTGTACTCTAATATTCGATCCCTCCAAAGATTAGTGATCCATTTAGTAGCTAAAGTTCTCAACTATTTTGTAGGTTTTCGAAAATAAACACGGATTGCCCAAAATACGACATCTATCACTAATAGGATAAAGCTCTTGACACCAAAAGTTCAAACATTACTCATGGCAACACCTCAAAACTATTGCAAGTTACTACTAAAATTAAATAGCAACCTCAATTACCTACTTTAAGCTAAGACACAAAACTTAGTGCAACATACAAACTCTCTTAACAAGATAAACATGAAAACTCAAGAGAGTTCAACAACCAACTAAACAAAATCTCTTTAAAAAGAAAAGCATGAAAACTAAGAGCTAAACATGACAGTAGCTATGGAAAGACAAAGAACACACACAGCAAAGATAAGCATGAAAATCCTATGTTGTGTTCTAGGTTGAAGTGGAGCGTGTTTCTCTCCCACACAAAGAAAGCTGGGTTCTAACTCGTTATGAACAGCAAGCAAAGCTAAAGAAAACTAAAAAGGAAACTAAAAGCAAGACGCTCCAAGCATAGCACATAACGCATGAAGTGATTAAAATATAGTGGAACGAAAGACGAACTGATAATTGTTGATGGAGAAGGGGATGCACGGGGGCATCCCCAAGCTTAGACGCTTGAGTCTTCTTGAATATTTTTTGGGGGTGCACGGGGGCATCCCCAAGCCTGAGCGTTTGACCCTCCTGAATCTTTTTATCATCTTCCCTCGCACACATGAAAACTCCCTTCATACATAACTCATCATAATCTGATTAGCGAGGTTAGTACCCATAATAAAATATTTTTTCCTTGCTGGAAATAAAGATAATCTTGAAGAGCTACTGTTTCTCAAGATTGCCAAAAGGTTTTTGCAAAGAAAAAGCAAGCTTAAGGTTTGCAAAACGAAGAAAAGGCAAAACAGGACAGAATCTGTGAAAAACAGACCAGCAGGTAGTAAATAATTTTTTCGGGGCACTTCTGCAACTCAAATCAAAAAACTCAGAACAGACGCCCGAAAGCCAATTGTATAGAGCATGTTGTCAAAATAATGCAGATCAAAAAGATGATCTGGTGATTTTATACGAATTTGTCTGTCCAAGGACAGAATCTGTTTTCTGGACTGCATGTCACAACTTTTGAACTTTCTTGCAATCAGAGGCTAAACTTGGCACAAAGCTGAAAAATAAAGATACAATGATGTTGCTACAGTAGTAACAAACATCAAGACCACTAAAACTGAAAGAACAAACTGAAAGCAAAGATAACAAGGGTTGTCTCCCTAGAGCTCTTTCTTTATAGCCATAAAGATAGGCTTAAGACTTTAATGATGCTCTCGTAGGAATAAGAGTTGAAGAACAAAAGAGAGAATCAAGAAGCAAATACCAAACACATTTAATCCTAACATGCTTCCTATGCATAGGAATATTGCAATACAATAATTCATTGAAGCACAAAGCAACTAGCATAGGAAGGCAAAACAAGCATAACTTCAAAATATTCACCATAAAGAGAGGAAACTTCTTATTATTAAGATATTTAGAACCAAGTCTCCCTCTCTCATTATAAATTTCAGTGGCATCATGGATGAACTCAACAATATAACTATCACATAAGGCATTATTTCCATGATCCAAAAGCATAAAAGTGTCATTACTCTTCATATAAGCAAAAAAAATTCTTATTAGGAATAGTGAGAGTAAGACTATCATAACCATCATGGTAATCATCATATATAGGAGGCATAGTATCATCAAAGTAAATTTTCTCCTCAAAAGTTGGGGGGCTAAAAATATCATGTTCATCAAACGTGTCATCCCCAAGCTTAGAGCTTTCCATGTCATTAGCAATATTGATATTCAAAGAAAGCATACTAATAACATCACCACCATCATGATTGTTATGCAAATAATAAAGTTCCAAAGGTTTTTTAATTTTCTCTTCAAACACATCATGTCCCAAAGCAAGGTAGAGCTTATAAAGCTCTCTCATATTTTTGTTGTTTTCCATTAAGCAAAACTAGTGAAAAGACATAAAGAAAACTGAAAGGTAAACTAACAAGACTAAAAAGCAAAGGTAAAAGATAGCGTGCAACTCCCCTATCTTGAAGAGTGGAGTCCCCGGAGACGGCGCCAGAAACTTGCTTGATGGCTTCTCGCCCCTCGTTAGTTACCCCAAGTGGAAGGTTTGAGATGTAGCGTAGCGGCAAATTTCCCTTGGCAAAGATACCAAGGATCGAATCCCGTGAGACTCCGAGGGTCGACAAGAAGGTGTCAATAGCGCCAGAAACTTTTGCTTGACAGGACCTGCACACAGATACAAATAACTTTGCTCCCAACGAGTACAGAGAGGTTGTCAATCCCTCCGGCCTTGTCATTTACAAAGGATCAAACACAAGAGATAATAGTGATAGGTATGACTGCAACTAGGAAATGAGAAAAAGAAGTAAATAGCGGGTGTGATCAGTGATGGTAATATGGACCGGGGTCCCATGATGTTCACTAGTGATGTCTCTCTCCCAAAAGACGATAAAACAGCTAAGCGAGGTAAACAAATTACAGCTGGGCAATTGCCATGATTATGTGCGCAAACCAATGCTAACTATGCTGCAAAGAAAGGTAGAGGCTCAAAAGCATGGGCGGTACGCCAAGGCAAGTAGACCGAAATCCATCTGCATCTACTACTAATCATCCACCTTGAGATATCTATCCAGAACATCTCTCTGGTATTAAGTTGCGAGTCCCACCCAAAGTGTAAACTCAAAGCAACAGACAACTGCATTAAAAGAACTTTGCGTAAAGTAAACAATCCTTGCACCCGCAAGTACAAGCACCGTTGTTTTCCCCCTTGTGGCAACAGCACATCCCCTAGACTCATGTTTCTGTCACTCAAGCTAGTCATCGAGGGGCATGAACCCACAATCAAGCATAACGTTCCCTCTTGGAATTACTACCTACTACTCAGCCAAAGCAATAAATAGCAACGGAGAACATGCAAGAATTACTCAAGAACATAAATATAAAAGAGGTGAATCAAATATATTACTCACACACAATCTGAACATAATCTCATAATCCATCGGATCCCAGCAAACTCAGCATAGCAACAGCATAAAGATTACATATGTGCCTCGATCATGTAGGGCAGCTCACGAGGTCTAATCCATGAAGAACAAAGAGGGGAGGAGAACATCACATAGCTACTGGTCATGGACCCGTGGTCCAAGGGGGACTACTCACAACTCATCCGGGAGGCGTCCATGGTGGTGGAGAAGCTCCCGGTGGTGGTTCTCCCCTCCGGCAGGGTGCCGGGAAGAGTTCTCCTGGTGCTCCCGATCTTGGGAGCGCGGCGGCGGCGGAATAGAGATGAGATCGTGAAAAAGGGTTCCGTCCTCGAGGGTTTTGGGACGCGTGCTAAATATATGCCAAAGGGGGTCACCAGAGGTGGAGAGGGGGGCCCAGGCGCCCCCCCCCCCCCGGCGCGGCCAGGAGGGGGGCCGCGTGGGCTGGCCGCCTGGGCTGCCCCTGGCTCCCCTCTGGCCCCACTTCTGGCGCGTGGAAGCTTCTGGAGCGCTGATTTTTTATATATTTTTCCCGGAATTTTTCTGGCAATTTAAGTAATGGGAAAACCTGAAATACAAAAGCAGCAGAGAACAGAAACTGGCACTGGGGTGCACTGAGTTAATAGGTTAGTCCAAATATGATCAAAAGTGTATGGAAGTGCATAAATATCATAACAATATCACACAAAAGAAGCATGGAGCAAGCAGAAATTATAGATACGTTTTGGACGTATCAGGCGCCAACTGTCGTGGATTTAGCATGGCAGATGTCCGGTTTAGCGGACTTAGGTGTGAGGCCATCGCTCGGGTTAGCTTGAAGGGGTTAAAGCGGACGAAGGACACATGGAGTTTTATACTAGTTCGGCCCCTTCGATGAAGGTAAAAGCCTACGTCTAGTTTGGTGTGGTATTGCTTGGGCTTCGATGACCAGGGAGCGAATCCGCTTGCCTGTGTCTCGAGCTGTTGTTTTTTGTCCTTGAACCATCGTCGGGTCATCCCTTTATATAGGAGGCGACGCCCGGTCCGGTTTACAGAGTCCCGAGGCCGGCTCATAAACGTGTCCGCCTCGGTCTCTACTCTTTCTATCTTACATCCCAAGTTACATGGTACGACGGTTTACAGACCGTGGGCCTTATACATGGGCCCTAAACCTCTATGGGCTATGACTTATTATATATTCTACTGGGCTTGTAATAATACAACCTTGTCAGTGTAATCCGGACCCTCCTGGCCGATTTATACCTGCTATAATATCCCTGACAAAACTCGTAACTCAAATATTCTCCTCCACGATGAGATCATAGAAACTTTATTTTCTTGTTACGATGATTCTCTACTTGACTCTGAAATTCTTTGAACTTTTTAAATGTTTCAGACTTGTACTTCATCAAGTAGATATACCCATATCTGCTCAAATCGTCAGTGAAGGTCAGAAAATAATGATACCCGCCGCGAGCCTCAACACTCACTGGTCCGTATACATCAGTATGTATGATTTCCAATAAGTCAGTTGCTCGCTCCAATGTTCCGGAGAACGGAGTTTTAGTCATCTTGCCCATGAGGCATGGTTCGCAAGCACCAAGTGATTCGTAATCAAGTGATTCCAAAAGTCCATCAGCATGGAGTTTCTTCATGCGCTTTACACCAATATGACCTAAACGGCAGTGCCACAAATAAGTTGCACTATCATTATCAACTTTGCATCTTTTGGCGTCAATATTATGAATATGTGTATCATTACGATCGAGATCCAACAAAAATAGACCATTCATCAATGGTGCATGACCATAAAAGATATTTCTCATATAAATAGAACAACCATTATTCTCTGATTTAAATGAATAACCGTCTCGCAACAAACAAGATCCAGATATAATGTTCATGCTCAACACTGGCACCAAATAACAATTATTTAGGTCTAAAACTAATCCCGAAGGTAGATGGAGAGGTAGCGCTCCGACGGCGATCACATCGACTTTGGAACCATTTCTCACGCGCATCATCACCTCGTCCTTAGCTACTCTTTGTTTAATCCGTAGCCCCTATTTCGAGTTACAAATATTAGCAACCGAACCAGTATCAATTACCCACGTGCTACTACGAACATTAGTAAGGTATACATCAATAACATGTATTTCAAATCTACCTTTGTTCACTTTGCCATCCTTCTTATCCGCCAAATACTTGGGGCAGTTCCGCTTCCAGTGTCCAGTCCCTTTGCAGTAGAAGAACTCAGTTTCAGGCTTGGCTCCAGACTTGGGTTTCTTCACGGGAGTAGCAACTGTCTTTCTATTCTTCTTGAAGTTCCCCTTCTTCCCTTGCCCTTTTTCTTGAAACTAGTGGTCTTGTTAATCATCAACACTTGATGCTCCTTTTTGATTTCTACCTTCGCAGCTTTGAGCATAGCGAAGAGCTCGAGAATAGTCTTCTGCATCCCTTGCATATTATAGTTCATCACGAAGCCTTTATAGCTTGGTGGCAATGATTGAAAAACTCTATCAATGACACTATCTTCATCAACTTTGCATCCAAGTTGAGTCATGTGATTGTAGTACCCAGGCATTCTGAGTAAGTGTTCACTCATAGAACTATTCTCTCTTGGGGATCGTTGCAGAAAATCAAAAAACTTCCTACGCATCACCAGGATCTGTCTATGGAGATTACTAGCAATGAGAGGGGAGTGCATCTTCATACCTTTGAAGATCACGATGCGGAAGCGTTGCAAGAACGCGGTCGGTGGAGTCGTACTTGAAGCGATTCAGATCGCGACCGAATCCGATCTAAGCACCAAACAATGGTGCCTCCGCGTTCAACACACTTGCAGCCCGGTGACGTCTCCTGCGCCTTGATCCAGCAAGGAGAGAGGGAGAGGTTGGGGAAGACTCCGTCCAGCAGCAGCACGACAGCGTGGTGGTGGTGGAGGAGCGTGGCAATCCAGCAGGGCTTCGCCAAGCACCGCGGGAGAGGAGGAGGACTTGGGAGAGGGGAGGGTTACGCCAGGGCTTGGGTGCTGCTGCCCTCCCACCCCCCACATATATATAGGGTCAAGGGAGAGGGGGCCCGGCCCCCTCAGATCTGATCTGAGGAGGGGGCGGCGGCCAGAGGGGGTGGCTTGCCCCCCAAGCCAAGGGGGCGCCAACCTTAGGGTTTTCCCCCAAAACCCTAGGCGCATGGGCCCTAGGGGGAGGCTACCAGCCCACTTAGGGGTTGGTCCCTCTCCATATACATCTCATAGGGCCCTCCGGGGCAGGTAGACCCCCGGAACCCCTTCGGTGGCCCCGGTACAATACCGACATACCCCCGAACACTTCCGGTGACCGTATGATGACTTCCCATATATAAATCTTTACCTCCAGACCATTCCGTAACTCCTCGTGACGTTCGGGATCTCGTCCGGGACTCCGAACAACATTCGGTAACCACGTACATCTATTCCCTATAACCCTAGCGTCATCGAACCTTAAGTGTGTAGACCCTACGGGTTCGGGAACCATGCAGACATGATCGAGACATCTCTCCGGCCAATAACCAACAGCGGGATCTGGATACCCATGTCGACTCCCACATGTTCCATGATGATCTCATCGGATGAACCATGATGTCAAGGATTCAATCAATCCCGTATACGATTCCCTTTGTCTACCGGTATAGCACTTGCCCGAGATTCTATTGTCGGTATACCGATACCATGTTCAATCTCGTTATCGGCAAGTCTCTTTACTCGTTCTGTAACACATCATCCCATGACCAACTCCTTAGTCACATAGAGCTCATTACGATGATGTCTTACCGAGTGGGCCCAGACATACCTCTCCGTCATACGGAGTGACAAATCCCGGTCTCGATTCGTGCCAACCCAACAGATGCTTTCGGGGATACCCGTAGTGTACCTTTATAGCCACCCAGTTACGTTGTGACGTTTGGCACACCCAAAGTACTCCTATGGTATCCGGGAGTTTCACAATCTCATGGTCTAAGGAAAGGATACTTGACATTGGAAAGCTTTAGAATACGAACTACACGATCTTGTGCTAGGCTTAGGATTGGGTCTTGTCCATCACATCATTCTCCTAATGATGTGATCCCGTTATCAATGACATCCAATGTCCATGGTCAGGAAACCGTAACCATCTGTCGATCAACGAGCTAGTCAACTAGAGGCTCACTAGGGACATGTTGTGGTCTATGTATTCACGAATGCATTATGATTTCCGGATAATACAATTATAGCATGAACACTAGACAATTATCATGAACAAGGAAATATAATAATAACCATTTTATTATTGCCTCTAGGGCATATTTCCAACAGTCTCCCACTTACACTAGAGTCAATAATCTAGTTACATTGTGATGAATCGAACACCCATAGAGTTCTGGTGTTGATCATGTTTTGCTCATGGAAGAGGTTTAGTCAACGGATCTGCGACATTCAGATCCGTATGCACTTTACAAATATTTATGTCTCCATATTGAATATAATTTCGAATGGAGTTGAAACGGCACTTGATGTGCTTGGTCTTCTTGTGAATCCTGGGCTCCTTGGTAATGGCGATAGCTCCAGTGTTGTCACAGAAGAGAGTCATCGGGCCCGACGCGCTTGGAATAACTCCTAGGTCGGTGATGAACTCCTTCATCCAGACTCCTTCTTGTGTTGCTTCAGAAGCAGCTATGTACTCGGTTTCACATGTAGATCCCACCACGACGCTTTGCTTGCAACTGCACCAGCTGACTGCCCCACCATTCAAAATATACACGTATCCGGTTTGTGACTTAGAGTCATCCAGATCTGTGTCGAAGCTAGCATCAACATAACCCTTTATGACGAGCTCTTCGTCACCTCCATAAACGAGAAACATATCCTTAGTCCTTTTCAGGTACTTCAGGATGTTCTTGACCACTGTCTAGTGTTCCATACCGGGATCACTTTGGTACTTCCCCACCAAACTTATGGAAAGGTTCACATCAGGTCTGGTACACAGCATGGCATACATAATAGAACCTATGGTTGAGGCATAGGAGATTACACTCATCTTTTCTGTATCTTCTGCCGAGGTCGGGCATTGAGCTGTGCTCAATTTCACACCTTGCAATATAGGCAAGAACCCTTTCTTGGACTGATCGATATTGAACTTCTTCAATATCTTGTCAAGGTATGTGCTTTGTGAAAGACCAATGAGGCGTCTCGATCTATCTCTATAGATTTTGATGCCTAATATGTAAGCAGCTTCTCCAAGGTCCTTCATTGAAAAACACTTATTCAAGTAGGCCTTTATGCTATCCAAAAGTTCTACATCATTTCGCATCAGCAATATGTCATCCACATATAATATGAGAAATGCTACAGAGCTCCCACTCACTTTCTTGTAAATACAGGCTTCTCCATAAGTCTGTATGAACCCAAACGCTTTGATCACCTCATCAAAGCGAATGTTCCAACTCCGAGATGCTTGCACTAGCCCATAGATGGAGTATTGGAGCTTGCATACCTTGTTAGCATTCTTAGGATCGACAAAACCTTCTGGCTACATCATATACAGTTCTTCCTTAAGGAAGCCATTAAGGAATGTCATTTTGACGTCCATTTGCCATATCTCATAATCATAGAATGCGGCAATTGCTAACATGATTCGGACGGACTTCAGCATCGCTACGTCACAGAAAGTCTCATCGTAGTCAATCCCTTGAACTTGTCGATAACCCTTAGCGACAAGCCGAGCCTTATAGCTGGTCACATTTCCATCCGTGTCAATCTTCTTCTTAAAGATCCATTTATTTTCTATGGCTCGCCGATCATCGAGCAAGTCAACCAAAGTCCATACTTTGTTATCATACGTGGATCCTATCTCGGATTTCGTGGCTTCAAGCCATTTGTTGGAATCCGGGCCTGCCATCGCTTCTTCATAGTTCGAAGGTTCACCGTTGTCCAACAACATGATTTCCAGGACAGTGTTGCCGTACCACTCTGGTGCGGAACGTGTGCTCATGGACCTATGATGGGCCTCTAACCCCTCGTTGGTTACCCCAAGTGGAAGGTGAAAGATGCAGTGTTGTGGAAGTGTTTTCCCTTAGCAAAGATGCCAAGGATTGAATCCCCAGAGCCTCCTAGGTTCAACAAGTAGGTGTCAACTGCTAACGGCGCAAATTAGCAATCAACGTGGACCTACACACAGATACAAATAACTTTTCTCCCAACGAGTACAGTGAGGTTGTCAATCCCTCCGACCTTGTAGTTCACAAAGGATTAAAAGCAATGATAGTAGTGATAGATAATGTTTTGCAATAGTAAATAATAGCGAAAAGTAAATAGCGGGTGTGATCAATGATGGTAATATGGACCGGAGTCTCATGATGTTCACTAGTGATGTCTCTCTCCCAAAAGACGATAAAACAGCTATGTGAGGTAAACGAATTACAGCTGGGCAATTGACAGGACCACGAACGCAAACCAATGCTGATTACATTGCAAGAAAGGTTGAGGTTCAAAGCATGGGCGGTACGCCAAAGTAAGTAGACCGAAATCCATCAATATCTACTACTAATCATCCACCTTGAGATATCTATCCAGAACATCTCGCTGGTATTAAGTTGCGAGTCCCACCCATAGTGTAAACTCAATGCAACAGACAACTGCATTAAAAGAACTTTACGTAAAGTAAACAATCCTTGCACCCGCGGGCACAAGCATCGTTGTTTTCCCCCTTGTGGCAACAGCACATCCCCTAGACTCATGTTTCTGTCACTCAAGCTAGTCATCGAGGGGCATGAACCCACAATTGAGCATAACGTTCCCTCTTGGAGTCACTACGTATTACTTGGCCAAAGCAATAAATAACAACGGAGAACATGCAAGAATTACTTATGAACATAAATATAAAAGAGGTAGATCAAATATATTACTCAAGATCAATCTGAACATAATCTCATAATCCATCGGATCCCAGCAAACTCAACATAGCAACAACATAAGGATTACATATGTGCCTCGATCATGTAGGGCAGCTCACGAGGACTAATTAGTGAAGCACAAGAACGGGAGGAGAACATCACATAGCTACTGGTCATGGACTCATGGTCCAAGGGAGACTACTCAGAACTCATCCGGGAGGCGTCCATGGTGGTGGAGAAGCTCCCGATGGTGATCCTCCCCTCCGGCAGGGTGCCGGGAAGAGTTCTCCTGGTGCTCCCGATCTTGGAAGCGGCGGCGGCGACGGAACAGAGATGAGATCGCGAAAAAGAGTTCCCGTCCCGAGGGTTTCGAGGGAAGCTCTAAATATATGCCAAAGGGGGGCACCAGACGGGCTTTGGGGGGCCCAGGCGCCCCCCCCCC
>LR738714.1:583104037-583228880 GCA_902687465.1 Secale cereale
GGGCGCCGCCAGGGCGCCTGGAGCCCTGGTGCCCCCCCCCCGGCTGCCCTTTGGACGCAAGGTAGGTTCTGGAACGCTGATTTTTTATATGATTTTTCTGGATTTTTCCTAGCAGTTCTCGTAACGTGAAAACCTGAAATACAAAAACAGCCGAAAACAGAAACTGGCACCGGGGTGCACTGGATTAGTAGGTTAGTCCAAATATGATCAAAAGTGTATGGAAGTGTATGAATATCATAGCAATATCACCCAAAAGTGGCATGGAGCAAGCATAAATTATAGATACGTTTTGGACGTATCAACATCCCCAAGCTTAATTCCTGCTCGTCCTCGAGTAGGTAAATGATAACAAGAATAATTTCTGTGGTGACATGCTATTAACCATATAGGACTTATTCATGGTCATAGACAAAAGCTTACTGAGACAACGATTCTATAGTAATTAAGTTGCCTCATGAGAAAATCATAAATGACTGAAAGTTTTACAACATGACATTGAAGCATCAAAAAGATTTGCAATGAACATGATGTGCAAATATGATAAAGTGACATCTAGCTTGCCCCCTTTAGTGATGCAAAACATAAATGCAGGGGCACCTTCAAGGTTTAAGTGATGACTAGATACAATGATTTCAAAATAAACGATATCACAATCATGCAAAAGACAATGCTACTTTGGGACAATGCACATTACACTCAGAATGACAATCATGCTCTCAGTAGTTGGTGCTTGAAGAAAGAAGGTGGAGACTCAACATAAAAGTAAAAGGATGGTCATGTGCTAGAGCTTTTTATTTTTTATTTTGAAAACATAGAAGCAATTTTGTCAACGGTAGTAGTACTTCATATGTGTCATGCATAAGACATCCTATAAGTTGCAAGCCTCATGCATAGAATACCAATAGTGCTCGCACCTTGTCCTAATTAGCTCGGATTTCCATGGGTTATCATAGCATTACATATGTTTTAACCAAGTGTCACAAAGGGGTACCTCTATGCCACCTGTACAAAGGTCCTAGGAGATAAATCGCATTTGATTTCTCGTTTTTGATAGATCTCAACTTGAGGACATCCATACCGGGACAACATAGAAAATAGATGATGGACTCCTCTTTAATGCATAAGCATATTCTCATAAGAGATTGAGGATTAATGTCCAAGCTAAAACTTCCACCATGATACATGGCTTTGGTTGACGGCCCAATGTTCTTCTCTAACAATATGCATACTCATTCAACCCACGGCAAATCACCCTTACTTCAGACAAGACGAACATGCATAGCAACTCACATGATATTCAACAAAAGTGTGACAGTTGATGGCGTCCCCAGAAACATGGTTACCGCTCAGCAAGCAACTTATAAGAAATAAGATACATAGGCAACATATTCTTTACCACAATAGTTTTTAAGCTACTTTCCCATGAGCTATGTATTGCAAAGTTAGTCTGCTTAGTACAGGTGGAGGTTAGCAAAAGACTGGGAGCGACCAACTAAGAGAGCAATGACGGTCATAATCATGCAGAGCGACAAAGCAACATTGAATCAGGCATGGTAGTTATATCGCTACTCAGAAATAAAAGATCATCAAGGCTTGACGGACTTTCTTTACAGTCTTAAATATGCGTGAGCATACGCCAAGTCAATCAAAATAAATTCTCGAAGGAAGATATTACTAAACCATACCACATCATCGGCAAACAAATCAAGTTGGTATTCCAATAACACATTGGGAATCCCCCAGCTATTTGAGACTAACCATAAGAAACCTGAACTACTAAGCGCCATTATGCACGTAGCATCATTATCATAGACACATTAACCAATGCAACGGAAGCAAACTCTCTTAATAAGGTAAGCATGATAATTAAAGAGAGTTCAAGCAACCAACTAAACAAAAGCTCTTTGAAAAGATAAGCATGAATACTAAGAGCAGAGCATGATAGTAGCTATTAAAAGACAAAGAACACACACAGCAAAGATAGACATGAAAATTCTATGTTATGTTCTAGGTAGAAGTGGAGCGTGTTTCTCTCCCACATAAAGAATGCTGAGTTCCAACTCATTATGAAAAACTAAAAAGAAAACTAAAAGCAAGACGCTCCAAGCATAGCACTTAACACATGAAGTGATAAAAATATAGCGAAACGAAAGACGAATTGATAATGTTGATGGAGAAGGGGATGCACGGGGGCATCCCCAAGCTTAGACGCTTGAGTCTCCTTGAATATTTCTTGGGGGTGCACGGGGGCATCCCCAAGCTTGAGCGCTTGACACTCCTGAATCTTTTTATCATCTTTCCTCGCACACTTGAAAACTCCCTTCATACATAACTCATCATAATCTGATTAGCGAGGTTAGTACCCTTAATAAACTAATTATACCTTGCTGGAAATAAAGATATTCTTGAAGTTCTACTGTTTCTCAAGATTGCCAAAAGGTTTTTTGCAAAGAAAAAGCAAGCTCTTGATTTGCAAAATGAAGGAAAGGCAAAACAGGACAGAATCTGTGAAAAACAGAACAACAGGTAGTAATTGATTTGTTCGGGGCACTTCTGCAACTCAAATAAAAAAACTCAGAACAGACGCACGAAAGACAATTATATAGAGAACGTTGTCGAAACAATTCAGACCAAAAAGATAATCTGGTGATTTTATACGAATTTTTCTATCCAAGGACAGAATATGTTTCCTGGACAGCACCTCACAACTTTTGAACTTTCTAGCAATCGGAGGCTATACTTGGCACAAATATGAAAAGAAAAGATACAATGATGATGCTACAGTAGTAAACAACATCAAGACACAACAAAAGCAAAAAAATTATTCATGTGGGCTGCCTCCCAAAAGCGCTTTCTTTTATGCCTTTAAGCTAGGCATAATGCATAGAGATCAAGTTTTATCAAGAGTAAAAGAATAGCTAGCCCGTACAACGGACTCAAAAGGTAACTTGATCTTCTTTCGAGGGAAGTGTTCCATCCCTTTCTTAAGAGGAAACTGAAATTTTATATTACCCTCTTTCATCTCAATGATAGCACCAACGGTGCGTAAAAAGGGACGTCCCAAAATAATTGGACATGAAGTATCACATTCAATATCCATCATAGTAAAATCAACGGGAACATAATTATCATTAACAACGATAAGAATATCGTCGATCCTCCCCAAAGGTTTCTTTACGGAAGAATCAACGAGACGAACACCAAAAGAACAAGAATCATAAGGTTTCAATTTAAGCATATCATATATTCTTTTGGGCATAACAGAGGTACTAGCTCCAACATCACATAATGCATAGCAAGAGAAGTCATTCAATTTAATTTTTATCATAGGATCCCAACCATCTTCTAGCTTTCTAGGTATGGAGGCTTCTACTCTAAGTTTCTCCTCCCTAGCTTTGATAAGAGCATTAGTGATATGCTCTGTGAAGGCAAGGTTAAGCGTGCTAGTGCGGGGATCTCTAGACATCTTGTGAAGGAAATCAATAACTTCGGTAAGAGTGCAATTATCAAAATCAAGGTCATTAGCATCAAGTAAAGTGGTAGTGGTGTCCTTTAGGTTCACTTGTTTGGTAGTTTCTATAGTCATAGCATCACCATTAATAGGTCCAATGGGACCAGGAGTGCATTGGGTGCTAAGAGTTTGGATATCCTCAACAACTTTGATAGTAGCAACAGTGTGGTGGGTATGAAGGCTCTTAATTCTATCTTCTTCCTCCCTTTCTCTAGCCCATCTTTCTTTAAGTTTAGCCATCATCCTAATGTTTTCATTAATTTGCACTTGAATGGCATTTATAGGAGTGACTTCCCTCTCCTTAAGAGGAGAAGTTTCAATTTTTAGCAATTTTACCTCATTGGCTAAATGGTCTACCTTAAAAGAAAGATCATCTAGTTTATGTAGTTTTTCTTCTACACTCTTATTAAAGGCTTTTTGGGTAGTGATGAAATCTTTAAGCATAATCTCTAGTTCAGTAGTGGAGTTCTTGGTACTAGGATAAGCATTGTTGTTCCCATAAGAATTAGAGGGGAACAGTCTAGGATTGTTACCAAAGTTACTCCTATAAGCATTGTTGTTAAAATTGTTTCTAGAGATAAAGTTCACATCTACTTGTTCTTGAGCAATCAAAGAATTTAAAGGAACATCACGAGGATCAACAAAGGATTGCTTCGAAAGTAGAGACATGATTAAGTCAACTTTTTCATTTAAGGAGGAAATCTCCTCGACAGACTTTACCTTCCTACCTGTTGGAGCGCGTTCGGTGTGCCATTGGGAATAGTTGGTCATCATCTCATCGAGAAGCTTTGTGGCAGCACCAAGTGTAGTTGACATAAAAGTTCCTCCCACGGCCGAATCTAACAAGTTCCGCGAGGTAAAGTTCAGGCATGCATAAAAAGTTTGGATAACCATCCAAGTAGTCAAACCGTGAGTAGGGCAGTTCTTGATAAGAGATTTCATACGTTCCCAAGCTTGGGCAACGTGTTCATTATCCAATTGTTTAAAATTCATTATGTTACTTCTAAGTTGGATAATTTTAGCAGGTGGATAGTATTTTCCGATAAAAGCATCTTTGCACTTGTCCCATGAATCTATGCTATTTCTAGGCAAAGACTGAAACCATATTTTAGCTCCTCCTCTCAAGGAGAAAGGAAAAAGCTTGAGCTTAACAATATTACCATCTATTTCTTGGTACTTTTGCATAACACAAAGTTCAATAAAGTTGTTCAAGTGTAAAGCAGCATCATCTCCAGCACCGGAGAATTGATCTTTCATGACTAAGTTCAGTAAAGCAGGTTTAATTTCATATGAAGGTGCTGAAGTGGCAGGTGTAGTGATAGGTGTGCTGATAAAGTCATCGTTGTTGTGACTAGTGAAGTCACACAACTTGGTGTTCTCGGTGGAACCCATAGTAGCAAGCAAGCAAGATAACTATTTTTGTGATTTTCGATAAAAAGGTACTAAAGCAAAAACTGAAAGGTAAACTAACAAGACTAAAAAGCAAAGGTAAAAGATAGCGTGCAACTCCCCTATCCTGAAGAGTGGAGTCCCCGGCAACGGCGCCAGAAAGTACTCCTTGATGGGCCTCTAACCCCTCGTTGGTTACCCCAAGTGGAAGGTGAAAGATGCAGTGTTGTGGAAGTGTTTTCCCTTAGCAAAGATGCCAAGGATCGAATCCCCAGAGACTCCTAGGTTCAACAAGTAGGTGTCAACTGCTAACGACGCAAATTAGCAATCAACGTGGACCTGCACACAGATACAAATAACTTTGCTCCCAACGAGTACAGAGAGGTTGTCAATCCCTCCGGCCTTGTAGTTCACAAAGGATTAAAAGCAATGATATTAGTGATAGATAATGTTTTGCAATAGTAAATAATAGCGAAAAGTAAATAGCGGGTGTGATCAATGATGGTAATATGGACCGGAGTCTCATGATGTTCACTAGTGATGTCTCTCTCCCAAAAGACGATAAAACAGCTATGTGAGGTAAACGAATTACAGCTGGGCAATTGACAGGACCACGAACGCAAACCAATGCTGATTACATTGCAAGAAAGGTTGAGGTTCAAAGCATGGGCGGTACGCCAAAGTAAGTAGACCGAAATCCATCAATATCTACTACTAATCATCCACCTTGAGATATCTATCCAGAACATCTCGCTGGTATTAAGTTGCGAGTCCCACCCATAGTGTAAACTCAATGCAACAGACAACTGCATTAAAAGAACTTTGCGTACAGTAAACAATCCTTGCACCCGCGGGTACAAGCACCGTTGTTTTCCCCCTTGTGGCAACAGCACATCCCCTAGACTCATGTTTCTGTCACTCAAGCTAGTCATCGAGGGGCATGAACCCACAATTGAGCATAACGTTCCATCTTGGAGTCACTACGTATTACTTGTCCAAAGCAATAAATAACAACGGAGAACATGCAAGAATTACTTATGAACATAAATATAAAAGAGGTAGATCAAATATATTACTCAAGATCAATCTGAACATAATCTCATAATCCATCGGATCCCAGCAAACTCAACATAGCAACAGCATAAGGATTACATATGTGCCTCGATCATGTAGGGCAGCTCACGAGGACTAATTAGTGAAGAACAAGAACGGGAGGAGAACATCACATAGCTACTGGTCATGGACTCATGGTCCAAGTGAGACTACTCACAACTCATCCGGGAGGCGTCCATGGTGGTGGAGAAGCTCCCGATGGTGATCCTCCCCTCCGGCAGGGTGCCGGGAAGAGTTCTCCTGGTGCTCCCGATCTTGGAAGCGGCGGCGGCGACGGAACAGGGATGAGATCGCGAAAAAGAGTTCCCGTCCCGAGGGTTTCGAGGGACGCTCTAAATATATGCCAAAGGGGGGCACCAGACGGGCTTCGGGGGGCCCAGGCGCCCCCCCCCCCGGCGCGGCCCAGGGGGGGCGCGCCGCCAGGGCGCCTGGAGCCCTGGTGCCCCCCCCCCCGGCTGCCCTTCGGACGCAAGGTAGGTTCTGGAACGCTAATTTTTTATATGATTTTTCTGGATTTTTCCTGGCAGTTCTTGTAACGTGAAAACCTGAAATACAAAAACAGCCGAAAACAGAAACTGGCACCGGGGTGCACTGGATTAGTAGGTTAGTCCAAATATGATCAAAAGTGTATGGAAGTGTATGAATATCATAGAAATATCACCCAAAAGTGGCATGGAGCAAGCAGAAATTATTGATACGTTTTGGACGTATCAACCTACGAAGTTCAGCGGTGACTTGATCTAAAGTTTCATTATCATTATCATTAACTTCATCTCTAGTCGGTGCAGGCACCACAGAAACATCTTCCTGTGCTGCACTACTTTCCGGTTCGAGAGGGGTGACAATCACCTCATCAAGTTCCACTTTCCTCCCACTTACTTCATTCGAGAGAAACTCTTTCTCCAGAAAGGATCCATTCTTGGCAACAAAGACCTTGCCTTCAGATCTGAGGTAGAAGGTATACCCAATAGTTTCCTTAGAGTATCCTATGAAGACGCATTTTTCCGATTTGGGTTCGAGCTTTCCAGGTTGAAGTTTATTGACACAAGCATCCCATCCCCAGACTTTTAGAAATGACACCTTAGGTTTCTTCCCAAACCATAGTTCATACGATGTCGTCTCAACGGATTTAGACGGTGCCCTATTTAAAGTGAATGCGGCAGCCTCTAAAGCATAACCCCAAAATGATAGCGGTAAGCCGGTAAGAGACATCATATATCGCACCATGTCCAATAGAGTACGATTACGACGTTCAGATACACCATTACGCTGAGGTGTTCTAGGCGGCGTCAATTGTGAAACAATTCCACATTTCCTTAGGTCCGTGCCAAATTCGTGACTTAAATATTCTCCTCCACGATCTGATCGTAAGAACTTTATTTTTCTGTCACGTTGATTCTCAACCTCATTCTGAAATTCCTTGAACTTTTCAAAAGTTTCAGACTTGTGTTTCATTAGGTAGACATATCCATATCTACTTAAGTCATCAGTGAGGGTGAGAACATAACAATAGCCACCGCGAGCTTCTACACTCATTGGACCGCACACATCAGTATGTATGATTTCCAACAAGTTGGTTGCTCGCTCCATTGTTCCGGAGAACGGAGTCTTGGTCATCTTGCCCAAAAGGCATGGTTCGCATGTGTCAAATGATTCATAATCAAGAGACTCTAAAAGTCCATCTGCATGGATCTTCTTCATATGTTTGACACCAATATGACCAAGGCGGCAGTGCCACAAGTATGTGGGACTACCATTATCAACCTTACATCTTTTGGCATTTACACTATGAATATGTGTAACGTCACGTTCGAGATTCAATAAGAATAAACCATTGACCAGCAGGGCATGACCATAAAACATTTCTCTCATATAAATAGAACAACCATTATTCTCAGATCTAAATGAGTATCCATCTCGCATTAAACGAGGTCCAGATACAATGTTCATGCTCAAAGCTGGTACTAAATAACAATTATTGAGGTTTAAAACTAATCCCGAAGGTAGATGTAGAGGTAGTGTGCCGACGACGATTACATCGACCTTGGAACCATTCCCGACGCGCATCGTCACCTCGTCCTTCACCAGTCTCCACTTATTCCGTAGCTCCTGCTTTGAGTTACAAATGTGAGCAACTGCACCGGTATCAAATACCCAGGAGTTACTACGAGCGCTGGTAAGGTACACATCAATAACATGTATATCGCATATACCTTTGACGTTGCTGGCCTTCTTATCTGCTAAGTATTTGGGGTAGTTCCGCTTCCAGTGACCCGTTCCCTTGTAATAAAAGCACTCAGTCTCAGGCTTGGGTACATTCTTTGGCTTCTTCCCGGCAAGTGGCTTACCGGGCGTGGCAACTCCTTTGCCGTCCTTCTTGAAGTTCTTCTTACCCTTGCCTTTTTTGAACTTAGTGGTTTTATTCACCATCAACACTTGATGTTCTTTCTTGATTTCCACCTCCGCTGATTTCAGCATTGAATATACCCCGGGAATGGACTTCTCCATCCCTTGCATATTGAAATCCATCACGAAGCTCTTGTAGCTAGGTGGGAGTGACTGAAGGATTCTGTCAATGACCGCGTTATCTAGGAGATTAACTTCCAATTGAGACAAGCGATTATGCAACCCAGACATTTTGAGTATATGCTCGCTAACAGAACTATTCTCCTCCATCTTACAACTGTAGAACTTGTCGGAGACTTCATATCTCTCGACTCGGGCATGAGTTTGGAAAACCATTTTCAGCTCTTGGAACATCTCATATGCTCTGTGATGCTCAAAACGCTTTTGGAGCCCCGATTCTAAGCTGTAAAGCATGCCGCACTGAACGAGGGAGTAGTCATCACTACGCGACTTCCAGGCGTTCATAACGTCTTGAGTTGCTAGGAAGACGGGTGCATCACCTAGCGGTGCTTCAAGAACATATGCTTTCTTGGTAGCTATGAGGATGATCCTCAAGTTACGGATTCAATTTGTATAGTTGCTACCATCGTCTTTCAGCTTGGTTTTCTCTAGGAACGCGTTGAAGTTGAGGGCAACATTAGCGTGGGCCATTGGATCTACAAGACATATTGTAAAGATTTTAGACTATGTTCATGATAATTAAGTTCATCTAATCAAATTTAATGAACTCCCACTTAGATAGACATCTCTCTAGTCATCTAAGTGATACATGATCCGAATCGACTAGGCCGTGTCCGATCATCACGTGAGACGGACTAGTAATCAACGGTGTACATCTTCATATTGATCGTATCTTCTATACGACTCATGTTCGACCTTTCGGTCTTCCATGTTCCGAGGCCATGTTTGTACATGCTAGGCTCATCAAGTCAGCCCTAAGTGTATTGCGTGCGTAAATCTGGCTTACACCCATTGTATGCGAACGTTAGATCCTATCACACCCGATCATCACGTGGTGCTCCGGAACAACGAACCTTAGCAACGGTGCACAGTTAGGGGGAACACAATTCTTGAAATTTTAGTGAGAGATCATCTTATTTACTACCGTCGTTCTAAGCAAATAAGATGTAAAACATGATAAACATCACATGCAATCAAATAGTGACATGATATGGCCAATATCATTTTGCTCCTTTTGATCTCCATCTTCGGGGCTCCATGATCATTATTGTCACCGGCATGACACCATGATCTCCATCGTCGTGTCTTCATGAAGTTGTCTTGCCAAACGTTACTTCTACTACTATGGCTAACAGTTAGCAATAAAGTAAAGTGATTACATGGCCTTTTCAATGGCACGCGGGTCATACCATAAAATAAGACAACTCCTATGGCTCCTGCCGGTTGTCATACTCATCGACATGCAAGTCGTGATTCCTATTACAAGAACACGATCAATCTCATACATCACATATATCATTCATCACATCCTTTTGGCCATGTCACATCACATGGCACATGCTGCAAGAACAAGTTAGACGTCCTCTAATTGTTGTTGCAAGTTTTTACGTGGCTGCTGTAGGTTTCTAGCAAGAATGTTTCTTACCTATGCCAAAACCACGACATGATATGCCAATTTCTATTTACCCTTCATCAGGACCCTTTTCATCGAATCTGATTCGAGTAAAGTGGGAGAGATAAACACCAGCTAGCCACCTTATGCAACTAGTGCATGTCAGTCGGTGGAACCTGTCTCACGTAAGCATACGTGTAAGGTCGGTCCAGGCCACTTCATCCCACAATGCCGCCGAATCAAGATAAGACTAGTAGCAGCAACTAAATTGACATAATCTACGCCCACAACAACTTGTGTTCTACTCGTGCATAGTAACTACGCACAGACCTAGCTCATAATGCCACTGTTGGGGATCGTTGCAGGAAATCAAAAAAATTCCTACGCATCACAAAGATCTATCTATGGAGATTACTAGCAACGAGAGGGGAGTGCATCTTCATAGCTTTGAAGATCGCGATGCGGAAGCATTGCAAGAACGCGATCGGTGGAGTCGTACACGAAGCGATTCCAATCGCGGCCGAATCCGATCTAAGCGCCGAACAACGGTGCCTCCACTTTCAACACACGTGCAGCCCGGTGACGTCTCCTGCGCCTTGATCCAGCAAGGAGAGAGTGAGAGGTTGGGGAAGACTCCGTCCAGCAGCAGCATGACGGCGTGGTGGTGGTCGAGGAGCGTGGCAATCCAGCAGGGCTTCGCCAACTACCGCGGGAGAGGAGGAGGACTTGGGAGAGGGGGAGGGCTGCGCCAGGGCTTGGGTCATGCTGCCCTCCCACCCCCCACATATATAGAGGGGCAAGTGACAGGGGGGGCGACCCCCTCAAATCTGATCTGAGGAGGGGGCGGCGGCCAGAGGGGGTGGCTTGCCCCCCAGGCCAAGGGGGCGCCCCCCTTAGTGTTTCCCCCAAAACCCTAGGCGCATGGGCCCTAGGGGGAGGCACCCAGCCCACTTAGGGGCTAGTACCTCTCCATATACAGCCCATAGGGTCCTCCGGGGCAGGTGGACCCTCCCGGTGGACCCCGGGAACCCCTTCGGTGGCCCCGGTACAATACCGGCATACCCCCGGACACTTCCGGTGACCGTATGATGACTTCCCATATATAAATCTTTACCTCCGGAACTCCTCGTGACATCCGGAATCTCATCCGGGACTCCGAACAACATTCGGTAACCATGTACATCTATTCCCTATAACCCTAGCGTCAACGAACCTTAAGTGTGTAGACCCTACGGGTTCAGGAACCATGCAGACATGACCGAGACATCTCTCCGGCCAATAACCAACAGCGGGATCTGGATACCAATGTTGGGTCCCACATGTTCAACGATGATCTCATCGGATGAACCACGATGTCAAGGATTCAATCAATCCCGTATACGATTCCCTTTGTCTATCGGTATAGCACTTGCCCGAGATTTGATTGTCGGTATACCAATACCTTGTTCAATCTCGTTATCGGCAAGTCTCTTTGCTCGTTCCGTAACACATCATCCCGTGACCAATTCCTTAGTCACATAGAGCTCACTACGATGATGTCTTACCGAGTGGGCCCAGAAATACCTCTCTGTCATACGGAGTGACAAATCCAAGTCTCGATTCGTGCCAACCCAATCGATGCTTTTGGGGATACCCATAGTGTACATTTATAGCCACCCAGTTACGTTGTGACGTTTGGCACACCCAAAGTACTCTGACGCTATCCGGGAGTTTCACAATCTCATGGTCTAAGGAAAGGATACTTGACATCGGAAAGGTTTAGCATATGAACTACACGATCTTGTGCTAGGCTAAGGATTGGGTCTTGTCCATCACATCATTCTCCTAATGATGTGATCCTGTTATCAATGACATCCAATGTCCATGGTCAGGAAACCGTAACCATCTATCGATCAATGAGCTAGTTAACTAGAGGCTCACTAGGGACATGTTGTGGTCTATGTATTCACACATGCATTACGATTTCTGGATAATACAATTATGGCTTGAACACTAGACAATTATCATGAACAAGGAAATATAATAATAACCATTTTATTATTGCCTCTAGGGCATATTCCAACATTCTCCTCCATCTTGCAGCTATAGAACTTATTGGAGACTTCATATCTCTCAATTCGGGCATTTGCTTGAAATATTTACTTCAACTCTTAGAACATCGCATATGCTCCATGACGTTCAAAACGTCTTTGAAGTCCTGATTCTAAGCCGTAAAGTATGGCACACTAAACTATCGAGTAGTCATCAGAACGACCTTGCCAGGCGTTCATAACGTCCGGAGTTGCTCTTGCAGCATGCCTGTCACCTAGCGGTGCTTCCAGGACATAATTCTTCTATGCAGCAATGAGTATAATCCTCAAGTTACGGACCCAGTCCATGTAGTTGCTATCATCATCTTTCAACTTAGCTTTCTCTAGGAACGCATTGAAATTAAAGGGAACGGTAGCACGGGCCATTGATCTACAACAATGTAGATATGCAAAAACTATCAGGACTAAGTTCATGATAAATTAAAGTTTAGTTAATCATATTACTAAATAACTCCCACTTAGATAGACATCCCTCTAGTCATCTAAATGATCACGTGATCCAAATCAACTAAACCATGTCCGATCATCACGTGAGATGGAGTAGTTTTCAATGGTGAACATCTTATGTTGATCATATCTACTATATGATTCAGGCTCAACCTTTCGGTCTCCAGTGTTGCGAGGCCATGTCTATACATGCTAGGCTCGTCAAGTTTAACCCGAGCATTCTGCATGTGCAAAACTTTCTTACACCCGTTATATTTGGACGTAGAGATTATCACACCCGATCATCACGTGGTGTCTCGGCATGACAAACTTTCGCAACGGTGCATACTCAGGGAGAACACTTGTACCTTGAAATTTTGTAAGGGGTCATCTTATAATGCTACTACCGTACTAAGAAAAATAAGAAGCATAATAAGATAAACATCACATGCAATCAATATATGTGACATGATGTGGCCATCATCATCTTGTGCTTTTGATCTCCATCTCCAAAGCATCGCCATGATCTCCATCATCACCAGCTTGACACCATGATCTTCATCGTAGCGTCGTGGTCGTCTCGCCAACTATTGCTACTACTACTATCGCTAACTCATAGTGATAAAATAAAGCAATTACATGGCCATCGCAATTCATACAATAAAGAGACAACCATAAGGGTCCGCCGGTTGCCGATAATTTACAAAACATGATCATCTCATACAATAACGTATAACTCATCATGTCTTGACCATATCACATCACAACATGCCCTGCAAAAACAAGTTAGATGTTCTCTACTTTGTTTTTGCAAGTTTTACGTGCCTGCTATGGGCTTAGTAAGAATTGTTTTTACCTACGCATACAAAAACCACTATGATTTTTCGTCAAGTGTGTTGTTTTAAACCTTCACAAGGACCGGGCGTAGTCACACTCGATTCAACTAAAGTGAGAGAGACAGATACCCGCCGGTCACCTTTTAGCAACGAGTGCTCGTAACGGTGAACCCATTCTCGCGTAAGCGTATGCGTAATGTCGGCCTGGGCCGCTTCATCTCACAATACAGCCGAATCAAAGTATGACATGCTGGTAAGCAGTATGACTATTATCACCCACAACGCATTGTGTTCTACTCATGCATATCATCTACGCATAGACCTGGCTCATGATGCCACCGTTGGGGAACGTAGTATTTGAAAGAAATTCTACGATCGAGCAAGATCTATCTAGGAGAAGCATAGCAACGAGCGGGGAGAGTGTGTCCACGTACCCTCGTAGACGGAAAGGGGAAGCGTTTAGTAACGCGGTTTATGTAGTCAAACGTCTTCGCGATCCAACCGATCCAGGCACCGAACGTACGGCACCTCCGCATTCAGCACACGTTCAGCTCGATGACGTCCCACGAACTCTTGATCCAGTTGAGGTCGAGGGAGAGTTCTGTCAGCACGACGGCGTGGTGACGGTGATGATGAAGTTACTGGCGCAGGGCTTCGCCTAAGCACTACGACGATATGACTGGGGTGTGTAACTGTGGAGGGGGGCACCGCACACGACTAAGAAATCAACTTGTGTGTCTATGGGGTGCCCCCTGGCCACGTATATAAAGGAGGAGAGGAGGAGAGGGCCGACCCTCCTATGGCGCGCCCAAGGGGGGAGTCCTACTCCCATTAGGAGTAGGATTCCCCCTTTCCTAGTAGGAGTAGGAGAAGAAGGAAGGGGAGGGAGAGAAGAGAAGAAAGGAGGGGGCGCCGCCCCTCCCCCTAGTCCAATTCGGACTAGGCCATGGGGGGCGCGTGGCCTGCCCTATGCAGCCCCCCTCTCTCTCCCCTAAAGCCCAATACGGCCATTTACTCCTCGGGGGGTTCCGGTAACTTCCCGGTACTCCGGTATTTATCCGGTGACCCCCGGAACAGTTCCGGTGTCTGAATATAACCTTCCAATATATCAATCTTTATGTCTCGACCATTTCGAGACTCCTTGTCATGTCCGTGATCAGATTCAGGACTCCGAACTACCTTCGGTACATCAAAGCACATAAACTCATAATACCGATCGTCATCGAACGTTAAGCGTGCGGACCCTACGGGTTCGATAACTATGTAGACATGACCGAGACTCATCTCCGATCAATAACCAATAGCGGAACCTGGATGCTCATATTGGTTCCTACATATTCTACAAAGATCTTTATCAGTCAAACCGCATAACAACATACGTTGTCCCCTTTGTCATCGGTATGTTACTTGCCCGAGATTCGATCGTCGGTATCATCATACCTAGTTCAATCTCATCACCGGCAAATCTCTTTACTCGTTCCGTAATACATCCTTCCGTGACTAACTCATTAGTCGTTTGCTTGCAAGGCTTATTATGATGTGTATTACCGAGAGGGTCCAACGATACCTCTCCGACACTCGGAGTGACAAATCCTATTCTCGATCTATGCCAACACCACAAACACTTTCGGAGACACCCGTAGAGCATATTTATAATCACTCAGTTACGTTGTGACGTTTGATAGCACACAAGGTGTTCCTACGGTATTCGGGAGTGCATAATCTCATAGGCAGAGGAACATCCATAAGTCATGAAGAAAGCAATAGCAGTAAAACTAAACGATCATAGTGCTAAGGTAACGGATGGGTCTTGTCCATCACATCATTCTCATGATGATGTGATCCCGTTGATCAAATGACAACACGTGTCTATGGTAAGGAAAACATAACCATCTTTGATTCACGAGCTAGTCTAGTAGAGGCATACTAGGGACATTTTGTTTTGTCTATGTATTCACACATGTATCAAGTTTCCGGTTAATACAATTCTAGCATGAATAAAATACATTTATCATGATATACAAGGAAATATAAATAACAACTTTATTATTGCCTCTAGGGCATATTTCCTTCACGTCCAACCTAATTGATTGGTTGGAGCTTGAGCCATCATTACTCTTCTTGCCGGACTTGAGCTCGGCCGCAACTAGGTTCCACTTCAGCTTGCCATTCAATATGATCCAACAATGGCTAAAAGAAAATGGCTTCTTCTCCGCCTCATGATATAAAGTGACCATCACCGTCGTCTAGCTAAAAACATATGTATGAGCGCGAGAATGCAAACACAAGAAGCATAAGCATATGAAAAAAACATGAAGCAGTTGAGCTTACTTGAGTTGCCACTCCCATCCCACTTTGAGGGTGTTTAGTTTTGTGAGTAGTAGCCGATGTACTTTCTCACTTTCCCTTGAACGACCCCCCAGCGATGTTGGAGAGATGCCACATTGCGGGTGGTCACGATAAATGCGGCTCCACATACTCTTTTTGTTTGTGATACTCCTTCCAAATCGTCGCCCTATATGTGTTCCCCTTTTGCTCGGTGCCGCATCTTGGATCCATCGTTGTGGCCAACCAAGCATTGACCAACAAGATATCCTCGAATCTAGAAAACGTCGGACATCTTGCCTTCGTTGTCTTGGTCTTCTTCTTCTTGCTCGGATTGGGATCGGATGTTGTCCCAACTTCAAATGCGGTGATGGCCTTCAATTCATACTCCATTTCGGTCGGATATACATTATCATTGATCATATTGGACAAGAACACATCCTACCGTCGGTCCCCGTGCTCATCCATGCTTGAACGAGCTGCGGCGAGTCACATACGTTCACCGCCAGCATCTGCATGGGCGGGAAGCTCTCTGAAATAGCCCGACCGGGTGTCAAATCCTCCTTTGTCCCTGTCCCAACGGGTCGGACGGCGCAATCCGGCCTTGGATGGAAGGGATCCGGGGATCCAGGCGCGACAGAGGAGACAACTGCTCCACCATGTCCGGACCTCCCTGCGTCGCCGTGCCACCTCCCTCTCTCGCTGTCGGCGTCGCCACAACTTCCGGGCGACATTCTCCGCCTTGTAAGTCGCCGCCGACGAAGGGACAACGACGAATGATGCGGACTGCGTCTCTGTCGCAGCGGTTTGGGTCGGGTTGGACGACATCTTCAGTGATGGATCGAGCCATGTGGTGAGGATTGGGAGGAGGGGTGAAGGGCGGCAAGGGTCCGAGCGCGGAAAAGGTTGGAGGGCGGCAGGAGGAGGAGGAGGAAGAAGAGTTTGGGTGGATTTGGTGCAATTTGAGATGGGGTCGGGTTGTCGAGCCCGACGTGGTGGGCGTGCTCGGACGTTTCATATCCGTCCCATATTTAGGCTGAATATAAGGGATGCCGGTCAACCCCGACGTTTGATGCCCATTTAAAAAGTCCGTCTGGATAAAGAAACATAACCGATCAGTCCGGGTGTATGAGACGTGTTTAAGGTGTACGGCTATAGATGCCTAACAAGCCCACCGCAGCAGGCAGAAACGTCTGTGCATGCATGGTAGCGGAATATACTTGCACACCCCTAAGCATTGAATGGAGCAGCAGTATGCTACGGTTCCTCATGATCATGATGATGCGCGGGTCTATTCAAGGTCAGTTTGCTTGCCCTGTCTCAAATCGGTTGGGCAGGCAAACGCGGTGGTGCAGACGCGAATAACAACGTGGAGATACATTGACAGGACGGCTTGGGTGCCTGTACCGGTCAATAGCTCTGCTCTGGGCTCTAGCAGGGCTACAACTGCCTCCTCCGTACCGCCCATTGGCTGTTCCAGTATACAAGAGCCATGCCCAGGAGCATGCACCGTCGAACGCAGCCTCTTTGTTAAAAAGAAGGAAAAAACGCCGAACGCAGCCGTTCTGATGCTTTTTGCAAGGCGAAAAGGTGGAGGATCTTGCTCAATGCTCGTCATCGGTACCGTGCGAGATCTACGGGATGTAGCAGGAGATCTCCTGCACGGGCGCTAGGCAGCAGCAACATACTCCTCGTTCCCGGCAGAGCAGCTTTTCCGTGGCATGTCGGTCCAGCTAGTGCTGGCTCCCGAGGTGGAATCGTTAGGGCGACCCAAACGACGCTTTTGTCTGTTTTTTATCCGTTTGGGTCGACCGCCCGTCCGACGTACGCTCGGTTTTAGTTTTGAGTTGGCAGTGGGCCCAACGCGTCGATTCATATGTAACGGTCGGCGTGGCCGACTGGCCGCCCTATTTCAACAAATATCTCATTTTTTCATTGTTTCGAACACAACTTTTGCATTCAACCGAATAAAATGAATAAAAGTAAAAATGCGTCACATAGTTTTGCAAGCCGAATAAAGAAGATACATTTATTGGTTGCCAATATGAGCCCACATATACTCAACCAAATAATTTTACAGTTGCACATGAGTTTTCCAATCACGCATGTCATGATGAAATTGAGTGAACTGCTCAAACGTTGCCGCTCCTCCATGCTCAGGCACAACATTCTCACCCTGAAACTGAAACTCTTGATCGTACAGACGTTTTAGGCGCTCGTCTTCTACGATCATATTGTACATGATCACACAAGCAGCTAGCTGCCCTGCCGGCGTCCGACGAGCGTGCCGGTGAGGATCTGGCCAGGGCGGCAAGGCGGCTTCTTGATCGCGGTCGCGGATGTGTCAGGAGGGAGCGGGGGTGGGGAGCTGTCGGTTCCCCAGTGGCGGGCGACGTGGGAGGTCGCGGCGTTGCTGAGCAGATATTGTGGCGCCGGCAACTGGCAGTCACCGGAAAAAAATGGGCGGCGGAGGCGACGACCAAGAAGGCGGGCGAGGGTTTGTTGTTGGATGGGTAGAAGCCAATGTGCCACCGACCAACGAGCCCGGGGGGAGAAGAAGGCGAGCGCATGAGCGTCCGTCTCATGTTCGCGCCGATGCAAATCCGGCTAAAAAATGGGTCGGGAATGGGTCGTCCACGGACGAAAAGCGGACACGCGTCTGTTTGGGTCGGCGCGTTGGCTCGACTTTTGTGTCCGTGTCGATCCAAACGGACACCTGCGGACGAAATGGGTCGTCCCATTGGAGTTGCTCTTAGATATACTCCCTCCGGTCCTTTTTACTCTGCATATTAGGTTTGTCTGAAGTCAATCTCATCTAACTTTGACCAAGTTTATATAGAAAAATATTGACATTCACATAACAACATCAATATCATTAGATTCATCTCGGATTATATTTTCGTATTATATTTATTAGATATTATAGATGCTAATAATTTATAATATAAATTTGGTCAAACTTAGCAAAGTTTGACTTTCGGCAAATCCAATGTGCAGAGTAAAAAGGACCGGAGGGAGTACTTAAGAGCATGGTTAATAGTATAGCCAACAATCGGCTATATGAAATTGGCACATCATCTATAGCCAGCATGTATAATGATATTTACAAAATAGTACTACTTTATTAATAGATGGCCAACCTTACAATCTCACATTGTTTCTTGGAGCACGTGTTGTAGCCGGTTCTTAATCTACAGCCCGCTTCCCTTCTGTCTCATCTTCTCTCTCATCAAACTCAGCAAACATACAATATTTTAATCCTTACAGCCAGCTGACTGTACCTTATTATACTTGCTCTCAGACTACTACGGTACGATACAAGACTATTATGTAGTCGGAGTGCATATACATTTCCAAACTAATGTGGTTTAAGCCTTGGCGGCTGCAGCACCAACTGAGATTTTCGGGGCATATAACGAAAAATACTTTCGCCCCACTTTATATGTAAATCAAGAAATCCAAACTAATACATGCTGATGAGAAGATCCTCTTACAAATCAGATCAAAGAAAAATACATAAAAATAGGGGAGTCCACACCCTACCACAAAGCAACCTAGACTACCAACAAGGAAGAAGACACGCCACCAAAAGAAACCGCCGGATGTTGTTTCGCTGCTCGCACCATGCTCCTGTCGGAAAGAACCCTCTGCCTCCCGCTCCGGATCGTGGAGCCCGAGCCTGCATGCGGAGAACAAGGATCGCGAGTGAAACCAACGAGGACCCATGTAAATAATAGGAGGCAAGTGAACTCGTCCATGCCAGAGCCAAGGAATCTCGAAGGCAGGACTTGATAATGCCCGTCGGTGACAGCAAGATGCCCCCAAAGGAACTAGGGCTCCACAACGACGCCCTGAAGAGGGATATGACACATCGTGTCGCCTCCGCCTAGACTGAAGAACTGGTCAAGGGTTTTCACCCGAAGCCTTGGCTTGGTGAGGGGTACCTCAGTGACGCCCACAAAAGGGATGTGACACCCAAGGGTATCAACATCGCTGGTGCCAAAGCACAAGGCTTTCACCCATGCCACTCAATCTCACCACACTGTGGACTCTCGAGCACCTATCCAACCCGAGGAAAGACATGCCGCCACCAAGCCAAACTAGATCTCAATTTGGGAATTGGCACTTCAGAGTCACAGTTGACACCCGGGTCACCCAAAGTCTCATCCTTTGCCGCCCACACGACCGGAAAAGCGACCACCATCACTGCCAATGAGCCTACAGAAAGTCACACTGGTGGTCCGCCACCCGGACTCCAGCGTCCAAGAGATCCCCAACCCCGACACCACCACCAGTAAACACATATTTCACCATCGGAGGAGACCCATCATTGCCCTTGACGGGAGCACCATCCCACACAAAAGACGGTAGCCAAGAACCCTCTGATCAAGCAGCCTATTCGGCTCCCCGGAACCTACCCTACCCCAGATCTGGGCAGGAGGAGCCCCTCGGGCAAGAAGCCCCCGGGCTGAAGCCGGGCGAGGTGGGCCCCGCCCCCTCCAGTAGTGACCCCCTGATGAGGAGGGGGCGACCCCAACACCGCAGGTTGCGGCCGCCACCAATCCGGCGAGCCCCGTCAGCCCAGATCAGGCCATGGATGGGCACGAGGACGACGCTCCACCAGGCCACGGTGGAAGGATGACACAAGTGCATGCCCGCAGCCTCCAAAGAACTGAATGGCCACCCTCCATGGCACGACGGAAGAGCCACCACTAGTAGCAACCTCCAGGGCTAGGTTGATGAGGGAAGAAAGGGAGCAGTGGCTGTCCCACCGTCGTCACCCAGCATGGGCTTTGCCCGTCGGGGACGACCAGCGGTGCGAGGTGAAGAAGCACGGGGGAAGGGCGGACAATGGTGGGATTTGGAGTCTGCCCGAGCCGCCCCTAGGGACGACACGGGGGAGGAGGGGGTGGTCATTTTCCCCCACGTCGTGGGCACAAAGAAAACTATTGTTTCACCATTTTTGCAGCATATGTGCCACCCACGCATTAGAGGAAGTACAATAAGATGATGTAGGTAGGCTATAAGACTTTAAATATTATATTTGCTGAATTAGAAGAAAGAGAACATAAGCGGACTACTAATTAGTAGCTGGCTGCAACACATGCTCTTAGATGCAGTACTATCAACAAAGTAGTACAACACATATTTATATCCTACTATTGTAATTGCCGATTATAAGATTGGCTATAGATAATGTGACAACATCATATAGCGAAGAGTTGGCTGTACTATTAACCAATGTCGAGGATATCGCTTACCATTAGCATCTTGGTCAGCTAGCGATTAGAGACTAATCAGACATTGGCCGATTAATCGATTTGATCGATCGACTATTAATCGGCCATTTTTTATAAATCCCACGTTCCCAACACTAAAATATGCTACTCCCTCAATTCCCTTATATAGGCAACAAACTCAAATTACAGGTACCAAGGTAAAATTTAATGACACCTTTGCAAGACAACTTTTCTTTTCGTTAATCGGGACCATTTAGATGTCCGCATGCATGCAAGGAAGGAATGGGAAGAAAATAGCATAGTGTCATAATGACTACATGCATGCAAGTATTACATAAGTTGATAGTACGAGGAAACATCATTAGTTTTTGCCTTGATTACTATTAGTGGTCTTGTATATATGCAAAATGTATTTTTCAGAATGGCCTAATATAAGGGAATGGAGGGAGAATATTCAACATCAAAAAATATATTAGACAAATGTGTTACCTTGATTCCTAGCCTTTGAATTCTCGTACAATGACAAACAAAATATGGCATGATACTTCCATTTTGCATCATGTATTCTTGCTGTTATTTATGTTGTTGTTATGCATAATAATGCTTTTTGAAGTAATTCTAATGCCTTTTCTCCCATAATTTGCAAGGAATGCACCAAGGGGGAGAATTCCAGCAGCTGGAAATCTGGACCTGAAAAAGCTACGTCGGGCCACCTATTCTGCACAACTCCAAACAAGCTGAAACTTCAGAGAGATTTTTATGGAATATATGTAAAATACTGGAGCTAATAACCACTAGTGGGGGCCCACCAGGTGGGCACAACCCACCTGGGCGTGCCAGCCCCCCCCCCCATGCGCGTCCTGGTGGGTTGTGCCGACCCAGGCCCATCTCCGGTGCCCATCTTTTAGTATATAAGCCATTCTGAACTAGAAAAAATGTGGAGGAGACTTTCGGGACGGAGCGCCACCGTTTCGAGGCGGAACTTGTGCAGGAGCACTTTTTCCCTCCGGCGGAGCGATTCCGTCGGGGGAACTTCCGCCTCGAAGGGGGAAATCATTGTCATCATCATCACCAACAACTCTTCCATCTTGTGGAGGGCTATCTTCATCAACATCTTCAACAGCACCATCTCATCTCAAACCCTAGTTCATCTCTTGTGTTCAATCTTGTTATCGGAACTATAGATTGGTGCTTGTGGGTGACTAGTAGTGTTGATTACATCTTGTAGTTGATTACTATATTGTTTATTTGGTGGAAGATTTATGTTTAGATCCATTATGTTATTTAATACTCCTCTGATCTTGAGCATGTTCATCATTTGTGAGTAGTTACCTTTGTTCTTGAGGTCACGGGAGAAATCATGTTGCAAGTAATCATGTGAATTTGATATGTATTCGATATTTTGATAATATGTATGTTGTGATTCCCTTAGTGGTGTCATGTGAACGTCGACTACATGACACTTCACCATCTTTGGGCCTAATGGAATGCATTGTGGACTAGTGTCGGGGAAACTAATCCACCCACGAACACCTATGGGGACGGAGCCCCTTTTCGGTACGGCAGGGGGCGGAGATCGCACGAAGAGCAGATCGAGGCGAGGCACACGAGCAGTTTACCCAGGTTCAGGCCGCACGGATGAGTAAAACCCTACTCCTACTTTGGTTTGTATTGAGTTCTTGGCTCGGGAGCGCTGGAAGCTACAGTACACCTCAGCAGCTAACGAGACCGAGCGTGAGAGTGTTCGAAAGTCTAACCCCCTTCTACGTTGCGCATGGGCCTCCTTTTATATGCTCAAGGGGTCACCGACAGGTGGCAACACAGTTGAGGGTAAAAATGGAAAAAGCGTGGTAGTTGGTACAGTGTTCCATACCTAACCCTGACGGCATGGGACAAGGGCATTAAATGCCCATCGCCATTGCCCAAACAGTGCAAAAAAGTGACCGTCAGGGGCGCCACCGTTCGCCACGATGGCAACCTTGTCAGCGCCGCTTGCCACCGCGTACCCCTGGATGCACAGCCTCCCGCCACGTACGCTTGGAAGGGTCCCAGAGCGACACGTGGATGGATGCGCTGGAGCGCGGGTACAGAGTGGTACCTTGCCGCGGTCGTTGTCTTGTCGCGTCCGGGAGCTTGTCGCTCATCGGGCCTTGCCGGGACACGTGGCGCGTCGCGGCAAGTTCCTTGAGATGCCTTGGTTGGCCTTCCCGGCAAGCTCCTCTTGCCGGGGTCTTGTCTCATTGGCTTGAATACTTTGTTCTTGAATGGCTCCAAAGGAACCACAGAGGACCGTGGCGGTCACCCGGCAAGCCTTGCCGCGGGGTGCTGCGACTGCCCGTGCACAAGTTCGGGGTACTAGGGTACCCCTACTTTAGTACACCGACAGGAGCCCCCGGGCCTGGGCCATACACGGTGCCGAGCACTGTTGGGCCAGGCCCAAAACAGTGCACGGGCACGCGCGGCCTGGGTCATGCCGTATCTTTCTCCGTATCCACCACGCCCTCCCTTACCGACACGCGTTTAATGCGGCGTCGTGGGAGAGATCGTGGGTGGTTTCTTTATTCGGAAATGCGGAACGTCCGCCCCCTCCCCCCTTATAAGCAGGGGAAACAGGGGCAGTTCGTCCATCCGCCCGTTGCTACTTCAATCCTTGAAAACCTCCGCCGCTCCCCTTCTTCCCAAAGCTTGAAAGAGAGCAGCGCTCCGCCCCCCATCGCCACCAGCACCACCAGCGCCATCGACCTCCCTCACCGCTTCCGCCGTGGCTCCGAAAGGCGAGAAGGGGAAGGCCGCGAAGTCGGCCGAGGCGCTGCGGCTCGCGGCGCTGCGAAAGGAGCGGGCTGTCTTCCCCCCCAAGCTTGCCGCGAGGAAGCTGAGGGAGAACTACTACCTCTTCTGGCCGGGGGAGACGCGGGCGCATCCGCGCACCAAGGTACTCCCAGCCATTGCTTGTAAAACAGCTCCGAACGGATATGCGTTCTTCGCCTTGTTCTTCTACTGTGGGCTCTGCCCGCCTTTCTCTGAATTCTTCTGCGACATCATGAACACCTACGGGTTCCACCTCCTTGACTTCACCCCCAACGTCGTTCTGACCATGGCAGTTTTCGCACATCTCTGCGAAAACTTTGTCGGAGTCAATCCCAATGTAGCCCTTTTTCGCCACTTCTTCATGCCCCGAGTTGAGAGAGGAGAGCCTTTGTCCGGCGGAGTCTCCTGAATCTCGATGGCCCACAAGAAGGAAGCTTATCTGGAGGGAGAGCTCGGCAGCAAATGGGAGGAATGGAGAGCCAATTGGTGTTGGATTGTAGAGGAGAACCCACAACCATTTACTGCCCGGCGCCAAGTCCCAGTAGTGCGCGGCAACGATTGGAGCGACCTGGCCCCGGAAGACGGTAGACTGAAGATTGCCACTGCCCGGATCCGACGCCTCAGGCTTGCCGGGCTTACTGTAGGCGCAGTTGGCGCAGATTTCATTCGCCGCCGCATCGCCCCCTTGCAGGAGAGGAAGAGGCCCGCCTGGGAGTTTGAGAATGCGGCGGATATCATGAGGCTGCGCCCGGGCCTCAACTTCAATTTCACTGTCCTGGAGATCAACGCGATGCTTCAGGAGCTGTTCAAGTACGACCCCGATCATCCCGAAGTGTTCAGGTTGTCGAGGGGGGTCGTTCCATTGTGCAACAACTCTGCGCTCAGCCGCATCCGCGCAATGATGCCGTTGTGCGACTCCCATGGGATCGACCCAACTTGGCAAGAGCCTGCCGCCGACGCCGTGCAGGCGTTCTTCGACAACTTGGAAGAAGTGCCGATCCGCTCCGACGAGAAGAAGGGCCTCACCCGCGACACCACCGATAAGGAGATGGCGTATGATGTCTACACACGCTTCTAATCTTGTAGACTATGTTGGCCCTCCAAGCGCAGAGGTTTGTAGGACAGCAGCAATTTCCCTCAAGTGGATGACCTAAGGTTTATCGAACTCAGGGAAGTAGAGGTTGAAGATGGTCTCTCTCAAGCAACCCTGCAACTAAGATACAAGTAGTCTCTTGTGTCCCAAACACACCTAATACACTTGTCAGATGTATAGGTGCACTAGTTCGGCGAAGAGATGTTAAATGGCAAGTGATATGGATGGCAAAACAAAGTAATAAAAATCTGTAATAAAAAGTGCAGCAAGCAAACAAGCGGTAAACGTGAGCACAAATGGTATTGCAATGGTGGAAACAAGGCCTAGGGATCATACTTTCACTAGTGGCAACTCCCAACAACATTAACATAATCGAATCACATGATATTTCCCATAAAACATGCAATGGAGACGCACCCGGAGGTCATTCCTTCGTGGTCAAGAGAGGACGAGAATTATGTAGGGCTACAAAAGCACACCTCAAAGTTCGTAGTTCTCAATCTAAGGATTTTACAATGTCACCGCGGCCATCCAAAGAGAGTCCCACAATCACCACAACATATCTAAAGGATAGTCAAAGACAAGCACCAAGAGACTCTCAATCTTCAATCAACACACAAGAGAGGAAATCACTCATGAAAATATTTTTCTAATCCATGTCCAATAGACCGTTGTCACCTTGGTCTCGGGGATTATACTAGATAAAGATAAGTGAGTACATCAATCCAATACATAGAGGAAGGGGAAATATCATGGGATCACCCTAGATTAACATAGCCTATGATCACAACGAAGATCACATCATGGGAGAGAGAGATAACCACATAGCTACACATACGAGCCCTCGGCCCCGGAGAAGACTACTCACGCATGGACATGGTGAGGAGGAGGTTGATGATGGTGTTGATGGAGAGGTGCAGCCCCGCGAGGAGGAGATGGCCGGCGGCAGCCACGGAGGCGGAGGCGGCGGCCCTTGGGGGCGCGACGGCGGCGGCGGCCCTCGGGGCGGCGGCGGCCCTAGGGGGCAGCGGCTCCTTGGCCTCCCCCTTCTTCCTTGTGGATGGTGCTGCAATGGTGCTGGTCCTCCCCTCCAAGACGGCGGCTCGGGAGGAGGAAAATTCGTGGTCCTTGGTGACCTAGGTTTCCTCTCTTTATATAGACTCTCGGATTCCCGTCATCAGATTTTGGGCCTCAATAAAACGGGCTTTACTCGGCCGTCCGGACTCCGATTTGGACGAATTTTATATCCAGAAGCATCGCCTGGAAATTCCCCACAACTTTCGCAACTAGACCTTTTCCGTTTGACGTCGTCTTCGGGCCGGAACGTGACCATCTTTAAAAAACGTTCTTAGATAGATTTCTGGAAAGTCAGAGTCCTACTCCAATACGACTCCTTTTGCGTTTTTGTCAATTTCCAAGTAATTCCTACACAATAAAGTGTAAAACAAGAACATTGTGTACTTTTGCAACCATTAGTAGGTTAGTCCAAATATGATCAGAAGTGTATGGAAGTGTATAAATATCATAGCAATATCACACAAAAGAGGCATGGAGCAAGCAGAAATTATAGATACGTTTTGGACGTATCAACATCCCCAAGCTTAATTCCTGCTCGTCCTCGAGTAGGTAAATGATAATAAGCATAATTTCTGTGGTGACATGCTATTAACCATATAAGGACTTTTCACAGTCACATGACAAAAGCTTACTGAGACAATGAATCTGTAGTAATTAAGTTGCCTCATGAGAAAATCACAAAGAACTGAAAGTTTTACAATATGATACTGAAACATCAAATAGATTTGTAGTGAACATGGTGTGCAAATATGATAAAGTGGTACCTCGCTTGCCCCCTTTAGTGAAGCAAAACATAAATGCAGGGGCACCTCCAAGGTTTTAGTGACGACTAGATACAATGATTTCAGAATAAACGATATCATAATCATGCAAAAGACAATGGTACTTTGGGACAATGCATAGTACACTCAGAATGACAATCAAGCTCTCAATAGTTGGTGCTTTAAAGAAGGTGGAGACTCTCGAACCGTGGCTTTTGTTGGCAAGGTTGAAAACCCGTGGTCGGAAACAAAAACTAAACATGTACCAGAGCTCTTGGTTTTAAAAACAGAGGTAATAATTATTTTTTGGATATGCATGTTTCGTCAACGAATGCTAGCAGATGACTCAATTACTTCTTGAGCTGGACAAGTTTCGAGGAACGGCTCCCGAATGAGGACGATCACATCCTCTTAATCTCCTTTGTTTATCACTGCCAAAGTTTTCTGATTTCTCATGAACAAAGCGTGAAGGATGGTTTGTTTGTTGTATATATTTTTTTAATGAGCGGGGCGCACTCTATGCCAGTTCCTTCTCGTATTATGGGTTTGCACATTAGACATGCAATCCCGGGGTGAAGCTTGTCCAACTTAAAAAGATCATGAATTAACTACTACTTCCTCATGAGCTAAAACAGAGGCACAAAAGAGAAATGTTTTTTTTGAATAATTTCGAGATGGTACATGAAAGTCTTCGTTAGGAATGGCAGGTAAATACCATGTATAGGAAGGTATGATGGACTCATATGGCATAACTGGTTTAAAGGATTTTGGATGCACAAGCAGTCAGTCCGCTTAGTACAGGCGAAGGTTAGCGAAAGACTGGGAGCGACCAACTAAAAGAGCAATGACGGTCATAATCATGCAGAGCGACAAAACAACATTGAATCAGGCATGGAAGTTATATCGCTACTCAGAAACTAAAGATCACCAAGGCTTGATAGACTTTCTTTACAGTCTTCAATATGCGTGAGCATACGCCAAGTCAATCAAAATAAATTCCTGAAGGAAGATATCACTAGACCATACCACATCATAGGCAAACAAATCATGTTGGTACTCCAATAACACATTGAGAACCCCCAACTATTTGAGACTAACCATAAGAAAACATGAACTACTAAGCATCATTATGCACATAGCATGTTTATCATAGACATATCAACCAGTGCAACAGAAGCCAACTCTCTTAACAAGATAAGAATTATAACTAAAGAGTGTTCCAGGGACCAACTAAACAAAAGCTCTTCAAAAAGTAAAGCATGAAAACTAAGAGCTGAACATGATAGTAGCTATTGAAAGACAAAGAACACACACAGCAAGGATAGACATGAAAATTCTATGTTATGTTCTAGGTTGAAGTGGAGTGTGTTTCTCTCCCACACAAAGAAAGCTGGGTTCCAGCTCGTTATGAACAGCAAGCAAAGCTAAAGAAAACTAAAAAGGAAACTAAAAGCAAGACGCTCCAAGCATAGCACATAACTCATGAAGTGATAAAAATATAGTGGAACGAAAGACGAACTGATAATATTGATGGAGAAGGGGATGCACGGGGGCATCCCCAAGCTTAGACGCTTGAGTCTTCTTGAATATTTCTTGGGGGTGCATGGGGGCATCCCCAAGCTTGAGCGTTTGACACTCCTGAATCTTTTTATCATCTTCCCTCGCACACTTGAAAACTCCCTTCATACATAACTCATCATAATCTGATTAGCGAGGTTAGTACCCTTAATAAAATAATTGTTCCTTGCTGGAAATAAGGATATTCTTGAAGGTCTACTGTTTCTCAAGATTGCCAAAAGGTTTTTGCAAAGAAAAAGCAAGCTCAAGGTTTGCAAAATGAAGGAAAGGCAAAACAGGACAGAATTTGTGAAAAACAGACCAGCAGGTAGTAAATAATTTTTTCGGGGCACTTCTGCAACTCAAATAAAAAAACTCAGAACAGACGCCCGAAAGCCAATTGTATAGAGCACGCTGTCGAAAAAATTCGGACCAAAAAGATGATCTGGTGATTTTATACAAATTTTTCTGTCCAAGTACAGAATCTGTTTCCTGGACAGCACGTCACAACTTTTTAACTTTCTTGCAATCAGAGGCTAAACTTGGCACAAAGCTGAAAAATAAAGATACAATGATGTTGCTACAGTAGTAACAAACATCAAGACCACTAAAAACTGAAAGAACAAACTGAAAGCAAAGATAACAATGGTTGTCTCCCTAGAGCTCTTTCTTTATAGCCATAAAGATAGGCTTAAGACGTTAATGATGCTCTCGTAGAATAAGAGTTGAAGAACAAAAGAGAGAATCAAGAAGCAAATACCAAACACATTTAAGCCTAACATGCTTCCTATGCATAGGAATATTGCAATAGAATAATTCATTGAAGCACAAAGCAATAAGCATAGGAAGACAAAACAAGTGCAGCTTCAAAACCTTCAACATAAAGAGAGGGAACTTGATATTATTGAAATATCTATAAGCATATGTTCCCTTCTCATAATAATTTTCAGTGGGATCACGAATAAACTCAACAATATAAGCATCACATAAAGCATTGTTACCATGATCCACATGAAAAAAGGTACTCTTACTCTCCACATAAGCATCTTTGGGGAGCCCATGGTTAGGACATTTTAGCATTAACGTTTTCAGTCTCCCCCAAGCTTGAGCTACGCTCTCTCTGTCACGAGACCTAAAGTTATAGATATAGTTCATGTCTCGATGAATTTCATGAAGAGGATAAAACTTAGTATAAAAGAGAGACATAAGCTCTTGCCAATCAAGCAAGTGCGAGTTATCGAGAAGCTTATACCAATCTGAAGCTTTATCTATAAGTGATACGGCGAACAATTTCCTCATGACAAACTCCCTTGATACACCTGCAAGCTTAAATAATGAACATAGTTGTGACAGATATAGCAAGTGTTCACCGGGATGTCTGTCTCCTACATAACGATTAGCCAACATATAATAGATAATACCAGCCGGTATTTTATAGGGCATAATTTCAGTAGGAGGAGGAGCAACCACCACAGGTGTGGGGCATCTTCCCACAAGCAACGAACTAAGAATGCGGTTTTCCATAAACATAACTAGTGAAATAAAAACAAGAAACAAAAAGATTTAATTGTGAGATCTAAAGATATACCTTCAAGCACTCACTTCCCCGGCAAGGGCGCCAGAAATAGCTTGATGTCTATACACGCTTCTACTCTTATAGACTATGTTGGGCCTCCAAGCGCAGAGGTTTGTAGGAGAGCAGCAATTTCCCTCAAGTGGATGACCTAAGGTTTATCGAACTCAGGGAAGTAGAGGTTGAAGATGGTCTCTCTCAAGCAACCCTGCAACTAAGATACAAGAAGTCTCTTGTGTCCCCAACACACCTAATACACTTGTCAGATGTATAGGTGCACTAGTTCGGCGAAGAGATGTTAAATGGCAAGTGATATGGATGGCAAAACAAAGTAATAAAAATCTGTAATAAAAAGTGCAGCAAGCAAACAAGCGGTAAACGTGAGCACAAATGGTATTACAATGGTGGAAACAAGGCCTAGGGATCATACTTTCACTAGTGGCAACTCCCAACAACATTAACATAATCGAATCACATGATATTTCCCATAAAACATGCAATGGAGACGCACCCGGAGGTCATTCCTTCGTGGTCAAGAGAGGAAGAGAATTATGTAGGGCTACAAAAGCACACCTCAAAGTTCGTAGTTCTCAATCTAAGGATTTCCTAATGTCACCGCGGCCATCCAAAGAGAGTCCCACAATCACCACAACATATCTAAAGGATAGTCAAAGACAAGCACCAAGAGACTCTCAATCTTCAATCAACACACAAGAGAGGAAATCACTCATGAAAATATTTTTCTAATCCATGTCCAATAGACCGCTGTCACCTTGGTCTCGGGGATTATACTAGATAAAGACAAGTGAGTACATCAATCCAATACATAGAGGAAGGGGAAACGTCATGGGATCACCCTAGATTAACATAGCCTATGATCACAACGAAGATCACATCATGGGAGAGAGAGATAACCACATAGCTACACGTACGAGCCCTCGGCCCCGGAGAAGACTACTCACGCATGGACATGGTGAGGAGGAGGTTGATGATGGTGTTGATGGAGAGGTGCAGCCCCGCGAGAAGGAGATGGCCGGCGGCAGCCACGGAGGCGGCGGCGGCGGCCCTTGGGGGCGCGGCGGCGGCGGCGGCCCTAGGGGGCAGCGGCTCCTTGCCCCCCCTTCTTCCTTGTGGATGGTGCTGCAATGGTGCTGGTCCTCCCCTCCAAGACGGCGGCTCGGGAGGAGGAAAATTCGTGGCCCTTGGTGACCTAGGTTTCCTCTCTTTATATAGACTCTCGGATTCCCGTCATCAGATTTTGGGCCTCAGTAAAACGGGCTTTACTCGGCCGTCCGGACTCCGATTTGGACGAATTTTATATCCAGAAGCATCGCCTAGAAATTCGCCATAACTTTCGCAACTAGACTTTTTCCGTTTGACGTCGTCTTCGTGCCGGAACGTGACCATCTTTAAAAAACGTTCTCAGACAGATTTCAGGAAAGTCAGAGTCCTACTCCAATACGACTCCTTTTGCGTTTTTGTCAATTTCCAAGTAATTCCTACACAATAAAGTGTAAAACAAGAACATTGTGCACTTTTGCAACCATTAGTAGGTTAGTCCAAATATGATCAAAAGTGTATGGAAGTGTATAAATATCATAGCAATATCACACAAAAGAGGCATGGAGCAAGCAGAAATTATAGATACGTTTTGGACGTATCAGCGTACATCGCCACCAGGCTGGAAGAGGCAGCGGAAGACAGGGCCGCGGGTGAGTTCGGATTCACCCCGGAGGAGGCGGATGTAGCAAAGGCGGCAAGCCTTGCCGAGCGAGGGGAGTTTGTCGGCGAGGGCGAACCTGCCGGGCAAGACGCCGAGTCCAGCGAGCCCGCCGAGCAGGGTGTCGGGTCGAGCGAGCCCACCGAGCAGGGCGACGAGTCGTGCGAGCCCGCCGAGGATACGAGAGGCTCACTGGAGATCGAATCATCTTCCTCCTCGTCTTCAGGCAGCTCGCCACCAGCAGAGCCTCCAGCTCCACCAAGAAGGCGTCTCCGCGAGGCCGGGGACGTAACGGAGCGGCAGACGGGTCAACAGCCGCTGCGCCGCGCGACACGCTCTACCGCGGCAAGCAAGGTAGCCGCAGGAGCACCTCGCGCATCTGCTGCAACTAGAGCGGGATCTTCCCGGACCGCCGCTTCTGCTCCTGCCGCCCCTCTCGCCACGGCGACAGCCGGAGCGGGGTCGTCTCAGACCACCGCCGCTGCGGCCGCCAAGCGGCCAAGGGAGCCTACTCCTCCGCCTCCTCGCGCCGGGCGTGAGCCGGATTTCGACTTCTCCGCGCTCAGCTCCGACGAGGAAGAAGAAGAGTAAGATTCTTGTTGTTCTTGCATTTCTTCGATTTTCTGCTGTTTTGTCTTGTACCTCATTTGCCTCACTCTGAACCTGTTCCTTTTTTTAGAACTCTGCCCAGAGGGCGGCAAAGAGAGCCAAGGCCCCGGTGATTGTCATCGAGGACGAGCCCACCGTGCCAGCAGGGGGTGCGCCTGAGACAAACCTGCCGGACCCGGCAACTGGTCTTCAGAGCAGCCCCCAGCGTAAGTGTAGGGTTTACTTTCCGCTGTTAGGCGCGCGTGGGTGTTCTATCTTTGCTGACGTTATGTTTGTTGATTTGTGTAGGAGTAGAGCAACCACACCAGGAGCGCCCGGAGACCGTCCCCGTCGTGCCATCTGCTTCAACTACGCCGCCAAGGGAAAGCTCTCCGGCAAGGGCTAATTCTCCGACAAGGGTGAGTTCTCCGCCAAGGGCGAGTTCTCCGGCAAGGGACAGCACCAGCGGCCCTCCGCCGGCGGGGACTACAACTACGCCGCCAAGAGAGAGCTCTCCGACAAGGGAGCTTGCCAAGGAGCCGGCTCGCGCAGGTAATCCTCTCGCTTCAAACTTCCCTTGAGCTTTTCTTCTTTTGATTCTTCTTTTTGGATATTTGTTTGACTGTTTTTCTCCCCTTTCCGGCTGTCAGATCCATCCGCTGCGGAGCCGATGGAGACGGAGGTTGCTGATGAAGAGAACGCGCGCGGCAACACCGGCGACGCCGTTGCCACCGAAGAGGCGACCTGTGCTGACGATCCCGCCAGCGACGAGGCCGCCAAGGCTGCCGCCGCAGCAGCTGGCGAGGGGTCCGGCGATCACACTGACGGCCCTGAGGCCGCAGGAGCGCGAGGCGCTACACCAACCACCGATCCCTCTACCGCTGCCACAGCCCCAGGCTCCGAAGAGCCCGAGCCAGGCGCCTACTTGAAGGCCGGCGACGGCGTCTTCATCAAACTCCCCTGGGCCTCAAGCTCCAGGGCGCCGGTCGAGGGAGAAGTCTTCGACGGAGAGGTACTTGCCTCCGCCGGGCTGACGCTTGTGGACGCGCCGAGCAGCAACAGCGGCGAGTCTGAGGAAGAGCGGCTGCTGCGGAAGCTGCTGTCGCTCTACCGCGCTCGGCAGGCCAAACTGGAATCCAGAGAGGCGCTTGCCGCGAGGGCGGGAGCTGACATTGAGAAGCGCGCAGAGGAGCTCCGGGGTCTTCACCAGGCAGCTCTCCGGTCCTTGGCAGAGGAGCGGGAGCAACTTGCCGAAGAGCGGACGGCCTTCTTCCTTGAGAAGGCCGAGGTCGAAGAGCAACACAGGCTTGCCGGCGAGAAGCTATCTGCACAGGAAGGCGAGCTGGCGCAGCGGAAGGTCAACCTCGACAGCCACGAGGAGGACCTTGCCGCGTGCGAGCAATCACTTGGCGGGGCTCTCCAGGAAGCAAAGGACGCTGCCGCAGCTGCTGAGACTGCCAAGAAGGAACTGGAGGCGAAGATGGCGCAGCTGGAGGCCGACCACAAGGTGAGAGGTGAAGAGATCGCCGCTCTCAAGCTTGAGCGGGAGAAGGACGCCCACAACCACTCAGAGCTGCAGGTCCGCCTCGCCGAGAAGGGCAAGGAGCTTGCCGCCGCCAAGGAATCCAATGCTGATCTAGAGTTGAAGCTGACCACTTCGACCAAGACGCTGGACGGCGCCAAGGAGCGGGAGGCGACCCTGAAGGAGGAGATCAGGGCCGAGAAGGCGTTGCTGGAGAGTGCTGCCGTCACCCAGAACATCTTCAGGGAGACCGTCAAGCACTGGACGGAGGGTCTTGTCAATGCTGCCGCAGACATCGACAGGGAGCTGGCGCAGCTGGGGGCGGAGCATCTCGGGTATTCCTCCGACGAGAACCTCCACCCCAGCGCCAAGCTCACGCTGTTCTTCAAAGGCGTGGCGACAGCCCTCCAGCAACTCCGGGAGAGGATCCCAAAGCGGCTGGCGGACGAGTCGCGCAAGCTCTGCGCGGGAGCCCTTGAAAAGGTGTTGATGAAGGTGGCCTTCCGCAACCCGGGCCTCAACCTCACCAACGTCCTCAAGACCCTGCCGCCAAATGCTGATCTGGAGGCGCTCAAGGCCCTTGTCGCACCCATTGTGGACAAGGTGAGCGGGATCAAGAGGGTTGAGGGCGATCGCGCAGATTTGGCCACCCATTTTCTTCTTTCCTTGTCGCTGCCAATCATGTTATTGGAACAATCTGTTAGAGCTGCGACAAGCTATCTTGTAATATAACCCTATTTTGGGTAGTGATCGCAACGTTATTTCCTTTACTTGACTCTTTCCTTTGTATGTTTTAGCCCTACGCTTTTAGGGAACTTGCCGGTGTAGGCACCTTAGCCGCGAGCGCTGAGTGCGGGACGTCAGCAGCCTGCTGGCGGTGCCGTTACCGACAAGAAACCTTGTCGCGACTAGTTGCAGCACACTTAAGTTGTTGAGCGTGCTCAAAAACAAAGTAAGGGCGCGACACTAGTCGCAGCACACTTAAGTCGTTGAGCGGACTCGAAACAAAGTAAGGGCGCAACTAGCTACGAGTTGGTTCCTCCGCGCACAGGTTTTCCATACAAAGCACAGTCGTTCAAGGAAGATAACTTAAAATTTAAAAATCTGATTGCTCAAACTTTGGCAACTTAGCTTTTCTGTTGTTTGCTTCCCGGCAAGGCGAAACTTTCTTAAACGACACCTGGTCCATATCTTTATCTTCTCCTCCCCCCCCGGCAAACTTGTGGGCGAGGGAACCTTCCTTTGCTTGGGAAAAAGAAAGAAGAGAAAACAAAGATATGGAGCCTTAAGGCTCGTTATTGCTTACCGGTGGTAGGTGCTGCACAAAGTGTCAGATAACACATGCAAAATATAGAAAACATGAAATTGACAAGATGTGCGGAGCACATGAGCTTTACTGATGCACGCGGTCTGCGCCCGGCTTTGTACAAAGGATTACATGCAACAGCGGCAAGACTTCTACAAAAGGTGGTTGCCGGAGCGGATCGCGGCAACCGCGCCTTACGGGTAAAACTTACGAAGATGCTCAATGTTCCAGGAGTTGCTCACCGGAAAGCCATCTTCGGTCTCAAGGCGGACAGCGCCGGGCCTAGTGACTCGTTTCACCCGGTAAGGGCCTTCCCACTTTGGCGTCAACTTGTTGGAATTCTTGGCGGACTGAACGCGCCGAAGAACAAGGTCGCCTTCCTCGATACTTCTGGCGTTAACTTTGCGGCTATGGTAGCGGCGCAAAGCTTGCTGGTAGCAAGCAGCTCGTACAGCAGCCTGAAGACGGTCTTCCTCAAGAAGCAGCGCGTCATCTTGTCGCAGCTGCTCTTGCTCGAGCTCATCATAAGCGAGCACTCGAGGTGACCCGTATACGAGTTCCGTGGGGAGAACTGCCTCTGCTCCATAGACTGGAGCAAAAGGTGTCTGTCCAGTAGCTCGATTTGGCGTCGTCCTGATCGACCAAAGAACCACCGGCAGCTCCTCGATCCAGTTTCTTCCGCACTTGTGCAGCCTGTCGAAAGTTCTGGTCTTGAGGCCACGCAGCACTTCAGCATTTGCCCTTTCCGCTTGACCGTTGCTTCTCGGGTGAGCAACAGAAGCGAATCAGACCTTGGCGCCAAGATCTTGGACGTACTGCATGAAGGTGCGGCTCGTGAATTACGTACCGTTGTCGGTGATGACCCTGTTAGGGATCCCGAAACGACAAACAATCGACCTGAAGAACTTGACTGCTGACTGTGCGGTCACCTTCCTCACTGCTTCCACTTCCGGCCACTTTGTGAACTTGTCGATTGCAACGTACAAGTACTCAAAGCCCCCGGCTGCGCGGGGAAAGGGGCCGAGGATGTCGAGCCCCCAGACTGAAAATGGCCAGGATAAAGGGATCGTCTGGAGAGCTTGAGCTGGCTGGTGTATCTGCTTGGAATGGAACTGGCACGCTTCACACTTGGTTACTTGTGCAGTTGCATCCTGGAGGGCTGTAGGCCAAAAGAAACCTTGCCGGAACGCTTTGCCGGCAAGTGCTCTTGCGCCAATGTGGTGACCACATATGCCTCCATGTATCTCTGCCAACAGCTTCTGTCCATCTTCCCGGAGAATACACTTCAATTTCACACCGTTGAGTCTTCTTATAACGCCCCGGACACACCCGCCGGTGGTCGTTACTCCTGGCGGGATCTAGACTGGCCTCACATATCAATACTAGTCTTTTCTGTGCACTTTGTCCTCACTCGTGCGCACCCGGGAGCAACTTCCTGGTCGGTCACCCATCCTGAAACTACTCCAAGCTGAGCACGCTTAACTTTGGAGTTCTATCCGAATGGGCTCCCAGAAAAGAAGGAATTCCTTATTGATATGAGTAGTCTATCATCCTTAATAAGCCAGGCTATCACATACACCCCCACTCAGAGGAACCGACGTCCTCGTCAGGCCACAGGAACGTTCCCTCTTGGCACAAACGTCTGTGCTTCCAGGACAGCACACGTGCCATGCCGTGTGCCACGACGGGTCACAAACGTCATGCACAACATGACTGCAAACTGTCCGCAAACATCCGTGTAACCGCGAGGGTCGGCTCTGATACCAACTTATAACGCCCCGGACACACCCGCCGGTGGTCGTTACTCCTGGCGGGATCTAGACTGGCCTCACATATCAATACTAGTCTTTTCTGCGCACTTTGTCCTCACTCGTGCGCACCCGGGAGCAACTTCCCGGTCGGTCACCCATCCTGAAACTACTCCAAGCTGAGCACGCTTAACTTTGGAGTTCTATCCGAATGGGCTCCCAGAAAAGAAGGAATTCCTTATTGATATGAGTAGTCTATCATCCCTAATAAGCCAGGCTATCACAGTTCTTCTGTACAGTGTGTTGTCGACAAACTGGTACATACTTGACTACCGGGCTACTCTTTCCGCTTCTTCTTGCTCTTCGGGAAGTTCTCCTGTCTGGAGGAAACGGACAATCTGCTGTGCCCATGCTGGAGCTTGTGGCTCGACAAAAAGGACTAAAGGCACATCTGCTGCTGCGGGAGCATCCGCTTATACGGCGAGAACCTGCGGTTCAGCCGGAGCTTGATGTTCCCCGGCAAGCTTGCCGGAGCAAAACTTGTCGGGAGCGTTTGCTTCAACGGAACAAACCCTGGGGCTTGTCGGAGCAGACGGCTCCTCAACACTGTTGGTGTTGATCTTGGGGACCTTCTTGGCGGCGGCTTCGGGAAGCTCTGCCGGAAAATAGTCACCAGAGATCAACTTCCTCTTCTTGCTCTGTCCAGTTGATGGTGTTACGGATGGTTGAGTCAGCTTGAGCACAAAGATCCCTGGTTCCACAGGTAACTTAAGTGCGGCGCACTTTGATAGGCCATCTGCGATGTCGTTCTGAGCTCTTGGAACATGCTCCATCTGTAGGCCGTCAAAGTGCTCTTCTAGCTTTCTCACCTCATCGACGTAAGCTTCCATCAACGGACTCTGGTAATTCTTGTTCACTTGGCGGACGACAAGCTGCGAGTCACCCCTGACAATGAGCTTCTTGATCCCAAGGTCTGCCGTGATCCTGAGACCGGCAAGCAAACCCTCATACTCTGTTTGTTGCTTGCTCCTCGGGAAAGTGCATCTGGACTACGTACTTAAGGTGCTCTCCGATGGGTGCGACAAGCAGCACGCCAGCACCGGCGCCTTGCAGCGAGAAGGCACCATCAAAGTACATCAGCCACTCTTTGCTTGCTTCCTTGACGGGGATGCTCGTTTCTGGAATCTCTTCGTCTGGTGTTGGCGTCCACTCTGCTATGAACTCTGCCAATGCTCTGCTTTGGATAGTTGAAGTGCTTTCAAACTTGAGGCCAAAGCTTGACAGTTCCAGTGCCCACTCAACAATCCTGCCGGTTGCTTCTGGATTCTGCAGTATCCTCTTCAGCGGAAAGCGAGTGACAACTGTTATCTCATGTGCTTGGAAGTAATGGCGCAGCTTTCTCGAGGCCATGAGGAGGACGAAAAGAAATTTATGCACACCAGAGTACCTTGACCTAGCCCCCTGCAGAAGGGAGCTGACAAAGTAAACTGGGCGTTGCACCATCTTATTCCGTATCTCCTCTTGCGCCTGCGCAGATCCATCTTTGTCGGGACCAGAGCATATCGGGGAAGCCCCTTGCATGTCGCTGGACGTGCTTGCCACGGTTGCTGGCTCATCATCTGCCTCCCTCTCCGCTACTAACGCAGCACTAACCACTTGATTGGTTCCCGCTAGATACAGCAGCAACTTCTCTTGTGGCTTAGGTGCGACAAGTATTGGAGTGGAGGACAGGTATCTCTTCAAGTCTTGCAGCGGAGCCTCTGCTTCCGGAGTCCATTTCATTGGACCTGCCTTTTTCAAAAATTTGAAAAACGGCAGGGCGCGCTCAGCAGACTTAGAAATAAACCTGCTGAGAGCAGCCACGCAACCGGCAAGTCTTCGTACATCCTTGACGCGCTTCGGTGCTTCAATCTGCTCAATGGCCTTGATCTTGTCGGGATTGGCTTCAATCCCCCTCTGAGACACGAAGAACCCGAGAAGCTTGCCGGAAGGGACTCCAAACACGCACTTCTCGGGGTTGAGCTTGAGCTGGATCTTGCGCAGATATGCAAAGGTCTCTTCTAAATCTTGAATCAGGGTTGCCCTGTCCTTGCTCTTGACCACTATGTCATCCATGTATGCTTCTACATTTCTGTGTATTTGTGGCTCAAAAGCAGTATGGACTACCCTTGCAAACGTTGAACCAGCATTCTTCAAACCGAAAGGCATCCGTATGAAACAGTACGTGCCACATGGAGTGATGAATGCGGTCTTCTCCTCATCCTCTTCTGCCATGAAGATCTGATGGTATCCTGAGTATGCGTCAAGAAATGAAAGCAGGTGACATCCTGCCGTGGAGTCAACAATCTTGTCAATGCGCGGCAAGGGAAATGGTTCTTTGGGACAAGCTTTATTCACATCGGTGAAGTCGATACAAAGCCTCCATTTCCCGTTTGCCTTGCGCACGACTACAGGATTGGCCAACCACGTAGGATGGAGCACTCCTCTGACAAGGCCTGCTGCTTCCAACTTCTTGATTTCTTCTGCGATGAATTCTTGGCGCTCCACTGCTTGCTTCCTGACTTTCTGCTTGACGGGCCGCGCGTGAGGACAAACGGCAAGATGGTGCTCAATTACTTTCCTGGGAACACCGGGGATATCAGACGACTGCCACGCAAACACGTCGATGTTCGCCCGCAGGAAAGCAATGAGTGTGCTTTCCTATTTAGGGTCAAGTGTGGCACTGATGGTGAAAGTACCACCAGTGCTGTCCTCCTTGGCGGACACCTTCTTGGTCTCTGGCGGAGCTGCCATCGTCTTCTTACACTTGCCGGTGGAGCTCGATGGTGCATCCTCAACGGTAGCGCAGCACTCCGAAGAGGTGCGCTTGCCGGAGTGTGCATCAGAGCTCTTGCCGGACTTGGTCTTCTTCTGTCTCCCGAGAGCTTCAGCGGCAAGTGTCTTGCGATCTGTTGCGGCTGCTGCTTCCCGGTAGATCTTGTCGGCGCAGATAAGTGCATCCTTCTTGTCGCCAGGGACAGAGATGACGCTTATCGGAGCCTGGCATCTTTAGCATGTTTTATGCGTAGTGAGAGGCCTCCATGAACTTGGCGAGTGTTGGACGGCCAAGTATCCCATTGTAAGGCAATGGAAAATCGGCAACGTCAAAAGTGACACTCTCATTCCTGAAGTTCAGCTCGCCGCCAAATGTCACTGGCAACGTGATCTTCCCCTTCGGCTTGCTCCTTCCCGGGTTGATTGCTTGGAATGTGCCGGTCTCTTCGAGCTCGCTGTCAGGGATCTGGAGTTTCTGGAGTACAGCGAAGGAGATCAGGTTTAAGCCGGCCCCGCCGTCAACTAACATCTTAGTGACCTTGAGGTTGCTGATAGTTGGTGAAACCAACATCGGCAAGCACCCGACCGCAGTTGTGCGATCAGGGTGGTCCTCAATATCAAAGATGATAGGCGTGCTGGACCATTTCAGAAGTTTGCGCGATTCGACAGGGGGTTCTGCCGCATTGACTTCTCGCACCCACTGTTTGAGTTGGCGGTGTGAAGTATGCAGAGAAGCACCGCCGTCAATGCACAAGACTTCTGTAGCTTTCTGGAACTCCTGCTCACTGTTCCCAACATCATCCATGTCTTCGTCGTCGTCGTCGTCTTCGTCCTTGTCGCAGCCGCGGGGAGGTCTGTCTCCTTGCCGCTGCTTGGCCTTGCCGCGGCGTCCTCCCCGGCTGTTGAATGACCGCTTCTTGCCAGATCCCCAATCACCTCCTTGGGCCTTCTCCTTGTCGCGTCGCTCGTATTCAGCCTTCTGCTGCTCAACAAGCTGCTCGACCCTCTTGCAGTTCTGGAGGTCATGACCCTTGGTGCGGTGGATCTTGCAGTACTGCTTGTCGGTGCCGTCCTCCTTGTCGGCGGCCGCCACAGCCTGGCAGTTGGTGCATGCGGCAGTCTCCTTGCCGGAGCTACTAACCTTGGATTTCTCGGTGCCACCTGCGTTGCCGGACTGCTCAACAACTAGCACCTCTTTGTTTTTCTTCTTCCTGTTGTTCCGCCGCCGGTTTTTCTTTGCCGGGGCAGCATCTTCACTGTCAGATCCCCCTGCTCCTGTATCCTCTCCGGGGAGTTTCCTCCCCTCCTCAGCACGTGCGCACTTGTCGGCCAGGGCGTACAGCTCACTGACGTCCCTGATCTTGCACATCGCCATCTCCTCCCTCATCCTGCGGTTACGCACGTTCTGATGGAACGCGCTGATAACAGCGGCAGGGTGGACGTCTGGGATGTTGTGCTGTACACGGCTGAATCTCTGGATATACTTGCGCAGGGGTTCTCCTTCCTTCTGGGCGAGCAGATGAAGGTCACTCTCTTGGCCATGAGGTTTGTGGCCGCCTGTAAAGGCGCCGACAAACTGATGGCACAGGTCAGCCCAGGAGGATATAGAGTTGTCCGGCAAGTGCATGAGCCAGGACCTGACGTTGGGCTTGAGTACCAGCGGGAAGTAGTTGGCAAGGATCTTGTCGTCCCGCCCCCCAGCAGCTTGCACCGCGATGGTGTAGATGCTGAGGAACTCCGACGGATGCGTCTTGCCATCGTACTTCTCTGGTACGTTTGGCTTGAAATTCTTCATGCTGGGCCACTGGACTTGCCGCAGCTCACGAGTAAACACAGGACAACCTACCGCGTACGGCAAGTCGCCTGGTTCCCCTGGCGCATGCATGTCGATGCTAGGCTTCTCGCCCCTCGTTGGTTACCCCAAGTGGAAGGTGTGAGATGTAGTGTTGCGGAAGTTTTTCCCTTGGCAAAGATACCAAGGATCGAATCCCCAGAGACTCCTAGATTCAACAAGAAGGTGTCAACTGCTACAGAGCCAGATATTAGCAATCAACATGGACCTGCACATAGATACAAATAACTTTGCTCCCAACGAGTACAGAGAGGTTGTCAATCCCTCCGGCCTTGTAGTTCACAAAGGATTAAACGCAAGTGATAGTAGTGATAGATATAATTGCAATAGTAAATAAAAGCGAAAAGTAAATAGCGGATGTGATCAATGATGGTAATATGGACTGGAGTCTCATGATGTTCACTAGTGATGTCTCTCTCCCAAAAGACGATAAAACGACTATGTGAGGTAAACGAATTACAGCTGGGCAATTGACAGGACCATGTGCGCAAACCAATGCTGACTACATTGCAAGAAAGGTTGAGGTTCAAAGCATGGGCGGTACGCCAAAGTAAGTAGACCGAAATCCATCAATATCTACTACTAATCATCCACCTTGAGATATCTATCCAGAACATCTCGCTGGTATTAAGTTGCGAGTCCCACCCATAGTGTAAACTCAATGCAACAGACAACTGCATTAAAAGAACTTTGCGTAAAGTAAACAATCCTTGCACCCGCGGGCACAAGCACCATTGTTTTCCCCCTTGTGGCAACAGCACATCCCCTAGACTCATGTTTCTGTCACTCAAACTAGTCATCGAGGGGCATGAACCCACAATCAAGCATAACGTTCCCTCTTGGAGTCACTACCTATTACTTGGCCAAAGCAATAAATAACAACGGAGAACATGCAAGAATTACTTACGAACATAAATATAAAAGAGGTAGATCAAATATATTACTCAAGCACAATCTGAACATAATCTCATAATCCATCGGATCCCAGCAAACTCATCATAGCAACAACAGAAGGATTACATATGTGCCTTGACCATGTAGGGCAGCTCACGAGGGCTAATTAGTGAAGCACAAGAACTGGAGGAGAACATCACATAGCTACTGGTCATGGACTCATGGTCCAAGGGAGACTACTCACAACTCATCCGGGAGGCGTCCATGGTGGTGGAGAGGCTCCCGGTGGTGATCCTCCCCTCCGACAGGGTGCCGGGAAGAGTTCTCCTGGTGCTCCCGATCTTGGAAGCGGAGGCGGCGGCGGAACAGAGATGAGATCACGAAAAGAGTTTTTCCCTCGAGGGTTTCGGGGGACGCTTTAAATATATGCCAAAGGGGGGCATCGGAGGAGCCTCGGGGGGCCCAGGCGCCCCCCCGGCGCGGCCCAGGGGGGCGCGCCGCCAGGGCGCCTAGAGCCCTGTTGCCCCCCCCCCCCGTCTGTCCTTCGGGCGCACGGTAGTTTCTGGAACGCTGATTTTTTATATAATTTTTCTGGATTTTTCCTCGCAGTTCTCGTAATGTGAAAACCTGAAATACAAAAACAGCCGAAAACAGAAACTGGCACTGGGGTGCACTGAGTTAATAGGTTAGTCCAAATATGGTCAAAAGTGTATGGAAGTGTATAAATATCATAGCAATATCACCCAAAAGAGGCATGGAGCAAGCAGAAATTATAGATACGTTTTGGACGTATCAACATCCCCAAGCTTAATTCCTGCTCGTCCTCGAGTAGGTAAATGATAACAAGAATAATTTCTGTGGTGACATGCTATTAACCATATAGGACTTTTTCGTAGTCATATGACAAAAGTTTACTGAGACAATGAATCTATAGTAATCAAGTTGCCTCATGAGAAAATCACAAAGGACTGAAAGTTTTACAATATGATACTGAAACATCAAATAGATTTGCAATGAACATGATGTGCAAATATGATAAAGTGATATCTAGCTTGCCCCCTTTAGTGAAGCAAAACATAAATGCAGGGGCACCTCCAAGGTTTAAGTGATGACTAGATACAATGATTTCAGAATAAACGATATCACAATCATGCAAAAGACAATGCTACTTTGGGACAATGCACATTACACTCAGAATGACAATCATGCTCTCAGTAGTTGGTGCTTTTAAAAGAAGGTGGAGACCCTCGAACCGTGGCTTTTGTTGGCAAGGTTGAAAACCCGTAGTCGGAAACAAAGATAAAACATGTACCAGAGCTCTTGGCTTTAAAACAGAGGTAATAATTTATTTTAGATCATGCATGTTTCGTCAACGAATGCTAGCAGACAACTCAATCACTTTTCGAGATGGACAAGTTTCGAGGAACGGCTCCCGAATGAGGACGATCACATCCTCTTAATCTCCTTTGTTTATCACTGCCAAAGTTTTCTGATTTCTCATGAACAAAGCGTGAAGGAGGGTTTGTTTGTTATATTATCTTTTTGAGCCAGGCGCACTCAATGCCAGTTCCTTCTCGTATTATGGGTTTGCACATTATACATGCAATCCCGGGGTGAAGCTTGTCCAACTTAAAAAGGTCATGAATTAACCACTACTTCCTCATGAACTTACAACAGAGGCACAAAATAAGAATGCTTTTTCTTTGAATAATTTCGAGATGGCACATGCAAGTCTCCGTTAGGAATGGCAGGTAAATACCATGTAGGAAGGTATGGTGGACTCATATGGCATAACTAGATTAAAGGATGTGGATGCACAAGCAGTCAGTCCGCTTAGTACAGGCGAAGGTTAGCAAAAGACTGGGAGCGACCAACTAAGAGAGCAATGACGGTCATAATCATGCAGAGCGACAAAGCAACATTGAATCAGGCATGGTAGTTATATCGCTACTCAGAAACAAAAGATCATCAAGGCTTGACAGACTTTCTTTACAGTCTTAAATATGCGTGAGCATACGCCAAGTCAATCAAAATAAATTCTCGAAGGAAGATATTACTAAACCATACCACATCATAGGCAAACAAATCATGTTGGTACTCCAATAACACATTGGGAACCCCCCCAGTTATTTGAGACTAACCATAAGAAAACATGAACTACTAAGCGCCATCATGCACGTAGCATCTTTATCATAGACATATCAACCAATGCAACGGAAGCAAACTCTCTTAATAAGGTGAGCATGGTAATTAAAGAGAGTTCAAGCAACCAACTAAACAAAAGCTCTTTGAAAAGATAAGCATGAAAGCTAAGAGCTGAACATGATAGTAGCTATTAAAAGACAAAGAACACACACAGCAAGGATAGACATGAAAATTCTATGTTATGTTCTAGGTAGAAGTGGAGCGTGTTTCTCTCCCACATAAAGAAAGCTGAGTTCCGACTCGTTATGAAAAACTAAAGAAAACTAAAAGCAAGACGCTCCAAGCATAGCACATAACACATGAAGTGATTAAAATATAGTGGAACGAAAGACGAACTGATAATGTTGATGGAGAAGGGGATGCACGGGGGCATCCCCAATCTTAGACGCTTGAGTCTCCTTGAATATTTCTTGGGGGTGCATGGGGGCATCCCCAAGCTTGAGCGCTTGACACTCCTGAATCTTTTTTATCATCTTCCCTCGCACACTTGAAAACTCCCTTCATACATAACTCATCCTAATCTGATTAGCGAGGTTAGTACCCATAATAAAATAATTGTACCTTGCTGGAAATAAAGATATTCTTGAAGGTCTACTGTTTCTCAAGATTGCCAAAAGGTTTTTGCAAAGAAAAAGCAAGCTCTTGGTTTGCAAAATGAAGGAAAGGCAAAACAGGACAGAATCTGTGAAAAACAGAACAGCAGGTAGTAATTGATTTGTTCGGGGCACTTCTGCAACTCTAATAAAAAACTCAGAACAGACGCACGAAATACAATTATATAGAGCACGCTGTCGAAAAAATTCAGACCAAAAAGATGATCTGGTGATTTTATACGAATTTTTCTATCCAAGGACAGAATATGTTTCCTGGACAGCACCTCACAACTTTTGAACTTTCTAGCAATCAGAGGCTACACTTGGCACAAAATTGAAAAGCAAAGATACAATGATGATGCTACAGTAGTAACAACATCAAGACACAACAAAAGCAAAATAAAAATTTATTCATGGGCTGCCTCCCAAAAGCGCTTTCTTTTATGCCTTTAAGCTAGGCATAATGCATATAGATCAAGCTTTATCAAGAGTAAAAGAATAGCTAGCCCGTACAACGGACTCAAAAGGTAACTTGATCTTCTTTCGAGGGAAGTGTTCCATCCCTTTCTTGAGAGGAAACTGAAATTTTATATTCCCCTCTTTCATGTCAATGATAGCACCAACGGTGCGTAAAAAGGGACGTCCCAAAATAATTGGACAAGAAGGATCACATTCAATATCCATAATAGTAAAATCAACGGGAACATAATTATCATTAACAACGATAAGAACATCGTCGATCCTCCCCAAAGGTTTCTTTATGGAAGAATCAACAAGACGAACACCAAAAGAACAAGAATCATAAGGTTTCAATTTAAGCATATCATATATTCTTTTGGGCATAACAAAGGTACTAGCTCCAACATCACATAATGCATAGCAAGAGAAGTCATTCAATTTAATTTTTATCATAGGATCCCAACCATCTTCTAGCTTTCTAGGTATGGAAGCTTCTACTCTGAGTTTCTCCTCCCTAGCTTTGATAAGAGCATTAGTGATATGCTCTGTGAAGGCAAGGTTAAGCGTGCTACTGCGGGGATCTCTAGACATCTTGTGAAGGAAATCAATAACTTCGATAAGAGTGCAATTATCAAAATCAAGGTCACTAGCATCAAGTAAAGTGGTAGTGGTGTCCTTTAGGTTCACATGTTTGGTAGTTTCTCTAGTCATAGCATCACCATCAATAGGTCCAATGGGACCAGGAGGACATTGGGTGCTAAGAGTTTGGATATCCTCAACAACTCGGATAGTAGCAACAGTGTGGTGGTTAGGAAGGCTCTTAATTCTATCTTCTTCCTCCCTTTCTCTAGCCCATCTTTCTTTAAGTTTAGCCATTATCCTAATATTTTCATTAATTTGCACTTGAGTAGCATTAATAGGAGTGACCTTCCTCTCCTCAAGAGGAGAAGTTTTAATTTTAAGCAATTCTATCTCATTGGCTAAATGGTCTACCTTCAAAGAGAGATCATCTAATTTATGTAGTTTTTCTTCTACACTCTTATTAAAGGCTTTTTGGGTAGTGATGAAATCTTTAAGCATAATCTCTAGTTCAGTATTGGAGTTCTTGGTGCTAGGATAAGCATTGTTGTTCCCATAAGAATTAGAGGGGAACGGTCTAGGATTGCTACCAAAATTACTCCTATAAGCATTGTTATTAAAATTGTTTCTAGAGATAAAGTTCACATCTACTTGTTCTTGAGCAACAAAGAATTTAAAGGAACATCACGAGGATCAACAGAGGATTGCTTCGAAAGTAGTGACATGATCAAGTCAACTTTTTCATTAAGGGAGGAAATTTCCTCGACAGAGTTTACCTTCCTACCTGTTGGAGCGCGTTCGGTGTGCCATTGGGAATAGTTGGTCATCATCTCATCGAGAAGCTTCGTGGCAGCACCAAGTGTAGTTGACATAAAGGTTCCTCCTGCGGCCGAATCTAACAAGTTCTGCGAGGTAAAGTTCAAGCCTGCATAAAAAGTTTGGATAACCATCCAAGTAGTCAAACCATGAGTAGGGCAGTTCTTGATAAGAGATTTCATACGTTCCCAAGCTTGGGAAACGTGTTCATTATCCAATTGTTTAAAATTCATTATGTTACTTCTCGGTTGGATAATTTTAGCAGGTGGATAGTATTTTCCAATAAAAGCATCTTTGCACTTGTCCCATGAATCTATGCTATTTCTAGGCAAAGACTGAAACCTAATTTTAGCTCCTCCTCTCAAGGAGAAAGGAAAAAGCTTAAGCTTAACAATATTACCATCTATTTCTTGGTACTTTTGCATATCACAAAGGTCAACAAAGTTGTTCAAGTGTAAAGCAGCATCATCTCCAGCACCGGAGAATTGATCTTTCATAACTAGATTCAGTAAAGCAGGTTTAATTTCATATGAAGGTGCTGAAGTGGCAGGTGTAGTGATAGGTGTGCTGATAAAGTCATCGTTGTTGTTACTAGTGAAGTCACACAACTTGGTGTTCTCGGTGGAACCCATAGTAGCAAGCAAGCAAGATTACTATTTTTGTGATTTTCAATAAAAGATATTAAAGCAGAAACTGAAAGGTAAAGTAACAAGACTAAAAGCAAAGGTAAAAGATAGCGTGCAACTCCCCTATCTTGAAGAGTGGAGTCCCCGGCAACAGCGCCAGAAAAACTCTTGCTAGGCTTCTCGCCCCTCGTTGGTTACCCCAAGTGGAAGGTGTGAGATGTAGTGTTGCGGAAGTTTTTCCCTTGGCAAAGATACCAAGGATCGAATCCCCAGAGACTCCTAGGTTCAACAAGAAGGTGTCAACTGCTACGGCGCCAGATATTAGCAATCAACGTGGACCTGCACACAGATACAAATAACTTTGCTCCCAACGAGTACAGAGAGGTTGTCAATCCCTCCGGCCTTGTAGTTCACAAAGGATTAAACGCAAGTGATAGTAGTGATAGATATAATTGCAATAGTAAATAAAAGAGAAAAGTAAATAGCGGATGTGATCAATGATGGTAATATGGACCGGAGTCTCATGATGTTCACTAGTGATGTATCTCCCCCAAAAGACGATAAACAGCTATGTGAGGTAAACGAATTACAGCTGGGCAATTGACAGGACCATGTGCGCAAACCAATGCTGACTACATGGCAAGAAAGGTTGAGGTTCAAAGCATGGGCGGTACGCCAAAGTAAGTAGACCGAAATCCATCAATATCTACTACTAATCATCCACCTTGAGATATCTATCCAGAACATCTCGCTGGTATTAAGTTGCGAGTCCCACCCATAGTGTAAACTCAATGCAACAGACAACTGCATTAAAAGAACTTTGCGTAAAGTAAACAATCCTTGCACCCACGGGCACAAGCACCGTTGTTTTCCCCCTTGTGGCAACAACACATCCCCTAGACTCATGTTTCTGTCACTCAAACTAGTCATCGAGGGGCATGAACCCACAATCAAGCATAACGTTCCCTCTTGGAGTCACTACCTATTACTTGGCCAAAGCAATAAATAACAATGGAGAACATGCAAGAATTACTTACGAACATAAATATAAAAGAGGTAGATCAAATATATTACTCAAGCACAATCTGAACATAATCTCATAATACATCGGATCCCAGCAAACTCATCATAGCAACAGCAGAAGGATTACATATGTGCCTTGATCATGTAGGGCAGCTCACGAGGGCTAATTAGTGAAGCACAAGAACGGGAGGAGAACATCACATAGCTACTGGTCATGGACTCATGGTCCAAGGGAGACTAATCACAACTCATCCGGGAGGCGTCCATGGTGGTGGAGAGGCTCCCGGTGGTGATCCTCCCCTCCGGCAGGGTGCCGGGAAGAGTTCTCCTGGTGCTCCCGATCTTGGAAGCGGCGGCGGCGGCGGAACAGAGATGAGATCGCGAAAAGAGTTTTTTCCCTCTAGGGTTTCGGGGGACGCTTTAAATATATGCCAAAGGGGGGCATCGTAGGAGCCTCGGGGGGCCCAGGCGCCCCCCCGGCGCGGCCCAGGGGGGGCGCGCCGCCAGGGCGCCTGGAGCCCTGGTGCCCCCCGGCTGTCCTTCGGGCGCACGGTAGTTTCTGGAACGCTGATTTTTTATATAATTTTTCTGGATTTTTCCTGGCAGTTCTCGTAATGTGAAAACCTGAAATACAAAAACAACCGAAAACAGAAACTGGCACTGGGGTGCACTGAGTTAATAGGTTAGTCCAAATATGGTCAAAAGTGTATGGAAGTGTATAAATATCATAGCAATATCACCCAAAAGAGGCATGGAGCAAGCAGAAATTATAGATACGTTTTGGACGTATCAGTCGACAGTGGGCCCAGCGCGCTGGTCGGATTGACGCCTCGCTTCTCTTCGGCGCTCGATGCGAGTGCGAGCGTATTCTTGCTGTCGTTAGTGAAGAACTTGGAGCTGATCGCGACGAGCTCGTGGATCCGATGACACAGTGGAGTCGTCGTCGATGTTGATCCGGCGAGTCGGCGATCTTGACCTTCGGGGCGGAGAGTGCACGGTGGTCGCACCCCCACCGGTCTTGTCGCCATCGGCCCGCGCCTGGCTAACTTGCCGCGGCTGCGATGTGCTCGGCTGCCGCGGAGTGTCGCCGTTGGCGAAGGCGATGAGACTCTGAATGGTGGCCCTCCAGTCGTCGACCTTGTCTGCCGCTGGAGGGAAGTCTAGGAGCAGTTGAGCTCGTGCCAGAGCTTCTGCTGGAGTGGCGGGTAGCGGTGGCGAACGGTGCGAGGAGCGGGATATGCTCGGACTTCTAACTATGTTAGAAGGAGCAGTATCCCGTCCGGGCGACGGTGCCTTGCTCGTGCCGGCATGTTGGCGTGCATGCTGGTCTTGAGCACCCCGAGATCCACCGTGGGTACCATGACGTTGCTGGTCCCGCGCCTCCTGAGATGGGCGCGGTGCATGCACGGACGCCGAGGTCTTGGAGTGCGCCCGGTCGTCGTGGGAGCCGGCTACGCCGCCAATGGGCAGCGCAACCTTGTCCTTGGACCTGGCAGCACCATGAGCTCCCTCGTCGGCGCCCGTTCTTCCGCCGGCGTCTACCCCACCAGCCGTTGGCTCCGGCGGAGGTGGGTTCGACGCGGACGGAACAGCTGCCTCCGAAGCCTTCTTCTTCGGCGGCATGTTGATGAAGATGATGAAGATCTAGCTCGTGTGAACGCCGGATCAGGTTCACACAATCTCGACGCACCCCTACTTGGCGCGCCAAAGATGTCGGGGAAACTAATCCACCCACGAAGACCTATGGGGACGGAGCCCCTTTTCGGTACGGCAGGGGGCGGAGATCGCACGAAGAGCAGATCGAGGCGAGGCACACGAGAAGTTTACCCAGGTTCGGGCCGCACGGATGCGTAAAACCCTACTCCTGCTTTGGTTTGTATTGAGTTCTTGGCTCGGGAGCGCTGGAAGCTACAGTACACCTCAGCAGCTAACGAGACCGAGCGTGAGAGTGTTCGAAAGTCTAACCCCCTTCTACGTTGTGCAAGGGCCTCCTTTTATATGCTCAAGGGGTCACCGACAGGTGGCAACGCAGTTGAGGGTAAAAATGGAAAAAGCATGGTAGTTGGTACAGTGTTCCACACCTAACCCTGACGGCAGGGGACAAGGGCATTAAATGCCCATCGCCGTCGCCCAAACAGTGCAAAAAAGTGACCGTCAGGGGCGCCACCGTTCGCCACGATGGCAACCTTGTCAGTGCCGCTTGCCACCGCGTACCGCTGGCTGCTCAGCCTCCCGCCACGTACGCCTGGAAGGGTCCCAGAGCGACATGTGGATGGATGCGCTAGAGCGCGGGTATAGAGTGGTAGCTTGCCGTGGCAAGCGCCTTGCCGCGGTCGTTGTCTTGTCGCGTCCGGGAGCTTATCGCTCACCGGGCCTTGCCGGGACACGTGGCGCGTCGTGGCAAGTTCCTTGAGATGCCTTGGTTGGCCTTCCCGGCAAGCTCCTCTTGCCGGGGTCTTGTATCATTGGCTTGAATACTTTGTTCTTGAATGGTTCCAAAGGAACCACGGAGGACCGTGGCGGTCACCCGGCAAGCCTTGCCGCGGGGTGCTGCGATTGCCCGTGCACAAGTTCGGGGTACTAGGGTACCCCTACTTTAGTACACCGACAGGAGCCCTCGGGCCTGGGCCATACACGGTGCCGAGCGCTATTGGGCCAGGCCCAAAACAGTGCACGAGCACGCGCGGCCTGGGTCATGCCGTATCTTTCTCCGTATCCACCGCGCCCTCCCTTAACGACACGCGTTTAATGCGGCGTCGTGGGAGAGATCGTTGGCGGTTTCTTTATTCGGAAATGCGGAACGTCCGCCCCCTCCCCCCTTATAAGCAGGGGAAATAGGGGCAGTTCGTCCATCCGCCCGTTGCTACTTCAATCCTTGAAAACCTCCGCCGCTCCCCTTCTTCCCAAAGCTTGAAAGAGAGCAGCGCTCCGCCCCCCCATCGCCACCAGCACCACCAGCGCCATCGACCTCCCTCACCGCTTCCACCATGGCTCCGAAAGGCGAGAAGGGGAAGGCCGCGAAGTCGACCGAGGCGCTGCGGCTCGCGGCGCTGCGAAAGGAGTGGGCTGTCTTTCCCCCCAAGCTTGCCGCGAGGAAGCTGAGGGAGAACTACTACCTCTTCTGGTCGTTGGAGACGCGGGCGCATCCGCACACCAAGGTACTCCCAGCCATTGCTTGTAAAACGGCTCCGGATGGATATGCGTTCTTCACCTTGTTCTTCTACTGCGGGCTCTGCCCGTCTTTCTCTGAATTCTTCTGCGACATCATGAACACCTACGGGTTCCACCTCCTTGACTTCACCCCCAACGCCGTTCTGACCATGGCAGTTTTCGCACTTCTCTACGAAAACTTTGTCGGAGTCAATCCCAATGTAGCCATTTTCCGCCACTTCTTGATGCCCCGAGTTGAGAGAGGAGAGCCTTTGTCCGGCGAAGTCTCCTGGATCTCGAGGGCCCACAAGAAGGAAGCTTATCTGGAGGGAGAGCTCCGCAGCAAATGGGAGGAATGGAGAGCCAATTGGTGTTGGATTATAGAGGAGAACCCGCAGCCATTTACTGCCCGGCGCCAAGTCCCAGTAGTGCACGGCAACGATTGGAGCGACCTGGCCCCGGAAGACGGTAGACTGAAGATTGCCACTGCCCGGATCCGACGCCTCAGGCTTGCCGGGCTTACTGTAGGCGCAGTTGGCGCAGATTTCCTTCGCCGCCGCATCGCCCCCTTGCAGGAGAGGAAGAGGCCCGCCTGGGAGTTTGAGAATGCGGGGGATATCATGAGGCTGCGCCCGGACCTCAACTTCAATTTCACTGTCCTGGAGCTCAATGCGATGCTCCAGGAGCTGTTCAAGTACGACCCCGATCATCCCGAAGTGTTCAGGTTGCCGAGGGGGGGGGTCGTTCCATTGTGCAACAACTCTGCGCTCAGCCGCATCCGCGCAATGATGCCGCTGTGCGACTCCCATGGGATCGACCCAACTTGGCAAGAGCCTGCCGCCGACGCCGTGCAGGCGTTCTTCGACAACTTGGAAGAAGTGCCGATCCGCTCCGACGAGAAGAAGGGCCTCACCCGCGACACCACCGATAAGGAGATGGCGTACATCGCCACCAGGCTGGAAGAGGCGGCGGCAGCCAGGGCCGCGGGTGAGTTCGGATTCACCCCGGAGGAGGCGGATGCAGCAAAGGCGGCAAGCCTTGCCGAGCGAGGGGAGTTTGTCGGCGAGGGAGAACCTGCCGGGCAAGACGCCGAGTCCAGCGAGCCCACCGAGCAGGGTGTCGGGTAATATCATGGTATAGGCTATGCGATGATATTGGATCTGGGAACTGGAACCGATTGAAAATGGAGTTTCACCAAAAAAATATCCTATGCATCTAGTTCATCGCGATCGAAATTACATATATAATTTTTGGCCTCATGAAGGAGAAAGTATCGCTCAAGCTTGGGGGAGGCTTAAGTCAATGTTATATTCATGCCCCAACCATGATCTCTCAAGAGAAATTATTATTTAGAATTTTTATGCTCGGCTTTCTTGTAATGATCAATTCATGCTTGATACTTCTTGTGCTGGTTCTTTTATGAAGAAGACTATTGAATTGCGGTCGGATCTTTTGGAAAGAGTTAAACGCAACTCTGAAGATTGGGAAATCGATGAAGGTAAAGAGTCAGGCACTAGTAGGAAAAGGGCTGCTAGGGCCATTATTAACAATTCTTTTTTCGTTTTTTTCTTAATGTCAGGTCACTATGGCTTAATCTCAGATCAATATGCTTAATATCAAGTGAAATCGCACTCTGTGGTCAAACTTCCCGGAAGGTCACCCATCCTCACACTACTCCAGCCCGAGCACGCATAACTCCGCGGTTCTATCCAACCCCAGCACCAGCTCACTTCACATGCACTTGTTGATATATCTATTATATCAATCCTATTAAACCTTCTTGATGTCTAGGACTTTGTTCATGTTCATGAGTATGATGAAATTTTGAAAAAATATTTCAAACTTCCCGGTCATATTACGTATCATATTTTGAAAAAAATCGAATTTTTTCCGAAACCAATTTTTTTTCTGTTACTAGTGGCGCACCTAGCAAACGGTGCGCCACTAGTAAGTTTGATTTTTTTTCATTTTTCCCTCTAGATCTTAAAAGCCCCGTAACTTTTTTCTGTTAGGTTTTTGGGGATTTTGAAACTTTTCGAGTAGATGATTTTTCATATAAAAAACTTTTTAATCCGAGTTCGTATGCAAAAGTTATGCCCATTTTACAAATTCCAGAGATATTTTGCAAATAAAGTCGAAATTCATATTTGTAAATTTTCCCAACAAGTACACCACATATCACGTGGGAAACTTATTTTCTTTTATTTTTTTTTACATTTCCATCATTTTTTTAAACTGAAAAGGCGGTCCAGGGGGGGGCATTCGGTGGAATTTTTGGGCCAAGTTAGTAATGGCGCACCGTGGGAGTGGTGCGCCATTACTAGTTCAACTAGTAATGGCGCACCACACACACACGGTGCGCCATTACTAGTTTAAAAAAATTGAAACAAAATTTGAAAAAAATTTACTAGTGGCGCACCATGGATGTGGTGCGCCATTACTAGTTTAACTACTAATGGCGCACTATCCACTGGTGCGCCATTACTAGTTTTGAAAAAAAAATGAAAAAATTTAAAAAAATGATTTTTTTTTTACTATTGGCGTACCGTGGATGTGGTGCGCCATTACTAGTTTAACTAGTAATGGCGCGCTATCCACTGGTGTGCCATTACTAGTTTAACAAAAATGAAAAAAAATTGTTACTAATGGCGCACCGTGGATGTGGTGCGCCATTAGTATTTGGACACTAATGGCGCACCAACATATGGTGCGCCATTAGTATATAGTAGTGGCGCACCACATGTCTGGTGTGCCATTAGTGGCCATACCATCTATAGCCCTTTTCCTAGTAGTGAGGTATTAAGCTTAAGTATGATTGTGTTAAATCTTTTATGAATACCGATGCTTTTTCAAAATATGGACTTGACTCTGAGATAGTAGCCTCCTTTTGTGAATCTTTAGCTACTCATGTTGATCTTCCTAAAGAGAAGTGGTTTAAGTATCACCCACCTATTAAATAAGAAATTAAAAAACCAATACCATTTAAAGGAGAAACTATACTTTATAATGTTGATCCAGTTGTTCCTACTGCTTATATTGAAAAAAAAACCTTTTCCTCTTAGGATAAAGGAACATGCTAAAGTTTCAACTGTTGTTAACAAAAGTTATATCAGAACACCTAAACCAGATGAACAAATTAAAGTAGAACCTAATATTTCTATGGTCAAAGATCTCTCAGAAGAAAATGTAAACGGGCATGTTATTTGGTTTAATGAAGAAGCTGCTAGATTTACCAAGCCTGATAAAAAGGATAAACACAGACATGTTGTTGGCATACCCGTTGTCTCAATCAAAATAGGAGATCACTGCTATCATGGTTTATGTGACATAGGTGCTAGTGTGAGTGCTATTCCCTACTCTTTATACCAAGAAATTATGAATGACATAGCACCCGCAGAGATAGAAGACATTGATGTCACTATTAAATTGGCTAATAGAGACACTATATCACCAACTGGGATTGTTAGAGATGTTGAAGTCTTGTGTGGGAAAATAAAACACCCTACTGATTTTCTTGTTCTTGGCTCCCCACAAGATGACTTCTGTCTCATTATCTTTGGTAGACCTTTCTTGAACACCGTTAATGCTAAAATAGATTGTAAGAAACAAACTGTCGGTGTTAGTTTTGGTGATGAGTCTCATGAATTTAATTTTTCCAAGTTTAATAGAAAGCTTCATGAAAAATAATTGCCTAGTAAAGATGAAATTATTGGTCTTGCTTCTATTGTTGTGCCACCTACTGATCCTCTAGAACAATATTTGCTAGACCATGAAAATGATTTACATATGCAGAAAAAGAAATGAAATAGATGATATTTTCTTTGAGCAACGTCCTCTGCTTAAACACAATCTACCTATTGAAACTCTAGGAGGTCCTCCTCCACCTAAAGGTGATCCTGTGTTTGAATTAAAACAATTGCCTGACACATTGAAATATGCTTATCTTGATTAAAATAAGATATATCGTGTTATTATCAGTGGTAACCTTTCAGAACATGAAGAAGAAATATTATTGAAAGTTCTAAGGAAGCATCGAGCTGCTATTGGATATACTCTTGATGATTTAAAGGGCATCAGTCCCACTCTATGTCAGCATAAGATTAATATGGAACCTGATGCTAAATACGAAAATGAAAGAAGTGGTAAGAACAAAAATATTAAATCTTCTAGAAGCAGGTATAATCTATCCTATAGCTGATAGTAGATGGGTAAGTCCCGTTCATTGTGTTCCTAAGAAAGGAGGTATCATTGTTGTTCCTAATGATAAGAATGAACTTATTCCACAAAGAATTGTTACAGGCTATAGAATGGTAATTGATTTTAGAAAATTCAATAAAGAAACTAGAAAAGATCATTACCCTCTACCTTTTATTGATCAAATGATAGAAATATTATCAAAGCACACACACTTTTGCTTCCTTGATGGATACTCTGGTTTATCACAAATACCTGTTTTCTCAACCTGATCAAGAAAAGACTACTTTTACTTGTACTTTTGGAACTCATGCTTATAGACGTATGCCTTTTGGTTTATGCAATGCACCTGCTACCTTTCAAAGATGTATGACTGCTATATTCTTTGACTTTTGTGAAAAGATTGTAGAGGTTTTCATGGATGATTTCTCTATTTATGGGAAGTCTTTTGATGATTGTTTAAGCAATCTTGATCGAGTTTTGCAGAGATGTGAATAATCAAGTCTTGTCTTGAATTGGGAGAAATGCCACTTTATGGTTAATGAAGGTACTGTCTTGGGCCATAAGATTTCTGAAAAGGGTATTGAAGTGGAAAAATCTAAGGTTGATGCAATTGTGAAAATGACATGTCCTAAGGGTATCAAAGGTATTCGTAGTTTCTTAGGTCATGCTGGTTTCTATAGGAGATTTATCAAAGACTTTTCTAAAATTTCTAGGCCTCTCACTAACCTTTTACAAAAGGATGTTCCTTTTGTTTTTGATGATGATTGCTTTGAAGCCTTTGAAACACTTAAGAAAGCCTTAATTTATGCACATATAGTTCAACCACCTGATTGGAACTTACCTTTTGAAATTATGTGTGATGCTAGTGATTATGATGTTGGTGTTGTTCTAGGACAAAGAATTGATAAAAAAACTAAATGTTATACATTATGCTAGTAACACTCTACACAATGCTCAAAAAAATTATGCTACCACTGAAAAAGAATTCTTAGCAGTTGTGTTTGCTTGTGGCAAATTTAGATCTTACATTGTTGATTCAAAAGTAACTGTTCACACTGACCATGCTGCTATTAAATATCTTATGAAAAAGAAAGATGCTAAACCTAGACTTATTTGGTGGGTTCTCTTGCTACAAGAATTTGATTTGTATATCACTGATAGAAAAGGAGCTGAGAACCCCGTAGCTGATAACTTGTCTAGACTAGAAAATGTGCTTGATGACCCACTACCTATTGATGATAGTTTTCTTGATGAGCAGTTAGCTGCAATAACTATTACTAATAATACTCCTTGGTATGCTGACTATGCTAATTACATTGTTGGTAAATATCTACCACCTAGTTTTACTTACCAACAAAAGAAAAGGTTCTTTTATGATTTAAGACATTACTTTTGGGATGACCCACATCTTTATAAAGAAGGAGTAGATGGTATTATTAGATGTTGTGTACTTGAGCATGAACAGGGACAAATCCTTCTGAAATGTCACTCCGAAGCATATGGAGGACATCATGCTGGAGATAGAACTGTTGACAAGGTATTCTTGTCTAGATTTTATTGGCCTACTTTCTTCAAAGATGCCCGTAAGTTCGTCTCATCTTGTGATGAATGTCAAAGAATAGGTAATATCGATAAGCGTCCATAAATGCCTATGAATTATTCACTTGCTGTTGAACCATTTGATGTTTGGGGATTTGATAACATGGGACCTTTTCCTTCCTCTAATGGGTATACACATATTTTGGTTGTTGTTGATTATGTTACTAAATGGGTAGAAGCTATTCCAACCAGTAGTGCTGATCACAACACCTCTATTAAAATGCTTAAGGAAGTTATTTTCCCAAGGTTTGGAGTCCCCAGGTATTTAATGACTGATGGTGGCTCACACTTTATTCACGGTGCTTTCCGTAAAATGCTTGCTAAATATGATATTAACCATAGAATTATATCACCTTATCATCCTCAGTCTAGTGGTCAAGTTGAGCTTAGTAACAGAGAACTAAAATTAATTTTGCAAAAGACTGTCAATAGGTCCAGGAAGAATTGGTCTAAGAAATTAGATGATGCACTTTGGGCTTGTAGAACAGCTTATAAATATCCTATGTGTATGTCTCCTTATAAAATGGTTTATGGTAAAGCTTGTCATTTGCCTCTTGAGTTAGAACATAAAGCATTTTGGGCAATCAAGGAACTCAACTATGATTTCAAACTTGCTAGTGAAAAGAGATTATTTGATATCATCTCATTAGATGAATGGAGAACCCAAGCTTACGTAAATGCCAAGTTATTTAAAGAAAATGTTAAAAGATGGCAAAGAGAATATGGCATGATACATCCATTCTACATCATGTTTTCCTTCTGCTATTTATGTTGTTATTATGCATAATAATGCTTTTTGGAGTAATTCTAATGCCTTTTCTCTCATAATTTGCAAGGAATGCACCAAGGGGGAGAATTCCGGCAACTGGAAATCTGGACCTGAAAAAGCTACGCCAAGCCACCTATTCTACACAACTCCAAACAAGCTGAAACTCACGGAGATGTTTTATGGAATATATGAAAAATACTGGAGCTGATAACCACCTGAGGGGGAGCAGTAGGTGGTCACAACCCAGTTAAAAGTTACTTTGATTCCTAGCCTTTGAATTCTCGTACAATGACAAACAAAATATGATATCTATTTTGCATCATGTTTTCTTGCTGTTTTTTATGTTGTTATTATGCATAGTAATGTTTTTTGGAGTAATTCTAATGCCTTTCCTCTCATAATTTGCAAGGAATGCATCAAGGGGGAGAATTCCGGTAGCTGGAAATCTGGACCTAAAAAAGCTACGTCAGGCCACCTATTCTGCACAACTCCAAACAAGCTGAAACTTCACGGAGATTTTTTATGGAATATATGAAAAATACTGGAGCTGATAACCACTAGAGAGGGCCCGGCAGGTCGGCACAACCCACCAGGGCGCGCCAGGCCCCCCAGGCGTGCCTTAGTGGGTTGTGCTCACCCATGCCCATCTCCGGTGCCCATCTTCTGGTATATAAGCCATTCTGACTTAGAAAAAATAAGGAGGAGACCTTCAGGATGGAGTGCCGCCGTCTCGAGGCAGAACTTGGGCAGGAGCACTTTTGCCCTCCGGCGGAGCGATTCCGCTGGAGTAACTTCCCTTCCGGAGGGGGAAATCATCGTCATCATATCACCAACAACTCTCCCATCTTGGGGAAGGCTATCTTCATCAACATCTTCAACAACACCATCTCATCTCAAACCCTAGTTCATCTCTTGTGTTCAATCTTGTTACCAAAACTATAGATTGCTGGTTGTGGGTGACTAGTAGTGTTGATTACATCTTGTAGTTGATTACTATATGGTTTATTTGGTGGAAGATTATATGTTTAGATCCATTATGCTATTTAATACTCCTCTGATCTTGAGCATGTTCATCATTTCTGAGTAGTTACCTTCGTTCTTGAGATCATGGGAGAAATAATGTTGCAAGTAATCATGTGAATTTGATATGTGTTCGATATTTTGATAGTATGTATGTTGTGATTCCTTTAGTAGTGTCATGTGAACGTCGAAAACATGACACTTCACCATATTTGGGCCTAAGGCAATGCATTGTGGAGTAGTAATTAGATGGTGGGTCGCGAGAGTGACCGAAGCTTAAACACCAGTTTATGCGCTATTCCGTAAGGGACCGATTGGATCCAAAAGTTTAATGTTATGGTTAGAATTTATTCTTAATACTTTTCTCATAGTTGCAGATGCTTGTGGGAGGGTGAAAGCACAAGTGCTCCCTGGGTGATTTTTGGAAATTAATGTCAACATATCTCTTGTTGGACTAATGTTTTCATCTAGTATATTTCAGACAAGTTCAACAGATGGAGTGGCATGGACTAGAGGATGTGGAAACCCTTCAAGATGATAAGGACAAAAGGATTGGCTCAAGCTCAGAGCTCAGGACTCTACATTTTCTATTTTAGTGATCCAAGATCACATTGAGTCCATAGGAAAGCCAATAGTATAAAAGGGGATGAGGTGCTGCTTAATGGCTTGCTTGCTCAAAATGCTTATTGATATGCTCCTAACCCTCAACCGCTTTCTCACATCCACATATGTCCCAAACCAAAATTCCAACTCGACCCCACCGAAAAGGTCTATCAGGCGCCACCAAGTTCATTTGACATAACCACTGCCAGAAACCCTAATCATTTCGGTCTCACCGAAAGGGATCTCGGTCTCACCGAGATGGGATTGCAAAAACTCTGCTGCGTGTTGCAATATTGTCGGTCTAACCGAGATGTGCAATCGGTCCCACCGAGTTCGTAGTGCAAGCTCTCTGTTGCCTCTTCGTAACATTTCGGTCTCACCAAAATGAGTGAATCGGTCCCACCGAGTTTGCCTGACTAACTCTCTATGTGCTCATTACCAAAATCGGTCCCACCGAGTTTGTGTAATCGGTCTCACCGAGATTACGTTACGCCCCAACACTAATGAAATCAGTCCCACCGAGTTGATCATATCGGTCCCACCGAAATGCCTAACGATCACATAATGAACTAAATCGGTATGACCGAGTTCTCTGAATCGGTCCCACCGAGTTTGGTAAATTGTGTGTAATGGTTAGATTTTGTGTCGAGGCTATATATACCCCTCCACCCACTCTTCACTCGTGAAGAGAGCCATCATAACATACCTACACTTCCATCATTCATGTTCTGAGAGAGAACCACCTACTCAAGTGTTGAGATCAAGATATTCCATTCCTACCATATGAATCTTGTTCTCTAGCCTTCCCCAACCTTCTTTCCACTCAAATCTTTCTTCCACCATATCCAAATCTGTGAGGAGCTGTTTGAGAGTTGGGGAGACTATCATTTGAAGCATTTGAGCAAGGAGTTCATCATCAACACACCGTTGATAACCCACAAGTGTAGGGGGTCAGTTGTAGCCTATTTCGATAAGTAAGAGTGTCGAACCCAACGAGGAGCTAAAGGTAGAACAAATATTCCCTCAAGTTCTATCGACCACCGATACAACTCTACGCACGCTTGACGTTTACTTTACCTAGAACAAGTATGAAACTAGAAGTAGTTTGTAGTTTTTGTGGAATAGGTTTGCAAGAATATAAAGAGCAAGTAAATATAAACTAGGGGATGTTAAGATAAAGATGCAATAAAGTTAATATAGCAAGTGTGGAAAAGTGGTGGTAGGAGTTGCGAAATTGCCCCTAAGCAATTGACTACGTTACTAGATCGATAACAAGTTTTATGTGGGAGAGGCCACTGCTAGCAGGTCATCCCTGACGTGGAATTCTATGCACTTATGATTTGAACTATTAGCAAGCATCCACAACTACTAACGTTCATTAAGGTAAAACCCAACCATAGCATTACGATATATTGGCCCCCCCTTCAATCCCATATGCATCAATTTCTACGCTAGGTTGAAGCTTCTGTCACTCTAGCCCTCCAATACGTAGTCCTATCAACATACAACTAACCCTATGGTGTGATCCACGCGCGCGCTCATATGATGGGCACCAAACGACAACAACATAACCACAAGCAAATTAAATCAATCATACCAATTCACCAATCATCGATAGGACAACGAAAATCTACTCAAACATCATAGGATGGCAACACATCATTGGATAATAATATGAAGCATAAAGCACCATGTTCAAGTAGAGGGTACAACGGGTTGCGGGAGAGTGGACCGCTATAGATAGATGGGGGAAGGTGATGGAGATGTTGGTGAAGATGACTGAGGTGTTGGTGTAGATCGCCGTCGCACGATGATGGCCCCGGTGGCACTCCGGTACCACCGGAAGCGAGGGGAAGAGAGCCCCCTCCTTCTTCTTATTCCTTGACCTTCTCCCTAGGTGGGAGAAGGGTTTCTCCTCTGGTCCATGGCCTCCATGGTGGGTGGCGGAGGGGCGAGAGCCCCTCTGAGATTGGATCTGTCTCTCTGTCTCTCTCTGTTTATGCGTTCCAAAATTCTGGCCCATCACCGTTTCTTATATTCCCGGAGATCCATAACTCCGATTGGGCTAATTTTTTGACACGATTTTTATCCGGATATTAGATTTCTTGCAACGAAAGAAGGGCATCAACCGCCTTACGGTGTGGCCACGAGGGCCCAGGGTGCGCCTGCCCCTGGTGGGCGCGCCCCCTGCCTCGTGCCCACTCGGGCATCATCTCATGTTGGTTCCGCTTCCCAAAATTCACATATAATCCAAAAAAATCTCCGTTCATTTTTATTCCGTTTGATATGGATATTCTACGAAACGAAAAACATGCAACAAACAGGAACTGGCACTGGGCACTGGATCATTATGTTAGTCCCAAAAAATAGTATAAAAAGTTGCCAAAAGGATATGAAAGTTGCAGAATATTGGCATGGAACAATAAAAAATTATAGATACGATGGAGACGTATCAGCATCCCCAAGCTTAATTCCTACTCGTCCTCGAGTAGGTAAATGAAAAAATATATAATTTTTGATGTGCGAACTTCTCCAATATAGTGTAGTTTGGAGAATTCAAAAAGATAATAGGACTATCATGTGTGGCTGCAATAGCAATTATCTCATGTTTAACATAAGGAACTATAGCAAGTTCATCTCCATAAGCATAATTCATATTGGCATCTTGGCCACAAGCATAGCAAGCATCATCAAAAAAGGGATATTTCAAAAGAATCAATGAGGTCATAGCTATCATCATAGCAATCATCCTTCGGTAAGCACGAAGGGGAATTAAACAATGTATGAGTTGAAGAGTTACTCTCATTAGAAGGTGGGCACGGGTAGCTAATATGCTCTTCCTCCTTTTGTTCTTCGCTCTTCTCCTCATCTTTTTCATCCAATGAGCTCACAATGTCATTGATTTCTTTTTCCTTAGACTCCTGCAAAATATTAGTCTCTTCTTGGACAGCGGAGACCTTCTCAATGAACGCATCAATATCGGAGTTATATTCATAATTCAAATAGCAATATTTCAATATAGCAAGATTTTCAGGCCTAGAAACATCATCATCAAAATCATCATTCTTTTTAAACAGAGATTCAATTTCATAAGCACCCTTAAAAGCAACAAATTCTTCTATTTGTTCCACATCATAATAATCATATATACCATTAGCATAAGAAGTTAAGGTTTCATTATCATTAAATTTGCATGAAAAGGGAAGGTGTGGAGCCTTCATCCTAGAGCAACAAGTATAATCATATCTCAAGCATAGTTGCCGAGCATACCAATGCAACATATGAATTTGATCCCATAACAGTTTCCCTTTTTGCGTCAAGTGATATTCCCTAAAGTATTCAGTTGATCCAACGTTACTCCCCTTACATGGTTGAATGGGGTTTTCTCAGGATTATCAAAGTAGTGCATAATATCTTTCACATAACGAGAATCGAGGGTTTTAGGAGGTTCCCCTTCTCCATGAGTAGCAAGTACACCTAAGTTTTTTGGTATTTTGTGTTCCATATCCATAACTAACGATAGAGAACAACTTAGAACAACAAATAAAATCTACTTAGTGATAAAGAAAACAAGCACACACACACACGACAATATTCACCCCATGCTATTGCTCCCCGGCAACGGCGCCAGAAAAAGGTCTTGATAACCCACAAGTGTAGGGGATCAGTTGTAGCCTCTTTCGATAAGTAAGAGTGTCGAACCCAACGAGGAGCTAAAGGTAGAACAAATATTCCCTCAAGTTCTATCGACCACTTATACAACTCTACGCACGCTTGACGTTTACTTACCTAGAAAAGTATGAAACTAGAAGTAGTTTGTAGTTTTTGTGGGATAGGTTTGCAAGAATATAAAGAGCAAGTAAATATAAACTAGGGGCTGTTAAGATAAAGAAGGAATAAAGTTAATATAGCGAGTGTGGAAAAGTGGTGGTAGGAGTTGTGAAATTGCCCCTAAGCAATTGACTATGTTACTAGACCGATAGCAAGTTTTATGTGGGAGAGGCAATTGCTAGCATGTCATCCCTGACTTGGAATTCTATGCACTTATAATTGGAACTATTAGCAAGCATCCGCAACTACTAACGTTTATTATGGTAAAACCCAACCATAGCATTACGATATATTGGTCCCCCTTCAATCCCGTATGCATCAATTTCTACGCTAGGTTGAAGCTTCTGTCACTCTTGCCCTCCAATACATAGTCCTATCAACATACAACTAACCCTATGGTGTGATCCACGCACGCGTTCATATATTGGGCACCAAAGGACAGCAACATAACCACACACAAATTAAATCAATCATACCAATTCACCAATCAACGATAGGACAACGAAAATCTACTCAGACATCATAGGATGGCAACACATCATTGGATAATAATATGAAGCATAAAGCACCATGTTCAAGTAGATGGTCCAGCGGGTTGCGGGAGAGTGGACCGCTATAGATAGATGGGGGAAGGTGATGGAGATGTTGGTGAAGATGACGGAGGTGTTGGTGCAGATCGCCGTCACACGATGATGGCCCCGGTGGCACTCCAGTACCACTGGAAGCGAGGGGGAGAGAGCCCCCCCTCCTTCTTCTTCTTCCTTGACCTTCTCCCTAGGTGGGAGAAGGGTTTCCCCTCTGGTCCATGGCCTCCATGGCGGTGGAGGGGTGAGAGCCCCTCCGAGATTGGATCTGTCTCTCTGTCCCTCTCTGTTTATGCGTTCCCAGATTCTGGCCCTTCACCGTTTCTTATATTCCCGGCGATCCATAACTAAGATTGGCTGATTTTTTGACATGATTTTTATCCAGATATTAGCTTTCTTGCGGCGAAAGAAGGGCATCAATCGCCTTACGGTGTGGCCATGAGGGCCCAGGGCGCGCCCCCTGCCTCATGGCCCACTCGGACATCGTCTCATGTTGGTTCCGCTTCCAAAAATTCACATATATTCCAAAAAAAAATCTCCGCCCGTTTTTATTCCGTTTGCACTCCGTTTGATATGCATATTCTGTAAAACAAAAATCATGCAACAAACAATAACTAGCACATGGCACTGGATCAATATGTTAGTCCTAAAAAATAGTATAAAAAGTTACCAAAAGGATATGAAAGTTGTAGAATATTGGCATGGAACAATAAAAAATTATAGATACGACGGAGACGTATTAGCATCCCCAAGCTTAATTCCTACTCGTCCTCGAGTAGGTAAATGATAAAAAAGATAACTTTTGATGTGGAATGCTACCTAGCATAATCTTGATCATGTAATCTAATCATGGCATGAATATTAAGACACGAGTGATTCAAAGCAATAGTCTATCATTTGACATAAAAGAATTTAATACTCGGGCATCCCAACAAACAATCAAGTCTTTCAAAATATCAATGCTAAAGAACGTTATCCCTACAAAATCATAAAGTCTTTTATGCTCCCTTTTCTTAACACAAGGTACCCCTCATGCCCATCCCGACGTTAGCCAAGCAATTGTTTTCATACTTTACTTTTTAAAACTTTTTCAACTCTTCAGGCAATACATGAGCGTGAGCCATGGACATAGCACTATGGGTGTAATAGTAGGTGGTAGTAGACAAAAGTAGGGACAAAGTCTCACATCGACTAGGCATATCAATGGGCTATGGAGATGCCCATCAATATATATCAATGTGAGTGAGTAGAGATTGCCATGTAACGGATGCACTAGATCTATAAGTGTATGAAAGCTCGGAAGAAAACTAGTGGGTGTCCATCGACTTGCTTGCTCATGAAGACCTAGGGCATTTGAGGAAGCCCATCGTTGGAATATAGAAGCCAAGTTCTATAATGAAAATTCCCACTAGTATATGGAAGTGACAACATAGGAGACTCTCTATCATGAAGATCATGGTGCTACTTTGAAGCACAAGTGTTGGAGAAAAGATAGTAGCATTGTTCCTTTTTTCTTTTTTCTTTTTTTTCTTTTTTTCTTTTTTTAGGGCCTTCCTTTTTTTTATTTGATCTTTCTTTTTTGTCTTTTTTTTCAAGGGAAAATGGTCTAATAATGATGATCATCACACTTCTATTTACTTACAACTTGATATTACAACTCGATACCAGAACAAAAATATGACTCTATTTGAATGCCTCCGGCGGTGTACTGGGATGTGCAATGATCTGGCATAGCAATGACATCAAAAAACGGACAAGCCATGGAAACATCATGCTAGCTATCTTACGATCATGCAAGGCAATATGACAATGATGGTGCGTGTCATAATAAATAGAACGGCGGAGTTACATGGCAATATATCTCGGAATGGCTATGGAAATGCCATAATAGGTAGGTACGGTGGCTGTGTTGAGGAAGGATATAAGGTGGTTTGATGCACCTGCGAAAATTGCGCGGTACCAGAGTAGCTAGCAAGGTGGAAGGGTGAGAGTGCGTATAATACATGGATTCAAAATTAGTCATAAAGAACTCACATACTTATTGAGGAAAATATATTAGCCCTCGAAGCAAAAATACTACGACGCATGCTCCTAGGGGGAGGTTGGTAGGAGTTAACCATCGCGCGCCCCCGACCTTCACGCAAAGATAAACAATCAAAATACAATGCGCGCCGGTTACATAGTTAGGAGACCGTACATGCATGCTTCGGGAATCACAAACCTTAACACCAATATTTTTACTAGACCACAATCATTCACTAGTACCTCCCACATATTAGCATCTCTATATCGCATAACTATTGCAAGGAATCAAACATATCATATTCAGCGATCTACAAGTTTATGTAGGATTTTATGACTAACCATGTGAATGACCAATTCCTGACAACTCTCTAAATAGATATAAGTAAAGCAAGAGAGTTTTAATTCTTTCTACAATAGTTATGCCACGCTCTAACAAATATAAGTGAAGCAAAAGAGCATTCTACAAATGGCTGTTTTCTATGTGAAGAGAAACAGGCAATCCAAACATCAAATGATATAAGTGAAGCACATGAAGCATTATATAATGCCATACTCATAATATATAAGTGAAGTGCAAAGAGCATTCTATAAATAAACCAAGGACTATCTCATACCAGCATGGTGCATTTACTAAAAGAAAAAGAAAAAGCACACGACGCTCCAAGAGTTTACGCATATCATGTGAACGAAACGAATCCGAAAACATACCGATACTTGTTTAAGAAATATGGGATGCCTTCCAGGGCATCCCCAAGCTTAGACGCTTGAGTCTCCTTGAATATTTACTTGGGGTTCCTTGGGCATCCCCAAGCTTGAGCTCTTGCCTCTCCTCCTTCTTCTCACATCGAGACATCCTCGGTCTTCGAACACTTCATCCACACAAAACTTAACCGAACTTTTAGTGGCGGGGTTAGTGCATATGATCAATAAAATCTCATCATGTACTACTCTAACATTATTGTATAATTATAAACAAACACTACCCACTATATTCTATCATAATTCTATGGCCCCAAGTCAAGGAGGCATCAACAAGAATTCAAACATATGCAAATAATGAAGCTATAACAGCAATCTGTGAAAACAGGACAGTCTGTAGTAATTTGAACATTAACCATACTTCTCTAACCCTACAAATTATGGAAAATTTGGGAAAAATAAAAAATTTGTATAGCAATACTTTGTAAAATGTTTCAGATCCTTTCGTCGTTCCAGTAAAAAATGTAAAATTGCGCACTACAGCCAAAGTTTCTGTTTTTCCACCGCACAAACCAACAAGCAGTTTAATCATCCTAAAGGAAACTTGTGGCACATTATTTTTATAATACAATGAAATTGTACAAGGGGATAATTATTTTTGATGAAAAGTTTTTGTAATTCAAGATTTGCAAAGTTTCCATGGGCATGAACAAAGTTCAAGGAGCTCCCCCATTTCAATGGTGCTCGTCCTTCTCACTTTCACTTTTCTTTTTGAAAAAGTTTTATGTTCCCCTTTTTATTTTTTTGTTTTTAAAATTTATAAAAGCACACAACAGAAATAAATGACTCTCTAAAACTTCCGGTTTGTCTCCCTAGCAGCGCTTTCTTTAAAGCCATTAAGCTAGGCATATAGTGCTCAAGTAATGGATCCACCCGGATCCCAAGGTATATCAAAGCCAATTTTAATTAGCCGTGATTTGGCATTTAGTAGTGAGCACAAAGTGATATGTGTCATGCAACAACGAAGTCTAACTCTCTTCCTATGCATCGGCATGTCATAATAGAACAATTCATGCACATCAAGTAACGGCCAATGCATAGTATAAGCCATTTCTTGCAATTTTATTGTGTTGGAAACAAAGAGATGCGGAGATGTGGTTCCTCTCTCATAATAATTGCAAGTAGGAGCAGCAAGCACATGCATATTATATTCATCAAAATCGTCATGTGTCCCGGAAAAAGGCAACCCATAAATATAATCCTTAATAAGTGCAAACTTCTCCAATATAGTGTAGTTTGGAGAATTCAAAAAGATAATAGGACTATCATGTGTGGGTGTAGGAGCAACTATCTCATGTTTAACATAAGGAACTATAGCAAGTTCATCTCCATAAGCATAATTCATATTGGCATCTTGGCCACAAGCATAGCAAGCATCATCAAAAAGGGATATTTCATAAGAATCAACGGGATCATAGCAATCATCATAACAATCGTCCTTGGGTAAGCACGAAGGGAAATTAAACAATGTATGAGTTGAAGAGTTACTCTCATTAGAAGGTGGGCACGGGTAGCTAATTCGCTCTTCCTCCTTTTGTTCTTTGCTCTCCTCCTCATCTTTTTCATCCAATGAGCTCACAATGTCATTGATTTCTTCTTCCATAGACTCTTGCAAAATATTAGTCTCTTCTTGGACAGCGGAGACCTTCTCAATAAACGCATCAATATCAGAGTTATATTCATAATTCAAATAGTAATATTTCAATATAGCAAGATTTTTAGGCCTAGAAACATCATCATCAAAAGCATCATTCTTTTTAAACAAAGATTCAATTTCATAAGCACCCTTAAAAGCAATGAATTCTTCTATTTGTTCAATATCATAATAATCATATATACCATTAGCATAAGAAGCTAAGGTTTCATTATCATTAAATTGGCATGAAAAGGGAAGGTGTGGAGCCTTCATCCTAGAGCAACAAGTATAATCATATCTCAAGCATAGTTGCCGAGCATACCAATGCAACATATGAATTTGATCCCATAACAGTTTCCCTTTTTGCGTCAAGCGATAATCCCTAAAGTATTCACTTGATCCAACATTACTCCCATTACATAGTTGAATGGGGTTTTATCAGGATTATGAAAGTAGTACATAATATCTTTCACATAATGAGCATCAAGTGTTTTAGGAGGTTCCCCATCTCCATGAGTAGCAAGTACACCTAAGTTTTTTGGTATTTCGTGTTCCATATCCATAACTAAAGATAGAGAACAACTTAGAACAGCAAATAAAATCTACTTAGTGATAAAGCAAACAAGCACACACGAGAATATTCACCCCACGCTATTGCTCCCCGGCAACGGCGCCAGAAAAAGGTCTTGATAACCCACAAGTGTAGGGGATCAGTTGTAGCCTCTTTTGATAAGTAAGAGTGTTGAACCCAACGAGGAGCTAAAGGTAGAACAAATATTCCCTCAAGTTCTATCGACCACCGATACAACTCTACGCACGCTTGACGTTTACTTCTCCTAGAACAAGTATAAAACTAGAAGTAGTTTGTAGTTTTTGTGGGATAGGTTTGCAAGAATATAAAGAGCAAGTAAATATAAACTAGGGGCTGTTAAGATAAAGAAGCAATAAAGTTAATATAGCGAGTGTGGAAAAGTGGTGGTAGGAGTTGCGAAATTGCCCCTAAGTGTAGGATCGAAAGTATGTCTAGAGGGGGGGTGATTAGACTACTTGACAATATAAAAATTCTGCCTTTAGATCATGAACAGTTTTTGACAGTTTCACAATTATGATCAATTCAAGTATCACCCTACACATGCAATTCTAGAGTGTAAGCAGCAGAAAGTAAATTGCACATGTAGTAAAGAGAGGTGGAGAAGATCAAACGCAATTTGGAGACAAGGAGATTTTTGTCGTGGTTCCGATAGGTGGTGCTATCGTACATCCACGTTGATGGAGACTTCAACCCACGGAGGGTAACGGCTGCGCGAGTCCACTGAGGGCTCCACCCACGAAGGTTCCACGAAGAAGCAACCTTGTCTATTCCATCATGGCCTACGCCCACGGAGGACTAGCCTTACTCGGGGTAGATCTTCACGAAGTAGGCGATCTCCTTGCCCTTACAAACTTCTTGGTTCAACTCCACATCTCGAAGGCGGAGGCTCCCAAGCGACACCTAACCAATCTAGGAGGCACCACCCTCCAAAAGGTAATAGATGTGGTTGATGATGATGAACTCCTTGCTCTTGTGCTTCAAGTGATAATCTCCCCAACACTCAACTCTCCTCACTGATATGGCTGTGGTGGAAGAAAGGTTTGAGTGGAAAGCAACTTGGGAAGGCTAGAAATCAAGTTTCATATGGTAGGAATGGAGCAACTTGATCTCAACACAAGGGTAGGTAGTTCTCTTCTCAGAAAGTGTAAGGTAGGAGTGGTAGTACTTTCTGATGGCTCTCTCCACGAATGAAGAGGGGGTGGAGGGGTATATATAGCCTCCACACAAAATCCAACCGTTACACACATAATTGAACAATCTCGGTGAGACCGAAGTGAAAACTCGGTCAGACCGAAAGTTCAAATATAGTGAACGTTGGGGTTTTCGGTGGGACCGAAAATACCATCTCGGTGTGTCCGATATGAGTCAAAGATAGGAGCTTGCCATTTTCGGTGGGACCGAAATTAACAACTCGGATATTCCGATATGATGTCAAATGGTTACAGAAGGTTGGCAGTCCAGTTTCGGTGAGACCGAACTCAAAATCGGATAGACCGAAATTTCTAGGGTTTGGAAAATAGCTGAGGTGGTTCATCTCGGTGGGATTGAGTTGGAAGAATCGGTGTGTCCGAGATTACTTATGAGTGTGTTTAGAAGTGAAAGTTGCTGATAGTTAAAGGAGCTAAATCACTAAGCACTTGAGCAACCAGATCATCAACACAACCTCATCCCCTTTTAATAGTATTGGCTTTTCCTATGGACTCAATGTGATCTTTGATCACTAAACCAAAAATAGAGTCTTGAGCTTTTGCCAATGCTTGCCTTAGCATTTTGAGGGGTCCACTTCTTCAGACATATCCATACCCATATCATCGAACTTCTCTGAAATGATTCTCAAGTAACTATTAGTTCAATGATATATATGTTGTTATTAATTACCAAAACCACCGGGGATTAGTTGCACTTTCAATCTCCCCCTTTTTGGTAATTGATGACAACATATAGATCAAAGCTTCGACAAAAGATATAATCAATGAATAATATCGTCGCTTTGAGAAGTATGTGATAAACAAGAGCTCCCCCTAAATTTGTGCATTATTTAAAATTTGCGTTTGAATGCAAATGCACAATCGATTAGGATTATGGGTCACTCTTCCATGTCACATACATCTTGGTGGAGCGCACAAAATGATAAGAATGAATAACATGCACTCAATCACCAAGACATGAGTAAATGATCATACAAGATAGGAATAGCATATGATAAGCATTAAGCACACATTAAAGCATAGTACGACCAAGCACTCATTAAGGTAGCATCAAACGTAGTAGCAAGCACACTGAAAGTTGCAAGAACCAAAAGAACCAAGTGTATCTCAAAGAAAACCGGCAAAAGAACGAAAGAGCACTCTCTCTCTCTTGAAGCCCTATGATCTATACAATTTCTCCCCCTTTGGCAACAAGTTACCAAAAGTTCGAAAAAGCATAGAGCTAAGCGTCGCTGTGGGCTCTGCTGGCGGCTCCCGTCTGGGTAGATGTCGGAGTAGAAATGACGGCATCGGCGAAGACTTCGGCTGATGTCTGCGCTGGAGGAGTGGATGTTGGAGCTGTAGCTGGAGTAACTGCTGGAGCTGTAGGAGGTGCTGAAGTGGTAGCCCTGGAGTCAGTCACTGGGATAGCTGCAGATCGGGATCCTCTGGGAACCGGAACAGTCTGGCGATGAGAGTCCTGGACTAGATCATCCTGCATGAGCTCTGCTCTCTCCTGCCTTGCTTCCTCCATATCTGCCTCAAGCTTGTTGACGGTCACCTGAATCTCAGTCAGCTTCACGTCCAGAGCGTGGATCTTGTCGTCAACAATTCTCTCTAGGCTTTCCTGAGATTGTTCAATGCTGGCCAGGCGTTGTTCAATCCTCTGGGTAGCTTCAAGAATCTGCTCTCCGAAGCTCTTTGGCTTAGCTGCTACTGCTGCTGCCTCTTTATCAGCTTTGGCTTTCTTCGCAGCTTCAATTTTGGCTTGACCTTCAACTGAGGTTGGATCCTCCTCATCCATCACAACTACGTTATCTTCATGCTCTGGCTGCAGTGGCAAGTGCTTCCTATCCAACATGAATTTTCCCGTGCCAAACTTGGCATTGATGAGCATTTGAATCTGTGGGGCAAATCCACATGACCTCTTCTGGTCAGCTGCAGTCCTCTTAATGGTCTCTACCATTAAGTCCATCACCTTGAAAGGTGCCTTCTCATCAAGAATGTGCAGCATGTTGATAGAATAGCCTCGAATCATGCGGTGGTCTCCAGACTTGGGCATCAATGTATGCCTCAGAATAGTGTTTGTGGTGGTCAGACCTGCCTGGAGATAGTACACTGAGCCAAGCTTCCATCCTTCCAAATCAGCGGCGGGGATCTCCTTGTACATGTTCTTCATGGAATCATGGTTCTTCTTAGGAATCCCATAGACATCAATGTCGTCCTCTCTCTGCACTGGAGCATTCAGAAGTTCTGCCCATTCTTCAACAGACGAAGAAAACCTTTGACCTTCAGTCATCCAGGTGATCTTCCCATCAGGATAAAAGTGGGCTGTGGCGTAGAACTGCATGATCATCTCGTCGTTCCAATCTGTCAGCTTCTGACCCACGAACTCATCAACTCCACATGCAGTGAAGCTCTCATGCACATGGGGAAAGATGTCTCGGTGCTCTTCACTGTCAATGTACTTCCAGTCAACATACCTGGTGTCAGCAACAATAGGCTTCTTATCCATCAGCACGGTCTCATAGAAGTCCTGCTGCTCTCTGGTGTGGAATCTGGGGTCCACAGCAGTCCTTCTCCTCACGGCATATGGATCAGACTGTCTCCATAGCCTGAGACCTCTGTCCTTCCTTGCCTTCATATCCTCGGCTTGAGGATGAGCATCGTTGTGGAGTGGCAACTTTGGACGGAGCTTCAGCAACACATGTTCTTCATCAGACTCAGACGGTGGCAAATTACCTTTGTTCTTCTCGGAGGCTGGGATGTTCCTGGTTGTCCTCTTGGGCTTGGCTGGAGCTGTCTTTGCTTGAGCAGGCTTCTTGGGCTTAGAAGTGGCTTGAGCCCTAATAGCATCACCCATGAACTTAGCCTTTTGAGGAGGAGGCTGGGGTGCATCTTCTTCTTCTTCATCCACTGCTGCATCAACATGAGGTTCAGCATACACAACTCTCTTCCTCTTGGAAGTTTTCTTCACTTTACTTGGAGCTGGCTCTTCCAAGTTTAGCTTCTTGGCAACAGCTGATTGCTTCACCTTACTGGTGCCTTTCTTCGACTGCTGCCCTTCGTGCTCTTTGGCAACAACTTTTCTCTTGGGCTTGGAGGTTACTTCCTCAGCAACGAAGTCAGAGTCCTCATCATCAGAATTTCTTTGCTTTCTGGTCCTGGTGGCTACAGGAGGCAAACCACTAGGGGTGCTCCTCTCACCATCATCACTAGGACTACTAGCCTCGGGACTAGTATCTGCCTCTGGGATCTCTGCAAATGGTGACTCAGACCTGTTCTGGCTGTCACTGGCATCTGACATGGCTGACAACCTGTGAAAAGATAAGGTATAGGCAGAGTAGAAGAGTTATCACAACTGCAGAGGTTTTTGCAAAAAAAATGAGTTCAAAACTTAGTTTTGAGTTTTCACAGAATGCATTTCGGTCAAACCGATATTCAGTTTCGGTGAATCCGAAGTGTATACAGAGGCTTATCACACCACTTTCGGTCAGACCGAAGTGGGTTTCGGTCCTACCGAAACACTAGGGTTTCACTGAGACTCTACATCGGTCACACCGATTTGCACGACTCGGTTAGACCGAAAGGTGCAGTGCAATGGCCAGAGGCCAAATCGGTCATTCCGAGTTTTCAAACTCGGTTTCACCGAGATGTATTCCGTGGAAACCTAAACCTAAGAATTTTGCTCGAAACTAAAATGATCTGATCTGATGTTAAGGAGGATTTCAAACGTGGCTAGATGCAGGGCAAACCAATCGTGCAAGAATCAGATGGGGAGCACGAGAGGGATCGAGACTCACCCTAACTTGGTGGAGTCCCTCTACGGCGGCAACGGCGCGGAGAAGAATACCGTTGACGGCGACGGAGACCTGCGGCGAGGGCGCACAGGCGACGACGGCGACGATCCGAAGACCAGGGCGACGACAGCAGGGGACTTGGGGGCGAAACGGTTTGAAGAATTAATCGCGCGCTGCCCTCAGTATATATATCCCCATGCTGTCGGTGGGACCGAGTTGAAAAACTCGGTGACACCGAGATGTATAACTGCTGTGCAGTTACGCATATCGGTCACGCCGAGATTTTGAACTCGGTTTCACCGAGATGAAACCTAGATCAGTCTAAGCGTTTCGGTTGGACCGAGTGGGAAAAGTTGGTCAGACCGAAATGGACTTAGAAGGTTTTGGAAGTCAGCCTTAGACGGATCGGTGGCTCCGAGTGCTCCTCACTCGGAGGGTCCGAAAATGACTTGTTCAAAGTTGTGATATGAGCATGAATAGAATTTGAGACAAGAAAGCATAGATAGCTAGGGAAGGTGCTTAGGCATTCTTGTCCATCCATTTGGCCAGAAACATCAAAACAATCAAAACAACAAATGGATGTCCTTGAATGGATAAAATCATGCATTCAACATGCTCACACAATAAGATAGCAAATGAAATATGTGTCAAACATGCACAACCAAACTCTAGCTACTAGCACACAATTTGTCGATGAGTAGGTCATCTATATATGAGTATATTGACTTAGGAGCCAAATGAGAACATTTGATCATAGGTCATACTCATCGTTTAAGCACAAGTGGGGTTACCACTTTTACATAAAGCATTGATGTGTTCACATCATTTGGAGATGCTTTAGCTCAATTTTTAGAGCAAAGCTCCCCCTAGATGTGAGAACCCCTTTTAAAGGGTCAAACTAACCTTGGGTTGTCGTAGAAGACTTCATGTAGATGTTGAAGATGTGGATGCTCAATGTTGATGTAGATCATCGAGAGTTGGGAGCTATCCTTTGGATTAGGGCACTTTCAATACCTACATGGGTTAGTCCCACAAGGAACAAACAAGAATATCCATAGACATAGATTGAAGTACACAAAAGATGATGTCCATGAAAGCAATGATTACCTTGTCCCTTGACTTACCAACAAGAGGGTTTGTGACTCCATGAACTAGTGCATGATGTGGAAGTTGATTGCACAAGTTCTTGCCAAAATGAATATGAGTGAAGTATGTTGGCGGAGTCACCCTCAAGAACCTTCTAGTTCTTCTTCTTTGGGATCCACATCATCTTGATGGGAATCCTTGGGGTTGTAGTTGAGCTTGACGAAGTAGAACTTGATGTGTCCTTGGGAACCCACTTGACCATGGCTTGAGGTGCTTCTATGAATGCATCAATCTCCTCTTGAAGCTTGTCCTTAGCCTTTAGCTTGTGGTCTTGTGGTGGAAGGTCATCTTGAGCTTGTTCCCCATTGGAAGAAGTAGGATCATACTTCTCCTTTTGAGAAACAAACTGTGGAGTAGGGTATTGACCTTCTTCCCACTCAACACCTTCGGCGTTGAACTTTCGCTCAAAACCAATCCCTTGATTCTTCCGGTGCCTTCCTTGTTTGCGAACAATTTCCTCAAAGTTCTTGCTTCCGGCAAGACTCTTGTAGACACCTTTCTCTATGATTTCCTTCAATAAGCTATTTTCTTGCTCAAGTGTAACTTGGCTTGAAACATTGTTAGTGGAATCAAGAGAACTACTAGAAGTAACAACATTAGATTTGACATTGTTATTGTTACTACTAGAGGAAGAATTTTTCTTATGCTTGTCATGCTTAGTCTTAATAGGTGGCAAGAAATTAGACAAGAGAAGACGTTTGGCAAGATATGAAGAACTCTTCTTTCGAAGATCGTCATTGATCGCTTTTAGAAACTCATGTTCTTGCTCTAGAGTGAGCTTCTCGAAGCGTAGCTTCTCATGAGATCTTAGGAGCTCTCTATGATCTTCTTGAGTTGTTTCATGAGCTAACTTAAGAGTGTTTAGTTCTTTAGTTAGACGCTCAATCTCCTTCATAGCATTGTCATTCGACTCTTCTCGACTATAAAGACTACTAGCATTTTCATCATTACTAAGCTCACTAGATTTATCATGCAAGAGCTCATCTTCACCAAGCAAGTCATCCTCATCACTATCAAAGTCAATGAATTCAGGGTGTGTTACCTTGGGGCCTTTAGCCATGAAGCATCTTCCAATTCCCTCATTTGGTGAATCAAATAAGTCGTAGGAGTTGGAGTTGGAGGATACGAGTGCAAGTCCGGCAACACCTTCATCTTGACTGTAGTCGGAGTCGGAGTGATAGCTTCCATCGGATTGATTGTCGGAGTCGGAGCCGGAGACCCATTCACCTACATGAGCTTGATGTCTTCTTCTTGTGTAGCTCCTTGATGACTTGTCTTTCCTCTCCGAATCCTTGCTTCTCCGAGAGGGTCTTCGTTCATAACGATCATCTCTACTCCTTCTCTCTCTCCGAGGTGACTCATCTCTTGCTCGTCTTCTTGGAGATTCTTCTCTTCTCTTGTGGGGAGCCGTACACTCATTTGAGAAGTGTCCGGGTCTTCCACAATTGTAGAAGTTTCGATCACGACTAGAAGATCTCTTTTGATCATATGATCTAGACTTTGAGCTTCTTTCTTTGCCTCTATTCTTGTAGAACTTGTTGAAGTTCTTAACCATTAGGCTTATCTCTTCATTGGAAATTAACTTGTCACTTGAGGTTGTGGGAGCATCACTTGTAGCCTTGTAAGCACCACTTGACTTGTTGTGAAGCTCTTCCTTATCCTTAAGTGTCATCTCATGAGCAACAATTCTTCCAATGACTTCAGTTGGCTTGAGAGTCTTGTAGTTTGGCATCATTTGGATCAAAGTGCACACGGTGTCATATTTTCCATCCAAAGCTCTTAGAATCTTCTTGATGATGAATCAGTCGGTCATTTCTTCGCTTCCTAAGTCGGCAATCTCATTTGTGATGAGAGCAAGCCTAGAGTACATTTCAGCGACTCCTTCACCATCCTTCATCTTGAACTTGTCAAGTTGACCTTGAAGAATATCTAGCTTTGATTCCTTCACAGATTCAGTACCTTCGTGCATTTCAACCAAAGTATCCCAAATCTCTTTAGCATTCTCAAGACGGATGATTTTGTTGAACTCCTCGGGACACAAGGCATTGAAGAGAATGTCACAAGCTTGAGCATTGTTTTGCAACATCCGCAACTCTTCCAGTGTAGCTTCGCGATCCGGAACTTTTCCTTCCTCGAAGAATTCACCTTGCATACCAACACAAATAATGCCCCATGCGGCTGGGTTATGACCAAGAATATGCATTTTCATTTTATGCTTCCAACTAGCAAAATTTGTACCATCAAAGTAAGGACCTCTACGATAATTACCCTCACTAGACGCCATACTCTCCTAGGTTGTGAAACCAAGCTTATGGAGTCCAATGCAATGGAAACCAAAACAATGGAGACCAAAGCTCTGATACCACTTGTAGGATCGAAAGTATGTCTAGAGGGGGGGGGGTGATTAGACTACTTGACAATATAAAAATTCTGCCTTTAGATCATGAAAAGTTTTTGACAGTTTCACAATTATGATCAATTCAAGTATCACCCTACACATGCAATTCTAGAGTGTAAGCAGCAGAAAGTAAATTGCACATGTAGTAAAGAGAGGTGGAGAAGATCAAACGCAATTTGGAGACAAGGAGATTTTTGTCGTGGTTCCGATAGGTGGTGCTATCGTACATCCACGTTGATGGAGACTTCAACCCACGGAGGGTAACGGCTGCGCGAGTCCACGGAGGGCTCCACCCACGAAGGGTCCACGAAGAAGCAACCTTGTCTATTCCATCATGGCCTACGCCCACGGAGGACTAGCCTTACTCGGGGTAGATCTTCACGAAGTAGGCGATCTCCTTGCCCTTACAAACTTCTTGGTTCAACTCCACATCTCGAAGACGGAGGCTCCCAAGCGACACCTAACCAATCTAGGAGGCACCACCCTCCAAAAGGTAATAGATGTGGTTGATGATGATGAACTCCTTGCTCTTGTGCTTCAAGTGATAATCTCCCCAACACTCAACTCTCCTCACTGATATGGCTGTGGTGGAAGAAAGGTTTGAGTGGAAAGCAACTTGGGAAGGCTAGAAATCAAGTTTCATATGGTAGGAATGGAGCAACTTGATCTCAACACAAGGGTAGGTAGTTCTCTTCTCAGAAAGTGTAAGGTAGGAGTGGTAGTACTTTCTGATGGCTCTCTCCACGAATGAAGAGGGGGTGGAGGGGTATATATAGCCTCCACACAAAATCCAACCGTTACACACATAATTGAACAATCTCGGTGAGACCGAAGTGAAAACTCGGTCAGACCGAAAGTTCAAATATAGTGAACGTTGGGGTTTTCGGTGGGACCGAAAATACCATCTCGGTGTGTCCGATATGAGTCAAAGATAGGAGCTTGCCATTTTCGGTGGAACCGAAATTAACAACTCGGATATTCCGATATGATGTCAAATGGTTACAGAAGGTTGGCAGTCCAGTTTCGGTGAGACCGAACTCAAAATCGGATAGACCGAAATTTCTAGGGTTTGGAAAATAGCTGAGGTGGTTCATCTCGGTGGGACTGAGTTGGAAGAATCGGTGTGTCCGAGATTACTTATGAGTGTGTTTAGTAGTGAAAGTTGCTGATAGTTAAAGGAGCTAAATCACTAAGCACTTGAGCAACCAGATCATCAACACAACCTCATCCCCTTTTAATAGTATTGGCTTTTCCTATGGACTCAATGTGATCTTTGATCACTAAACCAAAAATAGAGTCTTGAGCTTTTGCCAATGCTTGCCTTAGCATTTTGAGGGGTCCACTTCTTCAGACATATCCATACCCATATCATCGAACTTCTCTGAAATGATTCTCAAGTAACTATTAGTTCAATGATATATATGTTGTTATTAATTACCAAAACCACCCGGGGATTAGTTGCACTTTCACTAAGCAATTGACTATGTTACTAGACCGATAGCAAGTTTTATGTGGGAGAGGCCACTGCTAGCTTGTCATCCCTGACTTGGAATTATATGCACTTATGATTGGAACTATTAGCAAGCATCCGCAACTACTAACGTTCATTAAGGTAAAACCCAACCATAGCATTACGATATATTGGCCCCCCTTCAATCCCGTATGCATCAATTTCTACGCTAGGTTGAAGCTTCGGTCACTCCAATATGTAGTCCTATCAACATACAACTAACCCTATGGTGTGATCCACGCGCGCGCTCATATGATGGGCACCAAAGGATAGCAACATAACAACAAGGAAATTAAATCAATCAATCCAATTCACCAATCACCGATAGGACAACGAAAATCTACCCAGACATCATAGGATGGCAACACATCATTGGATAATAATATGAAGCATAAAGCACCATGTTCAAGTAGAGGGTACAGCGGGTTGCGGGAGAGTGGACCGCTGTAGATAGATGGGGGAAGGTGACAGAGATGTTGGTGAAGATGACGGAGGTGTTGGTGTAGATCGCTGTCACACGATGATGGCCCCGATGGCACTCCGGTACCACTGGAAGAGAGGGGGAGAGAGCCCCCCTCCTTCTTCTTCTTCCTTGACCTTCTCCCTAGGTAGGAGAAGGTGTCGGGGAAACTCATCGCCCACGAACACCTATGGGACCGGAGCCCCTTTTCGGTACGGCAAGGGGGCGAAGGATGCACGAAGAGCAGATCGAGGCGCGCACACGAGCAGTTTACCCAGGTTCGGGCCGCACGGATGCGTAAAACCCTACTCCTGCTTTGGTTTGTATTGCGTTCTTGGCTCGGGAGCTGGAAGAGCTACAGTGCGTATCGCTAGCCACACCGAGCGTGACAGTGATCAAAGATTGGAACCCCTTCTATGTTGCGCATGGGCCTCCTTTTATAGGTCAAAGGGGTCACCGACAGGCGGCAACGCAGTTGGGGGTAGAAATGTAAAAATGGTGGTAGTTGGAATAGTGTATGTATAGTGCTCTACACCTAACCCTGACGGCAGGGGACAAGGGCATTAAATGCCCGTCGCCGTCGCCCCAAACAGTGCAAAAAGCGTCCGTCAGGGCGTCTCCATTCGCCACGATGGTGGCCTCGTCATCGCAGCTCGCCACCGTGTACCCCAGGCTGCATAGCCTTCCGCCACGTGGGCCTGGAAGTGCCCCAGGGCGACGCGTGGGCGGATGAGCTGGAGCGCGGGTACCTAGTGGAAGTTTGCCGCGGCGAGCGCCTTGCCGCGGCTGCCATCTTGCCGCGCCCGGGAGCTTGTCGCTCTCAGGGCCTTGCCGGGACGCGTGGCGCGTCGCGGCAAGTCTCTTGAAAATGCCACGTTTGGCCTTCCCGGCAAGCTCCTCTTGCCAGGGTCTTGTGCAAAAGAAGTGGTCTTGAGCCTGGGGCGGCCTTCCCGGTAAGCTCCTCTTGCCGGGGCCTTGTCTCTTTAACTTGAATACTTTGTTCTTGAATGTCTCCAAAGGAAACACAGTGGGTCTTGTCGGACGCGCCGCAAGCCCTGCCACGGGACGATGCGACTGCCCGTGCACAAGTTTGGGATACTAAGGTACCCCTACTTTAGTACACCGACAGGAGCCCCCGGGCCTGGGCCACACACGGTGCCGAGCGCTGTTGGGCCAGGCCCAAAACAGTGCAGGGCACACGCGGCCCACGGCGCGCCGTACCCCACTCCATATCCACCGCGCCCCTCCCCAACAGCACGCGTCAATCGCGGCGTCGTGGGAGAGATCGTGGCTTGTTTCTTTAATGGGGAAAATGCGGAATGTCTCCTCCTCCCCCTTAAAAGCAGGGGAAGCAGGGGCAATTCTTTCCATTCGCTCGCTGCTTCTTCAACCTCCAGAAACCCCCGCCGCTCCCCTCCTCCTGAGGATTGAAAGAGAGCAGCGCTCCGCCCCCGTCCGCCGCTGCCAACACCCCCAGCGCCGTCGGCTTCCCTCGCCGTCCCTGCCATGGCCCCGAAGAGCGACAAGGCGAAGGCCGCGAAGACTGTCAAGGCGCTGCGGCTAGCGTCAATGCGGAAGACGATGGCGGTCTTTCCGCCACAGCTGAGCGCGGAGGAGCTGAAGGAAAATTTCTATCTCTTCTGGTCGAGGGAGACGAAAGCGCATCCACGCACCAAGGTACTCCCCATCGTGGCCTGCGACATGTTCCCGGGCGGATATGCCTTTTTTGCTCTGTTCTTCTATTGCGGACTCTGCCAGCCATATTCCGAATTCTTCTGCGATATCATGAATACCTACGGGTTTCATCTTCTTGACTTCACCCCAAACGCTGTCTTGACCATGGCCGTTTTCGCACATCTGTGCAAAAACTTCGTCGAAGTTTACCCCAATGTAGCCCTCTTCCGCCATTACTTCATTCCTTGAGTTGAGTCTGGGTCTCCTCTGTCTGGCGGGATCTCTTAGATCTTTAGGCTTCATAAGAAAGAGGCTTACTTGACGGGGGAGCTCCGCGGCAAGTGAGATGAGTGGAGGGCCAACTGGTGCTGGATCATGGAGGACGACCCACAGCAGTTCACTTCCCGGCGCCAAGTTGCAGTAGTGCACGGCAATGACTGGAGTGACCTGGCTCCTGAGGACGACAAGCTGAAGATAGCCACCACTAGGATTCTTCGCCTCCAGCAAGCCAAGCTCACTGTAGGTGCCGTCGGGGCAGACTTCCTTCGCCGCCGCATCGCTCCCTTGCAGGAGAGGAAAAGGCCTGCTTGGGAGTTTGATAACCCGGCAGACATCATGAGGTTGCGCCCGGGCCTCAACTATAATTTCACTGTCATGGAACTCAACGGGATGCTCCTAGTGCTATTCAAGTACGACCCCAAACATCCAGAGTGGTTCGCGCTGCCGCGGGGCGTAGTTCCGCTATGCAACAATTCGTCGCTCAGCGCTATCCGCGCGGCGATGCCGTGGTGTGACTCCCATGGGATTGACCCCACTTGGCGGGAGCCTTCTGACGAAGCCGTGCAAACGTTCTTCGACAACCTGGTGGAGCAACCAGTCAAGCCCGACGAGAAGAGGGGCCTCACCCGTGACACCACCGATGAGGAGATGGCATATATTGCCACCAGGTTGGAGGAGGCAGCTATAGCCAGGGCCACGGGAGAATTTGGATATACTGTGGAAGAGGCGGACGCAGCGGAGGCGGCAAGTTTGGCCGAGGAGGAAGAGTTCCTAAAAGTGGCAAAGCTTGCCGGGCAACCTCCTGGGACAAGCGAGGCCGCCGAGCAAGGCACAGAGTCGAGCGGGCCCGCCGAGCAGGGCGTCGGATCAAGCGATCCTGCTGAAGACTCAGGCGGGTCGCTGAACCTCGACTCCTCTTCTTCATCCTCGGGGAGCTCACCACCACCACAAAGTCCTCCGGTTGCGCCGAAAAAGCGCCTTCGCAAGGCCGCAGACGCGACGGTGCGGCAGACAACCCAGCAGCCGCAGCGCCGCCCGACACGCGCCACCACGACGAGCAAGGCCGCCAAGGGAGGGCCTCGCGCTTCAGCAGCGGCTGGAGGAGGGTCTTCCCGGGCCGGGGCCAACGCTCCTGCTGCCCCTCGGGCCTCGGCGACAACCGGAGCGGGGTCTTCTCAGACCGCCGTTCCTGCTCCCGCCAAGCGGCCGAGGGAGCCCACTCCTCCAGCTCCTCACGCCGGGACGCGTGAGGCGGACTTTGATTTTTCCGCGCTCAGTTCCGACGAGGATGAGGAAGAGTAAGTACTGGCAACTTCTTGTTTCCTTTGATTTTTGTTGCTCTTGTTTTGAATTTCCTTTGCCTGATTCTGATTTGGTCTGTCCTCCAGGACCCTGGCCCAGAGGGCGGCGAAGAGGGCCAAGATCTCGGTGGTCGATCTTGAGGATGAGCCCGTCGCCGCAGCAGGGGATGCGCCTACGACAAGCTTGTCGGACCAGGCAACTGCTCCTCAGAGCAGCCCCCAGCGTGAGTCTTCTATCTATTCTCCGCTCGTCGGTGCGCGCGCGCGGGGGCTTCTTGTCTTTGTTGACGCTTCGTTTGTTTTGTTGACTTGCGCAGAAGCAGAGCAGCAGCCTCAGGAGCGCCAAGAGGTTGCTCCCGACGAGCCGCACGTCTCGACCTCTCCGCCAAGGAGGAGCCCCCGGGCGAGGGAGGATACTCCGCCAAGGGCGAGTACTCCGCCAAGGGCGAGCACCCCGCCAAGGGCGAACACTCCGCCAAGGGAAGGCACCCCACCAAGGGAAGGCGCAAGCGGCCCTCCGCCGGCGGGAGCTACCAACACGCCGCCGAGGGAGAACTCCCCGGCAAGGAACCCCATCGAAGAGGAGGTCTGCGCAGGTAAAATCCTTGGACTTTTCTTTTTCTGAATTTCTCTTTTTGGATATTTGCTTGACTATTTTCCTTCTTCTTTTTCTTCTGTCAGATCCGTCCGTCGCAGAGCCGATGGAGACAGAGGCCACCACCGAGGAGGGCGCGCACGACAACACCGGCGACGTCGCAGCCGACGAAGGGGTGGCCGGTGCTAAAGAGCCTGCCGCCGAGGCTGCTGGCGTGGCAGCTGAGGGGGAATCCGGCAGTCGCACTGACGGCCCCGAGGCCGCAGGAGCGTCAGACGCTGCGCCGGCTGCCGACCCCTCTGCTGCCGCGGCTGAGCCCGGTGTCTATCTGGAGGCTGGCAATGGAGTCTTCATCCAGCTCCCGTGGGCGTCTACATCAAGGGCGCCCACGGAGGGAGAGGTCTTCGACGGGGAAGTCCTCGCCTCCGCCGGGCTGAAGTTCGTCGACGCGCCCGGCAGCAGTAGCGAGCCCGAGGAGGAGCGGCTTCTGCAGAGGCTTCTGGCCCTGTACCGCGCCAGGCAGGCCAAGTTGGAGTCCCGAGAGGCTCTGGCCGCCAAGGCGGGCACTGACTTAGAGAAGCGCGCCGAAGAGCTCCGGGCCGCCAACTAAGCAGCCCTCCGATCCTTGGCGGAGGAGCGGGAGGAGCTCGCCTAGGCGCATCAGGTGTTCATCCTTGAGAAGGCCGAAGCAGAGGAGCAGCAACGGCTCGCCGCCGAGGAGTTGTCCCGGCGAGAAGGCGAACTAACGCAGCGGAAGGTCGACCTCGACAGCCACGAGGATGACCTTGCCGCGCGCGAACAGTCTCTTGGCGGGGCTCTGCAGGAGGCGAAAGACGCTGCTGCAGCTGCTGAGACCGCCAAGAGAGACTTGGAGGAGAGGGTGGCACAACTGGAGGTCCACTTGAAGACGAGCGAAGAGAAGGTTGCTGCGCTTGCGTCGGAGAGGGAGAAGGACGCCCACAGTCACTCCGAGCTGCAGGTCCGCCTCTCCGACAAGGGCAAGGAGCTTGCCGTCGCCAAGGACTCCATCGCCGATCTGGAGTTGAAACTTTCCACCCTCACCGCATCGCTCGACGGTGCCAGAGAGCGGGAGACGAAGCTGAAGGAGGATCTCAGGGAAGAGAGGGCACTGTTGGAGAGTGCCGCTATCTCCCAAAACAACTTCAGGCTGACGGTGGAGCAATGGACCGAGGGGCTTGTCGCCGCCGCCGCTGATATTGACCAGGAGTTGGCGGGGCTGGGGACGGAGCACCTCGGGTACTCCACCGACGAGAATCTCCCTCACATCGCCAAGCTAAGCTTGTTCTTCAGGGGAGTGGCGCCGGCCCTCCAGCAGCTCCGGGAAAGGATCCCCACGCAGCTAGCGAACGAGGCGCGCAGACTCTGCACGGGCGTCTTGGAGAAGGTGCTGATGAAGATAGTCTTCCGCAACCCGGGACTCAACCTTAACAACGTCCTCAGGACCTTGCCGCCCGACGCCCACCAGGAGACGCTCAAGGCCCTTGTCGCACCTATCGTGGCCAAGGTGGGCAAGATCAAGAGAGTCAAGGGCGACCGTGCAGATTAGGCTATCTTTCCTTCTGTTCCCTTTGTCGCTGCCAATCATGTTATGAACAATAGTCTATTAGAACAGCGACAAGTCATTTTGTAACATAACTTTATTTTGGGTAGTTAATGCAGTGTTATTTCCTTTACTTGACTTCTTCGCTTTGTATGCTTTTACCCTACGCTTTTAGGGAACTTGCCGGCGAAGGGACCCTTGCCGCGAGCGCTGAGTGCGGAACTTCAGCAGCCTGCTAGCAGTGCCGTTGCCGACAAGAAACCTCGTCGCAGCTAGTCGCAGCACACTTATATTGTTGAGCGAACTCGAAAACGAAGTAAGGGCGCGACATTTGTCGCAGCACGCTTAAGCCGTTGAGCATGCTCGAAACAAAATAAGGGCGCGGCTAGCCACGAGTTGGTTCCTCCGCGCACAGGTTTTCCATACAAAGTGCGGCCGTTCAAGGAAAATAACTTAAAAATTTAAAAATTTGATTGCTCAAACTTTGGCAACTTAGCTTTTGTATTGTCTGCTTCCCGGCAAGGCGAGGCTTTCTTGAACGGCACTTGGTTCATACCACTGTCTCCTTCCCCCCCGGCAAACTTGTGCGTGAGGAAGACTTCTTCTGTTTGAGAGAAAAGAAAAGGGAGGAAACATATACATGGAGCCTTGCGGCTCGTTATTGCTTACCGGGGATGCGTGCTCCACAAGGTGTCATATAGTATATGCAAGAAAAACGAAGAGGCATGGAACGACAGGCTGTGCAAGGCACATAAGTTTTACTAATGCACGGGGTCTGTGCCCGGCTTTGTACAAAGGTTTACATGCAACAGCGGCAAGACTTGTACAAAAAGGTGGTTCCCGGAGCGGGTCACGGCAACCGCGCCTTATGGGTAAAACTTGTGAAGGTGCTCAATGTTCCAGGAGTTGCTCACCGGTAAGCCCTCTTCGGTCTCAAGGCGGACAGCGCCGGGCCTTGTGACTTGTCTCACCCGATAAGGGCCTTCCCACTTCGGCATCAACTTGTTGGAATTCTTGGCGGACTGAACGCGCCGAAGAACAAGGTCGCCTTCCTCGAGACTTCTGGCTTTAACTCTGCGGCTATGGTAGCGGCGCAAAGCTTGCTGGTATCGAGCAGCTCATACAGCAGCCTGAAGACGGGCCTCCTCAAGGAGCAGAGCGTCATCTTACCGCAGCTGCTCTTGCTCGAGCTCATCGTAAGCGAGCACTCGAGGCGACCCGTATACGAGTTCCGTGGGGAGAACTGCCTCTGCTCCATAGACAAGAGCAAAGGGTGTTTGTCCAGTGGCTCGATTTGGCGTCGTTCTGATCGACCAAAGAACCACTGGCAGCTCCTCGATCCAGTTTCTTCCGCACTTGCGCAGCCTATCGAAAGTTCTTGTCTTGAGCCCGCGCAGCACTTCAGCGTTTGCCCTCTCTGCTTGACCGTTGCTTCTCGGGTGAGCAACAGAAGCGAAGCAGACCTTGGCGCCAAGATCTTGGACGTATTGCATGAAGGTGCGACTGGTGAATTGTGTGCCGTTGTCGGTGATGATCCTGTTAGGGATCCCTAAACGGCAAACAACCGACCTGAAGAACTTGACTGCTGACTGTGCGGTCACCTTCCTCACTGGTTCCACTTCTGGCCACTTTGTGAACTTTGAAGGAAATATGCCCTAGAGGCAATAATGAAGATGTTATTTGTATTTCCTTATATCATGATAAATGTCTTTTATTCATGCTAGAATTGTATTAACCGGAAACTTAGTACATGTGTGGATACATAGACAAAACAGTATGTCCCTAGTATGCCTCTACTAGACTAGCTCATTGATCAAAGATGGTTATGTTTCCTAGCCATAGACATGAGTTGTCATTTCATCAACGAGATCACATCATTAGGAGAATGATGTGATGGACAAGACCCATCCGTTAGCATAGCACTATGATCGTTTAGTTTTACTGCTATTGCTTTCTTCATGACTTATACATGTTCCTATGACTATGAGATTATGCAACTCCCGAATACCGTAGGAACACCTTGTGTGCTATCAAACGTCACAACGTAACTGGGTGATCATAAAGATGCTCTACAGGTGTCTCCGAAAGTATTCGTGGTGTTGGCATAGATCAAGATTAGGATTTGTCACTCCGAGTGTCGGAGAGGTATCTCTGGGCCCTCTCGGTAACACACATCACAATAAGCCTTGCAAGCAAAAGACTAATGAGTTAGTCACAAGATGATGTGTTACGGAACGAGTAAAGAGACTTGCCGGTAACGAGATTGAACTAGGTATGGAGATACCGACGATTGAATCTCGGACAAGTAACATACCGATGACAAAAGGAACAACGTATGTTGTTATGCGGTTCTGACCGATAAAAGATCTTCGTAGAATATGTAGGAGCCAATATGAACATCCAGGTTCCGCTATTGGTTATTGACCGGAGATGAGTCTCGGTCATGTCTACATAGTTCTCGAACCCGTAGGGTCCGCACGCTTAACGTTTGATGACGATCGGTATTATGAGTTTATGAGTTTTGATGTACCGAAGGTAGTTCGGAGTCCCGGATGAGATCACGGACATGACGAGGAGTCTCGGAATGTCCGAGACATAAAGATTGATATATTGGACGACTATATTCGGACACCGGAAGTGTTCCGGAAAAGTTTCGGATTTAACGGGATTACCGGAGGGGGTTACCGGAACCCCCTACGAGGGGGGATGGTCCATAGTGGGCCTTAAGGGAAAGAGAGAGGCAGCCCATAGGGGCTGGCCGGCGCCCCACCTAGGGTTCCTAGTTGGAGTAGGATTGGGGGGCGCCACCTCTCCCTCTTTTCCTTTCCCTCTCTTCCTTCTTTGGTGGTTCCTACTAGGAATAGGATTGCAATCCTATTCCTAGTAGGATTGCACCCCTAGCCGCACCAAACAAGGGCCGGCCGGCCTCCCCCCTTGCTCCTTTATATACGGGGGCAGGGGAGCACCCAAAGACACACAAGTTGAATTGTTCCAGCCGTGTGCGGTGCCCCCCTCCACAGAAACACACCTCGGTCATACCGTCGCGGTGCTTAGGCGAAGCCCTGCGCCGGTGAATACGTCATATCCGTCACCACGCCGTCGTGCTGACGAAACTCTCCCGTGAAGCTCAACTGGATCAAGAGCTCGTGAGACGTCATCAAGCTGAACGTGTGCTGAACGCGGAGGTGCCGTACGTTCGGTGCTTGATCGGTTGAATCGCGAAGAAGTTCGACTACATCAACCGCGTCACTTGACGCTTCCGCTTCCGGTCTACGAGGGTACGTAGACACACTCTTCCCTCTCGTTGCTATGCATCTGGTAGATAGATCTTGCGTGATTGTAGGAAAATTTTAAAATACTACGTTCCCCAACAGTGGCATCATGAGCCAGGTCTATGTGTAGATGATATGCACGAGTAGAACACAATGAGTTGTGGGCGATACTAGTCATACTGCTTACCAGCATGTCATACTTTGCTTCGGCGGTATTGTGAGATGAAGCGACCCGGACCGACATTACGCGTACGCTTACGCGAGACTGGTTTCACCGTTACGAGCACTCGTTGCTTAAAGGTGACTTGCGGGTGTCTGTCTCTCTCACTTTAGCTGAATCAAGTGTGGCTACGCCCGGTCCTTGTGAAGGTTAAAACAGCACATACTTGACGAAACATCGTTGTGGTTTTGTATGCGTAGGTAAGAACGGTTCTTGCTAAACCCGTAGCAGCCACGTAAAACTTGCAACAACAAAGTAGAGGACGTCTAACTTGTTTTTGCAGGGCATGTTGTGATGTGATATGGTCAAGACATGATGAGTTATACGGTTTTGTATGAGATGATCATGTTTTGTAATGTTATCGGCAACTGGCAGGAGCCATATGGTTGTCGCTTTATTGTATGAAATGCAATCGCCATGTAATTGCTTTACTTTATCACTAAGCGGTAGCGATAGTCGTAGAAGCAATAGTTGGCGAGACGACAACGATGCTATGATGGAGATCAAGGTGTCACGCCGGTGACGAAGGTGATCATGACGGTGCTTTGGAGATGGAGATCAAAAGCACAAGATGATGATGGCCATATCATGTCACATATTTTGATTGCATGTGATGTTTATCTTATTATGCTTCTTATTTTGCTTAGAACGACGGTAGCATTATAAGATGATCCCTTACTAAATTTCAAGGTATAAGTGTTCTCCCTGTGTATGCACCGTTGCGAAAGTTCGTCGTGCCGAGACACCACGTGATGATCGGGTGTGATAAGCTCTACGTTCAAATACAACGGGTGTAAGCCAGTTTTGCACACGCAGAATACTCGGGTTAAACTTGACGAGCCTAGCATATGCAGATATGGCCTCGGAACACTGGAGACCGAAAGGTCGAGCGTGAATCATATAGTAGATATGATCAACATAAGATGTTCACCATTGAAACTACTCCATCTCACGTGATGATCGGACATGGTTTAGTTGATTTGGATCACGTGATCATTTAGATGACCGGAGGGATGTCTATCTAAGTGGGAGTTCTTTAATTAATATGATTAAATTGAACTTTAACTTATCATGAACTTAGTCCTGATAGTTTTTGCATATCTATGTTGTTGTAGATCAATGGCCCGTGCTACCGTTCCTTTGAATTTTAATGCATTCCTAGAGAAAGCTAAGTTGAAAGATGATGGTAGCAATTACACGGACTGGGTCCATAACCTGAGGATTATCCTCATTGCTGCACAGAAGAATTATGTCCTTGAAGCACCGCTAGGTGACAAGCCCCCGCCCGCTAATGTGGACGCTTTGAACGTCTGGCAATCGCGGTCTGATGACTACACGATAGTTCAGTGTGCCATGCTTTACGGCTTAGAACCGGGACTTCAACGACGTTTTGAACGTCATGGACCATATGAGATGTTCCAGGAGTTGAAGTTGATATTTCAAGCAAATGCCCGAATTGAGAAATATGAGATTTCCAATAAGTTCTACAGCTGCAAGATGGAGGAGAATAGTTCTATCAGTGAACACTTGCTCAGAATGTCTGGGTACTACAATCATATGACTCAACTTGGTTGCAAAGTTGACGAGGATAGTGTTATTGATAGAGTTCTTCAATCACAGCCACCAAGCTATAAAGGCTTTGTGATGAACTATAATATGCAAGGGATGCAAAAGACAATTCCCGAGCTCTTCGCTATGCTCAAGGCTGCGGAGGTAGAAATCAAAAAGGAGCATCAAGTGTTGATGGTTAACAAGACCACTAGTTTCAAGAAAAAGGGCAAGGGAAAGAAGGGGAACTTCAAGAAGAATAGCAAGACAGTTGCTACTCCCATGAAGAAACCCAAGTCTGGAGCCAAGCCTGAAACTGAGTGCTTCTACTGCAAGGGGACTGGACACTGGAAGCGGAACTGCCCCAAGTATTTGTCGGATAAGAAGGATGGCAAGGTGAACAAAGGTATATGTGATATACATGTTATTGATGTGTACCTTACTAATGCTCGTAGTAGTACCTGGGTATTTGATACCGGTTCGGTTGCTAATATTTGTAACTCGAAACAGGGACTATGGATTAAACAAAGATTGGCTAAGGACGAGGTGACGATGCGCGTGGGAAACGGTTCCAAAGTCGATGTGATCGCCATCGGCACGCTACCTCTACATCTACCTTCGGGATTAGTTTTAGACCTAAATAATTGTTATTTGGTGCCAGCGTTGAGCATGAACATTATATCGGGATCTTGTTTGTTGCGAGACGGTTATTCATTTAAATCAGAGAATAATGGTTGTTCTATTTTTATGAATAATATCTTTTATGGTCATGCACCCTCAAAGAGTGGTCTATTCTTATTGGATCTCAATTGTAGTGATACACATATTCATAATATTAAAACCAAAAGATGCAAGGTTAATAATGATAGTGCAAATTATTTGTGGCACTGCCGTTTAGGTCATATTGGTGTAAAACGCATGAAGAAACTCCATAGTGATGGACTTTTGGAATCACTTGATTATGAATCACTTGGTGCTTGCGAACCATGCCTCATGGGCAAGATGACTAAAACTCCGTTCTTCGGAACTATGGAGCGAGCAACAGATTTGTTGGAAATCATACATACTGATGTATGTGGACCAATGAGTGTTGAAGCATGCGGCGGGTATCGTTATTTTCTGACCTTCACTGATGATTTGAGCAGATATGGGTATATCTACTTAATGAAGCACAAGTCTGAAACATTTGAAAAGTTCAAAGAATTTCAGAGTGAAGTAGAGAATCATCGTAACAAGAAAATAAAGTTTCTACGATCTGATCGTGGAGGAGAATATTTGAGTTACGAGTTTGGTCTTCATTTGAAACAATGTGGAATAGTTTCACAACTCACGCCACCCGGAACACCATAGCGTAATGGTGTGTCTGAACGTTGTAACCGTACTTTATTGGATATGGTACGATCTATGATGTCTCTTACCGATTTACCACTATCATTTTGGGGTTATGCTTTAGAGACAGCTGCATTCACGTTAAATAGGGCACCATCTATATCCGTTGATACGACACCTTATCAACTATGGTTTGGCAAGAAACCAAAGTTGTCGTTTCTTAAAGTTTGGGGCTGCGATGCTTATGTGAAAAAGCTTCAACCTAATAAGCTCGAACCCAAGTTGGAGAAATGTGTCTTCATAGGATACCCAAAAGAGACTGTTGGGTACACCTTCTATCACAGATCCGAAGGCAAGATATTCGTTGCTAAGAATGGATCCTTTCTAGAGAAGGAGTTTCTTTCGAAAGAAGTGAGTGGGAGGAAAGTAGAACTTGATGAGGTAATTGTACCTTCTCCCGGATTGGAAAGTAGTACATCACAGAAAATTGTTCCAGTGATTCCTACACCAATCAGTGAGGAAGTTAATGATGATGATCATGAAACTTCGGATCAAGTTTCTGCTGAACGTCGTAGATCAACCAGAATACGTTCCGCACCAGAGTGGTACGGCAACCCAGTTCTGGAAATCATGTTACTAGACCATGATGAACCTACAAACTATGAGGAAGCAATGATGAGCCCAGATTCCGAAAAATGGCTTGAGGCCATGAAATCTGAGATGGGATCCATGTATGAGAACAAAGTGTGGACTTTGGTTGACTTGCCCGATGATCGGCAGGCCATCGAAAATAAATGGATCTTCAAGAGGAAGACCGAAGCAGACGGTAATGTTACTGTTTACAAAGCTCGACTTGTTGCGAAAGGGTTTCGACAAGTTCAAGGAGTTGACTACGATGAGACTTTCTCACCTGTAGCGATGCTTAAGTCTGTCCGAATCATGTTAGCAATTACCGCATTTTATGATTATGAAATCTGGCAAATGGATGTCAAAACTGCATTCCTGAATGGATATCTCAAAGAAGAGTTGTATATGATGCAACCAGAAGGTTTTGTCGATCCAAAAGGTGCTAACAAAGTATGCAAGCTCCAGCGATCCATCTATGGACTGGTGCAAGCATCTTGGAGTTGGAATATACGCTTTGATGAGGTGATCAAAGCATATGGATTTATACAAACTTTTGGAGAAGCCTGTATTTACAAGAAAGTGAGTGGGAGCTCTGTAGCATTTCTAATATTATATGTGGATGACATATTGTTGATTGGAAATGATATAGAATTTCTGGATAGCATAAAAGGATACTTGAATAAGAGTTTTTCAATGAAAGACCTCGGTGAAGCTGCTTATATATTAGGCATCAAGATCTATAGAGATAGATCAAGACGCTTAATTGGACTTTCACAAAGCACATACCTTGATAAGATTTTGAAGAAGTTCAAAATGGATCAGTCAAAGAAAGGGTTCTTGCCTGTATTACAAGGTATGAAGTTGAGTAAGACTCAATGCCCGACCACTGCAGAAGATAGAGAGAAAATGAAAGTCATTCCCTATGCCTCAGCCATAGGATCTATCATGTATGCAATGCTGTGTACCAGACCTGATGTGTGCCTTGCAATAAGTCTAGCAGGGAGGTACCAAAGTAATCCAGGAGTGGATCACTGGACAGCGGTCAAGAACATCCTGAAGTATCTGAAAAGGACAAAGGATATGTTTCTCGTGTATGGAGGTGACAAAGAGCTCGTCGTAAACGGTTACGTCGATTCTAGCTTTGACACTGATCCGGATGACTCTAAGTCACAAACCGGATATGTATTTTTATTGAACGGTGGAGCTGTCAGTTGGTGCAGTTCCAAGCAGAGCGTCGTGGCGGGATCTACGTGTGAAGCGGAATACATAGCTGCTTTGGAAGCAGCAAATGAAGGAGTCTGGATGAAGGAGTTCATATCAGATCTAGGTGTAATGCCTAGTGCATCGGGTCCACTGAAAATCTTTTGTGACAACACTGGAGCAATAGCCTTGGCGAAGGAATCTAGGTTTCACAAGAGAACAAAGCACATCAAAAGACGCTTCAATTCCATCCGCGATCTAGTCAAGGAGGGAGACATAGAGATTTGTAAAATACATACGGATCTGAATGTTGCAGACCCGTTGACTAAGCCTCTTCCACGGGCAAAACATGATCAGCACCAGGACTCCATGGGTGTGAGGATCATCACTTTGTAATCTAGATTATTGACTCTAGTTCAAGTGGGAGACTGAAGGAAATATTCCCTAGAGGCAATAATGAAGATGTTATTTGTATTTCCTTATATCATGATAAATGTCTTTTATTCATGCTAGAATTGTATTAACCGAAAACTTAGTACATGTGTGGATACATAGACAAAACAGTATGTCCCTAGTATGCCTCTACTAGACTAGCTCATTGATCAAAGATGGTTATGTTTCCTAGCCATAGACATGAGTTGTCATTTGATCAACGAGATCACATCATTAGGAGAATGATGTGATGGACAAGACCCATCCGTTAGCATAGCACTATGATCGTTTAGTTTTACTGCTATTGCTTTCTTCATGACTTATACATGTTCCTATGACTATGAGATTATGCAACTCCCGAATACCGTAGGAACACCTTGTGTGCTATCAAACGTCACAACGTAACTGGGTGATCATAAAGATGCTCTACAGGTGTCTCCGAAAGTATTCGTGGTGTTGGCATAGATCAAGATTAGGATTTGTCACTCCGAGTGTCGGAGAGGTATCTTTGGGCCCTCTCGGTAACACACATCATAATAAGCCTTGCAAGCAAAAGACTAATGAGTTAGTCACGAGATGATGTGTTACGGAACGAGTAAAGAGACTTGCCGGTAAACGAGATTGAACTAGGTATAAAGATACCGACGATCGAATCTCGGGCAAGTAACATACCGTTTGACAAAAGGAACAACGTATGTTGTTATGCGGTTCTGACCGATAAAAGATCTTCGTAGAATATGTAGGAGCCAATATGAACATCCAGGTTCCGCTATTGGTTATTGACCGGAGATGAGTCTCGGTCATGTCTACATAGTTCTCGAACCCGTAGGGTCCGCACGCTTAACGTTTGATGACGATCGGTATTATGAGTTTTTGAGTATTGATGTACCGAAGGTAGTTCGGAGTCCCGGATGAGATCACAGACATGACGAGGAGTCTCGGAATGTCCGAGACATAAAGATTGATATATTGGACGGCTATATTCGGACACCGGAAGTATACCAGAAAAGTTTCGGATTTATCGGGAATGCCGGAGGGGGTTACCGGAACCCCCTACGAGAGGGGTGTTGGGGAACGTTGCATGGGAAACAAAAATTTTCCTACGCTCACCAAGATCAATCTAGGAGATGCATCTACGAGGGAAGAGTCGGATCCACATACCCTTGTAGATCGCTAAGCGGAAGCGTTGCTAGAACGCGGTTGATGGAGTCGTACTCGCGGCGATTCAAATCGCGGAAGATCCGATCTAGCGCCGAACGGACGGCGCCTCCGCGTTCAACACACGTGCAGCCCGGTGACGTCTCCCACGCCTTGATCCAGCAAGGAGAGAGGGAGAGGTTGGGGAAGACTCCATCCAACAGCAGCACGACGGCGTGGTGGTGGTGGAGGAGCGCGGGACTCCAGCAGGGCTTCGCCAAGCGCTGCAAGAGACGAGGAGGGAGAGGGGTAGGGCTGCACCAAGAGGGAGACGTTCTCGTGTGTCTAGCAGCCCCAAAACCTCACATATATATAGGGGGAAGGGAGGGCTGCGCCCCCTTTAGGGTTTCCCACCCCTAGGGGTGCGGCCAGCCCTAGAAAACCCATCTAGGGTGCGGCCAAGGGGGGGAGAGAGAGGGGGCGCCCTAGGATGGGCCTTAAGGCCCATCTGGACCTAGGGTTTGCCCTCCTCCACTCTCCATGCGCCTAGGGACTTGGTGGGGGGGCGCACCAGCCCCCTTGGGGCTGGTCCCCTCCCACACTTAGCCCACGCAGCCTTCTGGGGCTGGTGGCCCCACCTGGTGGACCCCCGGGACCCTCCCGGTGGTCCCGGTACATTACCGATATCGCCCGAAACTTTTCCGGTGACCAAAACAGGACTTCCCATATATGAATCTTTACCTCCGGACCATTCCGGAACTCCTCGTGACGTCCGGGATCTCATCCGGGACTCCGAACAACATTCGGTAACCGCGTACATACTTTCCCTATAACCCTAGCGTCATCGAACCTTAAGTGTGTAGACCCTACGGGCTCGGGAATCATGTAGACATGACCGAGACAACTCTCCGGCCAATAACCAACAGCGGGATCTGGATACCCATGTTGGCTCCCACATGTTCCACGATGATCTCATCGGATGAACCACGATGTTAAGGATTCAATCAATCCCGTATACGATTCCCTTTGTCTATCGGTATAGCACTTGCCCGAGATTCGATCATCGGTATACCGATACCTTGCTCAATCTCGTTACCGGCAAGTCTCTTTACTCGTTCCGTAACACATCATCCCGTGATCAACTCCTTGATCACATATTGTGCACATTATGATGATGTCCTACCGAGTGGGCCCAGAGATACCTCTCCGTCATACGGAGTGACAAATCCCAGTCTCGATTCGTGCCAACCCAACAGACACTTTCGGAGATACCTGTTGTGCACCTTTATAGCCACCCAGTTACGTTGTGACGTTTGGTACACCCAAAGCATTCCTACGGTATCTGGGAGTTGCACAATCTCATGGTCTAAGGAAAAGATACTTGACATATAGAAAAGCTTTAGCATACGAACTACACGATATGTGCTAGGCTTAGGATTGGGTCTTGTCCATCACATCATTCTCCTAATGATGTGATCCCGTTATCAACGACATCCAATGTCCATGGTCAGGAAACCGTAACCATCTATTGATCAACGAGCTAGTCATCTAGAGGCTTACTAGGGACACGGTGTTTGTCTATGTATCCACACATGTATCTGAGTTTCCTTTCAATACAATTCTAGCATGGATAATAAACGATTATCGTGAACAAGGAAATATAATAATAACCAATTTATTATTGCCTCTAGGGCATATTTCCAACAAATACATACGGATCTGAATGTTGCAGACCCATTGACTAAGCCTCTTCCACGGGCAAAACATGATCAGCACCAAGACTCCATGGGTGTGAGGATCATCACTTTGTAATCTAGATTATTGACTCTAGTTCAAGTGGGAGACTGAAGGAAATATGCCCTAGAGGCAATAATAAAGATGTTATTTGTATTTCCTTATATCATGATAAATGTCTTTTATTCATGCTAGAATTGTATTAACCGGAAACTTAGTACATGTGTGGATACATAGACAAAACAGTATGTCCCTAGTATGCCTCTACTAGTCTAGCTCATTGATCAAAGATGGTTATGTTTCCTAGCCATAGACATGAGTTGTCATTTGATCAACGGGATCACATCATTAGGAGAATGATGTGATGGACAAGACCCATCCGTTAGCATAGCACTATGATCGTTTAGTTTAACTGCTATTGCTTTCTTCATGACTTATACATGTTCCTATGACTATGAGATTATGCAACTCCCGAATACCGTAGGAACACCTTGTGTGCTATCAAACGTCACAACGTAACTGGGTGATCATAAAGATGCTCTACAGGTGTCTCCGAAAGTATTCGTGGTGTTGGCATAGATCAAGATTAGGATTTGTCACTCCGAGTGTCGGAGAGGTATCTCTGGGCCCTCTCGGTAACACACATCACAATAAGCCTTGCAAGCAAAAGACTAATGAGTTAGTCACAAGATGATGTGTTACGGAACGAGTAAAGAGACTTGCCGGTAACGAGATTGAACTAGGTATGGAGATACCGACGATTGAATCTCGGACAAGTAACATACCGATGACAAAAGGAACAACGTATGTTGTTATGCGGTTCTGACCGATAAAAGATCTTCGTAGAATATGTAGGAGCCAATATGAACATCCAGGTTCCGCTATTGGTTATTGACCGGAGATGAGTCTCGGTCATGTCTACATAGTTCTCGAACCCGTAGGGTCCGCACGCTTAACGTTTGATGACGACCGGTATTATGAGTTTATGAGTTTTGATGTACCGAAGGTAGTTCGGAGTCCCGGATGAGATCACGGACATAACGAGGAGTCTCGGAATGTCCGAGACATAAAGATTGATATATTGGACGACTATATTCGGACACCGGAAGTGTTCCGGAAAAGTTTCGGATTTAACGGGATTACCGGAGGGGGTTACCGGAACCCCCTACGAGGGGGGATGGTCCATAGTGGGCCTTAAGGGAAAGAGAGAGGCAGCCCATAGGGGCTGGCCGGCGCCCCACCTAGGGTTCCTAGTTGGAGTAGGATTGGGGGGCGCCACCTCTCCCTCTTTTCCTTTCCCTCTCTTCCTTCTTTGGTGGTTCCTACTAGGAATAGGATTGCAATCCTATTCCTAGTAGGATTGCACCCCTAGCCGCACCAAACAAGGGCCGGCCGGCCTCCCCCCTTGCTCCTTTATATACGGGGGCAGGGGAGCACCCAAAGACACACAAGTTGAATTGTTCCAGCCGTGTGCGGTGCCCCCCTCCACAGAAACACACCTCGGTCATACCGTCGCGGTGCTTAGGCGAAGCCCTGCGCCGGTGAATACGTCATATCCGTCACCACGCCATCGTGCTGACGAAACTCTCCCATGAAGCTCAACTGGATCAAGAGCTCGTGAGACGTCATCAAGCTGAACGTGTGCTGAACGCGGAGGTGCCATACGTTCGGTGCTTGATCGGTTGAATCGCGAAGAAGTTCGACTACATCAACCGCGTCACTTGACGCTTCCGCTTCCGGTCTACGAGGGTACGTAGACACAATCTTCCCTCTTGTTGCTATGCATCTGGTAGATAGATCTTGCATGATCGTAGGAAAATTTTAAAATACTACGTTCCCCAACAAACTTGTCGATGGCGACGTACAAGAATTCAAAGCCCCCGGTTGCGCGGGGAAAGGGGCCGAGGATGTCGAGCCCCCAGACCGAAAATGGCCAGGACAAAGGGATCGTCTGGAGAGCTTGAGCTGGTTGGTGTATCTGCTTCGAATGGAACTGGCACGCTTCACACTTGGTTACTTGTGCAGTTGCATCTTGGAGGGCTGTCGGCCAAAAGAAACCTTGCCGGAAAGCTTTTCCGACAAGTGCTCTCGCGCCAATGTGGTGACCACATATGCCTCCATGTATCTCTGCCAATAGCTTCTGTCCATCTTCCCGGGGAATACACTTCAATTTCACACCGTTGAGTCTTCTTCTGCACAGTGTGTTGTCGACGAACTGGTACATACTTGACTGCCGGGTTACTTTTTCCGCTTCTTCTTGATCTTCGGGAAGTTCTCCTGTTTGGAGAAAATGGATGATCTGCTGCGCCCATGCTGGAGCTTGCGGCTCGACAACAAGGGCTAAAGGCACATCTGCCGCTGCGGGAACACCTGCTTCTACAGCGAGAACATGTGTCTTGGCCGGAGCTTGATGTCCCCCGGCAAGCTTGCCGGAGCAAAATTTGTCGGGAGCGTCTGCTTCGACTGTACAAACCCTAGGGCTTGCAGGAGCAGATTGCTCCTCAGCGTTTTCGGTGTTGATCTTGGGGACTTTCTTGGCAGCGGCTTCTGGAAGCTCAGCCGGAAAGTAGTCGCCAGAGACCAACTTCCTCTTCTTGCTCTATTCAGTTGATGGTGCCACTGATGGTTGAGTTAGCTTGAGCACAAAGATTCCTGGTTCCACAGGTAGCTTTAGTGCGGCACACTTTGACAGGCCATCTGCGATGTCATTCTGAGCTCTTCGAATGTGCTCCATCTGTAGGCCTTCAAAGTGTTCTTCAAGTTTTCTCACTTCGTCGACGTAGGCTTCCATCAACGAACTCTGGTAGTTCTTGTTTACTTGGAAGACGACAAGCTGCGAGTCCCCCCTCACAATCAACTTCTTGATCCCAAGGTCTGCTGCGATCCTGAGACCGGCAAGCAAACCCTCATATTCTACAGTATTGTTTGTTGCTTGCTCCTTGGGAAAGTGCATCTAGACCACGTACTTGAGGTGCTCTCCGGTGGGTGCGACAAGCAGCACACCGGCACCGGCGCCTTGCAGCGAGAAGGCACCATCAAAGTACATTATCCATTCTTTGCTTGCTTCCTTGACGGGGATGCTCATCTCTGGAATCTCTTCGTCCGGCGTTGGCATCCACTCTGCTATAAATTCCGCCAATGCTCTGCTCTGAATAGTTGAAGTACTTTCAAACTTGAGGCCAAATCTTGACAGCTCCAGTGCCCACTCGACAATCCTGCATGTTGCTTCTGGATTTTGCTGTATCCTCTTCAGCGGAAAGCGAGTGACCACTGTTATCTCATGTGCTTGGAAGTAATGGCGCAGCTTTCTCGAGGCCATGAGGAGGCCGAAAAGCAGCTTCTGCACCCCAGAGTATCTTGACCTAGCCCCCTGGAGAAGGGAGCTAACAAAATAAACTGGGCGCTGCACCATCTTCTTTCGCACCTCTTCTTGTATCTGCGAAGACCCATCCTTGTCGGGGCCAGAGCTTGTCGGGGAAGCCCCCTGCTTGTCGCTGGATGTGCTTGCCGGGGCTGTGGGTTCCTCATCTGCCTCCCTTTACGCTACCAACGCAGCACTAACCACTTGATTGGTTGCTGCTAAGTACAGCAGCAACTTCTCTTGGGGCTTAGGTGCGACAAGTATTGGAGTGGAGAACAGGTACCTCTTCAAGTCTTGTAGCGCTGCGTCCGCCTCCGGAGTCCATTTCATTGGACCTGCCTTTTTCAAAATTTTGAAAAACGGCAGGGCGCGTTCTGTGGACTTAGAAATGAACCTGCTGAGAGCAGCCATGCAGCCGGCAAGCCTTCGCACATCCTTGACGCGCTTCGGAGCTTCAATCTGCTCGATGGCTTTGATCTTGTCGGGATTGGCTTCAATCACCCTCTGGGACACAAAGAACCCGAGAAGCTTGCCGGAGGGGACTCCGGACACGCATTTCTCGGGGTTAAGCTTGAGTTGTATCTTGTGCAGCTTCGCAAAGGTCTCATCTAGATCTTGAATCAGAGTATCCTTGTCCTTGCTCTTGACCACTATATCATCCATGTAAGCTTCCACATTCTTGTGTATCCGTGGCTCAAAAGCAGTGTGGACTACCCTCGCAAATGTTGAACCGGCATTCTTCAATCCAAAGGGCATGCGTATGAAGAAGTAAGTGCCACATGGAGTAATGAACGCGGTCTTCTCTTCATCTTCTTCAACCATGAATATCTGGTGGTATCCCGAATAGGCATCAAGAAATGAAAGTAACTCACATCCAGCCGTGGAGTCAACGATCCGGTCAATGCGCGGCAAGGGAAATGGATCTTTGGGACAAGCTTTATTTACATCGGTGAAGTCTATACAAAGCATCCACTTCCCATTTGCCTTGCGCACAACAACAGGGTTGGCCAGCCACGTGGGATGAAGTACACCTCTGACAAGGCCTGCCGCTTCCAGCTTCTTGATTTCTTCAGCAATAAACTCTTGGCGCTCCACCACTTGCTTTCTAACCTTCTGTTTGACGGGCCGCGCGTGAGGACAAATGGCAAGCTTGTGCTCAATCACTTTCCTGGGAACACCGGGGATATCAGACGGTTGCCATGCAAACACGTCGACATTCGCCCGCAGGAAAGCAACGAGCGCGCTTTCCTATTTAGGATCAAGCGTAGCACTGATGGTGAAAGTACCACCAGTGCCGTCCTCCTTGGCGGACACCTTCTTGGTTGTGGGTGGAGCTGCCATTGCCTTCTTGCACTTGCCGGTGGAGCTCGATGGTGCGTCCTCGACGGCAGCGCAGCACTCCGAGGAGATGCGTTTGCCGGAGTGGGCCCCGGAGCTCTTGCCGGACTTGGTCTTGTTCTTCCCCCCGGGAGCCTCAGCGGCAAGTGTCTTGCTATCTGTTGTGGCTGCTGCGTCCCGGTAAATCTTGTCGGCACAGATAAGCGCGTCCTTCTTGTCGCCGGGGACGGAGATGACGCTTATCGGGCCTGGCATCTTGAGCATGTTGTAGGCATAATGAGAGGCTGCCATGAACTTGGCGAGCGCTGGACGACCAAGTATCCCATTGTAAGGCAATGGGATATCGACAACGTCAAAGGTGATCCTCTCAGTCCTAAAGTTTAGCTCTCTGCCAAAAGTCACTCGCAGTGTGATTTTCCCCTTCGGCTTGCTCCTTCCCGGGTTGATCCCTTGGAATGTGCCGGTTTCCTCGAGCTCGCTGTCGGGGATCTGTAGTTTCCGGACTACAGCAGAGGAGATCAGGTTCAGGCCGGCCCCGCCGTCCACCAGCATCTTGGTAACCTTGAGGTTGCGGATGGTTGGTGAAACCAACACCGGCAAACACCCGACCGCAGTCGTGCGGTCAGGGTGATCCTCAATGTCGAAGATGATGGGCGTGCTGCACCACTTCAGAAGTTTACGCGACTCGATGGGTGGCTCTGGTGCATTAACTTCCCGCACCCATTGTTTGAGTTGGCGGTGGGAAGTATGCAGAGAGGCACCTCCATCGACGCACAGAACTTCTGTGGCCTTCTGGAACTCCAGCTCGCTGTTTTCTCCGTCCTCCATGTCTTCGTAGTCGTCTTCGTCTTCGTCCTTGTCGCGGCCGCGGGGAGGTCTGTCTCCTTGCCGCTGCTTGGCCTTGCCGCGGCGTCCTCCCCGGCCATTGAATGGCCGCTTCTTGCCGGACTCTCCACCACCTCCCTGGGCCTTCTCCTTGTCGCGTCGCTCGTACTCAGCTTTTTGCTGCTCGACGAGGTACTCGACCCTTTTGCAGTTCTGGAGGTCATGGCCCTTGGTGCGGTGGATCTTGCAGTACTGCTTGTCGGAGCCGTCCTGCTTGTCGGCGGCCGCCATAGCGGCAGCTTCCTTGCCGGAGCCACCAGCCTGGGCTTTCTTGGCGCCAGCCTCCTTGCCGAACTGCTCGACGACCAGTACTTCTTTGCTCTTCTTTTTCTTGTTGTTCCGCCGCCGGTTCTTCCTTGCCGGGGCGGCATCCTCACTATCTGTTCCTCCTGCTCCAGTATCCTCTCCGGGGAGTCTCCTCCCCTCCTCAGCGCGTGCGCACTTGTCGGCCAGGGCATAAAGCTCGCTGACGTCTCGGATCTTGCACATCGCCATTTCCTCCCTCATCCTGCGGTTACGCACGTTCTGGTGGAACGCGCTAATAACCGCGGCAGGGTGGACATCTGGGATGTTGTGCTGGACGCGGCTGAATCTTTGGATATACTTTCGCAGGGACTCTCCTTCCTTCTGGGCGAGTATATGAAGATCACTCTCCTGGCCATGGGGCTTGTGGCCGCCCGTGAAGGCGCCGACAAACTGATGGCACAGGTCGGCCCAAGAAGAAATGGAGTTTTCCGCCAAGTGCATGAGCCAAGATCTGACGTTTGGCTTGAGCACGAGCGGGAAGTAGTTTGCTAGTATCTTCTCGTCTCGTCCCCTGGCAGCCTGCACCGCGATGGTGTAGATGCTGAGGAACTCTGACGGATGAGTCTTGCCGTCGTACTTCTCAGGTACGTCGGGCTTGAAGTTTTTCATGCTGGGCCACTGGACTTGCCGCAGCTCACGGGTGAACGCAGGACAACCCGCCGCGTATGACAAGTCGCCTGGTTCCCCGGGCGCGTGCATATCGACAGCGGGCCCAGCGTGCTGGCCGGATTGCCGCCGCGATTCTCTTCGACGCTCGATGCGAGTTCGAGCGTCTTATTGTTGTCTGTCGTCAAGGACTTGGCGTTGATCGCGGCAAGCTCGTGGGTCCGACGATGCCGTGGAGTCGTCGTCGATGTTGATCCGGCGAGTCGGCGATTTTGGCCTTCGAGGCAGGGAGTGCACGGTAGTTGCACCCCCGGCGGTCTTGTCTCCATCAGCCGGCGCCTGGCTAACTTGCCGCGGCAGCGACGTCGTCGGCTGCTGCGGCGTGTCGTTGTTGGCGAAGGCGATGAGGCTCTGGATGGTGGCCCTCCAGTCTTCGGCCTTGTCCGCCGCTAGAGGGAAGTCGAGGAGCAGTTGAGCTCGAGCTAGAGCTTCTGCTGGAGTGGAGGGGAGCGGTGGCGAGCGGTGCGAGGAGCGAGATATGCTCGGACGTCTAACTGCGTTAGAAGGAGCAGGGTCTCGTCCCGGCGACCGCGCCTTGCTTGTGCCAGCACGCTGGCCTTGAGCGTCCCGTGACCCGCCAGTTTGACCTTGTCCCAACAAGCGTATGGTACCTTGTGTACCACGTCGCTGCCGGTCCGGCACCTCCTGAGAGGGGCGCGGTGCGTGCACGGACGCCGAGGTCTTGGAATGTGCCCGGTCGTCCGTCTTGTCCTTGGACTTGGCGGCGCCGTGAGTCTCCTCGCCGGCGTCCGCCCTTCCGCCAGCGTCTACCCCACCGACCGTTGGATCCGGTGGCGGCGGGATCGACGCGGACGGGCCTGCTACCTCCGAAGCCTTCTTCTTCGGCGGCATGTCGACGAAGTCGATGAAGTTGATGAAGTTGCTGAAGTTGCTGAAGTTTTCGCCCGCGTGAATGCTGGATCAGGTTCACACCACCTCGACGCCGCCCCTACCTGGCGCGCCAAAGATGTCGGGGAAACTGATCGCCCACGAACACCTATGGGACCGGAGCCCCTTTTCGATACGGCAAGAGGGCGGAGGATGCACGAAGAGCAGATCGAGGCGCGCACGCGAGCAGTTTACCCAGGTTTGGGCCGCACGGATGCGTAAAACCCAACTCATGCTTTGGTTTGTATTGCGTTATTGGCTCGGGAGCGAGAAGAGCTACAGTGCTTATCGCTAGCCACACCGAGCGTGAGAGTGATCAAAGATTGGAACCCCTTCTACGTTGCGCATGGGCCTCCTTTTATAGGTCAAAGGGGTCACCGACAGGCGGCAACGCAGTTGGGGGTAGAAATGTAAAAATGGTGGTAGTTGGAATAGTGTATGTATAGTGCTCTACACCTAACCCTGACGGCAGGAGACAAGGGCATTAAATGCCCGTCGCCGTCGCCTCAAACAGTGCAAAAAGCGTCCGTCAGGGCGTCTCCGTTCGCCACGATGGTGGCCTCGTCATCGCAGCTCGCCACCATGTACCCCAGGCTGCACAGCCTTCCGCCACGTGGGCCTGGAAGGGCCCCAGGGCGACGCGTGGGCGGATGAGCTGGAGCGCGGATACCTAGTGGAAGTGCCGCGGCAAGCGCCTTGCCGCGGCTGCCATCTTGCCGCGCCCGGGAGCTTGTCGCTCTCCGGGCCTTGCCGGGACGCGTGGCGCGTCGTGGCTAGTCTCTTGAAAATGCCACGTTTGGCCTTCCCGGCAAGTTCCTCTTGCCAGGGTATTGTGCAAAAGAAGTGTTCTTGAGCTTGGGGCGGCCTTCTCGGCAAGCTCCTCTGGCCTTGTCTCTTTAACTTGAATACTTTGTCCTTGAATGGCTCCAAAGGAAACACAGTGGGCCTTGGCGGACGCGCGGCAAGCCCTTCCACGGGACGCTGCGACTGCCCGTGCACAAGTTCGGGATACTAAGGTACCCCTACTTTAGTACACCGACAGAAGGGTTTCCCCTCTGGTCCATGGCCTCCATAGTGGTGGAGGGGGGAGAGCCCCTCTAAGATTGGATCTGTCTCTCTATCTCTCTCTCTGTTTCTGCGTTCCCAGATTCTGGCCCTTCACCGTTTCTTATATTCCCAAAGATCCGTAACTCCGATTGGGCTGACTTTTGACATGATTTTCATCTGGATATTAGCTTTCTTGCGGAGAAAGAAGGGCATCAACCACCTTACGGTGTGGCCACGAGGGCCCAGGGCGCGCCTGCCACTGGTGGGCGCGCCCCCTGCCTCGTGGCCCAGTCGGGCATCGTCTCATGTTGGTACCGCTTCCCAAAATTCACATATATTCCAAAAAATTATGCGTCTTTTTTTATTCCGTTTGGACTCCGTTTTATATGGATATTCTGCGAAATAGAAAACATGCAACAAACGTGAACTGGCACTGGGCACTGGATCAATATGTTAGTCCCAAAAATAGTATAAAAAGTTGCCAAAAGGATATGAAAGTTGTAGAATATTGGCATGGAACAATCAAAAAGTATAGATACGACGGAGATGTATCAACCATCTATTACCTTTTGGAGAGTGGTGTCTCCTAGATTGGTTAGGTGTCACTTGGGAGCCTCCGACAAGATTGTGGAGTTGAACCAAGGAGTTTGTAAGGGGAAGGAGATCGCCTACTTCGTGAAGATCTACCCCTAGTGAGGCAAGTCCTTCGTGGGCGATGGCCATGGTGGGATAGACAATGTTGCTTCTTCGTGGACCCTTCGTGGGTGGAGCCCTCCGTGGACTCGCGCATCCATTACACTTCGTGGGTTGAAGTCTCCATCAACTTGGATGTATGATAGCACCACCTATCAGAACCAAGACAAAAAACATCCTTGTCTTCACTTGTGTTTGCTCCTTCAAACTCCTCCCTTTACCTTCATATGCAATTGCTTTACATTCCGTTGCTATACTCTTAGAATTGCATGTGTAGGTTGATTGCTTGACTTGTGCTAAGTTGCTAAAATCTGCCAAGAACTAAAATTGGGAAAAGGTTAGATTTTACTTTAGTCAAGTGGTCAATGTTGCATGTTTTACTTCACAATACCTATATACTCTTGTTATGCATGCTTGTTGTGTATTGTGAAAGTTAAACATGTGCTAAATCTCCATTCTAGTATCAAGCATGTTAAAAGTTGCCACTTTTCTTGCTAAAGTCTATTCACCCCCTCTAGACACATACTCTTCTCGATCCTTTCAATTGGTATTAGAGCCTTGGTTTCCATTGCTTTGGTTTAATCACCATTAGAGGAAGATGGATGAGTCTACGTTGGGGAGTATTAGATGTAGAGTGCCTATGCTTGATGGAGAGTACTTTCATGAATGGAAAAATGAGATGCTTGAGATCTTCAATGAATATCATTTGAACAAGTACATCGATAATCATTGCATGCCCCCCATTAATGCTTCAAATCCTACTCTAAATGAGAAACTTGACATGGTTTGAAATCTTAGGACTGTTAATATTATCACTAGAGGATTGCCTAGAAACTTGCTTGTATGTTTGCCAACTCTTGAATGTGCTACACTATATGGAGATTTCTAGAGGAAAGATTCCCAAATTATTCCTTGAAAATCTGGATGAGATTCTCCATAAGTCTATTGCCTTGAATAATATGAGTACTAGTGATCCTAAGTTTGGTGATTGTTTGTTTGAGCTTCGTGAACTCATGCGTGCCAAAGGAGATGTTGGAATAATTAGCAATATCATTTCCGAAGTCATTAGAATTCATAGAGATGAACATTGTTACGGTCATACTTCTAATGAATCACTCTCTCTAGGAGTTGACCAATCACATGACGATGAGGAACATGGATACTATGATGAGGAAGATGATAGTGACCTTGATGAACAAATGAGACATTTTGGTCTTATGGCAAATCTTCGTGGTTACACAGCCGGAGGAAAGGAATGGGTGCTCGATAGTGGTTGCATGGATCACATGACCGGAGATAAGGACATGTTCAATGAGCTTGCTAGAAATGATGGTCCGCGAAAGTATGTTACCTTTGGTGACAACTCTAAGGGTAAAGTTGTTGGCCTTGGTAAGGTGGCCATATCCAACGATATCTCAATTAAGAATGTCATGCTAGTAGAATCTCTCGGATATAATCTTCTCTCTGTGTCTAGATTTTCTGATTTTGGTTTAAGTGTGCTATTCACTCATGTTGATTGCCAAGTCTTTCGTGGAGATAATCACAACATGGTCTTTACCAGCATTCGTAGAGGTGACCTATACATTGTTCACTTCACTAAGAAAGCCCAACCTCGTACTTGTTTTATTGCTAAATCTTCTAAAGGTTGGTTGTGGCATAAAAGGTTAGGTCATGTCGGTATGCGAAATCTTGATAAGCTAATTAAAGGTGATCATATCCTTGGTGTTAAAGATGTTATATTTGACAAGGATAGACTTTGTAGTGCTTGTCAAGCAGGAAAACAAGTTGGAGGAAGTCATCCCGTGAAGAATATCATGACTACTAGAAGACCACTTGAGCTACTTCACATGGATCTTTTCGGTCCCAATGCTTACAAAAGCCTCGGTGGTAACTCTTTTGGATTAGTCATTGTTGATGATTTCCAAGATTTACGTGGGTGTTATTTCTTGATGATAAATCACAGGTCCAAAAGACCTTCAAAAACTTTGCTAGGAAGGCCCAAAATCAATTTGAAGTGAAGATCAAGAAGGTTCACAGCGACAATGGAACGGAGTACACGAACGCAAATGTGGATACCTTTCTTGATGAAGAAGGGATTTCACATGAGTTCTCGGCTACGTACAAACCTTAACAAAATGGAGTTGGTGAGAGGAAGAACCGGACACTGATCGAAATGGTAAGAACGATGCTTGATGAATACAAGACGCCAAGACACTTTTGGGCGGAAGCGGTTGAGACAGCTTGTCATGCAACAAATCGCTTGTATCTTCACAAGCTTCTCGGCAAGACGGCATACGAACTTCTCACCGGTAACAAACCCCAAGTTGGATACTTTCGAGTATTCGGCTCAAAGTGCTAAATTCTTGATAAGCATCGTCGTTCTAAATTTGCTCCTAAATCTCATGAAGGTTTCCTACTTGGTTATGGCTCAAACTCTCACACCTACCGTGTCTACAACAATTTCACCCGAAAGGTTGAAGAGACGGTAGATGTGAAGTTTGATGAATCTAACAGCTCGCAAGTAGAGCAATTGCCAATTGATGTAGGAGATAAGGATCCTTCGGAAGCAATTCAAGACTTGTCGATTGGCAAGATCCGTCCAACGGAGGTGAAAGAGAGTACTTCGTCCGTCCATGTGGAAGCTCCTACCTCATGACAAGGTGAACCACAAGTTGACTTGGAGGAATCCACAAATGGGACATGCAATGATGAAGGAAACGAGGATGTGCATCAAGATGAACTTCATCGACCTCCCTCTCCACCTCCACAAGGGGACAACAACACCAACAACAATGAAGAAGGACAAGAAGAAGAAGAAGATGATGAAGAGGATGTTCCACCCCGACCCAAGCAAAAGCTTTCACGAGTTAGAGCAAGAATTGCTAGAGATCGCCCCGTAGAGAAAATCTAAAGTGATATCCAAACCGGGAGGATCACTCGCTCTAAATCTCGTTTAGCCAACTTTTGTGAACATTACTCTACCTTGAACCTATGAAGGTTGAAGATGCTCTTGATGATGCTGATTGGGTGAACGGTATGCACGAAGAGCTACGCAACTTTGAGATAAATCAAGTGTGGACATTGGTCGAGAAGCCTGACAACAACCACAACATCATTGGTACCAAATGGGTGTTTCGCAACAAACAAGACGAGGATGGTCAAGTCGTCCGCAACAAAGCATGTCTCGACGCCCAAGGCTACACTCAAGTTGAAGGTATGGACTACGATGAGACATACTCCCCCATTGCTAGACTCGAATCCATTCGCATCTTGCTTGCCTATGCTAATCACCATGATATTACCTTCTACCAAATGGACATCAAAAGTGCTTTTCTCAATGGTGAAATTGAGGAGGAAGTTTATGTTAAACAACCTCCCGGTTTTGTTAATCCCAAGAAACCCGATCATGTTTACAAACTACACAAAGCTCTTTATGGTCTTAAACAAGCTCCTAGAGCATGGCATAAATGCTTGACCAAGTTCCTAATTGAAAAAGGATTTGAGATTGGAAAAATAGATTCCACTCTTTTTGCAAAAAGGGTTAATGGTGAATTATTTGTGTGCCAAATTTATGTTGATGATATCATATTTGGTTCTACTAACCCCATTTTAGTGAAAGGTTTGGGAAGCTGATGTCGGAAAAGTTTGAGATGTCTATGATGTGTGAACTCAAGTTTTTTCTTGGTTCGCAAATCAAACAAACTAAGGAGGGTACCTTTGTTTCTCAAAGAAAGTATACCAAGGACTTTTTCAAGAAGTTCAACATGCAAGAATGCAAAGGTATGACTACACCCATGCCTACTAGTGGACATCTTGACTTGACTAAGGATGGCGAACCGGTTGATCAAAAGGTTTACCACTCTATGATTGGTTCATTGTTATATCTATGTGCTGATGCGGAGCATCTCAAGGTCATCCCCATGGACCTACCATCACCTCACCAAGTGCCCCAAGGACCAAATGACACGTGCTCGTGCTAGAGCTCTCGAGACTGAGGTGACATCTCTCCTAGTCCAACTTCCATATGAATCATGTGAGACATGGCTACTACCTCAGGCAGATGTGTTTTCTGTGCTCAGGTATCAAGAAGACCCCATCGGAGAGGCCCATGAAGATGGGCAAGTCACCAAGTTCACGGATGAAGCATTTGTCGGCGTCCTGGGAACCAGGGTACCCAGACTTGCCTGTCTGTGGGCCGTGACGTGCTCCTACAAGCGGCCTGGTAAGGCCCAGCTGGTCGACCAGCTGCTCAAGACCCTCGCGAGGGGCCAGAACTCGCGAGGAGAACGATGTCAAGACCTCCTCAGGAGCAGCCTCAATAAGGTGCTCCGGAGGGGCGGAGAACCCAAGGCCAAGCCTGCCTCAGGAGGAGGCAGCGATGTCAGCAGTGACGCACCGCGCCAGCGAGTGCCAGCGTCCGTCAGTGGCATAGTTGCCATTTCGGTGCAAAGGAGACAGCGCAGCTGTTGGTTCCCAAGGAGCGGGGCAAAGGTTTCTTTTTGGTGCAACAAGACCGAAGACCGCAATGACGACAAGGAGGATGTCACCGTCGAGCCCACCACCGTGTCACTGCCTGATCCTTTTGCAGGCGAAGACTACTTTTGTCAGGGTAGGAACATCCTTGTGTTCCCGCTCAAAAATGACCGTTGTGGAATGCCTTCCTGCCTAAACATTTTGGGGGAAGAAGACCGTGGCCGCCTATATAAGTAGATAGAACCTCCACTGCAGAAGGGGGAGAAGAATCATCGACTCACACACTTTGCCACTTCACAAGGAGCAAGAACACAAACCTCCTAACCCTCCCGAGCTCGCCTCCTGAGCTCAGGAACCCTTGTACCAGTTCATATTCTAGCTCGCCCGGAGCCAATCCACCAAAGCAGGAAGTAGGGTCTTACACCTCGCGGTGGCCCGAACCTGGATAAACTCTTGTGTGCTTGTTTATTGTTTGATTGAATCCTTCCACTGAGACGAGAGTGAGGCGCTAGGTAGACGTGAGCGGGAGAGATCTTCGCACGCCCGTGTGTTCGAACTTAACGGGTTTTGCGGAGCCCTGAATCTGACATTTGGCGCGCCAGGTAGGGGGCGTGTCGAGATCTCGCCTCTTAGACGACCTCGCCCGCTCTCGTCCGCCAACCCCGCGTCTCCCGGCTCCAACAAACCGCGACGACGATGGCGGAGGCGCACCAGATGTGGGCGGAAGCCCGTGGAATCCGCGCCGCTCAGGCATCGCCGTTCGGTCGCGGGACCCGCCGCCACCCGTCTTTAATCGGGGCCGACGGCACGATGAGCACCGCCAACCTACCGCCAGAGGACCGGCAGCATCCTCCGCCCAGTAGACACCAAGGCCGTGCGGCAACACGGGCGGCCGAACACACGGCGGTAAGCTCGCGGAACCGGCACGAAATGGCAAACATGAGGGCTTATACTGGTGGCTAGGGAGCTGCTAAGGTGCCGGCTGCTCGACAGCGGCCACGACGCACTCCTCCTCAGGGTGGCCAAGCTCCTCAACGCCGCCAGCACCGGAGCCGAGCCATTCTGCGTCCACACGACGACATCGGGGACCGGGTGCCACCTCATCCACACCCGATCGCCCGTATGGTCAAAACCCGCGGTGACCTACGAAGGCGACATGGGGTATGATCCGCTGAACCCTGCATATGACGCCGCCCCTTTGCCTCGAAGCCCCATGTATTCAGAAACCGCCCCCGTCGAGGAGCCACCGGAGAGCGACCTCAGGGCTACGCCGAACGCCATATGCAACCAGGCGTCGGCGCAAGGGGGCTCAGGAGCGGGAGGTCAGGATGCGGATCCCCCGCTCATGACCCTCGATCCACCACCATCATCGCCCACGGCCATGGAGCGCGGATGAGACGCGCGCCGGTGCCCGCGGGGGCTGGCCCCGCAGCACCGACTGTAGGCCTCGGGCCAACAATGTCTCTGGCCCAGGCCTCGGCAGGCCAGGGTGCTACTCTGGATGCCACATCAAGACCGAAAGGGAAGGGAAGGCCCGGGTCGGGCCCTCGTCCCCCCGCGCGTGACCCGTCGTGCATGGCCCGCCATGGATTTCACCAGGGGCTCATTGGCGGCGGGTACGATGCACGCGGGGAGGGGCCTTCTCCCCCCTCCGTTCAACCTCAAGACGCCGCGCCTCCTGGCGCACCATCCCCCGAGCAGTGGAGGGTGCGTCTGGAGGCGGTACGGCAGCCCATCCTACGCGCATTAGGAGATCCCAAGACCGCGTCTCCGTCCCCCTGCTCACGAAATCCCGTACCCGCTGGGCCCGACCCTGATCAGGAAGGGGTCGGGGGCCATTAGGAGCGTGGGTAGGGCGGGGTCCCCCTCGCACCTCAGGACGCCGTGTCTCTGAGCGACGTTAGCCCTCAGGGGCGAAACACGTTCGGAGATCGCGTAAGCGGCGCGCCTGGTGCTCGGAGGGGGGCCTATGGCCAAGGTCCCATCCTCCCATCATGCGCAGTGTCCCACTTCATGGATGCCGCCTACGGGTGAGTTCATGAGGGAGCAGACTAGCGCAGGGCGGGGCCCTCAAAGCGAAGGGGCGGGAACGTCAGAAGATCTCCACTCGTGACACTCTCGCGTAATAATGAGTGGGGTTGTACACGCCCCGAAGTCTCCGGAGCATCGCTCTAGGACCTCAGGGGCTCCCTCCCATGCCGAGTGGAAGCACCATGCTCCGCGCTGGCCGTCGACACTGCCCCCCAATGGGTATGCCCACATCCGCCGGTGGTAGCCCTACGCTCTGCGCTGGGGAGAAGACTGAAGCCCTGCTCAGGGGCCGGATGCGGCCCCTCCTTTTGCTATTCGCATTTGCTCCTTCTGTATCTGCCTTCTCAGGCCAATCTCGCCGCTGCGCGACTCGTTTCTTGAATAAAGGGAGAGTTTTATCTGTGTTTCACGATTTCCGCCGTGTTTTTTCGCCAGTTCGTCATTTCGTCTCGCTTAGCCAAGCCAGGCTACGTCCGCAACCCCGCTCTGTCACTCCTCGCGAGCAGGGGCCGAGGCATGGGCACACGTAGGGCTGGAATTCGAGCCGAGTCGAGCCAGCTCGGCTCGACTCGCTAGAGCTCGTTTTGTTCACGAGCTCGCTCGACTCGACTCGTTACTATAACGAGCTCAAACCCAAGATTGGCTCGACTCGTATAACTCGCGAGCTGGCTCGTTTAGCTTGTTAAGCTCGTTAAAGATATTTAATAAAATCCTAAAATATGATAAAAATGATTATGCATATATTAAACATACACATCACTAAACAATTGTAATTTCCTTGTAACACATGAGTCTCTTGGACGGCTGGGCCTTTAATAGCTGGGCCTTGTGTTGTTCGTCTGGGACGCAGGGTGCTGAGTGGCTAATCTTTGTTTGTATTGGGAGTGGCTGATCTTTTGTACCTAGCCTAACGAGTTAAATGAGTACTCGCTAGATTGGCTCATTTAACTTGGTCTATAAACGATCTTAAACTAAAGCTCGACTCGACTCGTTATTCTTCGAGTTCGAGTCGATTCAAGCCGAGTCACGAGCTACTTGTTTAGCTCGCGAGCTTCGAGGTTTTTATCCAGCCCTAGGCACACATTTTGTCTGGTCCGCTGGCGGACCGCCAACCACTCTTGCGCTCATAGCAGGTACTCGTGAGGCGCGCCCATACGAGGCCGGTGGATGCTCCGTCCCGATGCGCGACAAGGACTTGAGGCCACGACCTCAGGAACAAACAAGGGAGTACTTAAAAACCCATCCGTACAGTGTTCAATTACATCATCAAAGGTATAAACCTTGTGACACCTGCCTCACTCGGCTTTGGAGCCACAACCAAAAAGCAAATTTATGGCAAGAACTGGATTAAGCATCGACGCCCTCGCCGGAACTATCGGTGTCGCCCCCCTCAGGCACCGGCGCGTCCTCCATAGCTGGAATGAGCTCCGTCACCAACGCGTCCACATGGTCACTCACCCAATTCTCCGAGGGGCCAGCGACCGCCTTAGGTGCAGGCTCCAGCAAGGCCTCGAAGTCCGCACTGGAGTCAAGAAGGTGCAAGTTGCCGAAGATGCGGGAAACCGCGCTCCTCAGGACGTCGCGGCTTTGCTCCTCGACGCGCTGCCGAGCCTTCCTGACCCCGCCTTCAAGACACTCCACCACCCTGGTAAAGAACCCGAGGTACCCGGCGTCATCATTAACCAGGGGGCCAGCGACCCCCGAGCCAAGGAGTTCTTCTAGGGCCCGACCGGCCCGGTGCTGCAGGACCTCAAACATCTCCGAGCGGGTGTGCTGCATTCCACAGACTCGTGCAGCCTCCTCAGAGGTTTGAGCCGCGAGGGTGGAAACGTCCTCCACTTGCTGGTGGAGGCAGGACAATTCCGCCCTGGCGGCGGCGCGAGCTTTCTTCGACGCTCGCTCGCGGCGCTCCGCCTCGGCACAAGCCTTCTTCGACGCCTGTTCGCAACGCTCAGCTGCAACGTGAGTCTTCTCCGACACCTGCAGGCAATGCTTGGCATCTGCCAGACTACTCTTAAGTGCCGTAATCTCCTTTTGGAGCTCCTTGCGCTTGTCAGCAAAGCGAGTCTCATAAAGCCCCAGCTTCTTGCGGTAATCCTTCCGGAGGCGCTCCGCCTCCCCGACAGCCTTCTTCGCCACGACCTCCCGGTCATCAAGGTTGCCCTCGGCCGCGGCTAGTTGGCGCTCCATCGTCTCTAGGTGCTCGAGCTCCATGCTCAGCTCGATCGCCTCAAGTGCCAGCACCTCCTCCCGTGCCAAGAGGCCAGCCAGACTATCATCATCAACCACGGGTGCAACAAGGGCAACCCTTCGGGCACGAACCTGGCACCCAAGCGCGGCGTTTGAAGCTTCGAGCTCATGCTCACGCTCCTCCGCGGCCATGCGGCGGCGCTCAGCGTCTCGGGCCTCCTTCACGGCACGATGTCAAGCCTCATGAGCCGCCGCGGCCGACGCCTCCGCCTTCCTCAGGGCGGTTTCGTGCTGCATCTGGCTCAGGTTGGCGGCGGCCCTCAGCTAGCGCCAACCCCTCGTCAGATGCAGACCCTCGGCCTCGACGCACTCATCGACTTCAGCAACCTCGACCTCGAGACGCTTCAGGGCGTCCGACGCCTCCCACGCAAGGTCATGGCGGACCACGCACCGTCACACCGCAAGTGCCAGAAGACGACCGGGCTCGTCCCCGGCACCCGCGTCGCCCAAAGGGGGCTCCCCCTCTTCCTCGGTTTCAGCGTGTGCCCCGGAGCTAGTTCCAGGGGCGCGAGGCGCCTCCAGCACTGGGAACGGGTATGGACTTGACGGACGGACAGCTGCTCGAGCCACCTCAAGAGCTGGCTGACCCATGGTGAAGACAAGACCTGGGGCACGGAGCGGGCTCCCGATGTATCAGGAGCTGCTTAGCCTCAGGGACGCTTGGGGGCTGGGGACACGACCTATGCAATAGGAGCCGGGCGCGATTTCAAGGGCCCGCGCGTGGCCTCCTAAAGGCTCGTCTTGGTCCGAAGAAGGAATGCAAGCAGAAGGCCCTGCGGGCCTCGTCGGGTGACTCGCGGACGAAGCAGAAGAGACCCTGCGGTTCAAGAGGTCAGCGGAACCGCATTAAAGAAAGATAGGGAGAACCGAAGGACACACATCTGCTTGGTACAGTCAGCTTCATCCTCTTCAAGGCCCTCGGAGCAGGACCGAAGACGCTCCTCAGCCTCCACCTCTTGCCTAGCATCGCGAAGGACAACGGGAGACTGCGCGAGGCAGATATGCCTAGTCCTGGAGCAAGGTCGGAGCGGGCGCCCGCAGCCGGCGCCTCGCTCCCTGAGGTGACGCTTCCCGGACTCGCCTCGGCCAGAGGCCGCTACACCTCCGCCTCGGCTGTTTCAGGAGCCAGCGGCGCCTCGGCGCTCCCCGTCACCTCCACCAACACCGGCGTCGGGGCTTCGTCCACTCGCTCCAAGGATGGGGCCAAACCCAGGCCAGGGGCTCCGCCAGACACATCTGCCCCAAAAAGGAAGTACGGGCTTGCGGGTCCGGATACCACCAAGGGATCGTCGTGAGGATTGGGGGTGCCTCTCGGGACCAGCCCCCACGGATCAAAGCGGGGCATCCTATCAGCAAGGGTCCTTCCGTCTTTTGGAGTCTAGTACAAGGGAACCGCGGAACCAGGGCGAGCCTCAGGCACTCCACCAATAAGCAGCCACATCAGCCCCTCCACCGTGTCAGGAGGGAGCTGCTTCCGCTGAAGACGCGCGTGATCATCAAGAACCCACATCGGGTTGGAATAGCGCTGGAGTGGGGCGACACGAAGGACAAAGAAGTCATTCACCACCATCGCCAGGGTCAACCCGCTCTTCTTCAAGTTGGTCAAGCGGCGCATCACAGGCTCCGCCCGAGGATCCGAAAGGGATTCATGCCTCCAACCAGAGTGCGGCACCGCCGGCGCATCGGGAAGATGAAATTTGGGGCTGAACGCAACAGCGTCGATGAACACCCATTGCCGGCGAAACCCGTCAGTGGTAGGATGAAGCGAGAAATCGATTCCGGAGGCAGCAGTCGCCTCCACCGCGCGCAATGACACGCACCCCGAGCGCTGCCCCCCGTCAACCAAGGAGAGGGCAAAGAAGTGGCGGAGCAAGGCCACAGAAGGGGAAACGCCAACGAAAGCCTCACACAGGGACGCAAAGCCGGAAAAAAGGACGATGGACCCAGGGTCCAGGTGTAACGCTCGAATCTGGTAATGCGTGAGCACTGCATAGAAGAAGGCGGAGAAAGGGGGAACGAGATCCCCGAAGATAGCATGGAGATGAAGCTGGATGTCGTTGGCGCCAAGCTCCCTCACCGGCCGGGAGGCAAGCCAGACACGGGTCGGTCCCCACTCGTTAGTTGCGTCGGCCAAGGCACGGCGCACCTTGTCCAGACCCTCCTGGTTCACTATTGTGGAGCGACCAAGCGCCGGTTCGAGTACCGGCGGCGATGCGGCAGCCTCGCCGTCTCCTCTCTTCTTCGCCCCGCGCAGCATGGCGGCAAGCAGGAGGGGGCAGAGAAGGCAAGCAGAGAAGAGGGGCGATTGGGAGGAAGGAAGCAGAAGCGACAGCAAGAAGCCCTACCAGTGGTGCGACTAGCACGGCGCACAACTACCAAGACTGTGTGGGAGGTGGGGCCGCCACTTCCCATCCAACCGTCGCATGCCGGCCTGGCCCGAAGCCTTTTTGGTGCCCGCGGCGCTTTGTCCTCGACTAAGGCTTCACCCCGAAGCCAACTCCGCGCGCGCCTTGGGCCCGGGGGCTACTGTCGGCGTCCTGGGAACCAGGGTACCCAGACTTGCTGATGGCTTCTCGCCCGTCGTTGGTTACCCCAAGTGGAAGGTTTGAGATGCAGTGTAGCGGAAGTTTTCCCTTGGCAAAGATACCAAGGATCGATTTCCCCTGAGACTCCCAGTTTCAACAAGAAGGTGTCAACTGCTAACGGCGCCAGATATTAGCAATCAACGTGGACCTGCACACAGATACAAATAACTTTGCTCCCAACGAGTACAGAGAGGTTGTCAATCCCTCCGGCCTTGTCGTTTACAAAGGATCAAACGCAAGTGATAATAATGATAGGTTTTGCTGCAATAGTAAGTAAAAAGCGGAAAGTAAATAGCGGATGTGATCAATGATGGTAATATGGACCGGGGTCCCATGATGTTCACTAGTGATGCCTCTCTCCCAAAAGACGATAAAACAGCTATGTGAGGTAAACGAATTACAGCTGGGCAATTGGCAGAATTATGTGCGCAAACCAATGCTAACTATGTTACAAGAAAGGTAGAGGTTCAAAGCATGGGCGGTACGCCAAGGCAAGTAGACCGAAATCCATCTGCATCTACTACTAATCATCCACCTTGAGATATCTATCCAGAACATCTCGCTGGTATTAAGTTGCGAGTCCCACCCATAGTGTAAACTCAAAGCAACAGACAACTGCATTAAAAGAACTTTGCGTAAAGTAAACAGTCCTTGCACCCGCGGGCACAAGCACCGTTGGTTTCCCCCTTGTGGCAACAGCACATCCCCTAGACTCATGTTTCTGTCACTCAAGCTAGTCATCGAGGGGCGTGAACCCACAATCAAGCATAACGTTCCCTCTTGGAGTCACTACCAACTACTTGGCCAAAGCAATAAATAACAACGGAGAACATGCAAGAATTACTTACAAACATAAATATAAAAGAGGTAGATCAAATATATTACTCAAACACAATCTGAACATAATCTCACAATCCATCGGATCCCAGCAAACTCATCATAGCAGCAGCATAAGGATTACATATGTGCCTCGATCATGTAGGGCAGCTCACGAGGACTAATTAGTGAAGCACAAGAAGGGGAGGAGAACATCACATAGCTACTGGTCATGGACCCATGGTCCAAGGGAGACTACTCACAACTCATCCGGGAGGCGTCCATCGTGGTGGAGAAGCTCCCGGTGGTGATCCTCCCCTCCGGCAGGGTGCCGGGAAGAGTTCTCCTGGCGCTCCCGATCTTGGAAGCGCGACGGCGGCGGAACAGAGATGAGATCGCGAAAAAGGCTTCACCTCTCGAGGGTTTCGGGACACGATATAAATATATGCCAAAGGGGGGCATCAGCGGAGGCCTGGGGGGCCCAGGCGCCCCCCGGCGCGGCCAGGAGGGGGGCCGCGCCACCAGGGCACCTGGAGCCCTGGTGGCCCCCCTCCGGCTGTACTTTGGCTACCGGGAAGCTTTTGGAACGTTGATTTTTTATATAATTTTCCGGGATTTTTCTGGCAGTTCTCGTAATGGGAAAACCTGAAATACAAAAACAGCAGAAAACAGAAACTGGCACTGGGGTGCACTGAGTTAATAGGTTAGTCCAAATATGATCAAAAGTGTATGGAAGTGTATAAATATCATAGCAATATCACCCAAAAGAGGCATGGAGCAAGCAGAAATTATAGATACGTTTTGGACGTATCAACATCCCCAAGCTTAATTCATGCTCGTCCTCGAGTACGTAAATGATAACAAGAATAATTTATGTGGTGACATGCTATTAACCATATAAGGACTTTTCATAGTCATATGACAAAAGCTTACTGAGACAATGAATCTGTAGTAATTAAGTTGCCTCATGAGAAAATCACAGAGAACTGAAAGTTTTACAATATGATACTGAAACATCAAATAGATTTGTAATGAACATGGTGTGCAAATATGATAAAGTGATATCTCGCTTGCCCCCTTTAGTGAAGCAAAACATAAATGTAGGGGCACCTCCAAGGTTTAAGTGATGACTAGATACAATGATTTCAGAATAAACGATATCACAATCATGCAAAAGACAATGCTACTTTGGGACAATGCACATTACACTCAGAATGACAATCATGCTCTCAGTAGTTGGTGCCTTAAAAGAAGGTGGAGACTCTCAAACCATGGCTTTTGTTGGCAAGGTTGAAAACCCGTGGTCGGAAACAAAGACAAACCATGTACCAGAGCTCTTGGTTTTTAAAAAAAGAGGTAATAATTATTTTTTTGATTATGCATGTTCCGTCAACGAATGCTAGCAGATAGCTCAATCACTTCTTGAGATGGACAAGTTTCGAGGAACGGCTCCGGAATGAGGACGATCACATCCTCTTAATCTCCTTTGTTTATCACTGCCAAAGTTTTCTGATTTCTCATGAACAAAGCGTGAAGGAGGGTTTGTTTGTTATATTAATTTTGAGCCGGGCGCACTCAATGCCAGTTCCTTCTCGTGTTATGGGTTTGCACATTAGACATGCAATCCCGGGGTGAAGCTTGTCCAACTTAAAAAGATCATGAATTAACTACTACTTCCTCATGAACTTAAAACAGAGGCACAAAACAGAAATGCATTTTGTTTTTGAATAATTTCGAGATGGTACATGAAAGTCTTCGTTAGGAATGGCAGGTAAATATCATATAGGAAGGTATGGTGGACTCATATGGCATAACTGGTTTAAAAGAATTTGGATGCACAAGCAGTCAGTCCGCTTAGTACAGGTGGAGGTTAGCAAAAGACTGGGAGCGACCAACTAAGAGAGCAATGACGGTCATAATCATGCAAAGTGACAAAGCAACATTGAATCAGGCATGGTAGTTATATCGCTACTCAGAAACAAAAGATAATCAAGGCTTGACAGACTTTCTTTACAGTCTTAAATATGCGTGAGCATACGCCAAGTCAATCAAAATAAATTCTTGAAGGAAGATATTACTAAACCATACCACATCATAGGCAAACAAATTATGTTGGTACTCCAATAACACATTGGGAACCCCCCAGCTATTTGAGACTAATCATAAGAAAACATGAACTACTAAGCACCATTATGCACGTAGCATTTTTATCATAGACATATCAACCATGCAACAGAAGCAAACTCTCTTAATAAGATAATCATGGTAAATAAAGAGAGTTCAAGCAACCAACTAACCAAAAGCTCTTTAAAAAGATAAGCATGAAAACTAAGAGCTGAACATGATAGTAGCTATTGAAAGACAAAGTACACACACAGCAAGGATAGACATGAAAATTCTATGTTATGTTCTAGGTAGAAGTGGAGCATGTTTCTCTTCCACATAAAGAAAGCTGAGTTCCGACTCGTTATGAAAAGCTAAAGAAAACTAAAAAGGAAAACTAAAAGCAAGACGCTCCAAGCATAGCACATAACACATGAAGTGATTAAAATATAGTGGAACGAAAGACGAACTGATAATGTTGATGGAGAAGGGGATGTACGGGGGCATCCCCAAGCTTAGACGCTTGAGTCTCCTTGAATATTTCTTGGGGGTGCATGGGGGCATCCCCAAGCTTGAGCGCTTGACACTCCTGAATCTTTTTATCATCTTCCCTCGCACACTTGAAAACTCCCTTCATACATAACTCATCATAATCTGATTAGCGAGGTTAGTACCCATAATAAAATAATTGTTCCTTGCTGGAAATAAGGATATTCTTGAAGGTCTACTGTTTCTCAAGATTGCCAAAAGGTTTTTGCAAAGAAAAAGAAAGCTCAACGTTTGCAAAATGAAGGAAAGGCAAAACAGGACAGAATCTGTGAAAAACAGAACAGCACGTAGTAAATGATTTTTTCGGGGCACTTCTGCAACTCTAATCAAAAAACTCAGAACAGACGCACGAAAGACAATTGTATAGAGCACGCTGTCGGAAAAATTCAGACCAAAAAGATGATCTGGTGATTTTATACGAATTTTTCTCTCCAAGGACAGAATATGTTTCCTGGACAGCATGTCACAACTTTTGAACTTTCTTGTAATCAGAGGCTACACTTGGCACAAAGTTGAAAAGCAAAGATACAATGATGATGCTACTGTAGTAACAACATCAAGACACAACAAAAGCAAAATAAAATTTTATTCATGTGGGCTGCCTCCCAAAAGCGCTTTCTTTTATGCCTTTAAGCTAGGCATAATGCAAAGAGATCACGTTTTATCAAGAGTAAAAGAATAGCTAGCCCGTATAACGGACTCAAAAGGTAACTTAATCTTATTTCGAGGGAAGTGTTCCATCCCTTTCTTGAGAGGAAATTGGAATTTTATATTCCCCTCTTTCATGTCAATGATAGCACCAACGGTGCGCAAAAAAGGACGTCCCAAAATAATTGGACAAGAAGGTTCACATTCAATGTCCATAATAGTAAAATCAACGGGAACATAATTGTCATTGACAATGATAAGAACATCGTCGATCCTCCCCAAAGGTTTCTTTATGGAAGAATCAACGAGACGAACACCAAAAGAACAAGAATCAAAAGGTTTCAATTTAAGCATATCATATATTCTTTTCGGTATAACGGAGGTAATAGCTCCAACATCACATAAAGCATAGCAAGAGAAGTTATTCAACTTAATTTTAATCATAGGATCCCAACCATCTTCTAGCGTTCTAGGTATGGAGGCTTCTACTCTAAGTTTCTCCTCCCTAGCTTTGATGAGAGCATTAGTGATATGCTCTGTGAAGGCAAGGTTAAGCGTGCTAGTGCGGGGATCTCTAGACATCTTGTGAAGGAAATCAATAACTTCGGTAAGTGTGCAATTATCAAAATCAAGGTCACTACTATCAAGTAAAGTGGTAGTGGTGTCCTTTAGGTTCACTTGTTTGGTAGTTTCTATAGTCATAGGATCACCATTAATAGGTCCAATGGGACCAGGAGTGCATTGGGTGCTAAGAGTTTGGATATCCTCAACAACCTGGATAGTAGCAACACTGTGGTGGGTAGGAAGGTTCTTAATTCTATCTTCTTCCTCCCTTTCTCTAGCCCATCTCTCTTTAAGTTTAGCCATCATCCTAATGTTTTCGTTAATTTGCACTTGAATAGCATTCATAGGAGTGACCTTCCTCTCCTCAAGGGGAGAAGTTCTAATTTTAAGCAATTCTACCTCATTGGCTAAATTGTCTACCTTCGAAGAGAGATCATCTAGTTTGTTTAGTTTTTCTCCTACACTCTTATTAAAGGCTTTTTGGGTTGTGATGAAATCTTTAAGCATAATCTCTAGTTCAGTAGTGGAGTTCTTGGTGATAGGATAAGCATTGTTGTTCCCATAAGAATTAGAGGGGAACGGTCTAGGATTGCTACCAAAATTACTCCTATAAGCATTGTTATTAAAATTGTTTCTAGAGATAAAGTTCACATCTACTTGTTCTTGAGCAATCAAAGAATTTAAAGGAACATCACGAGGATCAACAGAAGATTGCTTCGAAAGTTGAGACATGATCAAGTCTACTTTTTCATTTAGGGAGGAAATCTCCTCGACAGAGTTTACCTTCCTACCTGTTGGAGCGCGTTCGGTGTGCCATTGGGAATAGTTGGTCATAATTTCATCGAGAAGCTTCGTGGCAGCACCAAGTGTAGTTGACATAAAAGTTCCTCCTGCGGCCGAATCTAACAAGTTCCGCGAGGTAAAGTTCAAGCCTGCATAAAAAGTTTGGATAACCATCCAAGTAGTCAAACCATGAGTAGGGCAGTTCTTGATAAGAGATTTCATACATTCCCAAGCTTGGGCAACGTGTTCATTATCCAATTGTTTAAAATTCATTATGTTACTTCTTAGTTGGATAATTTTAGCAGGTGGATAGCACTTGTCCCATGAATCTATGCTATTTCTAGGCAAAGACTGAAACCAAATTTTAGCTCCTCCTCTCAAGGAGAAAGGAAAAAGCTTAAGCTTAACAATATTACCATCTACTTCTCGGTACTTTTGCATATCACAAAGTTCGACAAAGTTGTTCAAGTGTAAAGCGGCATCATCTCCAGCACCGGAGAATTGATCTTTCATAACTAGGTTCAGTAAAGCAGGTTTAATTTCATACGAGGGTGCTGAAGTGGCAGGTGTAGTGATAGGTGTGCAGATAAAGTCATCGTTGTTGTGACTAGTGAAGTCACACAACTTGGTGTTCTCGGTGGAACCCATAGTAGCAAGCAAGCAAGATAACTATTTTTGTGATTTTTGATAAAAGATACTAAAACAAAACTGAAAGGTAAACTAACAAGACTAAAAAGCAAAGGTAAAAGATAGCGTGCAACTCCCCTATCTTGAAGAGTGGAGTCCCCGGCAACGGCGCCAGAAAACTTTGCTTGATGGCTTCTCGCCCCTCGTTGGTTACCCCAAGTGGAAGGTTTGAGATGCAGTGTAGCGGAAGTTTTCCCTTGGCAAAGATACCAAGGATCGATTTCCCCTGAGACTCCCAGTTTCAACAAGAAGGTGTCAACTGCTAACGGCGCCAGATATTAGCAATCAACGTGGACCTGCACACAGATACAAATAACTTTGCTCCCAACGAGTACAGAGAGGTTGTCAATCCCTCCGGCCTTGTCGTTTACAAAGGATCAAACGCAAGTGATAATATTGATAGGTTTTGCTGCAATAGTAAGTAAAAAGCGGAAAGTAAATAGCGGATGTGATCAATGATGGTAATATGGACCGGGGTCCCATGATGTTCACTAGTGATGTCTCTCTCCCAAAAGACGATAAAACAGCTATGTGAGGTAAACGAATTACAGCTCGGCAATTGACAGAATTATGTGCGCAAACCAATGCTAACTATGTTACAAGAAAGGTAGAGGTTCAAAGCATGGGCGGTACGCCAAGGCAAGTAGACCGAAATCCATCTGCATCTACTACTAATCATCCACCTTGAGATATCTATCCAGAACATCTCGCTGGTATTAAGTTGCGAGTCCCACCCATAGTGTAAACTCAAAGCAACAGACAACTGCATTAAAAGAACTTTGCGTAAAGTAAACAATCCTTGCACCCGCGGGCACAAGCACCGTTGTTTTCCCCCTTGTGGCAACAGCACATCCCCTAAACTCATGTTTCTGTCACTCAAGCTAGTCATCGAGGGGCATGAACCCACAATCAAGCATAACGTTCCCTCTTGGAGTCACTACCTACTACTTGGCCAAAGCAATAAATAACAACGGAGAACATGCCAGAATTACTTACGAACATAAATATAAAAGAGGTAGATCAAATATATTACTCAAACACAATCTGAACATAATCTCACAATCCATCGGATCCCAGCAAACTCATCATAGCAACAGCATAAGGATTACATATGTGCCTCGATCATGTAGGGTAGCTCACGAGGACTAATTAGTGAAGCACAAGAAGGGGAGGAGAACATCACATAGCTACTGGTCATGGACCCATGGTCCAAGGGAGACTACTCACAACTCATCTGGGAGGCGTCCATGGTGGTGGAGAAGCTCTCGGTGGTGATCCTCCCCTCCGACAGGGTGCCGGGAAGAGTTCTCCTGGCGCTCCCGATCTTGGAAGCGCGGCGGCGGCGGAACAGAGATGATATCGTGAAAAAGGGTTCCCCTCTCGAGGGTTTCGGGACACGATATAAATATATGCCAAAGGGGGGCATCAGCGGAGGCCTGGGGGGCCCAGGCGCCCCCCCCCCCCCCCCCCCC
>LR738714.1:583228890-583320630 GCA_902687465.1 Secale cereale
CCCCGGCGCGGCCAGGAGGGGGGCCGCGCCACCAGGGCGCCTGGAGCCCTGGTGGCCCCCCTCCGGCTGTACTTTGGCTACCGGGAAGCTTCTGGAACGCTGATTTTTTATATAATTTTTCCGGGATTTTTCTGGCAGTTCTCGTAATGGGAAAACCTGAAATACAAAAACAGCAGAAAACAGAAACTGGCACTGGGGTGCACTGAGTTAATAGGTTAGTCCAAATATGATCAAAAGTGTATGGAAGTGTATAAATATCATAGCAATATCACCCAAAAGAGGCATGGAGCAAGCAAAAATTATAGATACGTTTTGGACGTATCACTTGCCTGTCTGCGGGCTGCGACGTGCTCCTACAAGCGGCCTGGTACGGCCCAGCAGGTCGACCAGCTGCTCAAGACCCTCGTGAGGGGCCAGGCCTCGCGAGGAGAACGGCGTCAAGACCTCCTCAGGAGCAGCCTCGATAAGGTGCTCCGGAGGGGCGGAGAACCCAAGGCCAAGCCTGCCTCAGGAGGAGGCAGTGATGTCAGCAGTGACGCACCGCGCCAGCCAGTGCCAGCGTCCGTCAACGGCACAGTTGCCATTTTGGTGCAAAAGAGAGAGCGCAACCGTTGGTTCCCAAGGAGCGGGGCAAAGGTTTCCTCTTTGGTGCAACAAGACCGAAGACCGCAAGGACGACAAGGAGGATGTCACCGTCGAGCCCACCACCGTGTCCCTGCCTAAAACTTTTGCAGGCGAAGACTACTTTTTTTAGGGTAGGAACGTCCTTGTGTTCCCGCTCAAAAATGGCCGTTGTGGAATCCCTTCCCGCCTAAACATTTCGGCGGAAGAGGACCATGGCCGCCTATATAAGTAGCTAGAACCTCCGCTGCAGAAGGGGGAGAAGAATCATCGACTCACACACTTTGCCACTTCACAAGGAGCAAGAACACTAACCTCCTGACCCTCCCGAGCTCAGGAACCCTTGTACCAATTCATATTCTAGCTCGCCCGGAGTCAATCCACCAAAGCAGGAAGTAGGGTCTTACACCTCACGGTGGCCCGAACCAGGATAAACTCTTGTGTGCTTGTTTGTTGTTTGCTTGAATCCTTCCACCGAGACGAGAGTGAGGCGCTAGGTAGACGTGAGTGGGAGAGATCTTTGTTCACGCCCCTGTGTTCGAACTTAACGGGTTTTGCGGAGCCCTGAATCCGACAGCATTGCATCGAGGGATGCTGGAGAAGGTCCCATTCCCCGGACATCCGGCCCCTGGACCAGCACCTACAGAACAGCCCCCTCTGCCGAAGCTACAGGACCTGGACATTCGGCCAGGCCCCGGACATCCGGCCCGGCAGGTCCCGGACATCCGGCCTCGAGCCCGAAAATCCGGCGCCCCCACCACAGAAGCATACCCGTGGCTTGCCCCGTCAGCTCGGACATCTGGCGCCTCCCGACAGCCCGGACATCCGGCTCCTGAATGCCTGCGTGCATCTCATCTGGGCCGTGGCCCATGTATCCCCTCGCCCTCTAGACTATATATACTCCTTCACCTACCTCTTTCTAGGGTTAGCTTTTGTGATAGCTCATTGATACCTAGAGCTTTGCTCATCTAGTGGTTCATCTCCTCGAGAGTGACTGTGGCCCCTCTTCGGAGAAGATCCACACGGATTCAAGACCTCCGCAACGGAGAAGACCCTACGGGATACCCCCAAGACCTCCTTCCGGAGAAGACTACCTTGTATCGTCCGTTGTTGACCATGGATCGTGTATCTCGTTATGTATCGTGGATCTAGCACTTGTGTGACCATCTTCATGTTGGTTTGAGCGTTCCTCTTGTGTCCCCCCTCCCCGTGTTTCCCTTTGTGTTCTTCGTGTTCATCGTGGAGTTCCCTCCTTTTCGAGAAAGATCGACCTAGATCGGGTTGACCCCGCATCATGTGGTATCATGAGCCACGGTTTCTCACGAATTTGGAGCCTCCCCACTATTTTCCAGCTTGTTTTTGTTGTGTTCTTATGAATTTCAAAAATTCCCCACCAAAAATTGCCCCAAATTTTTTTGTGATCTGTTGATTTGACGAGATTTTGTTGGATTTGTTCCATGGATTTGTTGTGCCACGAGTGGATCTAGCTTTTCCCCACCTTTTCCCCAATTTTGATCCGCAAAATCCGATGAATTTGACCTTGAAAGTCGTCTGGTCCACGGAGTTCATCAGGGCCTCGGGCACCCCGGACATCCGGCCTGGCCCGGACATCCGGCCTCCCGCAACCAAAACTCTCCCATCCGCACCACTTTGCACTTAGTCCCCGCCATTTTCGTTCGGTATCCCACCAAACCTTCCGCATACCACCACCACTTCGGCAAGCACCATCGCCTAACGGCTACGATTTTGAAAATTTTGTCTCACTTTGCCTTGGATACTTGAGTTGTGGTTTCACCGTTTCCTTGGATGTTTAGGCTACCTTGGAACGGAACGGCTTCGACAACACCACCGCTCACCCTCGGCAAGGACGGTAACATCGACGACACCTTGTTCATCCTACCTTGCAATTGCATTGTCACCCTATAGACCATTTTTGCGTAGCTTTCCCATCGAGACTAGCCATTTGAGTATTGACGGGCCACGACACTTGTGCACCTTAGTGATAGTCATAGATATTGCATACTACATCATCATATCTCCGTGTGGCACAAGAGTATCCCGCATACACAATACCTACCTTGATACGAGAAGCATGCATAAGTGGCCAAATAAAGAGCTCACAACCTTCTAAGCAAAAGAGCCATCCAAAGCTTATAAGCAAAAGAACAATATCATCATACGCCTTGCATCAAAAGAGATCATATGAGATAGCAATAAATCATCTTGTGCTCAAGCATCGGCGCATCATACACTCATATTATACTAGTGATAGGAAGTCATTACGTTTTGCCTCTTATAGGTCGTGCACAAGTGCGTATCCGCCTATTAATCAATCGATTAGCGTCTCTCTAGTGTTGTGCAACAAGAGCATTTTCTATGAATTCCACATTTTCGCTCACCGTTGGTTGCACAACCACATTGTGAATACGCACTCTACTTGTGATCTATCCGTGCGTGTGTTCCGTGTGCTCTCTATTGCTTGTGATCTACTTGTTGCATGAGCAAATTGTGAATCATTTTCAACATCATTGAGTCTCTTTGACAATTGCATTGAATTTGTGCCACCATCCTAACCAAGCTCACCTCAAAGTTTTACTTGTGTAGGTGTGAGAATCGATAAGAAGTGGTACCAATAGTGCTATTTCCAGGTTACATTATTGAGTGATCATTGATCCATTTTCAACTTCGGTCAAGGTACATTTGGTATTGTCTACTCCTTTCTCCCACTCACATTCTTGCTTCTAATGATGGATAGTCCCAGTACATCTACGAACCCGCTCTTTGATGATCCTCAAGAATCGAACAACTACATCACCAAACTACATCTCTTCGGTGTCCAACGAGCTCTACATCAAGAGAGTGAAGCTATGCAAGAGCGTATTAAGCAAGTCGCCGCCGACGCGCGACAATTTGAAGCACGCACACGAGAGCAATTCTACATCATCAACACCAACATGTCTAATCAATTCGATGAGCTACGGACTTTGATAGTCAACCAACGCTCCTCATCCACATCTTCTCAAAGACGATGCCGCTCAAGCCGTCATACCGACTACACATCCGGTTCAAGTGCACCTACATCAAACACTCTTCGTCAAGCCACACGTCAAGCTCGACATGACAACCGGAACCCCCTTCATGACAAGAGTTCACAAGAGCTATTTGAAGAGCACGCAAGTCGACATCGTCAAAACCAAGCTACACTTGAGCAAGCATAAGAACGACAACGACTTCGCCAACAACAACAAGAGCGAGCACGTCAACACCAAGAAGAACAAGATGCTGAGGCTCAACGTCAAGCACAAAAACGCCAAGAAGCTCAAGCTCTTGAGGCGCAACGAGCATTACGTGATTCACATCACAATGTGGCAACTCGCAATCGACACACTCGTCAAGAAGAGGAGTTCCTTCGCGATGAGATGCAAGAGAGGCGCCAACAAGCACGAATGCAAGAAGAAGTTCCTCCTCAAGCACGACAAGAGCAACAAGCTCAACAAGAACGTCAAGCTCGGCAAGAAAAATATGACAATGTACATCAACCCCGCCAAGAGCAACATGAGATTGACAATCGTCCAAATCAAGACCGCCCTCACAATAGGCAAGAAACAATGAAGAGCATCGATATGGCAAGCTTAAGTTCACCATGCCAAAGTTTTCCGGAAGCATTGACCCCGAAGACTACCTGTCATGGGCATTGAAAGTTGACAAGATCTTTCGCCTACACAACTTTGATGAAGAAAATAAGATTGCAATGGCGTCACTTGAGTTCCAAGACTATGTTCTCATTTGGTAGGAGCAAATCATCGAGAGAAGAGAAGCAAAAGGCAAACCACCTATCACTACGTGGACTCAAATAAAGGAAGTCATGAGAGCACGTTTCGTGCCAACACACTACAACCGTGACTTGTTCAAGAAGTTGCAACTCCACAAGCAAGGAACCAAGTCCTTTGAAGAGTACTACAAGGAGATGGAGATTGCCATGATAAGAGCAAACATCACGGAAGATGAAGAGCAAACGATGGCGAGATTCTTGAATGGACTAAACTATCATATCAAGAAGATTAGGGACTTTCAACCAACTCCTCGAGCTAGTACACCAAGCAACCAAAGCAGAGCGACAAGTTCAAGAGGACTACAAGTGCTCCAAGTTCAACTCCAAGAACTACGACTCCTACAACCAAGCTTCAACAACTTCGGTTCCTCCTACCTCTACCAAGCCATCTACAAACTTCGGTGACAAGCCAAGCTACAAGAATGCGACTACATCTAGTCGTCCACCTTCTACGAACAACTTCAAGCCAAGAGCTTCATCATCTACAACTCCAACCGAGGACAACTCCAAGACGAGTTCCATCCAGTGTTTCAAATGCCAAGGGCGAGGCCACACGTCATTTGAGTGCAAGACCGTTCGCACCATGATCATTAATGATGACGGATCCTATGACTCAATGAGCGATGATGAGATGGAAGCCCTTGAACATGTAGCTATGCATCGCCAAGTGAATGAAGATGAATACTGTCGTGGTTTTGTCACGACAGATGTCCTAGCATAAGGAATTAGTCGTGGAGCCATCGCTACGGGTTAGCTTAAAGGGGTTAAAGCGGACAAGGACGCAAGGGGTTTTATACTAGTTCGGCCCCTTCGATGAAGGTAAAAGCCTATGTCTAGTTTGGTGTGGTATTGCTAGGGTTTCGATGATTAGGGAGCGAATCCGCTTTGCCTGTGTCTCGAGTTGTTCTCTGTCCCTGAACCGTCACCGAGTTATCCCTTTATCTACACAGGATGACGCCCAGTCCGGTTTACAGAATCACGAGGTCGGCTCATAAACGTGCCTGGCTCGGTCTCTATCTTTCCTATCTTACAATAAAATTCACACGCCGTATGGCGGTTTACATTTACGGGCCATAACACCCTCTGGGCCCTGGATCTTTAACCTTCTATAGTAACGCGCCATACTCTGTCTTGTTGGGCTTCAGTAGAAGTAATTCCTTATGGGAATAAACCGGGCCCTCCTGGGCGGTTTATACCTAATAGTTATATCCCTCACATTAGGCCCCAGATTGATTTGAACCTGTTTATGTCAATCTTCAACACCTTGGAAAAGTTGGTCCTCCATGGCTTCAAATATCTTGTAAACCTCCATGACGTCACCTTCCCGGATTATGTTGAATCGCCATGAAGTCACCTGTCCATTTAATACATGTACCTATTTTATTCTTTATTTATTAAAATCTCCGAAGATCGAGGCAACAATGTCGTCCCTGTGACACCCCGAGACCGGTGCGCCAGGTGTCAGCCAGTTATTCGTTGTCGTTGCCGTGTCATTTGCTTGCTTCTTCTCGTTAGTGCTTGTTATGTTGCGATCGTGAGGATTCGTTCGTCTACACGTGGTTCGTCTGCAAGGCTTCTTCTTCGTCTTCTTCATGGATCCGTTCTTCTTCCTTGCGAGATCTCAGGCAAGATGACCATCACCTTGGATACCTTTACTATCATTGCCATGCTTAGTTGTATCGATGCTATCGTTACATGTCGCGCCACCCATCATTTATTGTCAGCCCCTCTCCTTGTTGCCATGAAACCTCTAACCTTTGACACCTTCCTAGCAAACCATTGTTTCGCTATGTTACCCGCTTGCTCAGCCCCTCTTATAGCGTTGTTAGTTGCAGGTGAAGATGAACATTGATCCTTGTTGGCACTTGATGTTTTGGGAATATCACAATATGTCTTATATATATATTAACACGCCTATATACTGGGCATGGGTGGAAGGCTTGGCCTTTTGCTCGGTGTTTTGTTCCACTCATGCCACCTTAGGAGCCGATAAACCGGCATTATGTTCCTTGATTTCGCGTTCCTTACACGGTTGGGTATATGGGGACCCCTTGACAGTTCGTCTTTGAATAAATCTCCTCCAGCAAGGCCCGACATTGGTTTTATTGCAACATAATAACAACTTAATTAATTAATTAAATTGCATAGGGAGTTAGCGCTATCCGAGGATTCTTATACATAGCAGGGGGGCCAGTGCTGATGGTGTTGGTCCCAAACGGGCAACCTGCGGGGCCGCCTCGGGGAAACTCGAGGTATCTAGCATACCTGTAGCTTGTCCCATCCGTACGTGGCCTGAGACGAGATACGCACGGCTACTATCAGGGTGTCGGCACGCCGGGAGGTCTTGCTGGACTTGTTTTACCATTGTCGAAATGTCTTGTACACCGGGATACCGAGCCTGATCGGATTTCCCTAGATAAGGGGTAATTATTATTATTACTTCAGCTGATCGTGAGAGCTTGTGATGGGCTAAGTTGGGACACCCTTGCAGGGTTATGATCTTTTGAAAGCCGTGCTCGTGGTTATGTGGCAGATTCGAATTTGTTAATGTCCGGTTGTAGAAAACTTGACAGAGGATCCGAAGTAAAACACACAATTGTGTTAGTAACCGTGACTGTCTCTTTTCACTTTGAGAAGAGAACATGGTGGGGTTATGTTTGACTCGTATGTAGTTCAGGATCTTTAGCGATCATTACTAGTTTGCGGCCGTTTGCGTAGATGCTCATCTTATTCTTGTACTCGTAAGTTAGCCACCATAGATATTGCTTAGCCGCTGCTGCAACCTCACCACCTTACCTCTTCCTACCTATTAAGCTTTGATAGTCTTGTTACCCATGGTTATGGGATTGCTGAGTCCTCGTGGCTCACAGATACTACAACATCAGGTGCAGGTGCAGGTTTCCGATGTCTTTACGTGAGAGCGATGATCGTTGTGTTGGAGTTCTTTCTTCTTCTTCTTCTTCGGTCTTGGGTTAGGTTCCGGGTCGGCAGCCTGGGATAGCAGATGGATGTCTTTGTGCTTTTCATGTTTGCATCTGTAGTCGGATGCCTTGTATTGATATTGTTGTATTCATGTGACTTGTATGTATTGTTGTATCCCCATGTATGTATGTAATGGTACGATGTAATGATTTCCATCTTGCTAAGCGCCCGAAATGCGGTTGTGCCCCAATCACGTAAGTGTCACGTGATCGGGATATAATCGCATCTTGGGCCTGACAAGTTGGTATCAAAGCCTCGACCGACCATAGGAGCCCCCTTGATTGATCGTAGTTTGGCCGTTGTTGAGTCTAGCAGAAAACTTTTTTGGAGTCTAGTTATATCGGAGAGTAGGATTTCTTTTACTCCCCTGCCCCTTCATCGCTCTGGTGAGGAATATTGACGTGGGTGTTTTGAATAACTCCTCTTCACCTTCAATAAAAATTTAGGATCGCGTGTATAGTTTTCGTTTGTTGCGTTGTTAGTTCTTTCATCTGGTGCATCTCTCGTCAAGTGGATTCGACCCTCTTCTTCTTTGCAAGTGCAACCCTCAGTTCTTATCAATTGATTGTGTTTTCCCCGTCCAGTGTGGTTTTTCTTTTCCCACCCGCCCACCCTTTTGCTTCTCGGACCAGAGTCCTTAATCGAGTATCCATCCTTCGTGTGAATCATTTGCATTCTTTCATCAATTATTTCAACCGGTGAATTCTCCTCTCAGTCGATATTCTTCACCTCTATTCTTCTCTTGTGGAATCAATTAAAGTTTTCGATGTTCATCATATTCGTCTCCCCCGGCTCAGATGTTTTCCTCTTGCTCGTTCACCTCTCGCCATTTAATTGTTCCGGAGTTCCAAAGTAATCTCAGGGTATACATCTGTCTTCCAATTAATTCGAGGTTGTCACCTCCTTCGAGTCTTTTAATCGTTCCGGTACATCTTCTCCTTTTCGATCCTTTTTCAACGGTGTTTTCTCTTCGGTGGGCTCATAACCCACAGGTTTATTCCCAGGATCTTACCCGACTCTTCTAATTTCCCGGAGTGTTCCGTAATTCTTTTCAAGTGTGACATAAGTATGGATTCCATCAGTCATATGCCTTCTCCAAGTCGTTCGCAAATTCTTTTCATCATTGGTTCAACCTTCTTCGTTCATTCGTCCGGAGCATTTCATGAATTCTTTTCCATGTGTTCCTCCGAAGGCCATCTTTTCAGAAGATTTCTTCGATCTCAGTTTTCAATTTCGTCCTCCAAATATTCTTCAATGATGCTTCTTCGTTCGTCTCACATTCTTTCCGGTGCTTCGTTCAAGTATTCTTTAATCAGTTCGCGATCTCTTCATTCTCGTCTTCCAATTTTCCTCAAGTGCTTTATTCTTCCCAACGATTCATTCTCTCGTATTCACTCAATTTCAATTCTTACGGTGGTTTGTTCTCTTTCATCATTCAATTTTAATTCTTTCCGGTGGTTCGCTCTTTTCTTCACGTGGTTTCAATTCTCTTACGGTGGTTCGTTCTTTTCTTCACTCAGCTTTAATTCTTTACGACGATTTGTTCAACAATTCTTCTTCGGTGCTACCATATCAATTCATTCATTCTTATTCCAATCCTACCGGTGGTTCATGAAGATTTTCGCAAGTTCGCGATATATCCCTCTTTAATCATTCAACGAGAATAAGTGATATGCGAATCCATTACTTGCATCAATTTAATTGGTGGAGGATAAGCATAATATAATTCTTATTCCTCTCTATGGAGTTGTTTAATTCCTTCCTTCGGAGTTTATTCTTGATGAATAATTCTAGTTCCAAGTGCTTTAATCTTTTCTTTTCCGGAGTTCAAGTTTTCCTCGGCTATCTCGTCGAACCCTCGTCTAAATCATCGCAAGGCTTTAATCTTATTCTTCTCGTCCGTAATTTCTATTTCTTCATCCTTTTGTCACCAGAGTTCCTCACGAGTTAATTCCTTCGTCACGTGTTCATCAAATTCTTTTGGATCAAGCTCAAGCATTATTCTTTTCCTCTCGAGTGCAAATAATTCTCCGCAATCTTTTTAAAGGGAGTTTTGCATTTCTTCATTCTCAACTAATCCATCTTTTGGTTGCGGCATCATTCACCTCAAGTTTGGGATGAATTCAATAAGTCCACAACAGGCTTATACTTTCGTCGTTGATTTTTCAACGACTCCGTTCAATCCTTCCTTCTAAGGATGCTTTCAAGTCATTCGCGCTCAAAGTTGTTATCTTCTTCTCCATTCTTTTAATTCCATCATTTCAATTCTTCCGGATGCATTGTCTTGTTCATTTCATCATGCTTTGTTCCATCTCCTCAGGTTCTTATCCTATTCCAGTCATGTTCAACCGGTGTGCTATTTCTTTCAGTTTCAGCTGGAGTGCTGCCCGAATTATGTTGTTCGAATTCCTTTCCATCTCGTTTAACCGGAGTGGTTTTGAGTTCATTCTTATTCCTTCAACTCGTGCTTCATATCTTTCAACCTCATCGATTCTCGTCGTATTCATTGTTCCTCTTGTCTAACGAAGTTTTTGCAACTTCGTTCATCTCCGTTGTACCTTCTCTCATATTGTTCAACTTCTCAAGGTTCCTTGATTTCACTCTTTTGTCCTCGAAGAACTTTGTTCTTCCGATTCACCTTCCATCTCGTTCCTAAGATCTCGGGACGAGATCTCTTGTTAGTAGGGGAGTGTTGTGACACCCTGAGACAGGTGCGCCAGGTGTCAGCCAGTTATTCGTTGTCGTTGTCGTGTCATTTGCTTACTTCTTCTCGTTAGTGCTTGTTCCGTTGCGATCGTGAGGATTCGTTCGTCTACACGTGGTTCGTCTTCAAGGCTTCTTCTACGTCTTCTTCACGGATCCGTTCTTCTTCCTAGCGGGATCTCAGGCAAGATGACCATCACCTTGGATACCTTTACTATCATCGCCATGCTTAGTTGTCTCGATGCTATCGTTACATGTCGCGCCACCCATCATTTATTGTCAGCCCCTCTCCTTGTTGCCATGAAATCTCTAACCTTTGACACCTTCCTAGCAAACCATTGTTTGGCTATGTTACCCGCTTGCTCATCCCCTCTTATAGCGTTGTTAGTTGCAGGTGAAGATGAAGATTGTTCCTTGTTGGAACTTGATGTTTTTGGGAATATCACAATATGTCTTATATATATTAACACACCTATATACTGGGCATGGGTGGAAGGCTTGGAATTTTGCTCGGTGTTTTGTTCCACTCATGCCACCTTAGGAGCCGATAAACCGGCATTATGTTCCTTGATTTCGCGTTCCTTACACGGTTGGGTATATGGGGACCCCTTGACAGTTCGTCCTTGAATAAAACTCCTCCAGCAAGGCCCGACATTGGTTTTATTGCAACATAATAACAACTTAATTAATTAATTAAATTGCATAGGGAGTTAGCACTACCCGAAGATTCTTCTACATAGCAGGGGGGCCAGTGCTGATGGTGTTGGTCCCAAACAGGCAACCTGCGGGGCCGCCTCGGGGAAACTCAAGGTATCTGGCATACATGTAGCTTGTCCCATCTGGACGTGGCCTGAGATGAGATACGCGCGGCTACTATCAGGGTGTTGGCACGCCGGGAGGTCTTGCTGGACTTGTTTTACCATTGTCGAAATGTCTTATGGCCCGGGATACCGAGCCTGATCGGATTTCCCTAAGATAAGGGGTAATAATTATTATTACTTCAACTGATCGTGAGAGCTTGTGATGGGATAAGTTGGGACACCCTTGCAGGGTTATGATCTTTTGAAAGCCGTGCCCGCGGTTATGTGGCAGATTGGAATTTTTTTAATGTCCGGTTGTAGAAAACTTGACAGAGGATCCGAAGTAAAACACACAACTGTGTGAGTAACCGTGACTATCTCTTTTCACTTTGAGAAGAGAACACGGCGGGGTTATGTTTGACTCGTATATAGTTCAGGATCTTTAGCGATCATTACTAGTTTGCGACCGTTTGCGTAGATGCTCATCTTATTCTTGTACTCGTAAGTTAGCCACCATAGATATTGCTTAGCCGCTGCTGCAACCTCACCACCTTACCTCTTCCTACCTATTAAGCTTTGATAGTCTTGTTACCCATGGTTATGGGATTGCTGAGTCCTCGTGGCTCACAGATACTACAACAGCAGTTGTAGGTGCAGGTTTCCAATGTCTTGACGTGAGAGCGATGATCGTTGTGTTGGAGTTCTTTCTTCTTCTTCTTCTTCAGTCTTGGGTTAGGTTCCGGGTCGGCAGCCTGGGATAGCAGATGGATGTCTTTGTGCTTTTCATGTTTGCATCCGTAGTCGGATGCATTGTATTGATATTGTTGTATTCATCTGACTTGTATGTATTGTTGTATCCCCATGTATGTATGTAATGGTACGATGTAATGATATCCATCTTGCTAAGCGCCCGAAATGCGGTTGTGCCCCAATCACGTAAGTGTCACATGATCGGGATATAATCGCATCTTGGGCCTGACAAGTTGGTATCAGAGCCTCGACCGACCATAGGAGCCCCCTTGATTGATCGTAGTTTGGCCATTGTTGAGTCTAGCAGAAAACTTTTTTGGAGTCTAGTTATATCGGAGAGTAGGATTTCTTTTACTGCCCTGCCCCTTCATCGCTCTGGTGAGGAATATTGACGTGGGTGTTTTGAATTACTCCTCTTCACCTTCAAATTTTTTTAGGATCGCGTGTATAGTTTTCGTTCGTTGCGTTGTTAGTTCTGTCATCTGGTGCATCTCTCGTCAAGTGGATTCGACCCTCTTCTTCTTTGCAAGTGCAACCCTTAGTTCTTATCAATTGATTGTGTTTTCCCCGTCCGATGTGGTTTTTCTTTTCCCACCCGCCCACCGTTTTGCTTCTCGGACCAGAGTCCTTAATCGAGTATCCATCCTTCGTGTGAATCATTTGCATTCTTTCATCAATTATTTCAACCGGTGAATTCTCCTCTCAGTCGATATTCTTCACCTCTATTCTTCTCCTGTGGAATCAATTAAAGTTTTCGATGTTCATCATATTCGTCTCCCCCGGCTCAGATGTTTTCCTCTTGCTCGTTCACCTCTCGCCATTTAATTGTTCCGGAGTTCCAAAGTAATCTCAGGGTATACATCTGTCTTTAAATTAATTCGAGGTTGTCACCTCCTTCGAGTCTTTTAATCGTTCCGGTGCATCATCTCCTTTTCGATCCTTTTTCAACAGTGTTTTCTCTTCGGTGGGCTCATAACCCACAGGTTTATTCCTAGGATCTTACCCGACTCTTCTAATTTCCCGGAGTGTTCCGTAATTCTTTTCAAGTGTGACATAAGTATGGATTCCATCAGTCATATGCCTTCTCCAAGTCGTTCGCAAATTCTTTTCATCATTGGTTCAACCTTCTTCGTTCATTCGTCCGGGCATTTCATGAATTATTTTCCGTGTGTTCCTCCGAAGGCCATCTTTTCAGAAGATTTCTTCGATCTCAGTTTTCAATTTCGTCCTCCAAATATTCTTCAATGATGCTTCTTCGTTCGTCTCACATTCTTTCCGGTGCTTCGTTCAAGTATTCTTTAATCAGTTCGCGATCTCTTCATTCTCGTCTTCCAATTTTCCTCAAGTGCTTTATTCTTCCCAACGATTCATTCTCTTGTATTCACTCAATTTCAATTCTTACGGTGGTTTGTTCTCTTTCATCATTCAATTTTAATTCTTTCCGGTGGTTCGCTCTTTTCTTCACGTGGTTTCAATTCTCTTACGGTGGTTCATTCTTTTCTTCACTCGGCTTTAATTCTTTACGACGATTCGTTCAACAATTCTTCTTCGGTGCTACCATATCAATTCATTCATTCTTATTCCAATCCTACCGGTGGTTCATGAAGATTTTCGCAAGTTCGCGATATATCCCTCTTTAATCATTCAACGAGAATAAGTGATATGCGAATCCATTACTTTCATCAATTTAATTGGTGGAGGATAAGCATAATATAATTCTTATTCCTCTCTGTGGAGTTGTTTAATTCCTTCCTTCGGAGTTTATTCTTGATGAATAATTCTAGTTCCAAGTGCTTTAATCTTTTCTTTTCTGGAGTTCAAGTTTTCCTCGGCTATCTCGTCGGACCCTCGTCTAAATCATCGCAAAGCTTTAATCTTATTCTTCTCGTCCGTAATTTCTATTTCTTCATCCTTTTGTCACCGGAGTTCCTCACGAGTTAATTCCTTCGTCACGTGTTCATCAAATTCTTTTGGATCAAGCTCAAGCATTATTCTTTTCCTCTCGAGTGCAAATAATTCTCCGCAATCTTTTGAAAGGGAGTTTTGCATTTCTTCATTCTCAACTAATCCATCTTTTGGTTGCGGCATCATTCACCTCAAGTTTGGGATGAATTCAGTAAGTCCACAATAGGCTTATACTTTCGTCGTTGATTTTTCAACGACTCCGTTCAATCCTTCCTTCTAAGGATGCTTTCAAGTCATTCGCGCTCAAAGTTGTTATCTTCTTCTCCATTCTTTTAATTCCATCATTTCAATTCTTCCGGATGCATTGTCTTGTTCATTTCGTCATGCTTTGTTCCATCTCCTCGGGTTCTTACCCTATTCCAGTCATGTTCAACCGGCGTGCTATTTCTTTCAGTTTCAGCCGGAGTGCTGCCCGAATTATGTTGTTCGAATTCCTTTCCATCTCGTTTAACCGGAGTGGTTTTGAGTTCATTCTTATTCCTTCAACTCGTGCTTCATATCTTTCAACCTCATCGATTCTCGTCGTATTCATTGTTCCTCTTGTCTAACGAAGTTTTTGCAACTTCGTTCATCTCCGTTGTACCTTCTCTCATATTGTTCAACTTCTCAAGGTTCCTTGATTTCACTCTTTTGTCCTCAAAGAACTTTGTTCTTCCGATTCACCTTCCATCTCGTTCCTAAGATCTCGGGACGAGATCTCATGTTAGTAGGGGAGTGTTGTGACAGCCTGAGACAGGTTCGCCAGGTGTCAGCCAGTTATTCGTTGTCGTTGCCGTGTCATTTGCTTGCTTCTTCTCGTTAGTGCTTGTTCCGTTGCGATCGTGAGGATTCGTTCGTCTACACGTGGTTCGTCTTCAAGGCTACTTCTTCGTCTTCTTCACGGATCCGTTCTTCTTCCTTGCGGGATCTCAGGCAAGATGACCATCACCTTGGATACCTTTACTATCATTGCCATGCTTAGTTGTCTCGATGCTATCGTTACATGTCGCGCCACCCATCATTTATTGCCAGCCCCTCTCCTTGTTGCCATGAAACCTCTAACCTTTGACACCTTCCTAGCAAACCATTGTTTGGCTATGTTACCCGCTTGCTCAGCCCCTCTTATAGCGTTGTTAGTTGCAGGTGAAGATGAAGATTGTTCCTTGTTGGAACTTGATGTTTTTGGGAATATCACAATATGTCTTATATATATTAACACACCTATATACTGGGCATGGGTGGAAGGCTTGGAATTTTGCTCGGTGTTTTGTTCCACTCATGCCACCTTAGGAGCCAATAAACCGGCATTATGTTCCTTGATTTTGCGTTCCTTACACGGGTTGGTATATGGGGACCCCTTGACAGTTCGTCCTTGAATAAAACTCCTCCAGCAAGGCCCGACATTGGTTTTATTGCAACATAATAACAACTTAATTAATTAATTAAATTGCATAGGGAGTTAGCGCTACCCGAGGATTCTTCTACATAGCAGGGGGGCCAGTGCTGATGGTGTTGGTCCCAAACAGGCAACCTGCGGGGCCGCCTCGGGGAAACTCGAGGTATCTGGCATACCTGTAGCTTGTCCCATCCTGACGTGGCCTGAGATGAGATACGCGCGGCTACTATCAGGGTGTCGGCACGCCGAGAGGTCTTGCTGGACTTGTTTTACCATTGTCGAAATATCTTGTGGCCCGGGATACCAAGCCTGATCGGATTTCCCTAAGATAAGGGGTAATAATTATTATTACTTCAACTGATCATGAGAGCTTGTGATGGGATAAGTTGGGACACCCTTGCAGGGTTATGATCTTTTGAAAGCCGTGCCCGCGGTTATGTGGCAGATTGGAATTTGTTAATGTCCGGTTGTAGAAAACTTGACAGAGGATCCGAAGTAAAACACACAACTGTGTGAGTAACCGTGACTATCTCTTTTCACTTTGAGAAGAGAACACGGTGGGGTTATGTTTGAATCGTATATAGTTCAGGATCTTTAGCGATCATTACTAGTTTGCGACCGTTTGCGTAGATGCTCATCGTATTCTTGTACTCGTAAGTTAGCCACCATAGATATTGCTTAGCCGCTGCTGCAACCTCACCACCTTACCTCTTCCTACCTATTAAGCTTTGATAGTCTTGTTAGCCATGGTTATGGGATTGCTGAGTCCTCGTGGCTCACAGATACTACAACAGCAATTGCAGGTGCAGGTTTCCGATGTCTTGACGTGAGAGCGATGATCGTTGTGTTGGAGTTCTTTCTTCTTCTTCTTTTTCAGTCTTGGGTTAGGTTCCGGGTCGGCAGCCTGGGATAGCAGATGGATGTCTTTGTGCTTTTCATGTTTGCATCCGTAGTCGGATGCCTTGTATTGATATTGTTGTATTCATGTGACTTGTATGTATTGTTGTATCCCCATGTATGTATGTAATGGTACGATGTAATGATATCCATCTTGCTAAGCGCCCGAAATGCGGTTGTGCCCCAATCACGTAAGTGTCACGTGATCGGGATAGAATCGCATCTTGGGCCTGACAAGTTGGTATCAGAGCCTCGACCGACCATAGGAGCCCCCTTGATTGATCGTAGTTTGGCCGTTGTTGAGTCTAGCAGAAAACTTTTTTGGAGTCTAGTTATATCAGAGAGTAGGATTTCTTTTACTCCCGTGCCCCTTCATCGCTCTGGTGAGGAATATTGACGTAGGTGTTTTGAATTACTCCTCTTCCCTTTCAGCAATTTTTTTAGGATCGCGTGGATAGTTTTTGTTCATTGCGTTGTTAGTTCTTTCATCTGGTGCATCTCTCGTCAAGTGGATTCGACCCTCTTCTTCTTTGCAAGTGCAATCCTCAGTTCTTATCAATTGATGGTGTTTTCCCCGTCCGATGTGGTTTTTCTTTTCCCACCCGCCCACCCTTTTGCTTCTCAGACCGGAGTCCTTAATCGAGTATCCATCCTTCGTGTGAATCCTTTGCATTCTTTCATCAATTATTTCAACCGGTGAATTCTCCTCTCAGTCGATATTCTTCACCTCTATTCTTCTCCGGTGGAACCAATTAAAGTTTTCGATGTTCATCATATTCGTCTCCCCCGGCTCAGATGTTTTCCTCTTGCTCGTTCACCTCTCGCCATCTAATTGTTCCGGAGTTCCGAAGTAATCTCAGGGTATACGTCTATCTTTCAATTAATTTGAGGTTGTCACCTCCTTCGAGTCTTTTAATCGTTCCGGTACATCATGTCCTTTTCGATCCTTTTTCAACGGAGTTTTCTCTTCGGTGGGCTCATAACCCACGGGTTTATTCCCAGGATCTTACCCGACTCTTCTAATTTCCCAGAGTGTTCCGTAATTCTTTTCAAGTGCGACATAAGTATGGATTCCATCAGTCATATGCCTTCTCCAAGTCGTTCGCAAATTCTTTTCATCATTGGTTCAACCTTCTTCGTTCATTCGTCGAGAGCATTTCATGAATTCTTTTCCGTGTATTCCTCCGAAGGCCATCTTTTCATAAGATTTCTTCGATCTTAGTTTTCAACTTCGTCCTCCAAATATTCTTCAGTGATGCTTCTTCGTTCGTCTCACATTCTTTCCGGTGCTTCGTTCAAGTATTCTTTAATCAGTTCGCGATCTCTTCATTCTCGTCTTCCAATTTTCCCCAAGTGCTTTATTCTTCCCGGCGATTCATTCTCTCGTATTCACTCAATTTCAATTCTTACGGTGGTTTGTTCTCTTTCATCATTCAATTTTAATTCTTTCCGGTGGTTCGCTCTTTTCTTCACGTGGTTTCAATTCTCTTACGGTGGTTCGTTCTTTTCTTCACTCTGCTTTAATTCTTTACGATGATTCGTTCAACAATTCTTCTCCGGTGCTACCATATCAATTCATTCATTCTTATTCCAATCCTACCGGTGGTTCATGAAGATTTTCGCAAGTTCGCGATATATCCCTCTTTAATCATTCAACGAGAATAAGTGATATGCGAATCCATTACTTTCATGAATTTAATTGGTGGAGGATAAGCATAATATAATTCTTATTCCTCTCTGTGGAGTTGTTTAATTCCTTCCTACGGAGTTTATTCTTGATGAATAATTCTAGTTCCAAGTGCTTAAATCTTTTCTTTTCCGGAGTTCAAGTTTTCCTCGGCTATCTCGTCGGACCCTCGTCTAAATCATCGCAAGGCTTTAATCTTATTCTTCTCGTCCGTCATTTCTATGTCTTCATACTTTTGTCACCGGAGTTCCTCACGAGTTAATTCCTTCTTCACGTGTTCATCAAATTCTTTTGGATCAAGCTCAAGCATTATTCTTTTCCTCTCGAGTGCAAATAATTCTCCGCAATGTTTTGAAAGTGAGTTTTGCATTTCTTCATTCTGAGTGAATCCATCTTTTGGTTGCAGCATCATTCACCTCAAGTTTGGGATGAATTCAATAAGTCCACAACAAGCTTATACTTTCGTTGTTGATTTTTCAACGACTCCGTTCAATCCTTCCTTCTAAGGATGCTTTCAAGTCATTCGCGCTCAAAGTTGTTATCTTCTTCTCCATTCTTTTAATTCCATCATTTCAATTCTTCCGGAGGCATTGTGTTGTTCAGTTCGTCATGCTTAGTTCCATCTCCTCAGGTTCTTATCCTATTCCAGTCATGTTCAACTGGTGTGCTATTTCTTTCAGTTTCAGCAGGAGTTGTCGGTGTACTAGAGTAGGGGTACCCTAGTATCCCGAACTTGTGCACGGGCAGTCGCAGCATCCCGCGACAAGGCTTGCCGGGTGACCGCCAAGGTCCTCCGTGGTTCCTTTGGAGCCATTCAAGAACAAAGTATTCAAGCCAAGGAGACAAGGCCCCGGCAAGAGGAGCTTGCCGGGAAGGCCACTCGAGGCACAAGACCCCGGCAAGAGGAGCTTGCCGGGAAGGCCAACCAAAGCATCTCAAGGAACTTGCCGCGACGCGCCACGCGTCCCGGCCAGGCCCGGTGAGCGACGAGCTCCCGGACGCGACAAGACAACGACCGCGGCAAGGCGCTTTCCGCGGCAAGCTACCACTCTGTACCCGCGCTCCAGCTCATCCACCAACGTGTCGCTCTAGGATCCCTCCAGGCGTACGTGGCGGGAGGCTGTGCAGCCAGCGGTGCGCGGTGGCAAGCGGTGCTGACAAGATTGCCATCGTGGCGAGCGGTGGCGTCCCTGACGGTCCCTTTTTGCACTATTTGGGCGACGCAGATGGGCATTCAATGCCCTTGTCCCCTGCCGTCAGAGTTGGGTATGATACATTGTAACAGGTAGTTGTACCAACCGTAACACCTTTCCATTTTTACCCTTGTCTACGTTGCCACCTGTCGGTGACCCCTTGAGCATATAAAAGGAGGCCCATGCGCAACATAGAGGGGGGAGGAGAACACTCACGCTCGGTCTCGTTAGTTGCCGGTGTGTACTGTAGCACTCAGCGCTCCCGAGCAAGAACTCAATACAAACCACAAAGCAGGAGTAGGGTTTTACGCATCCATGCGGCCCGAACCTGGGTAAACTGCTCGTGTGTTTCGCCTCGATCCGCTCTTCGTGCGATCTTCGCCTCCGCCGAACCGAAAGGGGCTCGGTCCGCCGGTCCCATAGGTGCTCGTGGATTCGTTCCCCGACATCTTTTGGCGCACCAGGTAGGGGGGAGGAGAACACTCACGCTCGGTCTCGTTAGCTGCTGGTGTGTACTGTAGCACTCAGCGCTCCTGAGCAAGAACTCAATACAAACCACAAAGCAGGAGTAGGGTTTTGCGCATCCGTGTGGCCCGAACCTGGGTAAACTGCTCGTGTGTTTCGCCTCGATCCGCTCTTTGTGCGATCTTCGCCCCCGCCGAACCGAAAGGGGCTCGGTCCGCCGGTCCCATAGGTGCTCGTGGATTCGTTCCCCGACAGGAGTGCTGCCCGAATTTTGTTGTTCGAATTCCTTTCCATCTCGTTTAACTGGAGTGGTTTTGAATTCATTCTTATTCCTTCAACTCGTGCTTCATATCTTTCAACCTCATCGATTCTCGTCGTATTCATTGTTCCTCTTGTCTAACAAAGTTTTTGCAACTTCGTTCATCTCCGATGTACCTTCTCTCATATTGTTCAACCTCTCAAGGTTCCTTGATTTCACTCTTTTGTCCTCGAAGAACTTTGTTATTCCTATTCACCTTCCATCTCGTTCCTAAGATCTCGGGACGAGATCTCTTGTTAGTAGGGGAGTGTTGTGACACCACGAGACAGGTGCGCCAGGTGTCAGCCAGTTATTCGTTGTCGTTGCCGTGTCATTTGCTTGCTTCTTCTCGTTAGTGCTTGTTCCGTTGCGATCGTGAGGATTCGTTCGTCTACACGTGGTTCATCTTCAAGGCTTCTTCTTCGACTTCTTCACGGATCCGTTCTTCTTCCTTGCGGGATCTCAGGGAAGATGACCATCATCTTGGATACCTTTACTATCATTGCCATGCTTAGTTGTCTCGATGCTATCGTTACATGTCGCGCCACCCATCATTTATTGTCAGCCCCTCTCCTTGTTGCCATGAAACCTCTAACCTTTGACACCTTCCTAGCAAACCATTGTTTGGCTATGTTACCCGCTTGCTCAGCCCCTCTTATAGCGTTGTTAGTTGCAGGTGAAGATGAAGATTGTTCCTTGTTGGAACTTGATGTTTTGGGAATATCACAATATGTCTTATATATATTAACACACCTATATACTGGGCATGGGTGGAAGGCTTGGCCTTTTGCTCGGTGTTTTGTTCCACTCATGCCACCTTAGGAGCCGATAAACCGGCATTATGCTCCTTGATTTCGCGTTCCTTACACGGTTGGGTATATGGGGACCCCTTGACAGTTCGTCTTTGAATAAAACTCCTCCAGCAAGGCCCGACATTGGTTTTATTGCAACATAATAACAACTTAATTAATTAATTAAATTGCTTAATTAGGGAGTTAGCGCTACCCGAGGATTCTTCTACATAGCAAGGGGGGCCAGTGCTGATGGTGTTGGTCCCAAACAAGCAACCTGCGGGGCCGCCTCGGGGAAACTCGAGGTATCTGGCATACCTGTAGTTTGTCCCATCCGGACGTGGCCTGAGACGAGATACGCGCGGCTACTATCAGGGTGTCGGCATGCCGGGAGGTCTTGCTGGACTTGTTTTACCATTGTCGAAATGTCTTGTGCACCGGGATACCGAGCCTGATCGGATTTCCCTAAGATAAGGGGTAATAATTATTATTACTTCAGCTGATTGTGAGAGCTTGTGATGGGCTAAGTTGGGACACCCCTGCAGGGTTATGATCTTTCGAAAGCCGTGCCCGCGGTTATGTGGCAGATTGGAATTTGTTAATGTCCGGTTGTAGAAAACTTGACAGAGGATCCGAAAGTAAAACACACAACTGTGTGAGTAACCCTGACTGTCTCTTTTCACTTTGAGAAGAGAACACGGTGGGGTTATGTTTGACTCATATGTAGTTCAGGATCTTTAGCGATCATTACTAGTTTGCGACCGTTTGCGTAGATGCTCATCTTATTCTTGTACTCGTAAGTTAGCCACCATAGATATTGCTTAGCCGCTGCTGCAACCTCACCACCTTACCTTTTCCTACCTATTAAGCTTTGATAGTCTTGTTACCCATATTTATGGGATTGCTAAGTCCTCGTGGCTCACAGATACTACAACAACAGTTGCAGGTGCAGGTTTCCGATGTCTTGACGTGAGAGCGATGATCATTGTGTTGGAGTTCTTTCTTCTTCTTCTTCTGCAGTCTTGGGTTAGGTTCCGGGTCGGCAGCCTGGGATAGCAGATGGATGTCTTTGTGCTTTTCATGTTTGCATCCGTAGTCGGATGCCTTGTATTGATATTGTTGTATTCATGTGACTTGTATGTATTGTTGTATCCCCATGTATGTATGTAATGGTACGATGTAATGATATCCATCTTGCTAAACGCCCGAAATGCGGTTGTGCCCCAATCACGTAAGTGTCACGTGACCGGGATAGAATCGCATCTTGGGCTTGACAATCCCATATCCACTTTTCGGGCCCCTTGATTCCCACGCCTGCCGTTTAACCTTTCGGCTTATAAATAGGGCGAGGGGTCATTTCTTTTTTTCCCTCGTCTCTTCGCTCCTTCTTCTTCCTCGCGCCCGTCCATGCCTAAGAACCGCCGCCGTCGTCGACCTTTCCCTCTTCTTCAACTCAGGCCGCTGCATCAACCTGTTTGGACCAGAGCCTCGCCAGCGCGCCTCCACACCCGACAACTCCAGTTTGTTCTTTCCTTACTTTTCATCTAGATCTCATTAAGGTTTCTCCCGCGAGTTTGTCACGGCTAGGGCGCTGTTCTTCGTTGTTCTTCCTTTACTCTTCATTATGACTTTGATGGCTAGCATAGATCTGATGCTTCTGCTTGCGATTGTAGTAACAACTTTTCTCATTTGGCGTACTCATCCTTCTCTAAAATACTCCCAATCTAAGTTCGTTTGAACTGCTGCAGTATCCGTTCAGTATTTACCCTGAATATTGAATTTTTTGATATACCATAGATCCATAATTCTGTTGCTGATTTGCGAAACCTGTTTTTTTATAACCTTAGATCTGCACCTTTCATATTCTCACCGGCGGTTTAGCTTTGAAAAAATCATAAACTGGTAGATATCATTAGGCCCCGCTTAAACCTCCGTTGCAGTCGGCCTCGTAATACTTCGAGTGTTAACTCCAGTTTATTATTGCATATTTCTCTATACCTATCAGTTATAGATCGTAAACCGGCCCTTCATTGTAATTTCAGCTTCTCCCTTGACATGTCAAAACAAGCCAAGCAATTCACTTCCTGCAATTGGGTTCCGTCTCGGGTTACCGAAGAGGAACTGAACGGTTGGGCTGAGGTTGGTGCTTTAGGCAAGAAGGATGTCATTCATTGGAGAGCCCCAGGCCCGGAATGTCCTCCAAAGCCCAAAGATGGAGAAGTGATTGTATTTGTTGATCATCTGTCCCGAGGGTTTAGCCCTCCCGGATCAAAATTCTTTCGCGATGTTCTGATTAACTTCCAGCTCCACCCTCAAGATATTGGACCAAACTCTGTGTCCAATATTTGCAATTTCCAATTATTCTGTGAAGCTTATTTGCAAGAGGAACCTTCAGTTGAATTGTTTAGGGATTTCTTCCACTTAAACCGCCGCACAGAGTTTACGGGCGGGCCCAACACTGAACTTGGCGGAATGTCCATCCAAAAAAGGAAGGATGTCAGCTTTCCTCACGCCAAACACCACAGTCATCCTAAAGATTGGAACAAGACATGGTTTTATTGTCTAGGCACATCTCCAGCTGATGAAAATCCTCTGTCGGGTTACCGTCCTCGCCGGCTTCCTGATAATCATCCTTTCCCCCAACGGCTAAGTGCCCAGGAACGATCCCAATACGCCTCGCAGCTCTGAAAGCTCCAGGCCTTTACCGCCAACGGTTTAACATGCATTGATTTTGTCCGCTGTTGGATTTCTTGGAGTATTCTACCGTTAAGCCGGCATTCCGGTTTGATGTGTGAATATACCAGAAACCCCAAAGATCCTCTGTGCCAAACTGAAGTTGTGTTGTCAGAGAGTGAAGTCAATGAATCTGTTAAAAAGATATTGAATGAACCGGTGGATGCTTGCAGCAAAACTGGGCAGGCCCCTTTCTGCGAGTCCAATAAACCGCCATCGGTAATTCTTCTTATATTGTTTGTTTTATTTCAATCTGTTTTATTATCCTTTCTGAATGACCTCACAACCTTTATCAGGGTAATGATCCGTTCTGGAAGAGGAAACCCCAAGATAAAATGGTAAAGGCAGCTCGCCTCAAAACCAAGGTTGTTAAGAAAACTGTCAAGAAGAAAACCACTGAAGCATTTGAATCCAATCTTGATGATGATGAACCGGCCTCAGAGGTATCACTTGATTCCCTTGGCTCCCTTTTCTTGCATCTTATTGACAATGATTATACTCAGGAAAACGCTGAAGGCAGCGAGGTTGACGATGTCGAGGTAATTACCCTTTACTCCGGTTCAGATCCTCTATAAATACAGAAAATTCGTCGAGAAAGCCGGAAAGTACAATTTTCTCACTCTTTCACGTACTTGGACCCAAATTTTATTTTGAAGAAATAGCAACATGAAGCTCGCCCCACAACACGGCACAATGGTCTAGTTATCGAATCCACCGGTTTACCACAGACACCAGCCGGGGGACGTCGATCAGAGGTCTTGTATACTCCAGATGTTCTTTATCCCAAAGCGGGTCATATTTGCTAGCCTCTTAATCCGTCTGAATCAAATTATCAGGACACTCCTCGTTCGTCATCCGACGAGTCAACAGCCACACAGCTTCCTCCTCTCAAAACTGTTCCTGGGTAAGTTTTTATTTTCCTGTTAATCCTTTTGTTTTACTCCACTGACTATCTTTACCTTTGAATTTCGCAGTAAGCCAAAGCCTAGCAAGAGGCTAAATTGGATAAACCGGCAGGTGATAATACAAACCATGAACCGGAAAAGAATCCTGAGCCAGCTGAAGAAAATATTGATGTCTTGCATGATGATCCTCCTCCACCGGATCATGAAACCTTTACGCCAGCAATACTCCGGCCAGCCCTGCCAGAGCCGCTGCTGCTTCAACAGAAGATATCCAAATTACTGGTTTTGGTTACACTGCTCCTGGTGAATCCATTGCTTTATCCCAACATACTTCTAAAGAAGAAATCTCTGGGAAAGACAAAGGCAAAAGGAATGCCGATCTGTCAAGCTATGCTCAACTTAGCGCCCAGGACCTTCATTCTCGATATCTGAACCGGCTGCATACCAGCCGTGATTATGAAGCCGGTTTAGTGAATCTTATGAAGGAACGATATGAGGTAAACTTCTGCTGAATTTTCTCCAATCTTATTCCTGCCTAAGCCCAATAGCTTGTCTCAACTCCACCGTAGCCCCCAAGGGCCGGTTTATCTCTTCAGGATGAACCGGGACTTCAGAATGCCCATTATGTAGTTTTTCACATGTGTAGTCCCCAAGGGCCGGTTTATCTCTTCAGGATGAACCAGGACTTTTATTTTGTAACCCTCTTTGAACAATAACACATTAGCCCCCAAGTGCCAAGTGTATAACTTGTTATGTGCTTGGGACTTCCAATATGCTTTACCAATGTATGATGTGTGCATCTCTTTGCAGGTTGTTCAAAACCAGAAAGAATCTCAAGTGGCCGAACTCCAAGACAACCTAAAATTCCAGCAAAATGCCGCTTCCAAGATCAAGGATGAGCTGGCCGTCGCTTTAGCAAGCATGGAGAAATTGGAAAAAGACTTTCAAAAGGAACGAGCGGATTGGGAGGCAGAAAAAGCCGCTTTGGAGAAAAGGGCAGTTGACGCAGAGGCCGCCCTCAATCCAGTGTCAGAAGAGCTATCTCGCTTAAAGCGGCAGATAAATGCCATGAATAATGCTGTCTTTGGTAAGTCCTCTTATCATAATTCTGAATATGATGTCTCTACAATCTTCCGGTTTAACTCTAGTTCCATTGACGCAGAAAAACCTACTGCTCATCTTGGTGCTGATATGCAGAAGAAGCTGAAGGCTACCGATACTCTTATAGAGCAGCTTTATACCGGTGCTCAAAGGATTATTTGTGCTGCTTCTCATAACAAACCGGCCCCCAAGTTGATCAAGGAGACGTTGGAAAAGTTATCAATGTTACCCGCCTTGTTTGGAGAACTCAAGAAATCAGCTGCCAGGGCGGGCGCTTTAACCGCATTAACACGGGCAAAGGCTTGCGTACCTGATCTTGATCCGGCCGATGTAATAAACTGCTATCCAAGCATGAAAGAGGACAGATCAGAATTCACAAATGAAGATTTGCGGGCTTTGACAAGAGAAATGCGGCCCTTGGCCAGCAAATTAGCCGATAAAGCTGATTTGTCCCGCTATCAGGCGGGTTACGATGCTGATAATCATCGGGTCAATGCTCCGATCCATGAAGTGGAGGATCTCATCCTGCCCGTCCGTAAGCATACATATGCCCCTAATGTTGAACCGTCTGAGCTCATAAGCAATGAAGCTGTTTTCCAGGCTCTGACAAAGATCAATTGGGCAACCACTGACCTCCAGCTGCTGGATGAAAACGAAGAAGAGATGGCGCAAGATGATCCACAACCGTCTGGTCGGGCTGATGAGGAGCCATGAACCGGTGCTGGCTTAACATTTAGTATATCGCAATACTTGGCAAGGAACAGATATTCTTTTGGGCTGTAAAATGCCTTGTGATAGGATAGCTGAAACATTTGGTTATGTCTTCATGCATATTCCCTCTGCATAATATTGCTCAATCCGGCAGTTCCATAATATTTCTGCTTCTGACGCTGAACAGTTTTACTCAACCTCTGCATAAGAAAAAATTTAAAGGGTCCTGGCGGTTTATCGTCGGACGGGTCATAATGCCCAAATACATGATCTAGGTTTATAACCTGAGTTGTATTAAAATATGAAACACATATCATACCTGTGATATAAAATCATGTCGTTGGCTTAACCAACTTTTGCAGTAAGGGTGATGATCCCAAATTGTGAGTATTGATGACTCCTACAATATTTTGCCGGTTCATGATGAAGCCATACCGGGTTGTGATAAACACCGGATTAGCTGTAAATAGTACTGGCGATATATAATCAAACCAGACCAGGTTCTATGAATGCCAGTTTATTAATAGTGGCGACTTGTAGTCAACCACTCGGCCGAATCAATAGATATCGGATGAATATCAACAATCTCATTGAGAAGTAAAAATTTGGCAAACAAAGCAAATAAAAACTTGTAGTCGAGGCTTTTTACGAGCTGCCAGGCTCCAAATTCGAGGCTTTTCATGGGCTGCCAGGCCGCTGAGTTAAACCATTTCACAAAGGTTGTTAAGATGGACCTCAATCTTTAACCAATCATCATTTTAACGTTGACAAGTTCAGGGTCTGTTATAAGATTGACTTGTCAATCGTTTGACGGGTCATACCAGGTTTACTAGGGCGGAGTGACTTACTTGATGCATACAAGTTAACCCGGGGTTTTAGGTGTATACACCAGGCTTCCACGCCATGGCTTGATAGCCTATTACAAGGGCCTTAAAAGCTCTTTGTCGCTGTGCGACAGGAGCCCCCAAGTAACATTGTGAGCTGTGCTCATCGGGTGCCTATGTTTGAGTTGTGTTATGCATCAAACTCTCTTTTGCCCCTTACCATCATGTTGGCTTCATAGCCGGATTACCAAAGTAACCAGGGTTGTTCTCTTATGATGATATTGGCTTGATAGCTGGTCTAAGAGGGCCATAGGAACTCCGTCTTACACACAGAAGCCCCCATGTGACAAACTCATGAAAAAAGCAGCAGATACCCCGCTTTAACGGGGATGCCAGTTTATTATATTGATCATAATATATACATTGCGAATATATGTACATAAAGCGGAGCCTATGGCTCTGGTGTAGCAAGGCCGAAGATGAGCGATGTTCCATGGCCGTCGGGTCTCCTCCTCCGTGGTGCGTGAGTCCTTTTGTTCTCGAACGTCGATGAGGTAGTATGACCCATTGTGTAGATTCTTGCTGACCACAAAGGGCCCTTCCCAAGGCGGGGATAGCTTGTGCATATCTGTCTGGTCTTGGATGAGCCGGAGCACTAGATCGCCTTCTTGAAACGTTCTGGTTTTAACTCGGCGACTATGGTATCGACGCAAATCCTGCTGATAAATCACCGATCGAGCCGCTGCAATGTCACGCTCCTCATCCAGCCGGTCCAATGCGTCTTGCCGCGCCTTCGCATTATCAGCTTCAACGTAAGCTACCACCCGAGGAGAACCATGACGGATGTCACTAGGGAGAACCGCTTCAGCTCCATATACCATGAAAAAGGCGTGTAACCCATGGACCTGTTGGGTGTGGTGTTGATGCTCCATAATACAGAGCGTAATTCCTCCACCCAAAAACCCGGCGTCCTCTGCAAGGGAACCATGAGCCAGGGCTTGATGCCTCTCAAGATCTCTTGATTGGCTCTCTCAGCTTGACCATTGGACTGGGGGTGAGCCACTGAAGATACGTCAAGTCGGATGTGCTCTCATTGACAAAATTCTTCCTTAGCCCCCTTGGACAAATTGGTACCATTATCAGTTATAATACTGTATGGAAAACCAAACCAGAAAATCACCTTCTTGATGAGTTGAACCGCCGTCGCTGCATCACACTTGCTGACTGGCTCCGCCTCGACCCACTTGGTAAACTTATCCACCGCCACCAGAAGATGGGTCTTCTTATCTGGAGATCTCTTAAAGGGCCCAACCATGTCTAGCCCCCAAGTCGCGAACGGCCAAGTAATTGGAATCATCCTCAATTCTTGAGCCGGTATATGAGCACGTCGTGAGAACTTCTCGCAAGCATCACACTTTTTGACCAGGTCCTCTGCATCAGCATGAGCCGTCAGCCAATAGAACCCATACGAAAAGCTTTAGCTACCAAAGATTTTGAACCAGCGTGGTGACCACAATCTCCTTCGTGTATCTCTCGAAGAATCTCGCAGCCCTCCTCCGGTGACACACATCGTTGAAATGCCCCGGATACACTGCAATGATGTAGCTCTCTGTTGACAATATTCATCGATTTGGACCACCAGATTATCTGTCTGGCTACGAGTTCATCCTCTGGTATCTCACCTTGGTTCATATACACCATGTATGGGACTGTCCAATCCGGAATAGCGTGAAGCGCTGCTACCAATTGAGCCTCCGGATCAGGAACAGCCAAATCTTCTTCTGAAGGTAATTTCACTGATGGATTATGCAATACATCCAGGAAAACATTAGGTGGAACCGGTTTACGCTGGGAGCCCACATGGCTTAATGCGTCTATCGCTTCATTCTTTCGCCGGTCCACATGATCCACCTGATAACCCTTGAAGTGCCCAGCGACAGCGTCCACCTCTCGACTATATGCCGCCATGAGCGGGTCCTTGGTATCCCAAGTTCCAGATACTTGTTGGGCCACCAAGTCCGAGTCACCGAAGCATTTAACCCATCTTAGATTAATCTCCTTAGCCATCCTAAGAACATGGAGGAGAGCCTCATATTCGGCTGCATTGTTAGTACAAGGGAACATTAAACGAAGGACATAACAAAACTAATCACCTCGTGGGGAAGTTAATACGACTCCAGCCCCCGAGCCCTCCAATTGCCTGGATCCATCGAAGTGAATAGTCCAGTATGTGTGATCCAGTTTCTCCTCCGGTGCCTGCAACTCCGTCCAATCGTTGATGAAATCCACCAGTGCTTGAGATTTAATTGTAGTATGAGGCACATATTTTAGCCCGTGAGGACTAAGTTCAATGGCCCACTTGGCAACCTGGCCAGTTGCTTCTCTTTTTTGGATTATATCTCCCAGAGGGGCAGAACTGACCACAGTGATTGGATGGACTTGAAAATACTGCTTAAGCTTCCGGTTTGTCATAAGACTATGTATACCAATTTCTGCCAATGCGGATATCTCTGCTTCGACTCAATGAGCACCTCGCTGATATAGTAAAACGGCCTTTGAACCGGATATTCCTTCCCTGCCTCCTTGTGCTCCACTACAATGGCAACACTTACGGCTCGGGCATTAGCAGCCACGTATAACAACAGTTGCTCATTATCAACTGGGGCGGCAAGGATGGGAGGCTCTGCCGGCTGCTTCTTTAAGTCCTCGAACGCAACATCAGCAACACCACTCCAGACAAAGCAATCTGTCTTTTTCATCATGTGGTAAAGTGGGATGGCCTTCTCTCCCAAACGGCTGATAAACCGGCTCAGTGCAGCAATGTGGCCCGCCAAGCGTTGGACATCGTTGATGCACGCCGGTTTAGACAAGAACGTAATAGCCTTGATCTTCTCCGGATTAGCTTCAATCCCCCTGTTTGACACCAAGAATCCCAGGAGCTTGCCTGCTGGTACACCAAAAACGCACTTGGGCGCCGGATTAAGCATCATCTTATAAACCCGAAGATTATCAAAGGTTTCCTTCAAGTCAGCTATCAGCGTCTCTTCCTTCCTGGATTTTACCACAATATCATCCACGTACGCATGAACGTTTCGCCCAATCTGCTTATCAAGACAATTCTGCACACAACGTTGATATGTCGCCTGGGCACTCTTGAGCACAAAGGGCATGGATACATAGCAGAAGGCTCCAAAGGGAGTTATAAAAGTTGTTTTCTCCCGGTCCATAACTGCCATCTTGATCTGATGATAACCGGAATATGCATCCAAAAATCTTAAACGCTCACAACCCGTCGTAGCATCAATGATTTGATCAATACGGGGAGGGCAAAAGGATCAGCTGGGCAAGCCTTGTTCAGATCTGTGTAATCAATGCACATTCGCCAAGTGCCATTCTTTTTTAGCACCAGCACCGGATTAGCCAACCACACAGGATGAAACACTTCAACTATAAAGCCTGCCGCCAAGAGCGTGGCTACCTCTTCGCCAATAGCCTTGCGCCTCTCTTCATTGAAGTGGTGGAGAAACTGTTTAACCGGTTTAAACTTGGGATCAATATTTAAGAGTGTGCTCAGCGAGTTCCCTCGATACACCTGGCATGTCAGAAGGTTTCCATGCAAAGATGTCTCGATTCTCACGGATGAACTCGATGAGCGCGCGTTCCTATTTCGGGTCCAGGTTAGCGCTGATGGTGAATTGCTTGAATGAATCGGCAGGAACAAAGTCAACCTGCTTGGTCTCATCAGCCAATTTAAATTTCAAGGCCGGATCATGCTCTATAGTTGGCTTCTTCAACGGAGACATGTCTGCCGGATCAACATTATCCTTGTAAAATTTCAATTCCTCGGTTGCACAAACCGCCTCAGCATAAGCTGCATCACCTTCCTCGCACTCCAAAGCAATCTTACGGCTCCCATGGACCGTAATAGTTCATTTATGACCTGGCACCTTGAGCTGCAGATAAACATAACAGGGCCACACCATGAAATTAGCATAAACCAGCCGCCCGAACAAGGCATGATACGGGCTCTTGATTTTTACCACCTCAAAGGACAAAGTTTCCGACCTTGAGTCATGCTCATCTCCAAAAGTGACCTACAGGTCTATCTTACCGACCGGATACGCCGATTTACCAAGCACCACGCCGTGGAAAACAGTGTTGGACTGTCTGAGCTTCTTGTCTGTCAACCCCATACGACGAAAGGTCTCATAATACAGAATATTGATGCTGCTTCCTCCGTCCATGAGCACCTTAGTGAAGTTGTAACCCCCAACGTGCGGTGCCACCACTAGAGCCAGCTGACCCGGATTATCAACCCGGAGCGGATGATCCTCATGACTCCACACTATAGGTTGTTCGACCAGCGTAGGTAACGAGGTACTGACGGTTCAACCGAGTGTACTGCCCTCTTATGGACCTTCTGATCCCGTTTGCACAAGCTAGTGGTGAAGATGTGGTATTGCCCGCTACTCAGTTTTTTCGGGTTGCACTGATAGCCTAATTGTTGTTGCTGATGACTGTCGTGATGATTATAGCCACCCAAGTTGTTCTGCTAGTTATGCCCGTTCTGATTGCCGTGACCGCCCTGATTGCCTTGGAATCCTGGATTGGACCCACCACCTTGATAACCTGGCCCGTGGAAGCCAGGGCCTGAACCACCAGACGATCAATGATCGTATTGGAACCAATTTTTGAACTCCCTCATAATAAATCAGTCCTTCGAGAGGTGTGTGGCCGGCTTTTCCTTCGTATCGTGCCTAGGGCAAGGTAAATTCATCTGGCGCTCCAGATTAATGTTCGACCCTCCGCCCCGTGGGGGTGGTCTACCTTTGCGATGCTGACCATCATCCTGTGCACTAGTGTTAGACACAAAATCTGAATGGCTATCTGCCTTACGCTTACCGTTGTATCCTTGATTCGCCGGATTAGACTGCGGCGCTTTACCGTTCTTCTTTCCTTTCCCTGATTTCTCATCGTCAGACTCTGGATACTTGGTACTATCTGAATCGGCATATTTCACCAGGGCGCCCATAAGCATCACCATGTCATCGCAAGTACGTTTGAGCCATCCCAACTTCAGCTTCAGAGGCTCAAACCGGCAATTGCTTTCCAATGTTAGAACTGTTGTATCCGGATTGATGCGATCTAAGGAATGCAGGATCTCTGACACTCGGCGCACCCAATGACTTGTCGACTCAACCTCCCCTTGAACATAGGCGGGCAAGTCCACAATGGACATGGGCTGCTCACATGTGTCTTTGAAATTATTGATAAACCGGCGGCCCATGACCCGATAGAATTCAGCGGTAAACTTTTTAACCAAGTGCGAGCCGTGCCCTCCAACATCATGGTGAAGTATTTAGCACACGCCGCGTCGTCCACGTCCAGCATATCCATTGCCATCTCGTAGCTTTTGACCCACGCTTCGGGGGTTAAATCTGTAGTATAATTGGGCACCTTGCGTGGTCCTTTAAAGTCCTTAGGCAGCCGTACATTGCGTAAAGCGGGAGTAAGACACGGTACTCCCAAGGAGCTGGAAGTAACCCCCGGCTCGACAGTGGTAGATGGACGAACCGGCGTAGGTTGACGGGCTTCATATTGTGCTGCTAATTCGGCTTCTCGGTGTTGTCTGCCTTGATCCACTACTTCTTGGGTGTTTGTACCTCCACCCGCCGGGTTATCCCTCCGCGGCGGGTTACGATTCTGCGCACTACTTGACACGGCCGGTTCATCCATATACCTGATGTAACTCCGGCTTGGGCGGGGGGGTGGAATGAATCCTCTTGAGGCTGTGAGAGTAAGCCTGTTGTTGAGTTAAAGTTGTCTCCAGGAACTCCCTAGCTCGCCGCGCCTCCACTGCTATAGGGGATCCCCCTTCAATGGGAAGGGCCGCCAATCGTGAAGCGGCTGCAACTATGTTATCCAAAGGGTTGGAGTAGTGACCAGGAGGCGTTGGTGCATGCTGTGATAGAACGACCTGACGGGTTGGATCCACAGCCTGTGGCTGGACCGACGCCCCCGTGCCAGGCACCTCTCCCCGGTTTACCCCTGGCTGATTGCTGGTTCCCGCTCCTGGCGTAATGAAGAGGTTCCTCGCTTCGTAAACCGGTGGCAGGCGAGACTGGCGCCTTCTCCTCATTATGTCATTTGATGTAGTCTGATCCAGCAGGAGCAGATAAGCCTGAGCATCTAGCTCAGCATGCCTCGCGATCATCCTAGTATTTTCAGCAGCCAGGTCCAACTTAGCTTGATCTATTTGGCCCCTCACCTTAGCAATTTCCGCATCGTGTTGTACCTTCTCGGCCTGGCTGACCTCTGTAGTCAGCAGCGTTGTCAAGGTGTCAACTAAAGCGGACAGAACTTGAGCCGGCGGCTGAACAAGGCCTCCTGCCCCAGCTGTTGCTGCCGCCGCCAGGTCGGATGTTAATGTTGCCGCGGTTGAATATTGTTGCACAGATTGTGACCCGACCATGAAAAAAACTGCGACCCGGCTCGGCGAATCATCCCTTTATCTACACAGGATGACGCCCGGTCCGGTTTACAAAATCCCGAGGTTGGCTCATAAACGTGCATGGCTCGGTCTCTATCTTTCCTATCTTACAATACAAGTCACACGCCGTATGGCGGTTTACATTTACGGGCCCTAACACCCATTGGGCCCTGGATCTTTAACCTTCTGTAGTAACGCGCCATACTCTGTCTTGTTGGGATTCAGTAGAAGTAATTCCTTATGGGCATAAACCGGTCCCTCATGGGCGGTTTATACCTAATAGTTATATCCCTGACAAAGACCATCAATTGTTTTGCGACAATGACTCGAGTCCTAATTTCGTTGTCTCCAAGGTCTTGACACTCCACCATCAACAAGATGAGGATCAATTATGTCACATCTTCCATACCAAGGCTGGCATCAATGGACGCTCCGTCAAGGTGGAGGAAGTTGTCATAACTTGGCAAGTGAAGAGCTATGCGACAAGCTACAATTGGTCAAGACGAAGCACCTGCATCCCTACAAGGTCCAATGGCTTAGCGATGCCAGAACCCTTTGAGTTGAGCACATCGTGCAAGTATCCTTCAAGATAGGCGCCTACGAGGACACACTTTAGTGTGATGTGTCCCTATGTCTGTGTGCCACCTTCTTCTTGGACGACCATGGAAATACGATTGTGGAGTCACACACAATGGATGGCAAAGAGTTCGTGCTACGCCCAATGTCACCAAGTCAAGTAGCCACCGACAAACACATACCTACCAACCATCGTGGATAGAATGGTGAGAGAGTGAACCACCAAAAGGAGAGTGAGAGCCACAAGCCAAATATGAGCGACTCCACGATGAGCGAAAAGAAACAACTAGTGCTATTCGCCACCAAAAGTGAGATGAGAGAAGTGTGTGAGAACCCCTCGAGTGTCTTTCATCTTGTACTTTATGCAAAGGGGAAGCAAAACCTACTAACACTTCACCACCTCTACCTTTAGTGTTGTCTCAATTGTTGCAGGAATTCTCGGACGTCTTTCCCGATGAGCTACCACCGGGTCTACCTCCACTTCGCGGCATTAAACACCGCATCGACCTCATACCCTGCGCACCACTTCCGAACAAGGCTCCTTATCGCGTCAACCCCGAGGAAACCAAGGAAATTCAATAGCAAGTGCAACAACTCATCGACAAAGGTCATGTACCTGAAAGCTTAAGCCCTTGTGCCGTTCCGGTTATTCTCGTGCCTAAGAAAGATGGAAGTTTTCACATGTGCTCCGATTGTCGCCCGATAAATGCTATCACCGTTAGATACCGTCACCCTATTCCACGCTTAGACGACATGCTTGATGAATTATGTGGTTCTAGCATCTTTTCCAAAATCGATCTTAAAAGTGGCTATTACCAAATTCCCATTCAAGAGGGTGATGAGTGGAAAACAGCTTTCAAAACCAAGTTTGGGTTATATGAGCGGTTGGTCATGCCAATGGGCTTATCGGAAACGCCCGGCTCTTTTATGCGTCTCACGCATTTTGTTCTCCGACCTTATATAGGCGTCTTTGTAGTGGTTTACTTTGATGACATCCTCGTCTTTAGCAAGTCGCTAGAGGACCATGTGACACCCATCCGTATGGTTTTGCTAACCCTTCAGAAAGAGCGCTTATATGCTAACATGGATAAATGCACTTTTGGCGTTGTAAGGTTGTTTTCCTAGGATTTGTCGTTTCTTCACAAGGTGTTCATGTTGATAAAACTAAAATTGAAGAAATTAAAACTTGGCCACAACCAACGAATCTCCAACAAGTGCGTAGTTTTCTTGGTTTAGCTGGTTTCTATCGACGTTTTGTGAAGGACTTTAGCACAATTTCTATGCCTCCACACGCCTTGAGCAAGAAGAACGCACCCTTTATTTGGGGTCTTTCGCAAGACACCGCATTCAATGAGTTAAAATCCTTGCTTACCCACACACCACTTCTTACCCTACCAAACTTTGACAAACCTTTCGAGATTCATTGTGACGCTAGTGGTACCGGCATAGGAGGCGCGTTAATGCAAGAAAAGTGCCCGATTGCGTATTTTAGTTAAAAACTGTCTGGAGCGCAACTTAACTACCCCATCTATGATAAAGAGCTCTATGCCTTAGTGAGAGTTTTTCGTGTTTGGGAACATTATCTTAGACCTCATGAACTCATTCTTCATACGGACCATGAGACGCTCAAGTATCTCAAAGGTCAAACTAAGTTGAACAAGCGTCATGCTAAGTGGAGTGAGTTCATAGAGTCTTTTCCTTACGTCATCATATACAACAAAGGCAAAGAGAATGTTGTGGCAGACGCGCTTTCCCATAAATGCATGCTTGTTACCCAACTCGGGTTGAATGTTATTGGCTTTGAGCACATAAAAGATTTGTATGAGCATGATCCTTTATTTGCAAATCCTTATACTAAGTGTTTCACTCACACTTCTTGGGAATGATACTACATAAAGGATGGATATCTTATGAGAGCTAACAAACTTTGCATTCCTGAGTCTTCGCTTCGTCTGCTCCTTTTGCAGGAATCTCATGGAGGAGGACTCATGGAACACTTTGGACGCGACAAGACATTTGCTACGCTCTCCAAGAACTACTTTTGGCCCAAGATGTTCCGTGACGTCTCACGCCTCACCAATCGATGCTCTACACGTCGCAAAGCTAAGTCAAAAGCTCAATATCATGGTCTTTATATGCCACTTCCTATTCCATACCATCCATGGGAAGATATAATCATGGACTTTATACTTGGATTGCCTAGGACTCAAAATGGAAAGGATTCTGTGTTTTTTGTCGTGGATAGATTTTCTAAAATGGCTCATTTCATTCCTTGTAACAAGATCGACGATGCTTCACATGTGGCAAATCTCTTTTGTAGGGAAATCATTCGTCTACATGGAGTGCCCAAGACTATCGTGTCGGATCGGGACGTCAAGTTCTTGAGCTACTTTTGGAAGACTCTATGCGCCAAACTCGGCATCAAGCTCCTCTTCTCTTCGGCATATCATCCACAAACCGATGGCCAAACGGAGGTGACGAACCGCACACTTTCGACGCTTCTTCGCGTGTTGATCAAGAAGAACATCAAGGAAGGGGAGCAATGCTTGCCCATCGCCGAGTATGCCTACAACCGCGCAAGACATTCAACTACCGGCAAGTCCCCCTTCGAGGTCGTCTACGGCTTCAACCCGTTGTCCCCATTGGACATCCTACCTCTACCTCTACAAGAGCACATTAATATGGACGCAAGTGCACGAGCAAACTATCTCAAGAAGGTGCATGAAGATACAAGGGCAACGATCGAGCGACAAGTACATCGCCTCACCACCAAGCTCAACGTCAACAAGGCACCAATGGTGTTCCAAACGGGAGATCTCGTATGGCTTCATATTTGCAAGGACGGCTTCACCAACGAGCGCAAATCCAAACTACGACCTCGCGCCGATGGACCCTTCAAGGTGCTAGCATGCTACAACAATAATGCCTACAAGATCGACATTCCATGCGACAAGTAAAACGTGAGAGATACCTTCAACGTCAAGGATCTTTCCTTTCCATGGTGATGAAGATTTTGATCCGAGGTCGGATCTTTCCCAAGGGAGGGGAGATGATGCGGAGCATCCCAAGGTCATCCCCATGGACCTACCATCACCTCACCAAGTGGCCCAAGGACCAATGACACGTGCTCGTGCTAGAGCTCTCGAGACCGAGGTGACATATCTCCTAGTCCAACTTCCATATGAATCATGTGAGACCTGGCTACTACCTCAGGCGGATGTGTTTTGTGTGCTCAGGTATCAAGAAGACCCCGTCGGAGAGGCTCATGAAGATGGGAAAGTCACCAAGTTCACGGATGAAGCATTGCATCGAGGGATGATGGAGAAGGTCCCAGGCCCCGGACATCCGGCCCCTGGACCAGCACCTACAGAACAGCCCCCGCAACCGAAGCTACAGGACCTGGACATTCGGCCAGGCCCCGGACATCCGGCCCAGCAGGCCCTGGACATCCGGCCTCGAGCCCGGAAATCCGGCGCCCCCACCACAGAAGCATACCCGTGGCTGGACCCGTTATCCCGGACATCCGGTGCCAAGCCCGGACATCTGGCGCCTCCCGACAGCCCGGATATTCGGCACGACGCCCGGACATACGGCTCTTGAATGCCTGTGTGCATCTCATCTGGGTCGTGGCCCATGTATCCCCTCGCCCTCTAGACTATATATACTCCTTCACCTACCTCTTTCTAGGGTTAGCTTTTGTCATAAGTCATTGATACCTAGAGCTTTGTTCATCTAGTGGTTCATCTTCTCGAGAGTGACTGCGGCCCCTCTTCGGAGAAAATCCACACGGATTCAAGACCTCTGCAACGGAGAAGATCCTACGGGATACCCCAAAGACCTCCTTCCGGAGAAGACTACCTTGTATCGTCTGTTGATGACCATGGATCGTGTATCTCGTTATGTATCGTGGATCTAGCGCTTGTGTGACCATCTTCGTGTTGGTTTGAGCGTTCCTCCTGTGTTTTTCCCCTGTGTTTCCCTTTGTGTTCTTCGTGTTCATCATGGAGTTCCCTCCTTTTTGTGAAAGATCGGCCTATATCGGGTTCACCCCGCATCATGTGCCTCACGTCCCGATATTATGCTAAGTGTCTGCATGTGTGCATGATACCAAGCGGCTCCTAAAGAATGTCATCTTAAGGCCGTGAAAAGGATAGTGAGATACCTAATACATACACCAAATTTTGGCATTTGGTATCCTAAGAGGTCTTCTTTTGATCTTGTTGGCTACTCCAACTCGGACTATGCCGGTGACAAGGTTGATCGAAAGTCCACTTCGGGTACTTGTCAATTTCTTGGTAGATATCTTGTGTCTTGGTCCTCCAAGAAACAAAACTTGGTATCCTTATCCACTGCCGAAGCGGAATACATTGCCGCTGGTTCATGTTGTGCTCAATTGCTTTGGATGACCCAAACTCTTAAAGATTATGGGATCCATGTGAAACATGTTCCATTGCTTTGCGACAATGAAAGTGCTATTAAGATTGCTCACAATCCCGTGCAACACTCTCGAACTAAGCATATTGAAGTTCGTCATCATTTCATTCGAGATCATGTTGCTAAGTGTGATATCAATCTTAAACATGTTCGCACCGATAAGCAATTAGCGGATATATTTACTAAACCACTTGATGAGAAAGTGTTTTGCAGGTTGAGAGGTGAATTGAACATTATTGATGCCTCAAACTTGGAGTAGGAACTCCATTTGGATACATGCAAGGCATAAGCCTTTGACTAATCCTTGACTTTTTCTCTTATGATCAAATGTCTTCGATAAATTTGTACCCTTGCATGCTATCTAACTCTTGTAGGTACTTGGATGAATCTAAATCCATGCGACTGCAACTCACTCATATCTTGAGCAATCTCTATATCACCAAGTCTCTCCACCATGGTGGATGAAGACAAGGAAGCATGAAACTCTTCAACATATCCTTTGACAATTTCTATTTCTCAAATTTCATTTGGTATCAAGTTTTCATGATTGTCATTTTGGATACACAAGTGCTCTTCCGTGCAACACAAACCCATGTAGGTAGATGAACTCAAACTACAAGTGGTGCTCCCAATTCTTGGTGAGCTACATCAACCTTGAGCAACCCACACAAGTTCAACTACAAGACCAAGATCAACACCACCACCTGAGGTATGTTATTCCATCTTAGAGAAGCTTTACCTCAAGTCATGGGTCAAAGCAGCTCAACAAGAAATGAATACATCAAATGCTTAAACGAAAATGTAACCCCATTTTGAGCTTAAATGATGAGTATGACCTATGATCAAGTGTTTTCACTTGACTCCTAAGTCAATATACTCTAACATAGGTGACTTTGTCTCCGACCAATTCTAGATGAAATTCTCTAGTGTTTCTGTGTGCTCTTGCTTTTGTTCCTTGCATTCTGTTTCCCTAAAAAACACTTCATCTATATTTTTCTTTTCTCTGTTTTGTTCTGCATTTTCTGCATCCAAATCTTTGCAAATATTTGTGAGATCTTATTTGCCTAGTGAGTTGAGATGGAAAAATTTTCTCTCTGTGTTGAACTCGGACCCACCGATTTGTCTCTTTCGGTCAAACCGAACCATCTCGGTGCCACTGAATGAAACAACTCGGTGCTACCGATTTCAATACTGAGGAGACAATTTGTCATTTGCATCCTGCACATTTATTCCAGCCCCAGTCTATGATACTTGTCCTCTTCCAGCATCACATGTTTATAGAGCTCTGCTCTGTGACTCAAGGAACAAGCCCATTTTGACTCACACTCCAGAAGATACCTTCATGGAAATTGATGTCAAAGGGGGAGGGGAGAGTTCACATCAAAGCTTAGGGGAGAAAAATGATATGCCCCCCAGATTCTTGGTGTTCAAGAGGAGAGTAGTAACATGTAATGCCCAGGATGGGACTATACCTCCTACGTGTCAAGGCACGACTTAAAGGTATAAGCCCATTCTGGAATGATCTCAAGTTTGGTATCTTTGCACGACTCATGTAAAAGAGGGATTAAATTGCAAAAGAAGATAGTTGGCTTACACTCGCCACTTCACACAATACATTACATAAGCAAAACATCATTCAAACATCACAACCCGACTACGGGCGAAGATCCAAAAGAAAGATACCAAAACAACATAAAGCCACAGGTCTGAATCGCCCCTAGTAGAAACCACTACTGATCGTCGAAAACGTCACAAGCATACGTCCAATCTCTTCAACAAGCTCCCAATGAAGTACTGATCCAACTCCTGCATCATCTCGGCTGAACTTGCATCTGGTGTTGTAGTATCTGTGAGCCACGAGGACTCAGCAATCCCATAACCATGTGTATCAAGACTAGCAAAGCTTTATGGGTAGGAAGAGGTAAAGTGGTGAGGTTGCAGCAGCGGCTAAGCATAATATGGTGGCTAACTTACGAGTACAAGAATAAGATGAGCATCTACGCAAACGGTCGCAACTAGTAGTGATCGCTAAAGATCCTGAACTACCTACGAGTCAAACATAACCCCATCATGTTCTCTTCTCAAAGTGAAAAGAGACAGTCACGGTTACTCACACAGTTGTGTGTTTTACTTCAGATCCTCTGTCAAGTTTTCTACAACCGGACATTAACAAATTCCAATCTACCACATAACCGCGGGCACGGCTTTCGAAAGATCATAACCCTGCAGGGGTGTCCCAACTTAGCCCATCACAAGCTCTCACGATTAGCTGAAGTGATAAATATAATATCATCACCCCTTATCTTAGGGAAATCCGATCAGGCTCGGCATCCCGGTGCACAAGACATTTCGACAATGGTAAAACAAGTCCAGCAAGACCTCCCAGCGTGCCGACACCCTGATAGTAGCCGCGCGTATCTCGTCTCAGGCCACAACCGGATGGGACAAGCTACGAGTAAAACCAAACCTCGAGTTTCCCCAAGGTGGCCCCGCAGGTTGCCCGTTTGGGACCAACACCATCAGCACTGGCCCCCCTGTTATGTAGAATTAAGAACCCGGGGGCGCGACCCCCTATGAAAATTTATTTAATTAATTAAGTTGTTATTATGAGCAAATTAAAACCAATGTTGGGCCTTGCTGGAGGAGTTTTTTTCAAAGTCGAACTGTCAAGGGGTCCCCATCCACCCATCGTGTAAGGAACGCAAAATCAAGGAACATAATGCCGGTTTATCGGCGCCTAAGGTGGCATGAGTGGAACAAAACACCGAGCAAAAGGCCAAGCCTTCCACCCATGCCCAGTATATAGGTGTGTTAATAATAATAATAGATATTGTGATATTCCAACAAGAAGTTCCCTCCTGGAACGATCTTCATCTTCACCTGCAACTAACAACGCTATAAGAGGGGCTGAGCAAGCGGGTAATATAGCCAAACAGTGGTTTGCTAGGAAGGTGTCAAAGGTTAGAGGTTTCATGGCAACAAGGAGAGGCTGACAATAAGATGGGTAGCGCGACATGTAACGATAGCATCGAGACAACTAAGCATGGCAATGGTAGTAAAGGTATCCAAGGGTATGATCATCTTGCCTGGGATTCCGCAAGGGAGAAGAACGGGTCCATGAAGTAGACGGAGCAACATAGTCGAGCGAATCCTCACAACTCTGGAACGAAACCGAAGCTAACAAGAGAAGCAACCGGAAAGAAGCAAACAACCCGGTAAACACACAAGCATAAACATGGCATACGATGCACATCCAAGTATGATGCATGTCCGGTTTAATTATGCATGGCATGGCAAAGTGCACAAACAAGTACTACAAGTTAAGTGGAGCTCAATATGCAACGAGTTCATATTGACGAAACACCACATTTTAATTATTTAATTGACTCTCGTTTATTTACAAGACAAGATTAAATGTTTATTAACATGGCAAGAGGTGAAGCAAAAACAAACTACCTATTTAGGCATTTTAAATGAGGCTGGAAATAACTAAAACAATTCCGGGAAAATCCCCATATGCATGTTTAGCAATTATTAAGCAAACAACAATTCACACGTATCAATGTTGTTAATATGATGCGGATGACATGATCAAGTTTTATGCAAGTTTATTAAAAGTTGACATGAAGAAGATATGAAGTATTGTCACCGTGGTGGAAGAAAGGGTGCCACGGCAACGAACCGAAAATGATGCCACGCAACATATCGGTTCAGGTAACTCGTTGAGAGACCGGTGCAAAAGAAAAGGCGGCGTGAGCGAGTCGAACAAGAAGAAAGGTGGGGTGATCCCGTCACCGGGTTCCCACGAGTCGGCGACGAAGCAACCAAGGAGCATGACAAAAGACGAAACGGGCACGATGCACACAAGGGAAACATCTCATACAACACATGCATTCGTCCACGGGTCATCATCTCGGGGTTATACCTTCGAAGCGTTCGTTCTCGGAGGGGTTCGAGTCGTCGAGGCACGTAGTGGAAGTAGTGGTACACGGGTCATAGAGGAAGTAGTCGTTCCGTAGAGGTACTCGTTATGTAGCCGTTCTCGCGATTCGTAGTGGAAGTAGACGTTCCGTTCGTAGAGGTACTTGACGAATCCATCGTCTCCGGGCGACGGTAGTTGTTCACGGTTCGTAGGCGTTCGGGTATCCGTAGATGTACTTGGCGGGTCGTCGTGGTACTTGCCGTAGGGGTACTTGGCGAACAACGGTCGTCGTGGGACTTGTCGGTCTCGGGACTTGGCGACGGTAGTGGTACACGTTTTCTTGACGAGATCACGACGGCGGTAGTTGTACATGTTCCGTAGAGGTACACATTCGTAGATGTTCGGGGTCGGTGTCGAGGTACTTGTCGCATCGCCGATCGTAGTGGTACTTGTCGTCTCATCGTGTAGTCGTACTTGGTGTCCTCAGGGCATCGGCTATAGTCGTCGTTGAACTTGGTGATCCGAAGGGGTACTTGATGTTGTCGGTGCGGTAGTCGTCCGGGGGGGTCTTGTCGTTAGTGTACTTGGTGCTTGTCCATGCTGGCACTGGAACGGGCCAACGCAGGGGGCGGCTTCCTTGGTCTGCTCCCGACAGAAGGAGGCAGCGATTGGGCTGCAACATGAAGACGGCGGCAGCGACGCGTACGGAGCTCCAGCGAGGTGAGGCAGATGCGAAGGAGGCGGGGAGAAGGACTTGGCGATGGATGGACAACACGATGACGAAGTAGAGCCGCTAGGTGCTCGTCCTCTCGTCCAACGACGAGGTCGAGGAGGCAGCTCGAGGGCTCGGTGGGCGACCTGGCGGTGCGGTCGCACTGGACGAGGCCGGGCGGGGACGCTGGAGACAAGGCCGGAGGGAGGCGAGGCGAGGAGGAGACCGGAGGGACGCGGCGCTCGGTGCTGGAGAGGAGGGCGCGGTCGATGACGCGGGCGGCGGTCGGAGCAGAGGCCAGCCTGCGGCTGGAGGAGGGGGCGCGCCGGGCTCACGGGCTAAGTAGGGAGCGGGGGCGGGCCTTGAGCGACGGCGAGGCGTGGGACGAGGAGAAGGTCGCGGGAGATGAGGGCAAGTGGCTGGCGGCGCCAGAGGGAACGATGGAGGGGATCGGCTTGAGCGACGGGTCGAGGGGATGAGGGAGACGGGGACGAGGGGGCTGGAGTGCGGCGCTGAGGGAGGAGAGCGGGGGGAGAGGCTGCTCGGGCTAGGGTTAGGTGCGAGGGAGCTGGGCCTAGGGAGGTTGGGCTGCTGGTTGGAGGCCCAAGTGGGCTGCTGGTTGGACTACTCTCTCCCACACTCTTTCTAAAAAGAAAAAGAAAAAGAAAACAGAGAAGAGAAAGAAAAGAAATAGAGGTTAGGTAAGGAATTACGGCATGAGGGTAATTACTCTGGACTCGTAAAAATGACCACGGTCCACGAAAAATAGAAGAGGCAAGAATGCAAGAGATAAAATCGAACCCATTTGAATTTAATTCAAATGGTTTGAATTAGGACAAGGTTTTGAGGCAAGGAATAGCGAAAGAGAAGGCATGGAAAAAAATATGCAAGTGTGTTGGGTTAATTCCAAACAAATGGAATATTTTTATAATATAGCTCCCTTAATATTGGGAGGATATGTTTTAAAGAGAAGTTATCCTTCCCTCGATTTAAATGGACCGAAGGTCCACACAATTTATTTAAGTTGAGATGCAAAGTTTAATGACATGATGGCGTGATGACATGATGCAATGCAAAAAATAAATAACACAAGCACAAATGAAACACACGGAAGAACCCGGAACATCTGGAATCTTCTGGGACGTCGGTCTTCGGGCGTCACAACTCTCCCACACTAACAGAGGATCTCGACCCGAGATCCTAGAGATGGCACCGGGTAAAACGAAAAAAGAAGAGGTAAAAACAAAGTTGCTTCTTTGACAGACGAGTGAAACCACGAACCTTGAGAGGTTAAACAAGTTGAAAGAAGAATACAACGGAGATGAACGAGTATGAAAATTCCGTTAAAAAAAGAGGAACACGGAACATTATGAGAACCTTGTAGGTTGAAAGACATGAATAAAGAGCTTACGAACCAAAAGAATAAGAAACCACAATGGTATAGCCAAGGAATAAGAATGGCAGAATTTGGACAGCACTCCGACTGAAAATGGAAGGAATTGAACATATACTTGAGGAGATGGGAAGATACTTGTTGAAAACAACAACACACAACCTCTGGAACATTGAAGAATGGCACAAGGGGTAAGCAAGGCTTCAGACAGCACTCCGGTTGAAAAGAGAGGCAAACTTGATAAGATGAGAGAACTCAAACGTTGGGCAGAACACTCCAGTTAAAAGGACAAGCAAAGGAAAGAACATGATCTTGATAAAATGAGATGATGGTCAAAGAGAGCAATATCACAAAGCCTCCGGAATGAATAATGGAGTGAATAGGTCGAAGAAGAAGAACATCTTCGACTATAAATGATTTTGAAAGCATCCTTACAAAGAAGGGTTGAATGGGGTTGATGGAAAAAATTAACAACGAAAATGAATAAGCTTGATGTGGGCTTATGGAAAACATCTCAAAACTATAAGGTGACAACCGGCCACTAACGAAAACATTTGATTTGATTGAGATCAACAAGGAGATGAAAAAACTTATTTCACCGGAAGGATAAATGAAGAACTTGGGTCATTTATAAGCACCATAATAGCAACAATCCTTAGGGAAAGCTTTTAGGTGAATTATAACCCAAGATAACTCCAACGAATAATTGAAGGGTTGGAAAGATCTCTTGAACAAAGAAAATGATGGGTTTAAATATCCCATTCCTCACAACTTGTGAATCATGAAACATGAAGGAAAATTGTCAAAAATGGCATAGCACCATCTCAACCAATAAGGTAGAAAGAATTGCACTTGGAAAGCATGATGAAGAATGCTTGATCTCCAACAAGAATCTTGATGAAGACTTCGAGGATGAATTAAATCTTGGTGAACCACCATGAGAACTCCGGTAATGAAAGCATGGGAAGTGAAAGATGAAAAGAATAAGATTCAAGGCCTGCGATGAATTAGATGGAAGGTTTGAAATGATATAAATGAAATAACTTGGAGCTCCGGAAAACAAGATGAAGAATTTAGAACCGAGAATATGATATGATGAACAAACTCTGGAAAAAGAGATTAATCACTTCGGGGAAAAGAATAAGATTTACTATATGCTTATCCTTCATCAAATTAAATTGATGACAAGCAACGGATTTGGCCTACTACTTATTCTTCTTGAAAAGGATTGGAGAGAGATAGAGCCAAACTTGAGAATAATCTTGAACGCCTCATCGGTAGGATTATGAAAATAACAAATGAATTGATACGATAACAACGAAAGAGTAATCTTGAAAGAACCACCGTAAAAAAATATGGAGACGAACGAAGAGACATCAATGAAGAATATTTGGAGGACGAAGTTGAAAACTGAGAACGAAGAAATATTCTGAATTGATGGCCTTCGGAGGATCACAAAGAAAAGAATTCATGAAATGCTTCGGATGGGTATAAAAGAATTCCTCACAATCAAAACGATAATGAGGATGGCATGAAGCTAGAACCACGAATCTGAGAGAACGGGCCAGGAATCCAAAGGAACTCTTCTTCGGTCTTCAAAAAATTGAGAATGACAAAGAGATACACCACCATGAATTGTATAGGCACTCCGTAATGAAGAATTAAAAAGGTTGAAACAATGATGAACACGAATTTGAAAGCGATCTTGGAGAAGGCATGTGACTGATGGGAATCATTCTTACGTCACATTTTGAAAAGAATTTTAGAATAACTCCAGAAAAATTAGGAGAGTCAGGTAAGATCCTGGGAAAAGACCTGTGGGTTAGGGCCCACTAAAGAAATCACCGTTGAAAAAGATTGCTTAAGAGATATTGCACCGGTTGAATTAAATGGCTTGAATAAGATGACAATCCTCATAAAGCTTTAATGGATTAAGAATGGAAACGCGGATCATCTGAGATAACTTCAGCACTCCGGAGAAGAATTAGAGAGCTGAATAAGCAAGAGAGACTTCGGATAAGAAATTTCAACATGGGAAAACATGTGAAACAAGAGGAAGGATATAATGAACACCAAAGCTTGAATTAAATCTACCGGAGAAGAAAACGAGAACAAAGAATGATGAACTTGAAGCTCTTGAGCATCTTCACGATAAATCACCGGATAAGAACATTGAAGGAAAAGAAAATGAAGAAATATCACATGAATGAAATGGATACTTCATTAAGAATTCTGGCTCCGAGAAGAAGAAGGGTGGGAGGGTGGGGAAAACAAAGACAACTTGGGACGAATGAAACGAACAAATTGTCGGAACTCTCAACGTGTCCGTATGGAATAACTTGAAGAGAAGGCACACCGGTTGAAAAGGATTAACATGAAAATCTCGATGGTTAAGAAGGATTAGCACTCCCATAGAAATATGAGAACACCAATTAGGAAGGGTATGGAATCAACATTTGACATCGAAGCAACTCGAATACCAGAATCAAAACGAAACAAAGGATAAATATGTTGCAACAGAATCTTCACAATATCATCCGAACAGAGAATTGAACGAATGAATTCCGTAGGTACATCAACTTGACGAGAAGAGACTTGGGAGAACAAAAGATAAATAAAAACAACAAGGAGCAGATAGAACAAATACAAGATAGAAGCTTCGTTCGACATATTCATGCTGAAAGCTTATGGAACGTGTTACAAAAGGGTTTTGCCATCCCCGGATCAGCATAGCCAAGGACCCTTTAAGATGCAACTCCCGATCGGAACATCGGCCATAAAACCACTTCACTCAATGTAGAACCCCGAACTTCATATCATGCACTCGTTGGAAGAATGCCTAGAACTACTAGATGAACCCACCTATTAATTTCCGAAAGTTTCCAGTTATGCAATCAGGTGTTGGGGATACAGGGGAAGCATCGCGCACTCAACTCTAATCCTACATCCAGCTGTATCCATCCTTCAACACATAACCAGTTATCTCCGGAAACCGTCTACCTCGGACCTTCGAAACGCATCTACTATACAAGCTATGGCAATACTCCCGAACTACCTCCCCAGTACTGGGTGATGTCGGGGTTATCTTGCCACTAACCGCATAGGAGAGTTTTCGATGTCGGCCGTCTTAAGTATTCTAGAACTGCCATGATATATTTGTGACGACAACACCTCGGAGCTCAACTCCCCGGGACACTGCCACAACCCCTAATGACATGAGGCATCGAGAACAATGTTCTCGTCACAAAGACATCGAAACAATCCAAACAATACTCGCGTGATCCTAAAAAAAATTTGGTGCAATTTTGAAAGTAGAAGAGGCAAGAGTAATCGTCAGGAGTCCTCACCAGAATGAAAAGAGATGAGGAGCAAAAGAAATCCTACTCTCCGATATATATATAGGACTCAAAACATTTTAAGTGTGTGTCTAGACTCAACCATCAATGATTCGATCAATCAGTAGGGGCTTCTAGGTCGGAGAAGGCTCTGATACCAACATGTAATGCCTAGGATGGGACTATACCTCCTACGTGTCGAGGCACGACTTAAAGGTATAAGCCCATTCTGGAATGATCTCAAGTTTGGTATCTTTGCACGACTCATGTAAAAGAGGGATTAAATTGCAAAAGAAGATAGTTGGCTTACACTCGCCACTTCACACAATACATTACATAAGCAAAACATCATTCAAACATCACAACCCGACTACGGGCGAAGATCCAAAAGAAAGATACCAAAACAACATAAAGCCACAGGTCTGAATCACCCCTAGTAGAAACCACTACTGATCGTCGAAAACGTCACAAGCATACGGCCACTCTCTTCAACGAGCTCCCAGTGAAGTACTGATCCAACTCCTGCATCATCTCGGCTGAACCTGCATCTGGTGTTGTAGTATCTGTGAGCCACGAGGACTCAGCAATTCCATAACCATGGGTATCAAGACTAGCAAAGCTTTATGGGTAGGAAGAGGTAAAGTGGTGAGGTTGCAGCAGCGGCTAAGCATAATATGGTGGCTAACTTACGAGTACAAGAATAATATGAGCATCTACGCAAACGGTCGCAACTAGTAGTGATCGCTAAAGATCCTGAACTACCTACGAGTCAAACATAACCCCACCGTGTTCTCTTCTCAAAGTGAAAAGAGACAGTCACGGTTACTCACACAGTTGTGTGTTTTACTTCGGAACCTCTGTCAAGTTTTCTACAACCGGACATTAACAAATTCCAATCTGCCACATAACCGCGGGCACGGCTTTCAAAAGATCATAACCCTGCAGGGGTGTCCCAACTTAGCCCATCACAAGCTCTCACGATTAGCTGAAGTGATAAATATAATATCATCACCCCTTATCTTAGGGAAATCCGATCAGGCTCGGCATCCCGGTGCACAAGACATTTCGACAATGGTAAAACAAGTCCAGCAAGAACTCCCGGCGTGCCGACAGCCTGATAGTAGCCGCGCGTATCTCGTCTCAGGCCACAACCGGATGGGACAAGCTACGAGTAAAACCAAACCTCAAGTTTCCCCAAGGTGGCCCCACAGGTTGCCCGTTTGGGACCAACACCATCAGCACTAGCCCCCCCTGTTATGTAGAATTAAGAACCCGGGGGCGCGACCCCCTATGCAAATTTAATTAATTAATTAAGTTGTTATTATGAGCAAATTAAAACCAATGTTGGGCCTTGCTGGAGGAGTTTTATTCAAAGTCGAACTGTCAAGGGGTCCCCATCCACCCATCATGTAAGGAACGCAAAATCAAGGAACATAATGCCAGTTTATCGGCGCCTAAGGTGGCATGAGTGGAACAAAACACCGAGCAAAAGGCCAAGCCTTCCACCCATGCCCAGTATATAGGTGTGTTAATAATAATAATAGATATTGTGATATTCCAACAACAAGTTCCCTCCTGGAACGATCTTCATCTTCACCTGCAACTAACAACGCTATAAGAGGGGCTGAGCAAGCGGGTAATATAGCCAAACAGTGGTTTGCTAGGAAGGTGTCAAAGGTTAGAGGTTTCATGGCAACAAGGAGAGGCTGACAATAAGATGGGTAGCGCGACATGTAACGATAGCATCGAGACAACTAAGCATGGCAATGGTAGTAAAGGTATCCAAGGGTATGATCATCTTGCCTGGGATTCCGCAAGGGTGAAGAACGGGTCCATGAATTAGACGGAGCAACATAGTCGAGCGAATCCTCACAACTCCGGAACGAAACCGAAGCTAACAAGAGAAGCAACCGGAAAGAAGCAAACAACCCGGTAAACACACAAGCATAAACATGGCATACGATGCACATCCAGGTATGATGCATGTCCAGTTTAATTATGCATGGCATGGCAAAGTGCACAAACAAGTACTACAAGTTAAGTGGAGCTCAATATGCAACGAGTTCATATTGACGAAACACCACATTTTAATTATTTAATTGACTCTCGTTTATTTACAAGACAAGATTAAATGTTTATTAACATGGCAAGAGGTGAAGCAAAAACAAACTACCTATTTAGGCATTTTAAATGAGGCCGGAAATAACTACAACAATTCCAGGAAAATCCCCATATGCATGTTTAGCAATTATTAAGCAAACAACAATTCACACGTATCAATGTTGTTAATATGATGCGGATGACATGATCAAGTTTTATGCAAGTTTATTAAAAGTTGACATGAAGAAGATATGAAGTTTTGTCACCGTGGTGGAAGAAAGGGTGCCACGGCGACGAACCGAAAATGATGCCACGCAAAATATCGGTTCCGGTAACTCGATGAGAGACCGGTGCAAAAGAAAAGGCGGCGTGAGCGAGTCGAACAAGAAGAAAGGTGGGGTGATCCCATCACGGGGTTCCCACGAGTCGGCGACGAGGCAACCGACGAGCATGACAAAAGACGAAACGGGCACGATGCACTGAAGGGAAACATCTCATACAACACATGCATTCGTCCACGGGTCATCGTCTCGGGGTTATACCTTCGAAGCGTTCATTCTCGGAGGGGTTCGAGTCGTCGAGGGACGTAGTGGAAGTAGTGGAAGTAGTGGTACACTGGTCGTAGAGGAAGTGGTCGTTCCGTAGAGGTACTCGTTATGTAGCCGTTCTCGCGATTCGTAGTGGAAGTAGACGTTCCGTTCGTAGAGGTACTTGACGAATCCGTCGTCTCCGGGCGACGGTAGTTGTTCACGGTTCGTAGGCGTTCGGGTATCCGTAGATGTACTTGGCGGGTCGTCATGGTACTTGCCGTAGGGGTACTTGGCGAACAACGGTCGTCGTGGGACTTGTCGGTCTCGGGACTTGGCGACGGTAGTGGTACACGTTTTCTTGACGAGATCACGACGGCGGTAGTTGTACATGTTCCGTAGAGGTACACATTCGTAGATGTTCGGGGTCGGTGTCGAGGTACTTGTCGCATCGCCGATCGTAGTGGTACTTGCCGTCTCATCGTGTAGTCGTACTTGGTGTCCTCAGGGCATCGGTTGTAGTCATCGTTGAACTTGGTGATCCGAAGGGGTACTTGATGTTGTCGGTGCGGTAGTCGTCCGGGGGGGTCTTGTCGTTGGTGTACTTGGTGCTTGTCCATGCTGGCACTGGAACGGGTCAACGCAGGGGGCGGCTTCCTTGGTCTTCTCCCGACGGAAGGAGGCAGCGATTGGGCTGCGACATGAAGATGGCAGCAGCGACGCGTACGGAGCTCCAGCGAGGTGAGGCAGATGCGAAGGAGGCGGGGAGAAGGACTTGACGATGGATGGACAACACGATGACGAAGTAGAGCCGCTAGGTGCTCGTCCTCTCGTCCAACGACGAGGTCGAGGAGGCAGCTCGAGGGCTCGGTGGGCGACCTGGCGGTGCGGTCGCACTGGACGAGGCCGGGCGGGGACGCTGGAGACAAGGCCGGAGGGAGGCGAGGCAAGGAGGAGACCGGAGGGACGCGGCGCTCGGTGCTGGAGAGGAGGGCGCGGTTGATGACGCGGGCGGCGGTCGGAGCACAGGCCAGCCCGCGGCTGGAGGACGGGGCGCGCCGGGCTCACGGGCTAAGTAGGGAGTGGCGGCGGGCCTTGAGCGACGGCGAGGCGTGGAAAGAGGAGAAGGTCACGGGAGATGAGGGCAAGTGGCTGGCGGCGCCGGAGGGAACGATGGAGGGGATCGGCTTGAGCGACGGGTCGAGGGGATGAGGGAGACGGGGACGAGGGGGCTGGAGTGCGGCGCTGAGGGAGGAGAGCGAGGGGAGAGGCTGCTCGGACTAGGGTTAGGTGCGAGGGAGCTGGGCCTAGGGAGGTTGGGCTGCTGGTTGGAGGCCCAAGTGGCCTGCTGGTTGGACTACTCTCTCCCTCACTCTTTCTAAAAAGAAAAGAAAAAAGAAAACAGAGAAGAGAAAGAAAAGAAAGAGAGGTTAGGTAAGGAATTAGGGCATGAGGGTAATTACTCTGGACTCGTAAAAATGACCACGGTCCATGAAAAATAGAAGAGGCAAGAATGCAAGAGATAAAATCGAACCCATTTGAATTTAATTCAAATGGTTTGAATTAGGACAAGGTTTTGAGGCAAGGAATAGCGAAAGAAAAGGCATGGGAAAAAATATTCAAGTGTGTTGGGTTAATTCCAAACAAATGGAATATTTTTGTAATATAGCTCCCTAAATATTGGGAGGATATGTTTTAAAGAGAAGTTATCCTTCCCTCGATTTAAATGGACCGAAGGTCCACACAGTTTATTTAAGTTGAGATGCAAAGATTAATGACATGATGGCATGATGACATGATGCAATGCAAAAAATAAATAACACAAGCACAAATGAAACACACGGAAGAACCCGGAACATCTGGAATCTTCTGAGACGTCGGCCTTCGGGCGTCACATAACATGTCTATGTTATTGACATGTTTTACTCTGATTTAGTTTCCCTACTTTCTTCCATTATCCAATATAAGATTCAGGGGGAGAAAGACTGCTAGGGAAGAAAGCCTTTGAATTCATTGCATATCTTTTGCCTTTGGGAACATGTCTGTATTCAAGAGTACCTAGTACTCACTCTCTACATGTTATTCCAATCTTGGTACTCTCATGGCTCTTTTGTTGCTGTGTCTAGTAGATGTACATAGGTTATCTAACCTTGTTTACTCAGGTTCATCCCTTCATAAGCCAGCTCAAGATCACAAGGTAAGTGAAAGTGCAACTAATCCCCGGGTGGTTTTGGTAATTAATAATAACATATATATCATTGAACTAATATTTACTTGAGAATCATTTCAGAGAAGTTCGATGATATGGGTATGGAAATGTCTGAAGAAGTGGACCCCTCAAAATGCTAAGACAAGCATTGGCAAAAGCTCAAGACTCTATTTTTGGTTTAGTGGTCAAAGATCACATTGAGTCCATAGGAAAAGCCAATACTATTAAAAGGGGATAAGGTTGTGTTGATGATCTGGTTGTTCAAGTGCTTGGTGATTTAGCTCCCTCAACTATCAGCACTCTTCACTACTTAACACACTCATAAGTAATCTCGGACAAACCGATTCTGCAAACTCAGTCCCACCAAGATGAACCACCTCAGTTATTCTTCTAAACCCTAATTTCTCGGTCCATCCGATTTTGAGTTTCGGTCTCACCGAAACTGGACTGCCAACCTTCTGTAACCAATTGACATCACTTCGGAATATCCGAGTTGTTAAATTCGGTCCCACCGAGATGGCAAGCTCCTACCTTTGACTCACATCGGACACACCGAGATGGTATTTTCGGTCCCACCGAAAATCCCAACGTTCACTATATTTGAACTTTCGGTCTGACCGAGTTTTCACTTCGGTCTCACCGAGATTGCTCAAATATGTGTGTAACGGTTGGATTTTGTGTGGAGGCTATATATACCCCTCCACCCCCTCTTCATTCGTGGAGAGAGCCATCGGAAAGTCTACCACTCCTATCATACACTTTCTGAGAAGAGAACCACCTACCCTTGTGTTGAGATCAAGCCATTCCATTCCTACCATATGAAACTTGATTTCTAGCCTTCCCAAGTTGCTTTCCACTCAATCCTTTCTTCCACCACAGCCATATCAGTGAGGAGAGTTGAGTGTTGGGGAGATTATCATTTGAAGCACAAGAGCAAGGAGTTCATCACCATCAACAACATCTATTACCTTTTGGAGGGTGGTGCCTCCTAGATTGGTTAGGTGTCGCTTGGGAGCCTCCATCTTTGAGATGTGGAGTTGAACCAAGAAGTTTGTAAGGGCAAGGAGATCGCCTACTTCGTGAAGATCTACCCCGAGTAAGGCTAGTCCTCCGTGGGCGTAGGCCATGATGGAATAGACAAGGTTGCTTCTTCGTGGATCCTTTGTGGGTGGAGCCCTCCGTGGACTCGCGCAGCCGTTACCCTCCGTGGGTTGAAGTCTCCATCAACGTGGATGTACGATAGCACCACCTATCGGAACCACGACAAAAATCTTCGTGTCTCCAAACTGCGTTTGATCTTCTCCACCTCTCTTTACTACATGTGCAATTTACTTTCCGCTGCTTATACTCTAGAATTGCATGTGTAGGGTGATACTTGAATTGATCTTAATTGTGAAACTGCCAAAAACTTTGCATAATCAAAAGGCAGATTTTTATATTGTCAAGTAGTCTAATCACCCCCCCTCTAGACATACTTTCGATCCTACAAGTGGTATCAGAGCTTTGGTCTCCATTGTTTTGGTTTCCATTGCATTGGACTCCATAAGCTTGGTTTCACAACCTAGGAGAGTATGGCGTCTAGTGAGGGTAATTATCGTAGAGGTCCTTACTTTGATGGTACAAATTTTGCTAGTTGGAAGCATAAAATGAAAATGCATATTCTTGGTCATAACCCAGCCGCATGGGGCATTATTTGTGTTGGTATGCAAGGTGATTTCTTCGAAGAAGGAAAAGTTCCGGATCGCGAAGCTACACCAGAAGAGTTGCGGATGTTGCAAAACAATGCTCAGGCTTGTGACATTCTCTTCAATGCTTTGTGTCCCGAGGAGTTCAACAAAATCAGCCGTCTTGAGAATGCTAAAGAGATTTGGGATACTTTGGTTGAAATGCACGAAGGTACTGAATCTGTGAAGGAATCAAAGCTAGATATTCTTCAAGGACAACTTGACAAGTTCAAGATGAAGGATGGTGAAGGAGTCGCTGAAATGTACTCTAGGCTTGCTCTCATCACAAATGAGATTGCCGGCTTAGGAAGCGAAGAAATGACCGACCGATTCATCATTAAGAAGATTCTCAGAGCTTTGGATGGAAAGTATGACACCGTGTGCACTTTGATCCAAATGATGCCAAACTACAAGACTCTCAAGCCAACTGAAGTCATTGGAAGAATTGTTGCTCATGAGATGACACTTAAGGATAAGGAAGAGCTTCACAATAAGTCAAGTGGTGCTTACAAAGCTACAAGTGATGCTCCTACTACCTCAAGTGACAAGCTAATTTCCAATGAAGAGATAAGCCTAATGGTCAAGAACTTCAACAAGTTCTACAAGAATAGAGGCAAAGAAAGAAGCTCAAAGTCTAGATCATATGATGAAAAGAGATCTTCTAGTCGTGATCGAAACTGCTACAATTGTGGAAGACCCGGACACTTCTCAAATGAGTGTACGGCTCCTCACAAGAGAAGAGAAGAATCTCCAAGAAGAAGAGCAAGAGATGAGTCACCTCGGAGAGAGAGGAGTAGAGATGATCGTTATGAAAGAAGACCCTCTCGGAGAAGCAAGGATTCGGAGAGGAAAGACAAGTCATCAAGGAGCTACACAAGAAGAAGACATCAAGCTCATGTAGGTGAATGGGTCTCCGGCTCCGACTCCGACAATCAATCCGATGGAAGCTATCACTCCGACTCCGACTACAGTCAAGATGAAGGTGTTGCCGGACTTGCACTCGTATCCTCCAACTCCAACTCCTACGACTTATTTGATTCACCAAATGAGGGAATTGGAAGATGCTTCATGGCTAAAGGCCCCAAGGTAACACACCCTGAATTCATTGACTTTGATAGTGATGAGGATGACTTGCTTGGTGAAGATGAGCTCTTGCATGATAAATCTAGTGAGCTTAGTAATGATGAAAATGCTAGTAGTCTTTATAGTCGAGAAGAGTCGAATGACAATGCTATGAAGGAGATTGAGCGTCTAACTAAAGAACTAAACACTCTTAAGTTAGCTCATGAAATAACTCAAGAAGATCATAGAGAGCTCCTAAGATCTCATGAGAAGCTACGCTTCGAGAAGCTCACTCTAGAGCAAGAACATGAGTTTCTAAAAGCGATCAATGACGATCTTCGAAAGAAGAGTTCTTCATATCTTGCCAAACGACTTCTCTTGTCTAATTTCTTGCCACCTATTAAGACTAAGCATGACAAGCATAAGAAAAATTCTTCCTCTAGTAGTAACAATAACAATGTTAAATCCAATATTGTTGCTTCTAGTAGTTCTCTTGATTTCACTAACAATGTTTCAAGCCAAGTTACACTTGAGCAAGAAAATAGCTTATTGAAGGAAATCATAGAGAAAGGTGTCTACAAGAGTCTTGCCGGAAGCAAGAACTTTGAGGAGATTGTTCGCAAACAAGGAAGACACCGGAAGAATCAAGGGATTGGTTTTGAGCGAAAGTTCAACGCCGAAGGAGTTGAGTGGGAAGAAGGTCAATACCCTACTCCACAGTTTGTTTCACAAAAGGAGAAGTATGATCCTACTTCTTCCGATGTGGAACAAGCTCAAGATGATCTTCCACCACAAGACCACAAGCTAAAGGCCAAGGACAAGCTTCAAGAGGAGATTGATGCATTCATTGAAGCACCTCAAGCCATGGTCAAGTGGGTTCCCAAGGACACATCAAGTTCTACTTCGTCAAGCTCAACTACAACCCCAAGGATTCCCATCAAGATGATGTGGATCCCAAAGAAGAAGAACTAGAAGGTTCTTGAGGGTGACTCCGCCAACATACTTCACTCATATTCATTTTGGCAAGAACTTGTGCAATCAACTTTCACATCATGCACTAGTTCATGGAGTCACAAACCCTCTTGTTGGTAAGTCAAGGGACAAGGTAATCATTGCTTTCATGGACATCATCTTTTGTGAACTTCAATCTATGTCTATGGATATTCTTGTTTGTTCCTTGTGGGACTAACCCATGTAGGTATTGAAAGTGCCCTAATCCAAAGGATAGCTCCCAACTCTTGATGATCTACATCAACATTGAGCATCCACATCTTCAACATCTACATGAAGTCTTCTACGACAACCCAAGGTTAGTTTGACCCTTTAAAAGGGGTTCTCACATCTAGGGGGAGCTTTGCTCTAAAAAATTGAGCTAAAGCATCTCCAAATGATGTGAACACATAAATGCTTTATGTAAAAGTGGTAACCCCACTTGTGCTTAAACGATGAGTATGACCTATGATCAAATGTTCTCATTTGGCTCCTAAGTCAATATACTCATATATAGATGACCTAGTCATCGACAAATTGTGTGCTAGTAGCTAGAGTATTGGTTGTGCATGTTTGACACATATTTCAGTTGCTATCTTATTGTGTGAGCATGTTGAATGCATGATTTTATCCATTCAAGGACATCCATTTGTTGTTTTGATTGTTTTGATTTTCTTTTCTGGCCAAATGGATAGACAAGAATGCCTAAGCACCTTCCCTAGCTATCTATGCTTTCTTGTCTCAAATTCTATTCATGCTCATATCACAACTTTGAACAAGTCTTTTTCGGACTCTCCGAGTGAGGAGCACTCGGAGCCACCGATTCGTCTAAGGCTGACTTCCAAAACCTTCTAAGTCCATTTCGGTCTGACCGGCTTCTCAATCTCGGTCCAACCGAAACGCTTAGACTGATCTAGGTTTCATCTCGGTGAAACCGAGTTCAAAATCTCGGTCTGACCGATATGCGTAACTGCACAGCAGTTATACATCTCGGTGACACCGAGTTTTTCAACTCGGTCCCACCGACAGCATGGGGATATATATACCTGAGGGCTGCGCGCGATTTAACTCTTCAAACCGTTCACCCCCAAGTTCCCTGCTGCCGTCGCCCTGGTCTACGGATCGTCGCCGTCGTCGCCTGTGCGCCCTCGCCGCAGGTCTCCGCCGCCGTCAACGGTAATCCTCTCCGCGCCGTTGCCGCCGTAGAGGGACTCCACCAAGTTAGGGTGAGTCCCGATCCCTTTCGTGCTCCCCATCCGATTCTTGCACGATAGGCTTGCCATGAATCAATCCACGTTTGAGATATTCCCCATACATTAGATCAGATCCCCTTGTTTCGAGCGAAATTCTTAGGTTTAGGTTTCCATGGAACGCATCTCGGTGAAGCCGATTTTGAAACTCGGAATGACCGATTTGGCCTCTGGCCATTGCACTGCATCATTCGGTCTAACCGAGTTGTGCAAATCGGTGTGACCGAAACTTAGTTTCAGTGAAACCCTAGGTTATCGGTAGGACCGAAACCCATTTCGGTCTGACCGAAAGTGGTGTGTAGGCCTCTGTATACACTTCGGATTCACCGAAACTTAAAATCGGTTTGACCGAAATACATTCTGTGAAAACTCAAAACTAAGTTTTGAACTCATATTTTTTTTAAAAAAAACCTCTGCAGTTGTGATAACTCTTCTACTCTGCCTATACCTTATCTTTTCACAGGTTTTCAGCCATGTCAGATGTCAGTGACAGCCAGAACAGGTCTGAGTCACCTTTTGCTGAGATTCCAGAGGCAGTTACAAGTCCTGAGGCTAGCATTTCCAGTGATGATGGTGAGAGGAGCACCCCTAGTGGTTTGCCTCCTGCAGCCACCAGAACCAGGAAGAAGAGAAATTCTGATGATGAGGACTCCGACTTCGTTGCTGAGGAAGTTACCTCCAAGCCAAAGAGGAATGTGGTTGCCAAAGAGCACCAAGGGCAGCAGTCAAGGAAAGGCACAAGCAAGGTAAAGCAGTCAGCTATTGCAAAGAAGCTCAACTTGGAAGAGCCAGCTCCAAGTAAGGTGAAGAAAACTTCCAAGAGGAAGAGGGTAGTATATGTTGAACCTCAAGTTGATGCAGCTGCTGAAGAAGAAGAAGAAGAAGATGCACCCCAGCCTCCTCCTCAGAAAGCTAAGTTCATGGGTGATGCTATTCGGGCTCAAGCCTCCTCTAAGCCCAAGAAGCCTGCTCAAGCCAAGGCAGCTCCAGCCAAGCCCAAGAGAACAACCAGGAGCATTCCAGCTTCTGAGAAGAACAAAGGTGAGATGCCACCGTCTGAATCAGATGAAGAGCATGTGTTGCTTAAGCTCTGTCCCAAGTTGCCACTCCACAATGATGCTCATCCTCAAGCTGAGGACATGAAGGCAAGGAAGGACAAAGGTCTCAGGCTATGGAGACAGTCTGATCCATATGCCGTAAGGAGAAGGACTGCAGTGGATCCCAGATTCCACACCAGAGAGCAGCAGGATTTCTATGAGACCGTGCTGATGGATAAGAAGCCCATTGTTGCTGACACCAGGTATGTTGACTGGAAGTACAATGACAGTGAAGAGCATCGAGACTTCTTTCCCCATGTGCATGAGAGCTTTACTGCATGTGGAGTTGCTGATTTTGTGGGTCAAGAGCTGACAGCTTGGAATGACGAGATGATCATGCAGTTCTACGCCACAGCCCACTTCTATCCTGATGGCAAGATCACCTGGATGACTGAAGGTCAAAGGTTTTCTTCGTCTGTTGAAGAATGGGCAGAACTTCTGAATGCTCCAGTGCAGAGAGAGGACGACATTGATGTCTATGGGATTCCTAAGAAGAGTCATGATTCCATGAAGAACATGTACAAGGAGATCCCCGCTGCTGATTTGGAAGGGTGGAAGCTTGGCTCAGTGTACTATCTCCAGGCAGGTCTGACCACCACTAACACTATTTTGAGGCATACCTTGATGCCCAAGTCTGGAGACCACCGCATGATTCGAGTCTATTCTATCAACATGCTGCACATTCTTGATGAAAAGGCACCTTTCAAGGTGATGGACTTAATGGTAGAGACCATTAAGAGGACTGCAGCTGACCAGAAGAGGTCGTGTGGGTTTGCCCCGCAGATTCAGATGCTCATCAATGCCAAGTTTGGCACGGGCAAATTCATGTTGGATAGGAAGCACTTGCCACTGCAGCCAGAGCATGAGGACAACGTAGTTGTGATGGATGAGGAGGATCCAACCTCAGTTGAAGGACAGGCCAAAATCAAAGCTGCGAAGAAAGCCAAAGCTGACAAAGAGGCAGCAGCAGCAGCAGCTAAGCCAAAGAGCTTTGGAGAACAAATTCTTGAAGCTACCCAGAGGATTGAACAACGCCTGGCCAGCATTGAGCAATCTCAGGAAAGCCTAGAGAGGATTGTTGAGGACAAGATCCACGCTCTGGACGTGAAGCTGACTGAGATTCAGGTGTCCGTCAACAAGCTTGAGGCGGACATGGAGGAAGCAAGGCAGGAGAGAGCAGAACTCATGCAGGATGATCTAGTCCAGGACTCTCATCGCCAGACTGCTCCGGTTCCCAGAGGATCACGATCTGCAGCTATCCCAGTGACTGACTCCAGGGCTACCACTTCAGCACCAGCTACAGCTCCAGCAGTTACTCCAGCTCCAGCATCCACTCCTCCAGTGCAGACATCAGCAGAAGTCTTCGCCGATGCAGTCATCTCTACACCAACATCTACCCAGACGAGAGCCGCCAGCAGAGCCCGCAGTGACGCTTAGCTCTATACCTTTTCGAACTTTTTGGTAACTTGTTGCCAAAGGGGGAGAAATTGTATAGATCATAGGGCTTCGAGAGAGAGAGTGCTCTTTCGTTCTTTTGCCGGTTTCTTTGAGATACATTGGTTTCTTTTGGTCTTTCGAAACTTTCAGTGTGCTTGCTACTATGTTTGATGCTACCTTAATGAGTGCTTAGTCATACTATGCTTTAATGTGTGCTTAATGCTTATCATATGCTATTCCTTATTGTATGGCTATTTACTCTTGTCTTGGTGATTGAGTGCATGTTATTCATTCTTATCATTTTGTGCGCTCCACCAAGATGTATGTGACATGGAAGAGTAACCCATAATCCTAATCGATTGTGCATTTGCATTCAAACGCAAATTTTAAATAATGCACAAATTTAGGGGGAGCTCTTGTTTATCACATACTTCTCAAAGCGACGATATTATTCATTGATTATATCTTTTGTCGAAGCTTTGATCTATATGTTGTCATCAATTACCAAAAAGGGGGAGATTGAAAGTGCAACTAATCCCCGGGTGGTTTTGGTAATTAATAATAACATATATATCATTGAACTAATATTTACTTGAGAATCATTTCAGAGAAGTTCGATGATATGGGTATGGAAATGTCTGAAGAAGTGGACCCCTCAAAATGCTAAGACAAGCATTGGCAAAAGCTCAAGACTCTATTTTTGGTTTAGTGGTCAAAGATCACATTGAGTCCATAGGAAAAGCCAATACTATTAAAAGGGGATGAGGTTGTGTTGATGATCTGGTTGTTCAAGTGCTTGGTGACTTAGCTCCCTCAACTATCAGCACTCTTCACTACTTAACACACTCATAAGTAATCTCGGACAAACCGATTCTGCAAACTCAGTCCCACCGAGATGAACCACCTCAGTTATTCTTCTAAACCCTAATTTCTCGGTCCATCCGATTTTGAGTTTCGGTCTCACCGAAACTGGACTGCCAACCTTCTGTAACCAATTGACATCACTTCGGAATATCCGAGTTGTTAAATTCGGTCCCACCGAGATGGCAAGCTCCTACCTTTGACTCACATCGGACACACCGAGATGGTATTTTCGGTCCCACCGAAAATCCCAACGTTCACTATATTTGAACTTTCGGTCTGACCGAGTTTTCACTTCGGTCTCACCGAGATTGCTCAAATATGTGTGTAACGGCTGGATTTTGTGTGGAGGCTATATATACCCCTCCACCCCCTCTTCATTCGTGGAGAGAGCCATCAGAAAGTCTACCACTCCTATCATACACTTTCTGAGAAGAGAACCACCTACCCTTGTGTTGAGATCAAGCCATTCCATTCCTACCATATGAAACTTGATTTCTAGCCTTCCCAAGTTGCTTTCCACTCAATCCCTTCTTCCACCACAGCCATATCAGTGAGGAGAGTTGAGTGTTGGGGAGATTATCATTTGAAGCACAAGAGCAAGGAGTTCATCACCATCAACAACATCTATTACCTTTTGGAGGGTGGTGCCTCCTAGATTGGTTAGGTGTCGCTTGGGAGCCTCCGTCTTTGAGATGTGGAGTTGAACCAAGAAGTTTGTAAGGGCAAGGAGATCGCCTACTTCGTGAAGATCTACCCCAAGTAAGGCTAGTCCTCCGTGGGCGTAGGCCATGATGGAATAGACAAGGTTGCTTCTTCGTGGACCCTTTGTGGGTGGAGCCCTCCGTGGACTCGCGCAGCCGTTACCCTCCGTGGGTTGAAGTCTCCATCAACGTGGATGTACGATAGCACCACCTATCGGAACCACGACAAAAATCTTCGTGTCTCCAAACTGCGTTTAATCTTCTCCACCTCTCTTTACTACATGTGCAATTTACTTTCCGCTGCTTATACTCTAGAATTGCATGTGTAGGGTGATACTTGAATTGATCTTAATTGTGAAACTGCCAAAAACTTTGCATAATCAAAAGGCAGATTTTTATATTGTCAAGTAGTCTAATCACCCCCCCTCTAGACATACTTTCGATCCTACAGTAAGTATATGCATCACACTGATGTGCATGAAGAGTTCTTGCTAATGTACATATTGTTTGCAAGAAGGAATCATGAACATGAGGATACACTTCATATATTCATATCATTTGCTCTGATGCATATAGCCAAGATACATGTAATTCATTGATTGCTCTATCATGTCTATGCTTTCACATCTTCTTATATTCCATGATCACATGATTTCATACATGTAGGGGGAGCCTACGCATGTTACATGTCCTTACAAAGCTTTACTTGTTATCCTTCATATCTTTATCTAAAACTTTGATGTATGTTGTCATCAATTATCAAAAGGGGGGAGATTCACTACAAGAAATATGTCAACTAGTGACCTTCTGTTAGTGACCCTGGAAGAATTGTTCATAGATCTATGACCATTTCAGACCAATTGGTCAAAAGCTGTTCGGGGGGCTCCAAACCCTAAACTATAACGACCATTTTGGTCAGAAAGGTCGTAATTTCCTTACACGAAATGGTCATAAAGAAGATAGCACTGGTCCGCTACCTTATTTCTAGTTGATCATGACCAATATAGATGGTCATAACCTTGTAAATTGTGGTGGGTTGCTACGACTAGGCACCACCTCATCAGTTTTGCCTATGTGTCATGTCCATGTGGCAGTTTTTGCCCTAGGTTGTGAAGCAACCTATATTTCTGTCATTCCCAAAATTCCCCAAAAAATCTCATAAATTCTTTGGGTCATATATTTGTCAAATATGTAAAAAACCTTCCTTGCCTAGTTCAAAAATAATTCAAAAATATTCATTTTCCTATTCCGTTCAAAAAACACTTTGTGAAGGAAGTACCACTTTGGCATGTCCAAATGGTATCAATTTTCTACAGTGCTTTCCTATGCCCAAATAACTATCCTCCACCAAATGCCAGCCGAATCCATTCATTATTTTGATCCCAGCTTCAACATTTGTATTTATGTCCAGTGTGGTACTTTGCAAAGCAAGTACCACCTAGACTCCTCCTTTTGAGCTGAAAATTCGTGAAGACGGTCTTCTTAGTAACTGATCATCCTCAACCAAAACTCACGCCCATTAGCCATGTGCATTTCCCGTACCGCTAATCAAATACTTGGCTGCTAATTCATGTTTGAGCATCGATCGGTCTCCTCGTGAGAATCTTATGTTGTAATTTTCTTCCTAGCACCTACCTTGGGAGTGCCCAACCCACTAGACATGCCTAGGCCGCCCAGAACACATGGCAACGCCACAGTCACGCGGTGACCACGCGACGGGCATGCGAGTTTACGCGCTCTAGAGTTGGGGCCCTCGACCACCGCCCAAACCTCGATGTATCGCCACCAAACCATGTATTTATGATTAAATAGGTACTTATGTAACTAGAAATGATTTTTGGAAAAAAATAAATAGCAAACTATGAGGCAGCTGTAGTTCAAATTTGACCCGCTTCCAACTGAATCGGCGGAAATTTGTCTTTTTCACGAGAGGTGGATCAAAACTTTTTACACCCAACCATGTTGTCAATTGTGCATTAAATATGTCCTAGTATTTTAGAAAATTGATTTGGTCCAATTTTACAATAATTATTTGGCAGGTCCTTCACAAAAAACCCACCTTTTGGGCACTCGAAAAATGGAAAAAGATTTTTTCGTCCAAAGAAAATGAAAACTTCCTTAGGAAATATTGTTTGCCATTCCAAGATGCACCCTTGTGCACAATATGAGATCATTTGAACAAACTATGCCATGAATGTGGCCATAGGATTGATCATCTGGCTTGAAAGCCATGAATCTTCACGCATGATAGCTCATTTCTGAGAACACTTTTTTAAAAGAATTGCCGTATTACAAGTTTATTATTTTTCCTGGTAACTTGGTCATATATAATGACACAATGCGAAGGTTTTCCAATTTTTTGATTTTTTATGCCCGTTTCAAAATGCGGTCAAAACGGCGGGAATGACCGTTCCTAGCTAGTGGTTGAATCTTGGTTTTTTTTTGGTGTTTCTATGAATAAATAGATACTTATGTACCTAGAAATGATTTTTGTAAAAAAATAAAGAGCAAACTACAAGGCAGCTACGGTTCAAATTTGACCCGCTTCTAGCTGAATCGGTAGAAATTTGTCTTTTTCACGAGAGGTGGATCAAAACTTTTTACACCCAACCATGTTGTCAATTGTGCATTAAATATGTCCTAGTATTTTAGAAAATAGATTTGGTCCAATTTTACAACAGTTATTTGGGAGGTCCTTCACAAAAAAACCTCCTTTTGGGCACTCGAAAAATGGAAAATGAATTTTTCATCCAAAGAAAATGAAAACTTCCTTAGGAAATATTGTTTGCCATTCCAAGATGCACCCTTGTGCACAATATGAGATCATTTGAACAAACTATGCCATGAATGTGGCCATAGGATTGATCATTTGGCTTGAAAGCCATGAATCTTCACGCATGATAGCTCGTTTCTGAGAACACTTTTTTAAAAGAATTGTCGTATTACAAGTTTATTATTTTTCCTGGTAACTTGGTCATATATAATGACACAATGCAAAGGTTTTCCAATTCTTTGATATTTTTTTTGAATTTTTTATGCCTGTTTCAAAATGCGGTCAAAACGGCAGGAACGACCGTTCCTGGCTAGTGGTTGAATCTTGGTATTTTTTGGTGCTTCTATGATTAAATAGATACTTATGTACCTAGAAATGATTGTTGGAAAAAATTAAGAGCAAACTACGAGGCAACTACAGTTCAAATTTGACCCGCTTCCAGCTGAATCGGCAGAAATTTGTCTTTTTCACGAGAGGTGGATCAAAACTTTTTACACCCAACCATTTTGCCAATTGTGCATTAAATATGTCCTAGTATTTTAGAAAATTGATTTGGTCCAATTTTACAACAATTATTTGGGAGGTCCTTCACAAATAAACCTCCTTTTGGGCACTCGAAAAATGGAAAATGGTTTTTTCATCCAAAGAAAATGAAAACTTTCTTAGGCAACATTGTTTGCCATTCCAATATGCACTCTTGTGCACAATATGAGATCGTTTGAACAAAGTATGCCATGAATGTGACCATAAGATTGATCATTTTGCTTGAAAGTCATTGATCTCCACACGTGATAGCTCGTTTCTGAGAACACTTTTTTAAAATAATTGCCATATTACAAGTTCGTTATTTTTTCTGGGAACTTGGCCACATATAATGACACAATAAGGTTTCCCAATTTTTTATTTTTTTTTTTAAATTTTTATGCCTGTTTCAAAATGCGGTCAAAACGGCGGGAATGACCGTTCCTAGCTAGTGGTTGAATCTTAGAATTTTTTTGGTGTTTCTCTGATTAAATAGATACTTATGTACCTAGAAATGATTTTTGGAAAAAATTAAGAGCAAACTACGAGGTAGCTATAGTTCAAATTTGACCTGCTTCCAACTGAATCGGCGGAAATTTGTCTTTCTCACGAGAGGTGGATCAATTTTTTTACACCCAACAATTTGGTCAATCGTGCATTAAATATGTCCTCGTATTTTAGAAAATTGATTTGGTACAATTTTGCAACAAATATATGGTAGGTCCTTCACAAAAAAAACACTTTTCGGGCACTCAAAAAATGGAAAATGAATTTTCCGTGCAAAGAAAATGAAAACTCCCTTAGGCAACATTGTTTGAAATTCCAAGATGAACCATTGTGCACAATATGAGATCATTTGAACAAATATTTGATAGGACTTTCACAAAAAAATTATTTTGAGCACTGAAAAATGGAATGAAATTATTTATCTTGAATCGATCATGACCAATTTATATGGTCATAAGGTCATCAAATGGTTTGCTGCATTCTGATTGGACCATGGGCATATCACGCGGATCAAGCATCAACCACCGTTGGATGCTTCCGGATCCAACGGCCCAAACCCACCCGAGCCGAAACCCTAGGTCTGTCCTCATGGACATTTGCCACCCACCCCCCGCCTCCATTCTTTCTCTCATTCCTCCCTCCCCCGCCTCCATTCTTTTGCTCCAGATCCGCCACCCCACCCCAATCCCTCTCCCTGATCCAGATCGACGATGACGACCCCCCGACGCCGCCCCCTTCGTGCTGCAGCAGCGGGGCCGCCGCCCGTCCGCCTGGGTCAGCCAGGCGCGCACGGCCTCCCCGGCCGCCGCGGCCCTCCACCGTGTCTCGCCCGCCAGGGACCGGGCAAGGAGCTCGTCGGCCGTCGCCGCAGCGGCGGCCGCTCCCGCGCCCAATCCGTCCGCCCGCTCGCGCCCTTGCCCCCTCTCCGCCTGCGGGGGCGCGCCCCTCGCACTGCTCCCAGACGACGCGGGCGGGCGCACGGGCCTCGACCCGCGGGGCTCGTCCTGGCCATCGACCGGTGGTGGCGGGCGACCGGTGGTGGTGGCACCAGCGTCGTCGCGAGGGGGCCAGAGGAGGCATCTTCCTGGCCATCGCCTACTTCGAACGCTTCTTCCTCCAACGACGCATCGATGTAATCAATCACCGCACCGCCGAGGATGATGTGGTTGTGTGCGTTCAAATGAGGACCAGCGCAAGGTAACCTCTTCCCCCACATGCCTCCCTCCCTCACATGTTTACTTCGCTTGGAAGAACATGCTTACTACTACTAGATCAGGGAAACTATTTTAAAATTGATTTCGGGGCATTTCCCTTTTTATACTCCTGATTCGAGTACTTGAATATGGCATATAGAGTATCTTAAGCGAGATGCAGCTTGGCCTCTAACTGCCCCTGGGTCATTGGCCATAATTTACTTGGTGTTATCAGTGTGCTGTAATCTAGATTCTTCACACGGCCGCATATACACCACGTACACACATGATAGTTAATTCAAGGGGGCCTTGCTAGTTTCGAGTTCATGGTTACCAGTGTTACCGAGCACTAAGTGTGTACCATGTTTGAGCTTGCAATATGCAAAACCAAACTTGATCTGAAAAATCATTGGCAAAAGTTGTCAAAGTAGATTCGAGGAACATGTGTCGTGCCCACTAATGATGGACGAATATTACAGTACATCTGCAGCTAAACAACCTCTTCATCTTCACATAGTACTACCACCACTGATGTCCTCGCTAGTAGCTGTTCTTGAGCACTTGCTTTATGTCTAAACCTGAGAATAGTTTGTAATCCAAACCAAACCCATATCAATCCATACATGAGTTGAAACTGTTCTTGAACGATTTGGTCGCTTAGTTTGGTTTTAGACCATGAGTTGAAACTGTTTGAGACCAATTGGTCTCTGTCCAGAACAAACCAATCCAACCCAAACAAAAGTATAGCCCAGACCAAACTAAATTAATGTAATGTCTTAGCCTATTTTGTCCAATCCAATGATAGCCCAATAGGTAACCAAACTGAAACTGTAGTTTTAATCCAAACTATTCCCAAGTTTACTTATGTCAAGGGATCCACTTATTAGAAGTCAGTACTTAATGTGTGGATGGTTGTGCTGTTTTGCAGGTTGTTGGCACCAAGGTGTTTGAGATGGTCTTCCTGTTGGTGCACGAGGAAGAGGAAGTGAAGTCTTTGATTTGTCCACCAAGGAAGAGGAAGCACAAAGTCTTTGATCTGTACAGAGGGTAAGTCCTTGGTCTGTCCCACTCTTCCTTTGCTATGTGATGGTGACCTCCATGTGTTATTTGGACACTTTGGTTCATATACTATTCTTGTGATTTTCCAATGCTATGTCAAGAAATGAATATGTAACCTTTAATGAATTCAATGTATGATCATGATGAGATTGAATGAATGAATGATATCATGCCAACTTGTTTCTGTCCTTGATCAGTATCATTTGTGGTAACTCCTAGGCTACATGTGCCTTTTCTTGCTCCGAGTTCCTAAGTATGGTGTTGTACTTTTGTTAACTAGACAGATAAATTTTTAAATTTGGTGAACATCAGTAGCTAACTATGTTGTGAACATCAGTAGCTGCTACTGTTAATTGTTACTGCCATGATGTTAACACTGCTTAGAATATGTTTTGTGCCTTAACTCTAGTAGTATTTGCTGTCAAAAACATGATTGTATTGTGAGTCATCAAGTTCTTGGAGTTTTCTTTGAGCTTGCTAGTATTTTTTTTCCACCAATATAATATTTGCTAATACTTACTCATGGTTGCTACTGTTATGTATGCCCTCATGCTTCAGGACCCACTCCTACCTACTTGTGTATTTTCTTATTATTCTATTCAATTCCTTTCCTAGCTATTGTATGTTGGAGGATATTGCAGGATAATGATCATTTACTGTCTTTTGCAATAGCTCTAGGCTTAAGAAGTTGGAAAAAGGGAACACTTCATCTTTGTAGTTGTTGTATTTGTTCCTGGGTGATTACAAATATGGAATGGTTGTTCTATACTTCATAGCAGCACTTTTATAGTTGTTCTAAATTACTGGATGATGTGGACTAGCATGATTGTAATATATATAATGTACTCATTTTGGTCATCATTTGTGAAAATTGTGTGATTGGGGCTCTGCTGATCGAAATATTGATTATTTATTGCTGATAATTTATTGTTGATACGTTGGAAATTAAACAAATACTGTTTGGGCCCTAAAAAGGCCACAAATCAAATAATTTGAGAAAAATTGAACAAAATTACTTAAAATAATAATTGTGAAAAGGTGAAGGCCAAAAAACAAAAAGGCTTAGGCCCAATAACGAAATAGATCTCAAAAAGGCTACGACCCATGAAATAAAAAGGCTAAAATGTTGGGCCTGGTCCATGTAGATGAACAAAATTAATAGTAAAAAATATATAAAAAGGCTGAATTTGTTGGGCTCGGCCCATATAGACACCTAATCGGACCGGGCTGATTCTCGTCAACGACCTTTTCATTTGGTCGCAATTTTGCCACGTCATCTTGCCACGTCGGATCCAACGTGGCAAGATGACGTGGCAAAATAATGACCTTTTGTTTTGGTCGTTGCCTTCTACGACCTTCTCACAGAGAAGGTCGTTAATTTCAGTTTACGACCCTCAGCTTTTGACCATCTGTTTTTTGTCAAAAAAGGTCGCAAATGAAAAACAATGACCTTTCAGTGACCAATAGTCAAGGTCACAAGTTGACATATTTCTTGTAGTGATTGAAAGCACAAGTGCTCCCTCGGTGATTTTGGTAATTAATGTCAACATATCTCTTGTTGGACTAATCTTTTCATCTAGTATATTTCAGACAAGTTCAACAGATAGAGTGGCATGGACTAGAGGATGTGGAAACCCTTCAAGATGATCAGGACAAAAGGATTGGCTCAAGATCAAAGCTCATGACTCTACATTTTCTATCTTAGTGATCCAAGATCACATTGAGTCCATAGGAAAGCCAATACTATTAAAAGGGGATGAGGTGCTGCTTAATGGCTTGCTTGCTCAAAATGCTTAGTGATATGCTCCTAACCCTCAACCACTTTCTCACATCCACATACGTCCCAAACCAAAAGTCCAACTCGGCCCCATCGAAAAGATCTATCCGGTGCCACCGAGTTCATTTGACATAGCCACTGCCAGAAACCCTAATCATTTCGGTCTCACCGAAAGGGATCTCGGTCTCACTGAGATGGGATTGCAAACTCTCTGCTGCCTGTTGCAATATTGTTGGTCTAACTGAGATGTGCAATCGGTCCCACCGAGTTTGTAATGCAAACTCTCTGTTGCCTCTTCGTAACATTTCAGTCTCACCGAAATGAGCAAATCGGTCCCATCGAGTTTGCCTGACCAACTCTCTGTGTGCTCATTACCAAAATCGGTCCCACCGAGTTTGTGTAATCGGTCTCACCGAGATTACGTTATGCCCTAACCCTAATGAAATTGGTCCCACTGAGTTGGTCATATCAGTCCCACCGAAATGCCTAATGGTCACATAATGGACTAAATCGGTCTGACCGAGTTCTCTGAATCGGTCCCACCGAATCTGGTAAATTGTGTGTAACGGTTAGATTTTGTGTGGAGGCTATATATACCCCTCCACCCACTCTTCACTCACGGAGAGAGCCACGAAAACATACCTACACTTCCATCATTCATGTTCTGAGAAAGAACCACCTACTCAAGTGTTGAGATCAAGATATTCCATTCCTACCATATGAATCTTGTTCTCTAGCCTTCCCCAAGTTGCTTTCCACTCAAATATTTCTTCCACCATATCCAAATCTGTGAGGAGCTGTTTGAGTGTTGGGGAGACTATCATTTGAAGCATTTGAGAAAGGAGTTCATCATCAACACGCCGTCTATTACCTTTTGTAGAGTGGTGTCTCCTAGATTGGTTAGGTGTCACTTGGGAGCCTCTGACAAGATTGTGGAGTTGAACCAAGGAGTTTGTAAGGGCAAGGAGATCGCCTACTTCATGAAGATCTACCCCTAGTGAGGCAAGTCCTTTGTGGGCGATGGCCATGGTGGGATAGACAAGGTTGCTTCTTTGTGGACCCTTCGTGGGTGGAGCCCTCCGTGGACTCGCGTAGCCGTTACCCTTCGTGGGTTGAAGTCTCCATCAACTTGGATGTACGATAGCACCACCTATCGGAACCAAGACAAAAAACATCCTTGTCTTCACTTGTGTTTTCTCCTTCAAACTCCTCCCTTTACCTTCATATGCAATTGCTATACATTCCGCTGCTATACTCTTAGAATTGCATGTGTAGGTTGATTGCTTGACTTGTGCTAAGTTGCTAAAATCTGCCAGGAACTAAAATTGGGAAAAGGCTAGATTTTACTTTAGTCAAGTGGTCAAAGTTGCATGTTTTACTTCACAATACCTATATACTCTTGTTATGCATGCTTGTTGTGTATTGTGAAAGTTAAACATGTGCGAAATCTCCATTCTAGTATCAAGCATGTTAAAAGTTGCCACATACTCTTCTCGATCCTTTTAGAGTGTTAAACATAAGTAGGAGGTTTGTTCAAGTAAGAACAACACCTAAGCACCGATCCACCCACATATCAAATTATCAAAGTTGCGAACACGAATTGGACCAACCTGATGAAAGTGACTAGATGAAATTCACGTGTACCCTCAAGAACTCTTTGCTTATTATAAGAGCCGTCTTGGCATGTCCTTTACCTCAAAAGTATTTGGCTATCTTGCTGCAATTTTTCTATTACTATCGTTACTTGCTTGTTACAAAATTATCTTTCTATCAAACTACTCTGCTACTTACAATTTCAGCAATTGCAGATATTACCTTACTGGAAAACACTTGTCATTTCCTTCTGCTCCTCGTTAGGTTTGACACTCTTACTTAACGTAAAGAGCTACAATTGATCCCCTATACTTGTGGGTCATCATGGCACTAGTACATATTGCATAAAAAGGTCCACAAAACACAAATAAACATAGTTTTTGCGAACATAGTGCTAGGAGTAGACCTAATTTATCAGTAGATTTTTGATAAATCAGCCCAACAGATAAATAGTGAAGATAAGGTATAATCTTATCGGTCACCCCGCGAGTAGAGATAAATCATTGAATCAGAGGATTTTTTGAATAGTGCTATTAACCATGATTTCATGAATACAACTCCCTCCGCACAGGCGCATTAGGCATCTTAGGTGATGCACCACGACCAAGACAAAGATGAAAACAAGAAACTTGATGTTAGCTAATTAATACTATTGCATGCAAAGAACTAACCACTCCATGTCGTGCTTGGTAGTCTCGGGTCATTGAAGGCACACACGTCCCACATCTCCTATTGGCCCTTTCCTTTTTTTCATGGCAAGAAACATGGTACGAGGTGAGTAGTTAATGCATCATGCCTAAGTGTTTTAGGATTATTTGTTATTCTTAATGCGCTGGTGTTAAGGGAGTACGTAGCAATCTGAACAACTGATTCATCACAAACATATGGTGTGGTGACTGACACATGACGATCTCCAGAGAGATTGATCTCAGTTCATAAGGTGTCGTCGCAATGGATTTAGATGGTGCCCTATTAAACGTGAATGTAGTTGTCTCTAAAGCGTAACCCGAAACGATAGTGGTCAATCAGTAAGAGACATCATAGATCACACCATATTTAATAAAGTACGGTTACAACGTTTGAACACACCAATACGTTGTGGTGTTCCAGGTGGCGTGAGCTGTGAAACTATTCCACATTGTTTCAAATGAAGACCAAACTCGTAACTCAAATATTCGCCTCCACGATCAGATCGTAGAAACTTTATTTTCTTTTTACGATGATTCTCTACTTCACTCTAAAATTCTTTGAACTTTTCAAATGTTTCAGACTTATGTTTCATCAAGTAGATATACCCATATCTGCTCAGATCATCTGTGAAGGTGATACGTTGGATAATTTTTTATCATTCCATGCTATTATATATATTCTGTTTTGGATGTTTAATGGGCTTTATTATACACTTTTATATTATTTTTGGGACTAACCTACTAACCCAAGGCGCAGTGCAAATTGCTGTTTTTTCCCTATTTCAGTGTTTCGCAGAAAAGGAATATCAAACGGAGTCCAAACGGAATGAAACCTCCAGGAGAGTTATTTTTGGAACAATATCAACACGAAAGACTTGGAGTACATGCCAGGAAGTGAAGGAGGTGGCCACGAGGGCAGGAGCGCACCCAGGGGGTAGGCGCGCCCCCCACCCTCGTGGGCCACCTGTTGACCCCCCCGACGTGTGCCTCTTCAGCCTATATATACTCTCATACCCTGAAAACATCGAGGCAACAGACGAAACCCTAATTCCACCGCCGCAACCTTCTGTTCTCATGAGATTCCATCTTGGGGCCTGTTCCGGAGCTCTGTCGGAGGGGGCATCGATCACGGAGGGCTTCTACATCAAAACCATAGCCTCTCCGATGAGTTGTGAGTAGTTTACCACAGACCTTCGGGTCCATAGTTATTAGCTAGATGGCTTCTTCTCTCTCTTTGGATCTCAATACAAAGTTCTCATCGACCTTCGAGGAGATCTATTCGATGTAATCTTTTTGTGGTGTGTTTGTCGAGATCCGATGAATTGTGGGTTTATGATCAAGATTATCTTTGAACAATATTAGATTCTTTTCTGAAATCTTTTATGTATGATTATAATATCCTTGCAAGTCTCTTCGAATTATTGGTTTGGTTTGGCCTACTAGATATATAGTTCGTGCAATGGGAGAAGTGCTTGGCTTTGGGTTCAATCTTGCGGTGTCCTTTCCTAGTGACAGCAGGGGCAGCAAGGCACATATAGTATTGTTGCCGTCGAGGATAAAAATATGGGGTTTATATCATATTTCTTGAGTTTATCCCTCTACATCATGTCATCTTGCTTAAGGCGTTACTCTGTTCTTATGAACTTAATACTCTAGATGCATGCTGGATAGCGGTCGATGTGTGGAGTAATAGCAGTAGATGCAGAATCGTTTCGGTTTACTTGTCACGGATGTGATGCCTATGTACAATGATCATGGCTAGATATTCTCATAACTATGCGCTTTTCTATCAATTGCTCGACATTAATTTGTTCACCCACCGTAGAATTCTGCTTTCATGAGAGAAGCCACTAGTCAAACCTATGGCCCCCGGGTCTATTCTCATCATATTATTTTCCTGGCAACTTGCCAATTTCTTTCGCCGTTCCTTTACTTTGATTTATTTACTTTTTCTCTATACCAAAAATATTATCTTATCATATATATCAGATCTCACTCTCGTAAGTGACCGAGAAGGGATTGATAACCCATTTTATCGCGTTGGCTGCGAGGTACTTATTTGTTTGTGCAGGTGCGAGGGACTCGCACATGGTCTCCTACTGGATTGATAGCTTGGTTCTAAAAAACTGAGGGAAATAATTACGCTATTGTGCGGCATCACCCTTTCCTCTTCGAGGGAATACAAAACAAGCTCGAGAAGTAGCAAGAAGAATTTCTGGCGCCGTTGACGGCGAGATCTACGCAAAAGTCATATATCAAGTATCTATCACAAACCCTTATCCCTCGCATTACATTATTTGCCTCTCGTTTTCCTCTCCCCCACTTCACCTTTGCCATTTTATTCACCCTTTTTCGTTCACCTTTCTGTTTGCTTGTGTTGCCATGTGCCCTCCATCAGCTTGCATCTTCGCTTGCTAAATTATGAATCGTCATCCACTTGCTAATCTTTTTAAGAGATCCAATTATGATTAACCAATTGCTAGTGAGCTGCGTGCACTAGATTATATTTATGAGGTTTTGCTTGAAATTTGAGAGTCCGAAAATTATGATGAAGTGTTGAAAGAAGAAGATTATAAAGTGATTCACGATCGCTCCTTGAATGAAAAGCATGATTACAATGATGTTATTATAGATTCTATTAATGTCAATTGTGTTAATGATATGCAAAACCCTAAGCTTGGGGATGCTAGTATTGCTATGTCCACTACTTGTTGCAATGATCATGATTGGGGTGATTCTTCTTATGATCTTAAAAATTTATTTAATCCCCATGATGAATATGAGATTGATAAAATTGTTTGCAATAATATTGAAAGTGGGTTTGGAAGAGTGTCAACTTTAGATCCCACATATTTGGAGAATGATCAATCTTATGAATTTTTTGATAAAAGTGGGTTTGGAGAGGTCATGACTTTAGTTAATGTTGATCCCACTATTTTGGAAGAGTGTCAACTTCGTATACATGTGAATCGTGTTTAGGATATGTTTTGTGATAGCTATATTGTTGAATTTTCTTATGATCCTACATGCAATTATTATGAGAGAGGAAAATATGGTTGTAGAAATCTTCATGTTACTAAATTACCTCTCTTCATGTTGATCTTATTTTCTTTTTCTTCCTTGCATATGCTAAATATGCTTGTCTTGATTTGTTTTACTACAAAATGATGCATAGAAAGAATGTTAGACTTATATGTGTTTGTCACATGTTCTATGATGCTCTTTAATTTGTGCTTCAAGTCTTGTCTTTCATGTGAGCATCATTAAAATTATCTATGCCTAGCTAGGGGCGTTAAACGATAGCGCTTGTTGGGAGGCAACCCAATTTTATTTTATTTGCTTTTGCTTCTGTTTAGGAATAAATATTGCATCTAGCTTATGTTTAGATGTGGTTTTGTGTTTTAATTAGTGTTTGTGCCAAGTAGAATCTTTGGGAAGACTTGTGTGAAGTTTATGCGATCATGCTGTAAAAAACAGAAACTTTAGCGCTCACGAGATTAGCTACCATTTTTTACCTGAGAGTGCTTTTTAGTTGATTCTCTTTGCAGATGATTAATAGACAAATACCTCACGTCCACCAATTTATTTCACTTTTTTAGAGTTATAGAAGTACTCGAAAGTTACATATTGCTACATATTGTTCTGTTTTTGACAGATTCTGTTTTTCATGTGTTGTTTGCTTATTTTGATGAATCTATGAGTACTATCGGGGGGTATGAATCATAGAGAAGTTGGAATACAGTAGGTTTAACACCAATATAAACAAAGAATAAGTTCATTACAGTACCTTTGAGTAGTGGTTTGTTTTCTTATACTAACGGAGCTCATGAGATTTTTGGCAAAGTTTTGTGTTGTGAAGTTTTCATGTTTTGGGTATGGATTTGATGGACTATAGAACAAAGAGTGGCAAGAGCCTAAGCTTGGGGATGCCCAAGGCACCCCAAGGTAAAATTCAAGGATAACCAGAAGCCTAAGCTTGGGGATGCCCCGGGAAGGCATCCCCTCTTTCATCTTCATCCATTGGCAACTTTACTCGAGACTATATATTTTATTCACCACATGATATGTGTTTTTCTTGGAGCGTCATGTATGATTTGAGTCTTTGCTTTTTAGTTTACCACTATCATCCTTGCTGGACACATGTTTTGAGAGAGATACAAATGAATTCGAATTTATTAGAATACTCTTTGTGCGTCACTTATATCTTTTGAGCTAGATAGTTTTGCTCTAGTGCTTCACTTATATCTTTCAGAGCACGGTGGTGGTTTTATTTTGTACAAATTATTGATCTCTCATGCTTCACTTATATCTTTTTGAGAGTCGATTAGAACAACATGATAATGTTCTTTGGTTATAAAACTAGTCCTAATATGATAGACATCCAAGATCGGTATAGTAAAAACTTTCACGTAATGTGCATTGAATATTATGAGAAGTTTGATACTTGATGATTGTTTTGAGATATGAGGATGGTGAAATTAGAGTCATGCTATTAGAGTAGTTGTGAATTTGAGAAATACTTGTGTTGAGGTTTGCAAGTCTCGTAGCATGCATGTATGGTAACAGGTGTGTGTCAAATTTGAAGCATGAGATATTTCATTGAGTGTCATCCCTTGTGTGGAGGTCGGGATCGCGCGATGGTTAACTCCTACCAAACCTTCCCCTAGGAGCATGCGTGTAGTACTTTGTTTTGATGACTTGTAGATTTTTGCAATAAGTATGTGAGTTCTTTATGACTAATGTTGAGTCCATGGATTATACGCACTCTCACCCTTCCATCATTGCTATACTCTCTTGTACCGCGCAACTTTCGCCGGTACCATACACCCACCATATACCTTCCTAAAAACAGCCACCATACCTACCTATCATGGCATTTCCATAGCCATTCCGAGATATATTGCCATGCAACTTTCCACCGTTCCATTCATATGACACGCTTCATCATTGTCATATTTCCATGCATGATAATGTAGTCGACATCGTATTCGTGGCTAAGCCACCATGCATAATTTTTCATACAAGTCACTCTTGATTCATTGCACATCCCGGTACACCACCGGAGGCATTCATACAGAGTCATACTTTGTTGTTTGTTCTAATATCAAATTGTAATATCGAGTTGTAAATCAGTAGAAGTGTGATTATCATCATTATTAGAGCATTGTCCCAAAAAAAGGAAAGGCCAAAGAAAAAAGAAAGAAAGGCCCAAAAAAGACAAAAAAGGAAAAAGAAAAGAAAAGAAAAAGGGGCAATGCTACTATCTTTTTTTCCACACTTGTGCTTCAAACTAGCACCATGATCTTCATGATAGAGAGTCTCTTGTTTTGTCACTTTCATATACTAGTGGGAAATTTTCATTATAGAACTTGGCTTGTATATTCCAACTATGGGCTTCCTCAAATTCCCTAGGTCTTCGTGAGCAAGCAAGTTGGATGCACACTCACTTAGTTTATTTTGTTCAGCTTTCATACATTTATAGCTCTAGTGCATCCGTTGCATGGCAATCCCTACTCACTGTAACATCCCAAAATTCTAAATTTTGGAATGTTATAATAAATAGATAGATTTGATTGCTTGCTTGATGTGCTGTGTGAAATTGAGTGAAATTCGAAACTTTTGAAAGTTAAATGAGAGGGAATAAAATGAGTTTCCCAAAACTTTCACTTTGCAGTTTGTGATCTCCATGAATTCAAATTCATTTCAAACACAAAACCCTAGAGTGAAGATAACATGACTTCTTCCATTTATCAAATGAAAAAGGGTTTTGAAAGGATTTTTGTATTTCATTCTCGAAATATTTCAAATCTAGAAACTTTATGCAACTCAATGATTTTCCTGAGAGAAAATAAAATGACTTCTTCAAATTATAGGAAATATGAGTTGGAAGTTCCTTTGAAGTATTTTAAAACTCTTTTTCAAATTTTGAGTTATTTGGTTTTATTCAAATTATTTTTTTCCAAAATAAAATATATGGGAAAAAATGGTAACATGATTCCCTACGATGGAAAATTGGAGAGAAATACATTTGAAATCATTTTGGTATTTTTAAAATGTTTTTGTTGTATTTTAATGCAACAGCGGCATTAATTGATTTATTTGAAATTGTGAGAATTTTATTTGCCTGTAGAAAAATGTTCATCTAGTAGGAAATCTTTTTCTAAAAATTTTGATATATAATATGCCTATAGTATATTATGTATTATTTTGGGTTTTTTTGTGCCTATGTTTAAAAAAATCTCTCTCCACAAACCAGGTCGGCCCAGCCAAAGGCCGAGACAGCCCAGCCGCTTACCGCACCGGCCCACTGGCCTTCTCGGCCCAGCCGCACACCGCCGCTGCGGGCCGCACCCGACCCGTTCGCCTGCTCCCTGCTTCGCCTGAGCCACCGATAGGTGGGCCCCACCTGTCGGGTTCTTCCCCCACCTCGCGCCGGACTCCGCCCGCGGCACTTCACCGCCGGCCGCCGCCGTGCCCGAACGGGACACTCCTCCCCATTGCCCCTCGCCCAAGGCTCGCCTCGCCCCTCCTCCTCCTTTATATACCGAGGCCTCGGGCCCCGTTTTCTCTCCTCCCCAAGCCGAGCTTCACCGCCGCCGTGTCCGCCACCGCTGGCGAGCTCTGCCGCTGCCACACCGCTCTGTTCCGTCGCGGTGCACCGCCGCCGACGCCGCCATTCGCCTAGCCTCGACGCCCCGCGCCTCGTCGTGTCCTCGCCCGAGCCAGAGAGCCACCGGAGCCGCCGCTCCATTCGAGGCCGAAGCCGTCGTCGCCGTCTCCCTCGCCTTCGGTCATCGCCGCGGTAACCTCCGCCTCCCCTCCGTCCGATCTGGATCTGATGATCCAGATCGTTTCCTTTTTTTTCGAAACGTTTTTTTTTGTGAACGTTCGTTAGATGAGATCCTCTAGGAACAGTTTTCGTTCGTTAGCGTCCGGTGACGAACGTTTGTTGTTTAGTTTTTTCTTTTTATTTTAAATTTTGGCCAGGGACTTATCTGTGAAATTATTTTTATAGTTTAGCCCCTAAACTTCAAACGGCCATAACTTTTTGCTCGTTGGTCCAAATCCAACGAAACCAACGCCCACATCTTCGTTACGATCCCCTCTTTCCAGTAAAACAACTTAAACATGTTTTTGAAAGTTTTAAAATTTGAATTCAACTAGTTTTCAATTTGAACTTCGTTTGATCATAACTTGAGTTTCGTAACTCCGATTTAGTTGATTCTTTTTGCAAATCGAAGCTCTTGACCTAAAATTTCTGATAAAGGCCAAATTCACATAATTTTGGTACTGTTAGAAATTGTTTTCTTTTTCAAGAGTCATTCATTTGTTTTCGAAGTTTTCCAAAGTGTTTTATTCGTTCTTTCTGATCTGCTGAGTGATTGCTTATGTGTGGTTACTATTGTTTGCTCACGATAGATTGAACGGAGTGTGACGGGAAGATCTATCATGAGTTCTGAGTGCGAATCATCTACATCGTCAGTACAAGGCAAGTTCACACTTTGATCGTACTTTCCAATACCCAGTTTTCATTGCATTAGTTATATCCTCAAACACTTGCATGAGTAGGATTGGTTACATAATATGATGCTTTGTAGTTCATGAGGTAGGAACCTAATGACCTGAGATCAACCAAGGGGGGTATACGCTTTGTTACTTATTGCTTATCCATGCTCATAGACGTGGATTGGTATGAGAGTTTCATGAAAGATGTGAGCGATATTTAAGGGAAACTTTAAGGTGGTAATTTAATACACATCTGGGTGGATTGGTTGTGGCACCCTGGAGTACCCAGTGGTTGCCGGGCACCTGGAGAAACCAGTGTTGTCCTAGGGGATCCCGGAGGAACCGTGTGATCACCCTATTGGAATGCCACCCATGCTCAAAGGGATCATATGATATTTTCATGCCTAGAAACTTCCATGTGCAGCCACAAGCCATTATGGGCTCTGGCATAGTATGAGTAAGTTGTGTGAGCTCTTTCAGTGGTGGACTAGCAGATGTAGCGGATGTAGGTGTACGGGTCCACCCGGGGTAAAGAGTAAATGCTTCTGAAAGACTGTGTCTCGGTCATCCGTTTCTCAAACACCATGCAGTGCGAGAAATCAAACGGAGGCGATCGAGTCTTGTGGGGAAAAGTGCACAAACCTTTGCAGAGTGTACAAACTATTCATGAGTAGCCGTGTCCCCGGTTATGGACTTCTTTGAGTATCTAGAAGTGGATTATTTGTTGATCTCAACACTCTATGTAATTAATTTGTTGGGTTAATAATGACTTTGGTTAGAATTGAGATGGAGGAACCATTCTCAATTGTTCATGATTTAATTTTACAAAGTAGTTAAATAAAATGCATTCCTTTGTGGTAGGGAAAAATCAGCTTTATGCAAAAACAGCCTTGCAGCCTCCACCAGCCAAATATGCATGTAGTTGTAGGCATAGTTCATCATTACTTCTACAGTGTGAAATTGCCAGTACATTCAATGTACTGACCTACATGGCTGCAACGTCTCATGTTGCAGGATTTTATTCGACGAGTAAGTGTTACGTTAGGGTTGCGCTGTCTACACTCAACTTTGCCGTTGGTGTTGATGGAACTCCACAACCTTGTTACTTCTGCTGTGTTGATCGAGGTAATAGTATTTACGTTGCTTTATACATGTGATTTACCTCTGTTATAAATCCTCGAGTACTATGTGTGTCAGCATACCGATCCAGGGATGACACTTAAGCACAGAGACTTGATCCATTTGGGTCGGTTCGCTACACTCACTCACATTAATATCTATTGATGGGCGTCTCCATAGCCCATTGATACACCTAGCTGATGTGAGACCATCTCCCTCTTTTGTCTTCTCCACAACCACCACTCTATTCCACTTATAATGCTATGTCCATGGCTCACGCTCATGTATTGCATGAAAGTTGAAAGAGTTTGAAATGTTTTAAGTATGAAACAATTGCTTGGCTGAAACCGGGGTTGTGCATGATTTGTGTATTTTGGGTGACGAAGATGGAGCATAGCCTAACTATATGATTTTGTAGGGATGAACTTTCTTTGACCATGCTATTTTGAGAAGACATGATTGCTCTGTTAGTATGCTTGAAGTATTATTATTCTTATGTCAATATAGACTTTTGTCTTGAATCTTTCAGATCTGAACATTCATGCCACAATAAAGAAAATTACATTGAGAATTATGTTGGTTAGCATTCCACATCAAAAATTCTGTTTTTATCTTTTACTCGAGGACGGGCAGGAATTAAGCTTGGGGTTGCTTGATACGTCTCCAACATATCTATAATTTTTTATTGTTCCATGCTATTATATATTATATTTTGGATGTTTAATGGGCTTTATTATACACTTTTATATTATTTTTGGGATTAACCTACTAACCCAAGGCCTAGTGCAAATTGATGTTTCTTCGCCTATTTCAGTGTTTCGCAGAAAAGGAATATCAAACGGAGTCCAAACGGAATGAAATCTTCGGGAGAGTTATTTTTGGAACAATATCAACACGAAAGACTTGGAGTACATGCGAGGAAGCGAAGGAGGTGGCCACGAGGGCAGGGGCGCCCCCCGCCCCCCACCCTCATGGGCCACCTGTTGACCCCCGACGTGCCTCTTCAGCCTATATATACTCTCATACCCTACAAACATTGATGCAACAGACGAAACCCTAATTCCACCTCTGCAACCTTCTGTTCCCATGAGATCCCATCTTGGGGCTTGTTCCGGAGCTCCGCCGGAGGGGGCATCGATCATGGAGGGCTTCTACATCAAATCCATAGCCTCTCCGATGAGTTGTGAGTAGTTTACCACAGACCTTCGGGTCCATAGTTAATAGCTAGATGGCTTCTTCTCTCTCTTTGGATCTCAATACAAAGTTCTCCTCGATCTTCGAGGAGATCTATTCAATGTAATCTTTTTGCGGTGTGTTTGTCGAGATCCGATGAATTTTGGGTTTATGATCAAGCTTATCTTTGAACAATATTGGATTCTTTTCTGAAATCTTTTATGTATGATTATAATATCCTTGCAAGTCTCTTCAAATTATTGGTTTGGTTTGACCTACTAGACATATAGTTCTTGCAATGGGAGAAGTGCTTGGCTTTGGGTTCAATCTTGCAGTGTCCTTTCCTAGTGACAGCAGGGGCAGCAAGGCACGTATAGTATTGTTGCCATCGAGGATAAAAAGATGGGGTTTATATCATATTGCTTGAGTTTATCCCTCTACATCATGTCATATTGCTTAAGCCGTTACTCTGTTCTTATGAACTTAATACTCTAGATGCATGCTGGATAGCGGTCGATGTGTGGAGTAATAGTAGTAGATGCAGAATCGTTTTGGTCTACTTGTCATGGAAGTGATGCCTATATACAATGATCATGCCTAGATATTCTCATAACTATGCGCTTTTCTATCAATTGCTCGACAGTAATTTGTTCACCCACCGTAGAAGTCTGCTTTCATGAGAGAAGCCACTAGTGAATCCTATGCCCCCCGGGTCTATTCTCATCATATTATTTTCCCGACAACTTGCCAATTTATTTCGCCGTTACTTTACTTTGCTTTATTTACTTTTTCTCTATACCAAAAATACCAAAAATATTATCTTATCATATCTATCAGATCTCACTCTCGTAAGTGGCCGAGAAGGGTTTGACAACCCCTTTTATCACGTTGGCTGCAAGGTACTTATTTGTTTGTGCAGGTGCGAGGGACTCGTGCATGGTCTCCTACTGGATTGATACCTTGGTTCTCAAAAACTGAGGGAAATACATACGCTACTGTGTTGCATCACCCTTTCCTCTTCGAGGGAATACAACGCAAGCTCGAGAAGTAGTAGAAGGTAAGAAAATAACGATACCCACTGCGAACCTCAACACTCATTGGACAACATACATCGGTATGTATGATTTCCAATAAATCAGTTGCTCGCTCCATTGTTCCGGAGAAAGAAGTTTTAGTCATCTTGCCCATGAGGCATGGTTCGCAAGCACCAAGTGATTCATAATCAAGTGATTCCAAAAGTCCATTAGTATGAAGTTTCTTCATGCGCTTTACACCAATATGACTTAAACGGCGGTGCCACAAATAAGTTGCTCTATCATTATCAACTTTGCATCTTTTGGCTTTAATATTATGAATATGTGTATCACTACGATCGAGATTCAACAAAAATAGACCACTCATCAAGGGTGCATGACCATAAAAGATATTACTCATATCAATAGAACAACCATTATTCTCTGATTTAAATGAATAACTGTCTCGCATCAAAAAAGATCCAGATACAATGTTCATGCTCAACGTTGGCACCAAATAACAATTATTTAGGTCTAAAACTAATCACAAAGGTAAATGTAGAGGTAGCATGCCAACGACGATCACATCGACTTTGGAACTGTGTCCCACGCGCATCGTCACCTCGTCCTTAGCCAATCTTTGTTTAATCCGTAGCCCTTGTTTCGAGTTACACATATTAGAAACTGAACCAGTATCAAATACCCATGCGCTACTACGAGCATTAGTAATGTACACATCAATAACATGTATATCACATATACCTTTGTTCACCTTGTCATCCTTCTTATCCGCCAAATACATGGGGCAGTTCCGCTTCCAGTGACCAGTCCCTTTGTAGTAGAAGCAATCAGTTCCAGGCTTGGCTCCAGACTTGGGTTTCTTAGCTGGAGTAGCAACTTGCTTGCTATTCTTATTGAAGTTCCTCTTCTTTCCCTTGCCCTTTTTATTGAAACTAGTGGTCTTGTTAACCATCAACACTTGATGCTCCTTCTTGATTTCTACATCCGCATCCTTTAGCATCGCGAAGAGCTCGGGAATTATTTTCTGCATCCCTTGCATATTATAGTTCATCACCAAGCATTTATAGCTTGGTGGCAGTGATTGAAGAACTCTATCAATAACACTATATTCATCAACTTTGACTCCAAGTTGAGTCATGTGATTGTAGTACCCAGACATTCTGAGTATGTGTTCACTAATAGAACTGTTCTCCTCCATTTTGCAGCTATAGAACTTGTTGGAGACTTCATATCTCTCAACTCGGGCATTTTCTTGAAATATTAACTTCAACTCTTGGAACATCTCATCTGCTCCATGACGTTCAAAACGTTTTTGAAGACCCGATTCCAAGCCGTAAAGCATGGCACACTGAACTATTGTGTAGTTATGATACCACGCCTGCCAAACGTTCAAAGCGTCTACATTAGCGGGAGGGGCCTTGTCACCTAGCGGTGCTTCACGGACATAATTCTACTGTGCAGCAATGAGGATAATCCTCAAGTAACGGACCCAGTATGTGTAGTTGCTACCATCATCTTTCAACTTAGCTTTCTCTAGGAACGCATTAAAATTCAAAGGAATGGTAGCACGGGCCATTGATCTACAACAACATAGATATGCAAAAAATATCAGGACTAAGTTCATGATAAATTAAAGTTCAATTAATCATATTACAAAAGTATTCCCACTTAGATAGACATCACTCTAGTCATCTAAATAATCACGTGATCCAAATCAACTAAACCATGTCCGATCATCACGTGAGATGGAGTAGTTTTCAATGGTGAACATCTTATGTTGATCATATCTATAATATGATTCACGCTCGACCTTTCGGTCTCCAGTGTTCCGAGGCCATGTCTGCATATGCTAGGCTCATCAAGTTTCACCCGAGTATTCTGCATGTGCAAAACTGTCCTACACCCTTTGTATGTGAACGTAGAGCTTATCACACCTGATCATCACGTGGTGTCTCGGCACGACGAACTTTCGCAACGGTGCATACTCAGGGAGAACACTTGTACCATAAAATTTTGTAAGGGATCATCATATAATGCTATCGCCGTACTAAGCAAAATAAGAAGCATAATAAGATAAACATCACATGCAATGAAAATACATGACATGATATGGCCATCCTCATATTGTGTCATTGATCTCCATCTCCAAAGCACCGTCCTGATCTCCACCGTCATCGGCTTGACACCATGATCTTAATCGTAGCTTCATGGTCGTCTCGCCAACTATTGCTACTAATACTATCGCTAACTCATAGTGATAAAGTAAAGCAATTACATGTCTTTCACAATTCGTACAATAAAGAGACAACCATAAGGCTCCTGTCGGTTGCCGATAATTTACAAAACATGATCATCTCATACAGTAACTATAACTCATCACGTCTTGACCATAACACACCACAACATGGCCTACAAAAACAAGTTCGATGTCCTCTACTCTGTTGTTGCAAGTTTTACGTGGCTGCTACGGGCTTAGCAAGAGTCATTCTTACCTACACATCAAAACCACAACGATTTTTCGTCAAGTGTGATGCTTTAACCTTCAATAAGGACCGGGCGTAGTCACACTCGATTCAACTAAAGTTAGAGAGACAGACACCCACCGGTCACCTTTAAGCAACGAGTGCTCGTAATGGTGAAACCAGTCTTGCGTAAGCGTACGCGTAATGCCGGTCCGGGCCGCTTCATCTCACAATACCGCCAAATCAAAGTATGAAATGTTGGTAAGCAATATGACTATTATCGCCCACAACTCATTGTGTTCTACTCGTGCATATAACATCTATGCATAGACCTGGCTCTGAGATCACTGTTGGGGAACGTAGTATTTAAAAAAAATCCTACGATCATGCAAGATCTATCTAGGAGAGCATAACAACGAGCGAGGAGAGTGTGTCCACGTACCCTCGTAGAACGAAAGCGGAAGCGTTTAGTAACACGGTTGATGTAGTCGAACATCTTCGCGATCCAACCGATCAAGTACCAAACGCACGGCACCTCCGCGATCTGCACACGTTCAACTCGGTGACGTCCCTTGTACTCTTGATCCAGTTGAGACCGAGCGGGAGTTTCGTCAGCACGACGGCGTGGTGACGGTGATGATGAAGTTACCGGCGAAGGGCTTCGCCTAAGCACTGCGACAATATGACCGAGGTATGTAACAGTGGAGGAGGCACCGCACACAGCTAAAACAATTGTCAACGTGTGTGTTCTAGGGTTCCCCCTGCCCCTGTATATAAAGGAGCAAGGGGGAGGCCGGTCGGCCCTCATAGGGCACGCCCCAAGTAGGATTCCTACTAGGAATAGGAATCCTATTCCTAGTAGGTTTCCAACAAGGGAAGAGAGGGGAAGGAAGGAGAGGGTGAGGCAGAAGGAAAGGGGGGGCGCCGCCCTTCCCCCTTCCCTAGTCCAATTCAGACCCCAAGGGGGAGGGGGCGCGCAGCCTGCCCTAGCCGCCCCTCTCTCTCTCCACTAAGGCCCATGTGGCCCATTAGTTCCCTCGGGGGGTTCGAGTAACCCTCCGACACTCCGGTTTTATCCGAAACTTCTCGGAAACATTTCTGGTGTCCGAATATAGTCGTCCAATATTATCAATCTTTGCGTCTCGACCATTTCAAGACTCCTCGTCACTCCATGATCTAATCTGGGACTCCGAACAACCTTCGGTACATCAAAACACATAAACTCATAATACTGATCGTCATCAAATGTTAAGCATGCGGACCCTACGGGTTCGAGAACTATGTAGACATGACCGAGACTCATCCGCGGTCAATAACCAAAAGCGGAACCTGGATGTTCATATTGGCTCCTACATATTCTACGAAGATCTTTATCGGTCAAACCGCATAACAACATATGTTGTTCCCTTTGTCATCGGTATGTTACACTACAGGAATCAGCTAATTTTCCATCCACCAAGGCAGACGGCAAAGGCATGGAAGGTGGACGGCAAAGGCCTTTGCTGTCTGCCACGAACGGCAAAAGGCACCGGCAAAGAAAGGATCGGTAAAGACCTTCTTTGCCGTCTGCTTTCTGAAGCGGATGACAAAGGGTCATTTGCCATAAGCGGCTGACGGCAAAGAAAGCTGACGGTAATAAATTCAGTGTTAGTCCGTTAGGTGGCTAACGGTAGTATTTGCCGTCCACGGCTGACGGCAAAGAGCATCAGGCCTTTTGCCGTTGGCCGAATGACGTTAGTTGGACGTCACTGCCCATCAAGGTTTTGCCGTCCGCCGCTGTAGGCAAATGCGGCAAAGGCTTTGCCATCCGCCATTGTAGGCAAACTGACCAAATGGGTTAGCTTCCAGAAAGCACAGGTGGCTGCCATGTGGCTTCTTTGCCATCCGCCGCGGACGGCAAAGAGCCCGTTGCCGTCGGTGGCAGACGGCAAAGAGCCTGCATTGCCTCTATTTTTTGTTTTTTTAAATCCAACAATTTTCACAGCAAATATATATGACATATATAGATATATTTCACAGGGCTATTTCACAGCAAACATATGACATATCCAGCACATCAATTTCATCATACATACATATATAGTTCCATCCATTCATACATAGCAAGTTGCACATACACATTGTTCCATCATAGCAAGCTAAGAATACTAGAATGGAATCAAAGAAAAAACAAGCACTCCATCATAGCAAGCTATCTTCCGTGAAGTGAATGAAATCTGCAAAATGGCACATAAGAAAGTTAGAAAAAGGTGACTAGAAGAAGAAATATATGTCATTTATGAGCAAACTTAGGTGAAATGGATCATTTATGAGCTAACTTAGTTGAAATGGATCGTTTATGAGCTAACTAAGGTGAAATGGATCGTTTATGAGCTAACTAGGGTGAAATGGATCATTTATGAGTTAACTTAGTTGAAATGGATTGCTTATGAGCAAAGCTAGGTGAAATGGATCGTTTATGAGCTAACTTAGGTAAAATACATCATTTTAGAGCTAACCTAGGTAAGATGGGTCATTTTGGAGCTAACCTAGGTAAAATGGGTCATTTTAGAGCTAACTTGGGTAAAATGGATCATTTAGGAGCTAACTAAGGTAAAATGGGTCATTTTAGAGCTAACTTAGGTAAAATGGGTCATTTTAGAGCTAACTTGGGTAAAATGGGTCATTTGTGAGCTAACTAAGGTAAAATAGGTCATTTTAGAGCTAACTTAGGTAAAATGGATCGTTTATAAGCTAACTAATGTAAAATGGATAATTTTAGAGCTAACTTAGGTAAAATGGGTCATTTTAGAGCCAACTTGGGTAAAATGGATCATTTATGAGCTAACTAAGGTAAAATGAGTCATTTTAGAGCTAACTTAGGTAAACTGGAATGTTTATGAGCTAACTAAGGTAAAATGGATCGTTTATGAACCAACTAACCTAATTATGCCATTTTTGACATAAGTAAGCTAAGTACATGTCATTATTGAGCAAACCTAGTTAACTAAGCATATTAGAGCTAACTTAGGTCATTTTGGAGGAAACAAAGCTAAGTATAGATCGTTTTAGAGCTAACTTAGGTAAAATGGATGGTTTTGTAGGTCAGTAAGCTTATTACGTCATTTTGGAGGAAATAAAGCTAAGTCTAGGTCTTTATGCATTTGTTAAGCAAAACACTAGAGAAACTTACCGTGATCATGGAGGTGTAGGAGCGGGCTACTAATAATCTCGATCACTATCATCAATAAATGCATAATCATCATCATCACTATCATCAATGATGTGCTCATAGGGTTCAGCGACATCAACATGTGGAAGGCCACCTTGATGTAATCGGTCAAGCATTGACAGGTCATCCGCAGCAGTAACCTCTTCTTGTTCCGGCTCTTCTTGTTCCTCCTCTGGGGTGATGCCGGATTCACTGTCGCTGTCTACTTCAATGTTTTGGGGTGAAGTATAGCGTTTCTTGAAACGTTTTTTGGAAAGACGTGTCTCTTGGAAGAATTCTCCTTCATATGTGTCTGGGTTAATGTGAGGTTCATAATCCTCTTCCTTTGGGGGAGATAGTCTAGCACGTGGCGGCACTTCATAAACGACATCCCAACCTTTCAGATTTGGATTAGTTTGGCAGGCCCATGGTAGATAGAATACTTGGGTCGCCTGTTGAGCCATAATATAGACATCAAGAACATCTAAATGGGTGCTTTATTTGATTTCAACTAGCCCTATATGTTCATGAGTCCTTCTAGTCTCCTTCGGTTGAAACCAATAACATTTGAAGAGTACGACATTCGGTGGGTTTTCACCATAGAATAGAAGTTCATAAATTGCTTCAACTCTCCCATAATACTCGGTACCTCCTTCGCCGATAGAAGATACACAACAATTTGTAGACTTTCGGTCGGCCATAGATAGCTCTTTGCCATAGGTACGAAAGTGATACCCGTTGATGTCGTATTTGTCAAATGAACGGACCTTATAGTCAAAACCATTAGCGACTTGTCTCAGTTCGACGTCCATAGACTCTGAATTAGCCCACAAGTTTAATATGAAAGGATTGTTGCATTAGGCACAAATTAGCGAATGAAATGAAATGGTCTAATAGAAATTACCCTTTTTTTGAACCAAGAGATGAAATCGAGATAGCCGCCTCCTTGCTTTGTGAGAAGCTCGTACTCTTCGACGAAATCCTTTTGGACCACCGCTCCATACGAGAATATGGCGACGTATCGACTGTATGAAATATCCAGGAATAAGAGCAGTTCAAAGGAAATAGAAGTTGCAAAACAATGTACTGAGAACTTACTCGATGTACGGCCGCACTTCTGTCAGGTTGTTGAAGATATACAACGTAATGGTCTGCCATTCTTCGTTATCCAAAGATACCAGTTTCGAACCACTGGTTGGTGCGAGATTCCCTTTGAATAGGCTGAGGTTGGATCCACCCTTTTTAGGGTCGTCAGCATTGTATCGAGGCTTCGGATTATGAAAATGACGATTTTTGGCTTCGTAGTGTGCTGTCACGAAGTTTGCCATGCTTTAATTCTACGTTTATTTTTACATTTTTCTCGAAGCGTCTTCTGCATCCTCTCAGTTGGGTAGCACCAACGATTTTGCACGCCCCCCCCCCCCAATCTTGCCTCGGTCGGGAGATGCAAAATCAAATGCTGCATTGGACTAAAGAAGCCCGGTGGAAAGATCTTCTCTAAATTGCAGATCCACTCTGGCGCCAACTCTTCCATTTCTTCTAGCACGTCAGGCGATAGTTTTTTCGCACAAAGAACACAGAAGAAATATCTGAGTTCTGTCAGTGCTAGCCATTCATCCTCAGGGATAATGCCACGCAACATCACCGGCATTACCCGCTCAATCCATATGTGCCAATCATGACTCTTGAGACCAAATATCTTCAATTTATCAAGACTCGCTCCCCTCTTTAGATTCACTGCATAACCATTGGGGAACATCAACTGCTGTTTCACCCACAAGATAATTTCCCTCATAGCTGGCCTTCCAAGATTGAACCATGCCTTTGGCTTCGTCCAGTTCTGCTTTTCTTTCGGTTCTTTCATGTTTTGTAATGGCCTATCACATAGCGCCTCCAGATCGACTCTAGCCTTAGTATTATCCTTTGACTTCCCATCTATGCCGAACAATGTACCAAAAAAGTGCATCGGCGATATTCTTCTCAGTGTGCATCACGTCGATGTTGTGTGGGCAAAGGAGGTCTTTGAAGTAAGGCAGATCCCATAAGCATGTCGTGTGAGTCCAGGCGTGTTTATAAGTATACCCCTTGAAGTACCATGGACGCTCTAGACCTGCCTCAAGAGCGTTTAACTGATCCAGGGTCTGTTGGCCTGTCAACGCAGGTGGTGCAGAGTTTTTGACAACTCTACCTCTGATGAAGTTCTTCTTGTCTTTCCTGAACTTATGGCGAGGATCCAGGAACTGTCTATGCATGTCGAAGCAAGAAAACTTGCGACCGACCTGAAGCCAACGAAACTCAAGAGCTCCCTTGCATGTGGGGCACGGGAACCTTCCATGCACACACCAGCCAACGAATAGCGCATACATCGGCAAGTCATGCGTCGAGTACATGTACTAGACACGCATTATGAAGTTTCTTTTGCTATAGGCGTCGTATGTCTTGAACCCATTATCCCAGGCTTCTTGCAATTCGTCCTTAAGCGGCTGCATGTACACATTCGTATTTTTCCCAGGATAGTTGGGCCCTAGAATTATCAACGTCAGGAAAATGTTGCTTCTTTGCATAATCTATCCGGGGGGGGGGGAGATTGAGTGCAAAGACAAATACGGGCCAACAACTGTATTGGGTTGCCGTCAGACCTAACACACTGAACCCATTCGTGTTGACGCCGACTCGAGGATGCCTCAGATCTGCCACCTTGTCATCATGTAATTCATCAAACTTCTTCCACGCAACACTATCCGATGTGTGTACCATCATCAAATTCCCATCTGCATCTAGTTCGGTACTTTTGCCCGTTTTGTGCCATGTCATCTGTCTGGCCGTCTCTTCGACCATGAAAAGACAATGAAGTCTTGGTACGATTGGCATGTACCGAAGAACACTAACGGGGATTTTGGTCTCCGTCTTCTCACCCATACCGTTGTCTACCACAACATACCTATAAGACTTGCAAATGGGACAATAGTTCAAGTCCGCATATTCAAGCCTAAATAAGGCACATCCTTTCTCACAGGCATGTATCTTTTCATAGGGCATCTTCAGTGCACGGAGGATTTTATCCAACTGGTACAGGTTTGCAGGTATTACATGGCCTTTGGGTAGAAAGTGTCCAAATATTGTCATAATTGCGTCGTAGCATTCTCTGCCCAAGTTGAACTGAGCCTTCAGAGCCATTACTTGTGAGATGGCATCCAACTGACAAAGCTGAGTGTGCTCGTGGAGCGGACGTTTTGAAGACTCCAACATTTCATTGAAGGCCTTTGCAGATTCCTCCATCTCCTCGTCTGAATCCCGAGCATCATCCAAGTCTTGCACCATGTTTTCCATCCCGGTACCATGCTCGTCAGTGCGACGACGAACCACCTCAGCTCGGTCACGTTGGGCAGACTCACCATGAAATGTCCACACCGTATAATTGGGCGTAAAACCACTCTTCTGCATGTGTTTGCCCATTTCAGCCTATGTCATCTTTTCCCAATTGTCGCACCGGAAACAAGGGCAACAGGTTTTCCTGTGGCCATTTGCAAAAGCGGCTTGCACAAACCCCTTGGTTTTTGTGAACCATTCAGTGCTCCATTTGTTCTGACCAGTGTTACCCTTGTACATCCACGCACGATCACTCATCTTGACTTTCAGAGCTACTGGACACACAATATATATATATATATATATATATATATATAT
>LR738714.1:583322365-583356754 GCA_902687465.1 Secale cereale
ATCGGGTGGGTGAGGCGGCAGGGTGGTGGGGCGACGGGGCAAGCGGCGGCGGGTGGCGCGGGCGGCAGCGGCTGGTGGGGGCGGCGGCGGGTGGCGGTGGTGGTTGTGTTCATCGGGGAGGAGAGAGGGAGAGAAACAGAGACATGGAGGGGCGGGGTGGGGATTGGCCGTTAGTTTTTTTTTTGATAGAAAGACTGTAAGGGAACCCCTTACAGTATAATTGGTGCAACAAAACCAAATTGCAAGTACCGTGCCTTGAACCTGGGTGGGTGGGAAGGCATCAGCCCCTTCCCACCACTAGGCTATGCCTTAGTCTGCAATTGGCCGTTAGTTAGGTTAGTTCTTTGCTGTCCGCCCCACCTTTGCCATCTGCTTTTTTTTGTCTTTGTCGTCTGCTAGCAGACGGCAAAGAGGGGGCTGTTAAGTTTTTTTTAATCAGCTCGTTAGTGGGGGCCACCTCTATCTTTGCCGTCTGCCAGCTGACGGCAAAGAATTGGCTGATGGCAAAGACCTTCTTTGCCATCAGCCTGTTCTTTGTTGTTCGTTTTTTGTAAGCGGGCGACAAAGACCTTCTTTGCCGTCAGCCAGCAGACGGCAAAGAATTGGCTGACGGCAAATAAGCTAATTCCAGTAGTGTTACTTTGCCCAAGATTCGATCGTCGGTATCTCCATACCTAGTTCAATCTCGTTACCGGAAAGTCTCTTTACTCGTTTCGTAGTGCATCATCACGCAACTAACTCATTAGTCACTTTGCTTGCAAGGCTTATAGTGATGTGCATTACCGAGAGGGCCGAGAGATACATCTCCGATAATCGGAGTGACCAATGCTCACTACAAGAAATATGTCAACTTGTGACCTTCTATCATTGACCCTGGAAGAATTGGTCATAAATCTATGACTATTTGAGACCAATTGGTCAAAAGCTGTTCGGGGGGCTCCAAACCCTAAACTATAACTACCATTTTGATCAGAAAGGTCGTAATTTCCATACACGAAATTGTCATAAAGCAGACAACACTGGTCCGCTAACTTATTTCGAGCTGATCATGACCAATATAGATGGTCATAACCTTGTAAATTGTGATGGGTTGCGATGACTAGGCACCACCTCATCAGTTTTGCCTATGTGTCATGTCCATGTGTCAATTTTTACCGTAGGTTGTCAAGCAACCTATATTTCCGTAATTCCCGAAATTCCCAAAAAAATCTCATAAATTCTTTGGATCATATATTCACCAAATATGTGAAAAACCTTCCTTGCCTAGTTCAAAAATAATTCAACAATATTCATTTTCCTATTCTGTTCAGAACTGCACTTTGTGAAGAAAGTGCTATTTTTATATTCTTGATTGACCTAAAAAAATTGGGCACTCTTTACTATCCAAATCATTACCTCATGACAAAATTCAGCTCCATTTGCCAAGTAAATATTCCTCGGCAAATTTCCAAAGTTTTCGTTCAGCTAGAAGCTTTGTGAAGGAAGTACTAGCTATGCATATCTAAATGGCGTGAAATTTATACAGTGCATTCATATGCCCAAATTATCACCCTCCTCCAAATTGCAGCTCAATAAAATCAATTAAGTGAGCCCAGCTTCAATTTTTAGTTTATGTCCAGATTGGCACATTGCAAAGCAAGTGCTATCAATACCACTCCTATTGCCCTCAAACTTTTTGGTCAATCTTCCATATCGAAATCATTGCCACATGCCAATATTCAGCTCTATTTTCCTAGTAAATCTTTTGCGGCAAATTTCCAAAGTTTTTTTTCAACTAGAAGCTTTGTGAAGGAAGTACAAGCTACGAATATCCAGATGGTATAATTTTTTTACATTGCTTTCCTATGCCTAAATGACCATACTCCACAAAATTTCAGCTCAATCCATTTATCCATTTGAGCCCAGCTTCAACATCCATATTTCTGCCCGATGTGGTACTTTGCAAAGCAAGTGCCATCTACGCTCCTCCATTTGAGATGAAAATTTTCCAAGCTAGTCTCCCTAGTAGATGATCATTCTCAGCCAAAATTCAGGCCAATTGGCCACGTGCATTTCCCGTACCGCTAATCAAACACTTGGCTGGTAATTCATGTTTGAGCATAGTTCGGTCTCCTCGTGAGAGTCTTCTCTTGTCATTTTCTTCCTAGCACTTACCCGGGGAGTGTCCAACCCACTAGACATGTCTAGGCCACCCAAAACGCATGGCAACACCACGGTCACGCGGTGGGCATGCGAGTTTACGCGCTTTGGAGTTGGGGCTCTGGGCCACCGTCCAAACCTCGACGTATCGCCACCAAACCATGTACTTATGCTTAAATAGATACTCATGTACGTATAAATGATTTTTGGAAAAAATAAAGAGCAAACTATGAGGCAGCTGATGTTCAAACTTGACCCGCTTCCAGCTGAATCGGCGGAAACTTGTCTTTTTCACGAGAGGTGTATAAAAGCTCTGGACACCCAACCATTTGGAAAATTGTGCATTATATATGGCCTAGTATTTTAGAAAAATGATTTGTCCAATTTTGCAACATTTATTTGGTAGGTTCTTCACAAAAAACTCATTTTGGGCACTCGAACAATGGAAAATGATTTTTTCATCTAAAGAAAATGAAAACTTCCTTAGGCAACATTGTTTGCCATTCCAAGATGCACCCTTGTGCATGATATGAGATCATTTGAACAAACTATGTCATGAATCTGGCCATAGGATTGATCATTTGGCTTGAAAGCCATGAATCTTCACACATGATAACTCGTTTCTTAGAACACTTTTTTAAAAGAATTGTCGTATTAGAGGTTTATTATTTTTCCTGGTAACTTGGTAACATATAATGACACAATGCGAAGGTTTTCCAATTTTGTGATTTTTTTGAATTTTTTATGCCGGTTTCAAAATACGGTTAAAACGGCGGGCATGAACGTTCCCAGCTAGTGGTTGAATCTTGGAATTTTTTTGGTGTTTCTCTGATTAAATAGATACTTATGTACATAGAAATGTTTTTTGGAAAAAATAAAAAGCAAACTATAAGGTAGCTGCAGTTCAAACTTGACCCTCTTCCAACTGGATCAGCGAAAATTTGTCTTTTTTACCAGAGGTGGATACAAACTTTGTACACCCAACCATTTGGTCAATTGTGCATTAAATATGTCCTAATATTTTATAAAATTTACTTGGTACAATTTTGCAACAAATATATTGTAGGTCCTTCACACACAAAATCATTTGGGGCACTAAAAAAAATGGAAAATCAATTTTTCGTCCAAAAAAAATGAAAAATCCCTTAGGCAACATTGTTTGCCAGTCCAAGATGCACCCTTGTGCATAATGTGAGATCATTTGAACAAACTATGCCATGAATGTGGCCATAGGATTGATCATTTGGCTTGAAAGCGATGAATCTTCATACATGATACCTCGTTTCTTAGAACACTGTTTTAAAAGAATTGCCGTATTATAAGTTTATTATTTTTCCTGGTAACTTGGTCACATATAATGACAAAATGCGAAGGTTTTTAATTTTTTTAAAATATTTTAGGCTTGTTTCAAAATACGGTCAAAACTGCGGGCATGACCGTACCTAGCTAGTGGTTGAATCTTGGAATTTTTTTGGTGTTTCTCTGATTAAATATATACTTATGTACCTAGAAATGATTTTTGAAAAAAATAAAAAGCAAACTATAAGGTAGCTGCAGTTCAAACTTGACCCTCTTCCGGCTGGATCGACGGAAATTTATCTTTTTCACCAGAGCTGGATACAAACTTTTTACACCCAACCGTTTGGTCAATTGTGCATTAAATATGGCCTAGTATTTTATAAAATTGACTTGGTACAATTTTGTAACAAATATATTGTAGGTCATTCACAAAAAAACTCATTTTGGGCACTAAAAAAATGGAAAATGAATTTTTCGTCCAAAGAAAATGAAAACTCCCTTAGGCAACATTGTTTGACATTCCAAGATGCACCCTTGTGCACAATATAAGATCATTTGAACAAACTATGCCATGAATGTGGCCATATGATTGATCATTTGGCTTGAAAGCGATGAATCTTCATACATGATACCTCATTTCTTAGAACACTGTTTTAAAAGAATTGTCGTATTATAAGTTTATTATTTTTCCTGGTAACTTGGTCACATATAATGATAAAATCGAAGGTTTTTATTTTTTATTTTTTTTGAATATTTTATGCCCGTTTCAAAATACAGTTAAAACCGTGGGCATGACCGTTCCTAGCTAGTGGTTGAATCTTGGAATTTTTTTGGTGTTTCTCCGATTAAATAAATACTTATGTACCTAGAAATGATTTTTGTAAAAAAAATAAAGAACAAACTATGAGGAAGCTGCAGTTCAAATTCGACCCGCTTGTTGCTGAATCGGCAAAAAATTATCTTTTTCATGAGAGGTGCATCAAAGCTTTTAACACCCAACCATTTAGTCAATTGTGAATTCAATATGTCATAGTATTTTACAAAATTGATTTGGTACAATTTTGCAACAAATATTTGGTAGGTCCTTCACACAAAAAAATCTCATTTTGGGCACCCCAAAAATGGAAAATGAATTTTCCGTGCAAAGAAAATGAAAAATTCCTTAGTCAACATTGTTTGTCATTCAAGATACAAACTTGTGCACAATGTGAGACCAGTTTTTTGTTTTTTCATGTGTAAAAGTAGAAGAAAAACAAAAGAAAAAAACACAATCACATATACTCTATTCTCATTGGTGGTGTTAGTTTGACACGGATCGATGACATGACGCCCATCCGTCCATCCATCCATCATCCCACATCCGTCCATCCATTTATCTACAGAAAAGAAAAAAGAAAAAAGAAAATGAAAAGGGGAAACCACCCACCCACCCCGATCCCATCCCTCCCTCTCGTCTCCCACCCACCCCGATCCCATCCCACCCTCGTCTCCCACACCGTCGCCGCCTCGTCCCTCCCAAACCCTACACGCCGCCGCGCCGCCCACCGACCGCCGCGGCCCCCGCCCCGCCCCCGCCCTGCCGTCCATGCCCCCCACGCCCTCCTCCTCTCGGCCCTCCCCTTCCCTCACCAGAAGGGAGAGAAGAACCCGAGGGAGGGAGATCCAATGCGATCCAGCCTCAGTCTCTGCTACCTCGGCCTCGCGCCTCGCCGGTGCAGCTCCACCGTCGGCCGAAGTCACGCAGGTCGCCGTGTTCTCCCGCTCTTCTTTCTCCCTTCTCTCAAGTTTGAACTCCCTCTGTACTTCTCTGTGCAAGGAGGCCGCCATGAATGCTCGAGGTCATCCTCTTCGACCCACGTCCGGACGGCCTTGCCGACGTCGTCGCCGTGGTGGGCCGTAGCCTCGATGGAGGTCCGGCTTCAGATCCACGCGCCATCATGGGAGACGAGGACGACCACAACCTCTCCTCGTAGCAGCCTCCCTCCTACGTCGCCTTCACCGACTCCGAGAGGCTCATCGGACGTGCGGCCAAGAACCGGGTCACCATGAACCCGGTCAACACGATTTTCGGTGAGCAATCCCACCACTTTTCGTCATTACTGTTGTTTCTGCGCTATATATCCGTCGATTGGGGCTCTGTCTAGTGTGCGGATTCAGCTTAATTCAGCCCGTTTGAATCGATTTTGTACGGCAGCCGGGCTCTATCTAGAGGTACATGTCAATTTCTCGGTGCCGGTCACAGTGGGTGGAGCTCAATCTGCCTCATCCAATTATACCGTTCATCTGATGTATTGCGTTTGTCAGTTTTCAAATGCTTAATGGGATAATACAGGGGAGTTATAAAGTTATAATCTGATTGCATAATGTTGTGTACCATTTAATGTGATTGTGTAACGCTAGTTAAATGGGTAGATCACTCATAAGTCATATATATTTTCGAATTAGTTGGTTAATCGATCGGTGATCCTCAGTTTCTTAAATGAATCCACCGGACAAAGTACTAATGTTCAGTATTTCAGTTTTTCTATGTTCATTCAATCAGTGGCAGCAAATATTCACTTTTGCTACTGCCTGCAGTAGTTTAAAGTTTCCTGGTTGTCAAAGTTATGCAGCTAGCCAGTGTATAGATACACATGTAAATGAAAAGCAAAAAAGCTTATATGCTTTATGCTGATACAAAAGCAAATGAATTTGTACTGATACAAAAGCAATTGAATTTTGAGAAAAATATTGTTATATGATAATTTATATGCTTTATGCTGATACATAAGGAACTAAATTCATGTTCTATGCACCACCTCCGGAGCATATGACTTGTATTTTTTTGGTTTAACATTTCTAACCTCTGACCTTTATCACTCGGTTCCAGGGCATGACTGATCGCAGTTTTCAGATCATGATGCCAAATAGAAGACAAGGATAGGATCGGCCAATAATTCTAAAGTGATGGCCTAACAATGTAGTAGTTTACCTTTGTTTCTCTGAACATTTTTATACAGTTGTGTAGAGTTTCCTCTAGAATTGTCACTAAGTTCAAAAAATGTGCCAAGTGATGTACTCTTCTTTGCCACTTCATATTTGGAGACAGGAGACATGCTGTTTTTTCTAGTTTTATGGAACAGATCGAACTTTTAATAGTTGCTACACATGCTTGTGTACCTAAACATTTTGTACACTTGTTGTTGACCGTGCAGTCTAAAAAACAACACACGTTCAGTCTCATTATTGTGTACCTGATTGTGTATGTGATGATTGCAGTGATAATCTTTGACTTTTGAAAGATAAATGGCATGTTCCTAGTTCTCACCTTTGAGTAGTTGTGATATTGTGTTAAAGAGTCATTTCTCATTTGTTTTGTTAAAGTTGTCTACACTCTTCCCAAGAGATGTTGTTTCTTATTATTCATACTTAAATGGCTTAAAGTTGTAGAAACCATGTTGATGGCACTAGTCGAATAAACTATTCTGTTAATTTTCTAGTATATGTGAACTACACATCAGCTTACATGGTCGTGTTTTCAGTTATACATGATTAAGTAGACCAGCTTAACACAAGTACTACTTTATTGTCTGTATTGTGTTGAGGCATGTTGCATAGTAGGTTTCTCGTGTCGATTTCTTTATGTATGTCTTTAAGAGCTGAATGTAGATGTTGGGTTTGGCAAGAGAGCGAGGGGGTTGTCACCAAGAAGGAAGGCGTTGACTTTGCCAGGGAGTATGTATGTCTATCTGGAATGCAGCGTGAAGACCAAATTGAATGTGGAGTAGTGCTTTGAGGAGGTTGTACTGAAGGTATATGTATATGTTGCCACTTTCAGCTCTGTATTTTTATATCTGGCATCTTAGCAACATCAATATTGGGATGTGAAACTGTCCCTGCTCAAATAGTTATTTGTCCACACTTGATTGAAGTGGAAGTACTTGTTCGGTTTTTATGCTAGTACTCCCTCCGTTCGGAATTACTTGTCTCGGAAATGGATGTATCTAGAATTAAAATACATCTAGATACATCCATTTCTGCGACAAGTAATTCCGAACGGAGGGAGTATATAGTAGGATTATTAATTAGCTCTTGTTGGTATTGTTGTTGTACAAGCGGGGCCCTCTCTCCTAGAGATATAATTCTGGGTGCAGGTTCATCATAGTTTTAGTGCAAGTATTTGCATCGGATGGATGGAATTCCTTTCTTCGTTATAAAGCTAGCCTACTATATTAAACTGACACACTTGTGCATGCATGATGATGCAGATTGTAGGCACGCCGAGCCTGCTAGCGGATGCTTCTTCAAGGGCGAAGAAGAAATCTTCAAGAAGAAGGTGCCCGAAGCTGATGCCGCGGCGAGTGATTGATGTTTACATGTTGGGTCACGATGAATATCATTTGTTGTTGTTGTTGCAGAAAGTGATATGTAATCAGCCAACTTGTTTGTGCCATCCACTTTATAGATGGACTATGCTTGCATGCTTAATTGCTTAGTACATCCTTCTTAAACTAATATAAGAGTGCTTAGATCACTAAAATAGTGATCTAAATGCTCTTATATTAGTTACAGAGGGAGTATAACCTTGTGCGTATAGCTGGTTGATAACCCACAAGTGTAAGGGATAAATTTTAGCCTCTTTCGAAAAGTAAGAGTGTTGAACCCAACGAGGAGCTAAAGTCAGAACAAATATTCCCTCAAGTTCTATCGACTACCGATACAACTCTACGCACGCTTGACGTTTACTTTACCTAGAACAAGTATGAAACTAGAAGTACTTTGTAGTTTTTGTGGGATAGGTTTGCAAGAATATAAAGAGCACGTAAATATAAACTAGGGGCTGTTTAGATAAAAAATAATAAAGTTAATATAGCGAGTGTGGAAAAGTGGTGGTAGGAGTTGCGAAATTGCCCCTAAGCAATTGACATCGTTACTAGACCGATAGAAAGTTTTATGTGGGAGAGGCCACTGCATGTAATCCCTGACTTGGAATTCTATGCACTTATGATTGGAACTATTAGCAAGCATCCGCAACTACTAACGTTCATTAAGATAAAACCCAACCATAGCATTACGATATATTGGTCCCCCTTCAATCCCGTATGCATCAATTTCTACGCTAGGTTGAAGCTTCTGTCACTCTTGCCCTCCAATACGTAGTCCTATCAACATACAACTAACTCTATGGCGTGATTCATGCGCCCGCTCATTTGATGGGCACCAAAGGACAACAACATAACCATAAGCAAATTAAATCAATCATACAATTCACCAATCACTGATAGGACAACGAAAATCTACTCAGACATCATAGGATGGCAACACATCATTGGATAATAATATGAAGCATAAAGCACCATGTTCAAGTAGAGCGTACAGCGGGTTGCGGGAGAGTGGATGAAAGGATCGATATGGTTGACTAGAGGGGGGGGGGGGTGAATAGGCAACTAACAATCTTTAGCTTTTCTTAACCACTTAAAATTATGCGACAAAATAAGTTGTCTAGATATTCTACTAAGATGACAACTAAGATAAAAACGCACAACAACTACACATGCATGCTATAGGAGTTAAACAAGTAAAGCATGCAAAGGTAAAGGTAAGACATAACCACAAGTGGAACCGGAGGAGACGAGGATGTGTTTCCGAAGTTTTTTCCCTTTGAGGGGAAGTACGTCTCCGTTGGAGCGGTGTGGAGGCACAATGCTCCCCAAGAAGCCACTAGGGCCACCGTATTTTCCTCACGCCCTCACACGATGCAAGGTGCCGTGATTCCACTAGTGGTGCCCTTGAAGGCGGCAACCGAACCTTTACAAACAAGGATGGGGCAAACTCCACAACTTGGAGGCTCCCAACAAACCACGAAGCTTCACCACAATGGAATATGGCTTCGAGGTGACCTCAACCGTCTAGGGTGCTCAAACACCCAAGAGTAACAAGATCCGCAAGGGATTAGTGGGGAGAATCAAATATCTCTTGGTGGAAGTGTAGATCGATGCCTCCTCAAGCAATCCCGAGCAAATCAACAAGTTTGATTGGCTAGGGAGAGAGATCGGGCGGAAATGGAGCTTTTGGAGCAATAATGGAGTAGTGGGGGAAGAGGTAAGTCTTCTTGGAGAAGAAGACCCCCTATATATAGTGGGGGGACAAATCCAACCGTTATTGGAGGTTTCAGCCCGCAGAGAGCGGTAATACCGCGCATGAGTTGCGGTACTACCGCTGGCTGAGCGGTACTACCGCTTGGGAAGCGGTACTACCGCATAGGCAAAAGATTGCGACATGATTGACAACCACGGATGAAATAAATTACATCCGTGGCTACATCCGCAAGGGAAAACGGTAGTAGCAAAACGCGACACGGTACTACCGCTTAAATTTAAGCGGTACTACCGCGTTGTATGCGGAAGTAAAAATTACTTCCGCATCCACTTCTGTACTTAGGCTCAGCGCCTGGGCCAGATACACGGTACTACCGCTCTGGGGACGCGGTACTACCGCGGGAGCGGTACTACCGTGTTGGCAGGCGGTACTACCGTGTAACTGCGCGGTACTATCGCTTGGTTGAGCGGTACTACCGCTTGCTAGGTAGTTGATTAGTACAGAAGCCACAGATTTGCAACAACGAAAGATAACCGGTTGGACCTCCAGAGAAGCAAGGAAAGGTGGTGTGGGAGAAAGATGTGTACGTGTTGATTCTACCCAAACCTTTCCGACGCGGACCCCCTCTTAATAGTACGGCTTTCCTATTACTCAAAGCCACCGACAGGGAGCAAAAAGAAAACACCGTCCTTCATAGAATCCGAGGGGCAAGCAATCGTCTTGTGCCATAAGGAAGATATACCTGTATGAGCTTAGAGCACATGATCAGTCCGCAAATGCATTGTCATCAATCACCAAAACTACTTAGGGAGAAATATGCCCTTACAATCTCCCCCTTTTTGGTGTATTGATGACAACACGAGATTTGCACAGAAAAGAAATAATAGAGTATGCAGTACAGGCCCTAGAGTATAGGTGAGCTCCCCCTAGATGTGTGCCTTCATACGATTGTGCTTTGGACTGCACAGCACACATACAAGGTATAGTGCTCCCTAATATTCTACACATGAGATACTCTATATGACACTAACTGCCCAGGATAAACATTAAAGACATAATGATAATAAGTTAAACGATAACGGGGCATATGTCTTACACAATATGATAGTCTCACAGAAACACGCAAAATAAACCAAGTTCAATGATAAACACACGAACACGACACACAAGACACAAGACGGCAAATCACTCTCCCCCTTTGTCATCGAGACACCACAAAGGGGAAAAGAGGACACGAAGACGGGTGGCAGCCCGGGAGAAGCTCAGTCGTCATACTCATCTCCAAACCCCTGCTGCTCCTCCTGATAGTCATCATCAGAACCCTGCTGCTCTGGCTGATACTCCTCATCAGAATCTGACCACTGGTACCCCTGGCGAGCCATCCAGGTAGCCTCAGGAGTGATGTTGTCCTCAGATCCATTGGAAACCTCCTCTCCATACAAAGCCAGAATCTTCTTGTCCTGCTGACGTGTCTTCTTGTCAGTCACATGAGCACGGTATTGCCCCTGAGCCTGCATGCAGAAGAGGGCCTTCATCTTCTGCTGCAGCTTCTTAGCCCAAGAAGGCTTCTCCACTGCAGAGGAAGAAGAGGGGGCAGATCTGCCAGTGCGGACATCGGCAGTCTCCTCCACAGGCTCATCCTCAGTGCCCATCTGGGCAGCAGCAGCCTGAGCACGTGTAGTGGTGTTAGCCCAACGAGTCTTGACGCGAAGCCGGATAGGATCATGGCGGTAGCAGTCGGCCTCGAACTCCTCCTCTGGATACAACTTCGCCCAAGTCTTGGAGATGAGCAGAAATAAGTATGGACCATAGATAGGTACCTTGCGAGTGTAGATGGCAAACCGGAGCTCATTCCACATGATGTGGGAAATGTCAAGTGGTGCAGCCTAGGCGGAGCGAGCCTCTTGACACATCAGAAGCATATCAACTAGATAGGCATGGACCTTGTCCTTATCGCCAACACGAGGGAATAGCGTGTTGCGAAAGATCCTATACATGATGTCCAGGAAGGGATTCAACACCCAAGTTGTTTTGCCACTAGCAAGGGTCTTCGCCTCATAGAATGGAAGCAGTTTGTCCTTGTTTGCTGATTCAGGATTGGCGTGAGGCCGAAAACCAATTGGGTTATGGAGACCCTCATCTGGAAGCTGAAGAAGATCCATGAACTCCTTCCAAGTGGAGGTCATCTTGTGACCATGGGTCATCCAAGTCATGGGGCGATCCTCCTTGGCCTGAAAGTTGACCGAGGCATAGAACTGCGCAATTAGCTCAGGGTCAAAGTCGTTCTGGAATGTCATGATGTGCTCCAGACCCAGCTGCTCAATCAAATCAAGGGCCTCTGCAAAGTATGCCCTGTTCTGATCCTTCCTCATGTGCTCCACATCCATCCAGTGAGCATCCACATAGAGATTGGCCTTGGTCTTGAGCACCTCATGATAGATGCGAAACTGCTGCTTGGTCCAGAAGACATCATCACCAGGAAAGTGCTCACGAGGTTCTCCATATGGGTTGATCTTCCTTCTAGACATGAACTCAGCAGCAGGCATTTCCTCCATAGACATTGATGATTCCTTGCGCTTGTTGGCTGAAGTCTTGTACCGGCGCTGGGGATTGGAGCCCTCTGGCACATCACTTGGGGTACGCATGCGCTTGGAACCGGTGTCATGGACTGGGTTGGTACGACGACCCTCAAAACCGAAGCCACCACCTAAAAACACAAGACCACAACAACACAAATACACGAAGAATCAATGCCAAAACCTCGGAAGACACGAGAAACCAGAGGAAATAGAAAAGAGATCATGCTACGAAAGAAAATATGATCCAAGCGGTAGTACTGCTGACCCTTGCGGAAGTAAAAAATTAGTACCGCAGGGTAAGCGGTAGTACCGCATGTCACATGCGGTAGTACCGCATACCCTGCGGTAGTAACATTTTACTTCCGCCAGAAGAGGCGGAACTAAAATATTAGTACTGCATGCGGAGCGGTAGTACCGCAGTGGGTTGCGGTAGTACCGCTCGGCAAGCAGTACTAAAAGTTTACTTCCGCCCGAGGAGGCGGAACTAAAATATTAGTACTGCATGCGGAGCGGTAGTACCGCAGTGGGTTGCGGTAGTACCGCTCGGCAAGCAGTACTAATTTTTTACTTCCGCCCGAGGGGGCGGAACTAAAAACTTAGTGCTGCATGCGGAGCGGTAGTACCGCATTGGGACGCGGTAGTACCGCTCGGCAAGCAGTACTAAAAGTTTACTTCCGCCCGAGGGGGCGGAACTAAAAAACTTAGTGCTGCATACGGAGCGGTAGTACCGTGATGGCTCGCGGTAGTACCGCTCGGCACGCAGTACTACAGTTTTTACTTCCGCCCGAGCGGTAGTACCGCTGAGGACAGCGGTAGTACCGCTCAGGTCAGATCAGATCTGGATTACATCGAGCGGTAGTACCGCGGTCCTCCAGCGGTAGTACCGCACGAAACAGATCTGAGAAGAACAGATCTAGAAACTACCAACGAGATCGTCATACGGTACTACGGCTGATCATAGTAACTTCGTAGAAACAACTCTAAGCATATTTCTAGTGCACAAACACTCTTCCACAACCTAAGCATCCATGGATAAGAACACGAAGAACACAGAAACACCAAGCATCTCCCCTAACCCTAAAAACTTAGGCAAGGCAAAAAGAAGAGGGGAAAAGGGGAGAAACCTGCATCCATGGCAAGAGGACGTGGTGGGGAACGATCCCACCGGTCGGAAAGCGAGAAGAGTGGCCGAGGGAGGAGATCCGGCGAGGTCCTCCGGCGGCGTTCTTGAGAGAGAGAGATACAGGGACGACGTGGGGGTTAGGAGTGAATGGGTATGGGGGAGATGGAACTCCCCCTGCCTGCTTATAACCCCCACACGTTCTGATGTGTGCGGTAGTACCGCGGTCATCGCGGTAGTACCGCTTGCGCGGTAGTACCGCTCGCCGGGCGGTAGTACCGCCCTACCAGCGGCAGTAAAAAAATTACTGCCGTGCTGGAGGAACGGTAGTACCGCATGTCCTCCGCGGTAGTACCGGAACCAGTCACGGTAGTACCGCTTCCCCAAGAAAATGCACAAAAGAGGCAAGAGGCTTTAAGCATGAGAGAGTAAAAACACCACGAGCACAAACAAAACATGAAACACAAATTCCTCACAAGAGGGCGGTGGCCGAGGCCACATATGTTTGAGTTTTATAGATATGGCACTGCGAAGAATTATCCTTGGGCCCATGATCAAAGCTCGACTTGAAGCATTTAAGCCAACTATGTATGGCAAATGAAAAAGTTTTGGTTAGTTTATGCATAATGGGGGGAGGAATAGTTCATTGAGAGAACAGTACTCCCCCTAAATCCATGCCTACATCTAGACAAGATAGCTATGTCGAGTGTGAGGAGTGTGTGCATAGGTTCAAACCACATTGCTCAAATCAATGCTATTTAGCTCATGCCTTAACTCGCGAAATCTTGCTTCATCCAGAGGCTTCGTGAATATATCTGCAAGGTTGTCATGAGTGTTGACGTAGTGAAGCTCGATTTCTCCTTGCCTTATGTGATCCCTGATGAAGTGATACCGAATCTCAATATGCTTCGTCTTGAAGTGTAGCACCGGGTTGAGAGAAATCTTGATGGCACTTTCATTGTCACACCAAAGAGGCACTTTGTCACAAGTAACACCGTAATCCTTTAAAGTTTGCCTCATCCATAAGAGCTGAGCACAGCAACTGCCAGCTGCCACATATTCTGCTTCAGTGGACGAGAGAGACACACAACTTTGCTTTTTGGAAGACCAACTAACAAGAGAGCAACAAAGAAATTGGCACCCTCCCGAGGTGGACTTCCTATCCACTTTGTCTCCTGCCCAGTCAGAATCAGAGAAACCAACAAGGTTGAAGTTTGCTCCTCTTGGGTACCATAAGCCAAAGTTTGGGGTATGAGCCAAATATCGAAAGATTCGCTTGACAGCCACAAAGTGACTTTCCTTAGGTGAGGCTTGAAACCATGCACAAATTCCCGCGCTCAACATAATATCCGGTCTAGATGCACAAAGGTAAAGCAAGGATCCGATCATAGAGCGATATACCTTTTGATCCACCGCTTTACCATTGGGATCAATGTCAAGTTGGCATTTGGTTGGCATTGGAGTAGTAGCCGGCTTGACATCACTAAGGTTGAACCTCTTGAGCATGTCTTGAGTATACTTGGATTGTTTGATGAAGATGCCTTCTCTTCGTTGTTTGATCTCAAATCCAAGGAAGTACTTCAACTCTCCCATCATGGACATCTCAAAATGTGTGGTCATGAGTGCGGCGAACTCATCATTGAAAGCTTTGTTAGGAGAACCAAAGATAATATCATCAACATATAGTTGGCATACAAACAACTCCCCTTTGACCTTCTTAGTAAAAAGAGTGGGGTCGATTTTCGCAATTTCAAACCCACGATCTTGTAACAACTCGGTAAGGTGATCATACCACGCTCGTGGGGCTTGTTTAAGGCCATAGAGTGCCTTATCAAGTTGATACACATGATTGGGGAACTTAGGATCCTCGAACCCCGGGGGTTGTTTAACATACACTAACTCATTAATGGGACCATTAAGAAATGCACTTTTCACATCCATTTGTTGCAACTTAAAGTTATGATGGGAAGCATAGGCAAGCAACAAACGAATGGATTCAAGACGAGCAACGGGGGCAAAGGTTTCACCGTAGTCGATACCCTCGACTTGGGAGTAGCCTTGAGCCACCAGACGTGCCTTGTTGCGGATGACAATACCATGGGCATCTTGCTTGTTCTTAAAGATCCATTTGGTTCCAATGACATTGTGGTTCTCCTTTGGTCTTGGCACCAGACGCCACACTTTGTTGCGCTCGAAGTTATTGAGTTCTTCATGCATGGCATTGAGCCAGTCAGGGTCTTCGAGCGCCTCATAGACCTTCTTAGGTTCAACAAAGGAGACAAAAACTTGATGATCACAATAATTAGCTAATTGTCTACGAGTGCTTACCCCCCTTTTGATGCTTCCTAAAATGTTCTCGATGTGATGCTCGTTGGAAGCAAGCCTGGAGGCAACTTTTGCAGCACGACGCTCTAATTGCTCCTCAAGTGATAACTGAGGAGCATTGAGTTGATCATCTTGAGCGTCATCATGAGCAAGTTCTTGATCTTGAGCTTCCTCTTGACCTTGATCTTGCTCGGGAGACTGAACTTGGCCTTGTACATTAATTGGTGGTTCTTCACCAATTTGAGGTTGATCTTGCACTTGGCCTTGTTCATCAGGCTGAGGGCCTTCACTTTGTTCTTCGGAAGCGTGTGGGTCTTGGGATGGTGATGGTTCCACTTGAGTGGAACATTGTCCTTCTCCTTCGGCCACAAGGGGTTCCTCAATGGGTAGGATATATCCAACACCCATTCTTTTTATGGCTTGAGGAGGAATTTCATCATCTGCATCACAAGTACCACTTTGCTCCACTTGGGAGCCGTTATTTTCATCAAACTCTACGTTACTCGTCTCCTCTATGAGTCCAGTGTACTTGTTGAGGACACGATAAGCATGAGAGTTTGTAGCATAACCAACAAATATGCCCTCATGAGCTCTAGATTCAAATTTAGACAAACGAACACCTTTCTTGAGAATGAAACACTTACACCCGAACACCCGGAAGTACTTGAGATTGGGCTTGTTATCGGTAAGAATCTCATACGGAGTTTTGTTCAAGCCTTTGCGGAGATAGAGACGATTTGACGCATGGCAAGCGGTGTTGATGGCTTCGGCCCAAAAGTTGTATGGAGAGTTGAATTCAGCCATCATGGTTCTTGCAGCATCAGTCAAGGTTCGGTTCTTTCTCTCCGCAACACCGTTTTGCTGAGGGGTATACGGGGCGGCATATTGATGTTTGATCCCCTCATCACCAAGAAACTCATCCAAGGTGTAGTTCTTGAACTCGGTGCCATTGTCACTTCTGATCATCAAAATCTTTGCTTCATGTTGTCGTTGAGCTTCATTTGCAAAGTTGATGACGGTTTGTTGGGTCTCACTCTTCTTCTTGAAGAAGTACACCCAGGTATATCTTGAGTAATCATCCACAATCACCAAGAAATATTTCCTACCCCCAAGACTATCAAAAGTGGGAGGCCCAAAGAGATCCATGTGGAGGAGCTCTAGAGGTCTCTTTGAATAGATGACAGTCGTGTGGGGGGGGGGGGTGAGCCTTCTCATGTAATTTTCCTTCAATGCACGCCCTGCAAGCACGATCTTTGGCAAAGCTAACATTTGTTAGTCCTCGGACATGGTCCCCCTTGAGAAGACTTTGCAAAGATCTCATATTGACGTGGGCCAAACGGCGATGCCAAAGCCATCCCACATCAACTTTAGCCATTAGGCATGTCGCGACCTTAGTGGGTTGCTTCGAGAAGTTAACCACATAAAGGCCGTTCTCGACATGCCCAACATAGGCTACTTTAAGAGTCTTGCTCCACAAGAGGGCCACAGAATCAATATCAAAGAATGTAGCAAAGCCCATGAGTGCAAGTTGGCGAACAGAAAGTAAATTGTATGCAAGGGACTCAACAAGCATGACTTTCTCGATCGTGAGATCATGAGAGACAACAACCTTGCCAAGTCCCAATACCTTAGAGGATGAAGCATCACCCCATTCGACGTTGGTGGCCATAGATGAACCGAGATGCACGTCCACCACCAAGTCTTTGCTTCCGGTCATATGATTTGTGGCTCCACTATCGAGCAACCATGATCCCCCACCGGAAGCAAACCCCTACAATAGATCAATGCTTGGATTTAGGTACCCATTTGGTAATGGGTCCTCTAAGGTTAGTGACAAGGGTCTTGGGAACCCAAATGGACCATTCAATGTACTCAAAAGAAGAACCAACAAATTTAGCAAACACATGGCCATCACTAGCACGGCATAAAACATATGAGGGGTTAAAATCGCCGGCCATGTTTGATGGTATGGTGGAGTCTTTCTTGACACCACCACTTTTCTTCTTGGTTGACGTGCCCTCTCCTTCTTTCACAAAGGATTGGCGGAGAGGGGGTGGTTGCCTTGTCTTGTCATTCTTCTTCTTCTTGGGCTTAGGAGCATACCCAATTCCTTCCTTTGCCACAACTTCCTTTTGGTTGCTCAAAAGGGCGTTGAGGTTCTTCTCACCTTGTATGCAAGTCACAAGGCCTTTCTCAAGTTGCTTCTTTAATTCGGCATTCTCTTCAACAAGATGCACATGCTCACAACATGGGTTAGTAGCATTTGCATTATCAATTAAGACCATGCGAGGAAAGATAGCCTTTTCTTTGGTTAGCAAAACTTGGAGTTGATCATGAGACTCCTTGAGAGTAGCATGCATTCCTTTCAAGGCCTTGTGAACCTTGTCAAGTATGTTAAACTCCTCTCTGAGTTTAGCATGGTCAACCTCAAGTTTTGCCTTCTCAGAGTTAAGGACACGAGAGACAACTAAAGCATGATCAAGATCTTTCTTTAATTTAGCATGATCATCGTTGTGTGACTCCTCAAGAGTCAAACGAAGACCATGCTCTTCCTCTAGGGCATTAGAGAGATCCGATATCTCATCGGCATATTCTCGACTATGCCCTTCCATTTTAGTAATGGTTTCCTCGTGAGCCTCGATAATGTCATTGGCCTCACCGAGTTGTTCCAAGAGAGCAACAACATGCTTCTTGGATTTGCCCTTGAGATTCTTTAAGAACACATCAAATTCATTTTCTCCCTCCTTAATACCCTCAACCTCATCAATACAATTAGTCAATGAGGGGTTAGAAGAGATAGTAGTATTGATGTTTGAGGTTACCTTGTTGGTGGCCTTGGCCATGAGACACTTGGCGGTGATGTTCTCGTTTGGTGAGTTGAAAAGAGATGAGTGCGGAGTGTTAGCAATTGCAATTGTGGCCATAGTGGTCACCTCATCGTCTTCATCATTGTCATCATCCTCCACATATTCTTCTTGAGCCACCAACACTTTCAGAGGAGTCTTCTTGATGAAGTTGTTCTTGTTGGGATAGGACTTTGACTTGTCCTTCCGAATAAGCTTGCCTCCAAAGTCTTCTCTCTTCTCATATGGGCAATCCACAACAAAGTGACTTACATTTCCACAGTTGAAGCATGTCCTTACTTGTTGCTTCCCTTTGTTCCCACTGGAGTTGTTCTTGTTGAAGTTGGACCTTGAGTTCTTCTTGCCCCAGAATTGCCTTGAAGCAAGAGCCATGTGCTCGTGATAGGCATATTTGGTGTCCTCGGGGCAACACTCATCATCATCTTCCACTTCCTCCTCTTCCACACAAGCCTTGGCCTTCAGAGCAAGATTAGGCTTCTTGGATCGTTGAGCTCTTAGGACCGCATTGTCGGCGGTTACGTCAAGGATCCTCATGGCAACAAATTCATCCAACACTTCGTTTGAGGATAAAGTGTGGAAGTCCGGTCTCTGACGAATGACAGAGGACATGGCCTTATGATAGGGCATCATGGCCTTGAGGAACTTGCGCTTGATCCAATTGTCATCCGTATCCTTACTGCCATGATCTCGAAGAGACACTGCAAGAATAGTTAATCTTCGATAAAGTTCACGAGGATCTTCATCTTCGATCATAGCAAACTCATCAGCTTCATCTTGCACCACTTCATAGTTGGAGCGTTGAATACTTGTGCTTCCCTTGTACATTGTGCCAACATGCTCCCATGCTTCCTTGGCCACAGTGAATGGACGAAGATGAGCAATGTCTTCAGGAGGGATGGAATCTTGAAGAATGCAAAGTGCGGACTCGTTGAACTGATGATCGACAGTTTCTCTTGGAGTCATGTTGTCGGGATCATATGGATAAAAACCTTGCTCAATAATTCTCCAGAGGTTAGTGGAACAATGATTAATATGACGTTTGAAACGAAACACCCAAGTAGCAAAATCAGTATTTTTAACAAACTTGGGAGGGGGCCCGACAGAATTTAAATGCGGTGTGGGAACGGGTCCTCCATAATGAGTAGGAGGAGCAGATTGGGAAAATTTCCCACTTCCATGCTTAGTGACCGGGGCTTGCTCACTACTAGCTTCTCCCTTGTCGGGATTAGCCTCTGACACGTTGGTAGCGGGACGACCCACTTCCAACGGTGAGGTGGATAATTTAAGCCCCTCAAACATTTCTTTAAACATGCCTTTGACCTCGCTTGCTAGTGATTCTTTCAATGTGGTCAAGGCCACATTGAACTCCTCACGAGTGACCGACGCTCCCCCATCTAACGTAGGCAAGGACGGATTTCCACCGGAATGGTCCTCTGTCTCGACTACGTTGTCAACCATACTCTTTGGACGGTAAAGTCCTTAAAAAGAGACGAGGCTCTGATACCAATTGAAAGGATTGATATGGTTGACTAGAGGGGGGGGGGGTGAATAGGCAACTAACAATTTTTAGCTTTTCTTAACCACTTAAAATTATGCGACAAAATAAGTTGTCTAGATATTCTACTAAGATGACAACTAAGATAAAAACGCACAACAACTACACATGCATGCTATAGGAGTTAAACAAGTAAAGCATGCAAAGGTAAAGGTAAGAAATAACCACAAGTGGAACCGGAGGAGACGAGGATGTGTTTCCGAAGTTCCTTCCCTTTGAGGGGAAGTACGTCTCCGTTGGAGCGGTGTGGAGGCACAATGCTCCCCAAGAAGCCACTAGGGCCACCGTATTCTCCTCACGCCCTCACACGATGCAAGGTGCCGTGATTCCACTAGTGGTGCCCTTGAAGGCGGCAACCGAACCTTTACAAACAAGGTTGGGGCAAACTCCACAACTTGGAGGCTCCCAACAAACCACGAAGCTTCACCACAATGGAATATTGCTTCGAGGTGACCTCAACCGTCTAGGGTGCTCAAACACCCAAGAGTAACAAGATCCGCAAGGGATTAGTGGGGAGAATCAAATATCTCTTGGTGGAAGTGTAGATCGATGCCTCCTCAAGCAATCCCGAGCAAATCAACAAGTTTGATTGGCTAGGGAGAGAGATCGGGCGGAAATGGAGCTTTTGGAGCAACAATGGAGTAGTGGGGGAAGAGGTAAGTCTTCTTGGAGAAGAAGACCCCCTATATATAGTGGGGGGACAAATCCAACCGTTATTGGAGGTTTCAGCCCGCAGAGAGCGGTAGTACCGCGCATGAGTTGCGGTACTACCGCTGGCTGAGCGGTACTACCGTTTGGGAAGCGGTACTACCGCATAGGCAAAAGATTGCGACATGATTGACAACCACGGATGAAATAAATTACATCCGTGGCTACATCCGCAAGGGAAAATGGTAGTAGCAAAACGCGACACGGTACTACCGCTTAAGTTTAAGCGGTACTACCGCGTTGTATGCGGAAGTAAAAAATTACTTCCGCATCCAGTTCTGTACTTAGGCTCAGCGCCTGGGCCAGATACACGGTACTACCGCTCTGGGGACGCGGTACTACCGTGTCGGCAGGCGGTACTACCGTGTAACTGCGCGGTACTACCGCTTGGTTGAGCGGTACTACCGCTTGCTAGGTAGTTGATTAGTACAGAAGCCACATATTTGCAACAACGAAAGATAACCGGTTGGACCTCCAGAGAAGCAAGGAAAGGTGGTGTGGGAGAAAGATGTGTACGTGTTGATTCTACCCAAACCTTTCCGACGCGGACCCCCTCTTAATAGTACGGCTTTCCTATTACTCAAAGCCACCGACAGGGAGCAAAAAGAAAACACCGTCCTTCATAGAATCCGAGGGGCAAGCAATCGTCTTGTGCCATAAGGAAGATATACCTGTATGAGCTTAGAGCACATGATTAGTCCGCAAATGCATTGTCATCAATCACCAAAACTACTTAGGGAGAAATATGCCCTTACAGTGGACCGCTGTAGATAGACGGGGGAAGGTGATGAAGATGTTGTTGAAGATTACATAGGTGTTGGTGTAGATCGCCGTCACACGATGATGGCCCCGGTAGCACTCCGGCGCCACCGGAAGCAAGGGGGAGAGAGCCCCCTCCTTTTCCTTCTTCCTTGACCTTCTCCCTAGGTGGGAGAAGGGTTTCTCCTCTGGTCCATGGCCTCCATGGTGGGTGGCGGAGGGGCGAGAGCCCCTCCAAGATTGGATCTGTCTCTCTCTGTTTCTGCGTTCCCAGATTCCGGCCTTTCACCGTTTCTTAAATTTCCGGAGATCCATAACTCCGATTGGGCTGAATTTTTGACACGGTTTTTATTCGTATATTAGGTTTCTTGCGGCGAAAGAAGGGCATCAATCGACTGACGGAGTGTCCACGAGGGCCCAGGGCGCGCCCCTCACCCTTTTGGGCCACTCGGGCATCGTCTCACGTTGATTCCACTTCCCAAAATTCACATATATTCCAAAAAAAAATCTCCGTCCGTTTTTATCCCGTTTGATATGGATATTCTGCGAAACAAAAAACATGCAACAAACATGAACTAGCACTGGGCACTGGATCAATATGTTAGTCCCAAAAATAGTATATAAAGTTGCTAAAAGTATATGAACGTTGTATAATATTGGCATGGAACAATAATAAATTATAGATACGACGGAGACGTTTCAGCATTCCCAAGCTTAATTCCTGCTCGTCGTCAGGTAGGTAAATGATAAAAAAGATAATTTTTGACGTGGAATGCTACCTAGCATAATCTTGATCATGTAATCTAATCATGGCATGAATATCAGACATGAGTGATTCAAAGCAATAGTCTATCATTTGACATAAAATAAAATAATTCTCGGATATCCCAACAGACAATCAAGTCTTTCAAAATATCAATGCTAAAGAATGTTATCCCTACAAAATCATATAGTCTTTATGCTCCCTTTTCCTAACACAAGGTACCCCTCATGCTTATCCTGGTGTCAGCCAAGCAATTGTTTTCATACTTTACTTTTTCGAACCTTTTCAACTCTTCACGCAATACATGAGCGTGAGCCATGGACATAGCACTATGGGTGGAATAGAAGGTGGTAGTAGACAAAAGTAGGGAGAAAGTCTCACATCAACTAGGCGTATCAATGGGCTATGGAGATGCCCATCAATAGATATCAATGTGAGTGAGTAGGGATTGCCATGTAACGGATGCACTAGAGCTATAAGTGTATGAAAGCTCAAAAGAAAACTAGTGGGTGTGCATGAACTTGCTTGCTCATGAAGACCTAGGGCAATTTGAGGAAGCCCATCATTGGAACATACAAGCCAAGTTCTATAACGAAAAATTCCCACTAGTATATGAAAGTGACAATATAGGAGACTCTCTATATGAAGAACATGGTGCTACTCTGAAGCACAAGTGTGGGAAAAATAATAGTAGCATTATCCCCTTTTCCTTTTTTTTCCTCCCTTTTTTTGGGGCCTTCCTTTTTGGCCTTTTTTCCGGGACAATGCTCTAATAATGATGACCATCACACTTTTATTTACTTAGAAATCGATATTACAACTCGATACTAGAACAAAAAAATGACTCTATATGAATGCCTCCGGCGGTGTACCAGGATGTGCAATGATCTAGCATATCAATGACATCAAAACGGACAAGCCATGAAAACATCATGCTAGCTATCTTACGATCATGCAAGGCAATATGACAATGATGGTGCGTGTCATAATAAACGAAACGGTGGAGTTACATGGCAATATATCTTGTCATGGCTATGAAAATGCCATAATAGGTAGGTATGGTGGCTATTTTGAGGAAGGGTAAAAGGTGGTTTGATGCACCGGCGAAAATTGCGCGGTACTAGAGTGGCTAGCAAGGTGGAAGGGTGAGAGTGCGTATAATCCATGGACTCAACATTAGTCATAAAGAACTCACATACTTATTGCCAAAAGTCTATTAGCCCTCGAAGCAAAAATACTATGACGCATGCTCCTAGGGGGAGGTTGCTAGGAGTTAACCATCGCGCGCCCCCGACCTTCACGCAAAGATAAACAATCAAAATACAATGTACGCCAATTTGGTTACATAGTTAGGAGACCATACGTGCATGCTTCGGGAATCAATATTTTTACTAAACCATAATCATTCACTAGTACCTCCCACATATTAGCATCTCTATATCGCAAAACTATTGCAAGGAATCAAACATATCATAGTCAACGATCTACAAGTTTATGTAGAATTTTATGACTAACCGTGTGAATGGCCAATTCCTGTCAACTCTCTAAATGTCGGGGGAAACTGTCCGCCACGAACACCTATGGGACCGGAGCCCCTTGTCTGTGCGGTACGAGGGCGGAGGGAGCACAAAGAGCAGATCGTAGCGAGCACGCGGGCAGTTTTACCCAGGTTCGGGCCGCGGTAGACGCGTAAAACCCTACTCCTGCTTAGTTGTGTATTGAGTTTGAGTGCTCGGGAGCTTGAAGAAGTAGCTACACCGAGCGTGAGAGTGATCTAGGTTCCGAACCCCCTCCACGTTGTGATGGGCCTCCTTTTATAGTGTAAGGGGTCACCGACAGGTGTCAACGTAGGAGAAAGGGGTAAAAACGTAAAAGAGGTGGTAGTTGTAACAGTGCGGGAACAGTGGAGCTACAGTGCAGAACAGTGGTCTATACCTACTTTAACAGTGGGGGACAAGGGCATTCAATGCCCGTCGCCGTCGACCCCAAAAGCTCCCGCCCTTGTGTCTCCGTCTGCCACGGCGATGGATCCACCACCGTGGAGTGCCACCGTGTCCCCCTAGGCTGCACAGCCATCCGCCACGCGTCCCTGGATAGGCCCCAGGGTGACGCGTGGGCCGATGAGCTGGAGCGCGGGCACACAGCGCAGCCTTCCCGGCAAGCACCTTGCCGGGGCCTTGATCTTGCCGGGCCCGGGAGCTCGCCGCTCCCCGGGCCCCTGCCGGGTCTTCTATGATGGAATCTTCTAGTCTTCCTGGCAAGCTCCTCCTGCCAGGGCCTTGTGCTAGTGAGGTAATCTTGAGCCTGGTACGGCCTTCCCGGCAAGCTCCTCTTGCCGGGGTCTCGATCTTCTTTCTCGTATACTTTGTTTTTGAATGGTTAAATAAGGAGCAGGAAGGTCTCCGGCGAGCACGCGGTAAACCTTGCCGCGGGAAGCTGCGACTGCCCGTGCATAAGTTGGGGTACTGAGGTACCCCTACCTTAGTACACCGACAGGAGCCCCCGGGCCTGGGCCACACACGGTGCCGAGCGCTGTTGGGCCAGGCCCAAAACAGTGCACGGGCACCCGCGGCCCGCGGCGCGCCGAATCCACTTCCGTATCCGCCGCACCCCACCGTAACGGCACGCGTCGATCGCGGCGTCGTGGGATGGGACGTGCCCACGATCTCTTGATGGAAAGGGCGAAACGCCCCCCACTCCCCCATAAAAGCAGAGGAAGCGGGCGCGGTTCCCCTCCTTGCGCTTTCATTGCATCGTCTTCCTCCTCCAGAGATCTCTCTTGCGCTCTGCCTCCACACCTCCTCCGCCGCCGAGCTCCTCGCCCCCTTCCTTCCGCCGCGTCCGCCATGGCCCCAAAGACCGACAAGGCGAAGGCGGAGAAGTCCAAGAGGGAGAAGTCGGAGCAAGCGGCGAAGCTCGCCGCGTACCGGAAGCAGCATCTTGTCTTTCCGCCGAAGCTCGGCGTGCGGGAGCTCTGGAACAAGTACTACTTGTTCTGGGCCAAGGAAACCAAGGCGCACCCCCGCACCCTAGCGTATCCGGCCGCCGCCAAGGACAGCTATCCCGGCGGGTATTACTTCTTCGCAGCCTTCTTTCATTGTGGTCTCTGCCCTCCTTTCTCAAACTTCTTCTGCGACATTATGAACACATACGGCCTCCATCTGCTTGACTTCACCCCCAACGCCATCCTCACCATGGCGGTTTTCGCACACATGTGCGAAAACTTCATAGGAGTACACCCAAACGTAGCGCTTTTTAGGCACTTCTTCACTCCTAGAGCCGAGGCCGATGCCCCCCTCTCCGGAGGAATTTCTTGGGTTTTCCGTCTGAATAAGAAAGGAGCGTACTTGCCGGGGGAGCTCCGCGGCAAGTGGGAGGAATGGCGAGCGGAGTGGTGCTGGATCGTCGAAGACCAGCCGCAAGCTTTCACCGCGCCGCGCACAACGCCCATCGTGCGCGGCAGGGACTGGAGCGAGCTAGATTCGGACGACATCAAGCTCGACATCGCCCTCGTCCGGATTCTTCGTCTTCGGATGGCGAAACTGTCCGTTGCTGAGGTGGGCGCAGACTTCCTCCGCCGCCGCATCGCCCCTCTCCAAGACAGGAAGAGGCCGGCCTGGGAGTACGGCGGCCCGGCGGACATAATGAGGCTGCGCCCCGGGCTCAACTTCAACTTCACCACGCTGGAGCTGAAGGGGATGGTCCGGGAACTCTTCAAGTACGACCCAGCACACCCTGAGTGGTCCAGACCTCCCCGGGAAGTGGTGCCGCTCTGCAACAACATCGTCCGGGACCGCATCCTCGCCATGATGCCCATGTGTGACTCGCACGGCGTGGACCGCACGTGGATCGCGCCCAAGCCCATCGACGTCCTCAACTTCTACGACAACCTCGCGGAGGTGGCGAAGAACAAGAACGACCTCAAGGAGCATACGCGGGACACCACCGACCAGGAGATTGCCTACATGGCTTCTCGGGCTGAAGAGGCCGCTGCAGCCGCGGCGGCAGGAATTTTTGGATACACGCCTGAAGAGGCGGAGGTTGCGGATGCGACCAGCCAGGCTGAGGAGGCGGAGATCCGCAGATTGCTGCAGCTCCCTCCCGACGCGCTCGCCGGGGTCCCCTCTCTGAGGCACTCCGGGATCCACGGAATCGTGGCCGAGGCCGCGGCAATGGAGGGTGCCGCCGGAGGGAGCAGAGGCGCCGCGAGGGGCGGAGGCTCCGGAGGAAGCGGGGGCGGCAAGGGAAAAGAGGCCGCAGCGCAGGGCGCTGGGCCCAGCGAGCCGGCCGGGGAAGAGGAGGAGGAGGAGGCCGAGGACTCCGGCGGATCCACGGAGCTCTACGCCGACGACCTCTCCTCGTCGGAGAGCTCCCCGCCCCCGGCAAGCCCGAGGCAGTCTCCGGCAAAGCGTCTCCGCAAGACGGCGACGGGGGAGAGGGCGCAGGCGCCCCGGCAGCAACCAGCTCGCCGGGCAGCTCCCCGGGGGAGCCAAGCCGCGCCAAGGGCGACCGGCGTACCAGCCGCAGCAGAGGCGGCCCGCGCGCGGGCCACGACGGAGGCGCCCCGCAGGCCGGCGCCGAGCCGACAGGGGTCTTCTCGGAGCGGAGCAGCGGCTCCGCCCGCTCCTCGGGCGCCGGCTACCACAGGGGCTGGGTCTTCGCAGCCCCCAGCCCCGGCTAACACCAAGCGCGCGAGGGAATCTTCGTCTTCCGCTCCTCGCGCCGACGCGCCCACGGTGGAGTACGACTTCTCCGCCCTGAGCGAGGACGACGAGGAGGACCAGGAGTAAGGATCCAGGACCTTACACCTTCTCGAGTTTTGTCTTGATTTCTGTTGATGCTGACTCTGTTCATTGCTTTGATTTCAGGACCTTGACTCAGCGCGCGGCGAAGAGGGCCAAGGCGCCTGTGGTCGAGGCCGCGGAAGACTCAGCCGCCGCGGCAACAGGAGGTGTGCCGGAGCCGAGCGTGCCGGACCCGAGCGCTGCTCCGAGGAGCAGCCCCCAGCGCAGCCCCCAGCGTAAGTCTGGGGTTTATTCTTTCGCTTGTCGGGGTACGCCTGAGGATTTCGTCTTCTTTCATTATCTTGACGTTTCTTGTCTTGTTTTATGCAGAGGTGGAGCCACAGCGGGAAGAGCGCCCGGAGACCGTCGTCGAGGAGCCGCAGGCCCCGCCGTCCCCGCCAAGGCCGAGCTCTCCGGCAAGGGAGAGTGCTCCGCCAAGGGCGGGTACTCCGCCAAGGCAGAGTACCCCGCCAAGGGCGAGCAGCCCGGCGAGGGCGGCCACTCCGCCAAGGCCGAGCTCCCCGGCGAGGGAGCCCGCCGCTGAGGACGTCCGCCAAGGTATGTTCTGTAGCTTGTCTTCTTGGCTTCGTTTCTTTTTGGATCTTTGCTTGAACTTCTTTTTCTTCTTCTTTTTAGATCTTCCTCCTCCTGAGCCCATGGAGACGGAGGTTATCAACCTCGAGGAGGAGGGCGCGCAGGGCGGCGGCGGTGACGTCCCTGCCACCGAGGAGATGGCTGAGGCCGCCGAGCCGGCCTGCGCAGGAGACTGCTCCGGCTGCGGACGCAGCGGCCGGGGAGGGGGACGGCGACCGCACCGCCGACCCGGAGGCGGCGGGAGCATCGGATGCTGCACCGGCCGCCGACCCCTCCGCCAGCAAGGAGCAGGGGTACTACCTTGAGGCCCCCAATGGCGTCTTCATCCAGATGCCTTGGGGGTCTTCATCGCGAGCTCCCGCGGAGGGCGAGGCGTTTGACGGAGAAGTCCTCGCCTCCGCGGGCCTGAAGATCGTCGAGGCGCCCGGCGGGGGCGAGGGGCCCGAGGGGGAGAAGCTGCTCCACCAGCTCCTGGCCCTTTACCGGGCCAGGCAGGCGAAGCTCGCCTCCCGAGAGGCCCTTGCCGCCAAGGCCGCCGCGGAGATGGAGAAGCGCGCGGCAGAGCTCAGCGCCGCCAACCAGGCGGCCCTCCGCGAGGTGGCGGAGGAGCGCGAGCGTCTCGCCGGCGAGTACCAAGAATGGGTGCTGGAGAAGGCCGAAGCTGAGGAACAGCAGCGGCTCGCCGGGGTGGAGATGTCCCGGCGAGAGGGAGAGCTCGCGCAGCGGAAGGTCGAGCTCGACTCCCATGAGGAGGACCTTGCCGCTCGCGAGGCGGCCCTTGGCGGAGAATTGAAGGAGGCGAAAGCCGCCGCGGTTGCCGCGGAAGACGCCAAGAAGGAGCTCGCCGTCAAGGTTGTACAACTGGAGAAGGCGCTGAAGGTGAGCGCGGAGAAGGTTGCCGCGCTCATCACGGAGCGCGAGAAGGATGCCCACACAAATTCTGAGCTCCAGGTGAGCCTCTCCAAGAGGGGCGACGAGTTGAAGGACGCCAAGGACTCCATCGAGGACTTGGAGCTGAAGGTCACCACTCTGAAGGATTCACTCGACGCTGCCCGGGCTCAGGAGAACAAGCTGAAGGAGGAGCTCCGCAAGGAGCGGACCTTGGTGGACAGCGTCAACAAAGCATCCGAGCTCTTCCGCCAGACCATTGAGGTATGGACCGAAGACTTGGTTTCTTCTGCGTCCAACATTGACCAGGAGCTGCTGGCGCTGAAGGTTGAACATCTCATCTACTCGCCGGATCCGGACCTCCCGCACAGCGCCAAGCTCAGCCTCTTCTTCAGAGGGATCGCGCCGGCCCTTGCAGGTCTCCGGAACCAAATCCCCGCGCAGCTGGCCGAGGAGTCGCGCCTGCTCTGCGCGGGAACTCTGGAGCGGGTGCTAACGAAGATCGTGTACCGCAACCCGGGGATCAATCTCACCAACGTTCTTCGTAGTTTGCCGGCTGATGCGGATACGGAGGCCCTGAAGGAGCAGGTCGCCCATATCATCGCCAAGGTGGCTAAGCTCGGCAGGAAGGAGGGCGACCGCGTAGATTAGGGCTCCGTTATCTTTATCTTTTTTTTGCTGCACATTATGTTATGAACTCATTAGTCCATTGCGACAAGTTATCCTTTGTAAGATATTTACCTTATTTTGATCAATCAGTGCAATGTTATCTTCCTTGTTCCAACCCTTGACTTTGTATGTTTTTCACCCTACGCTCCCGGGGAGCTTGCCGGCAAGGAGCCTTTGCCGCGAGCGCTGAGTGCTGGACTCGGAGCAGCCTGCTGGCCAAGGTCCTCACCGGCAAGCAACCTTGCCGCAGCTAGCCGCAACGCACTTAGCTTGTTGAGCGTACTCGGAAACGAAGCAAGGGCGCGACACTTGTCGCAGCTCACTTAAATCGTTGAGCGAACTCGAAAACAAGATAAGGGTGCGGCAAGCTACGGGTAGGTTCCTCCGCGCACAGGTTTTCCATACAAAGTGTGATTGTTCAAGGAAGACAACAAAAATTTAAAATTTGAACTGGTCAAATTCTAACAACTTATCTTTCATATGTTGCTTGCTTATACTGCTTGCTTTCCGGTAAGACTTCTCTTTCTTGAACAGCACTTGGTTCCTCTTCCACCTCCTCCCCCCCGGCAAACTTGTGCGCGAGGAACGTTCCTTCTGCTTAAGAGGAAAGAAAAGGGAGAGGGAAACAAGTATATGGCCTTTCGGCGTGCTAATGCTTACCGTATGCTTGAGTGTTGCACGAAATGCCAAACAAAACATGCAAATAGAAAAGAAAGGCATGCGAAAGGAAACCGGTGCGAAAAACACAAAGACTTTACTGATGCACGGGGTCTGCGCCCGGCTTTGTACAAAGGGTTACATGCAACAGCGGCAAAGCTTGTACAAAAGGTGGTTGCCGGAGCGGATCACGGCAACCGCGCCTTAGGGGTGAAACTTGCGAAGATGCTCTATGTTCCAGGAGTTGCTCACCGGTAAGCCTTCTTCGGTCTCGAGGCGGACAGCGCCGGGCCTCGTGACTCGTCTCACCCGATAAGGGCCTTCCCACTTCGGCGTCAACTTGTTGGAATTCTTGGCGGACTGAACACGCCGAAGAACAAGGTCGCCTTCCTCGAGACTCCTGGCCTTGACCTTGCGGCTATGGTAGCGACGCAAGGCTTGCTGGTATCGAGCAGCTCGTACAGCAGCCTGGAGACGTCCCTCCTCGAGGAGCAATGCGTCATCTTGCCGCAGTTGCTCTTGCTCGAGCTCATCATAAGCGAGTACTCGAGGAGATCCGTATGCGAGTTCCGTGGGGAGAACTGCCTCTGCTCCATAGACTAGAGCAAAAGGTGTCTGTCCGGTGGCTCGACTTGGTGTCGTTCTGATTGACCAAAGAGCCGCCGGTAACTCCTCTATCCAATTTCTTCCGCACTTGCGCAGCCTGTCAAAAGTCCTCGTCTTGAGTCCGCGCAGCACTTCAGCATTTGCCCTCTCCGCTTGACCGTTGCTCCTCGGGTGAGCAACAGAAGCAAAACAGACCTTGGTGCCAAGGTCTTGGACGTACTGCATGAAGGTGCGACTAGTAAATTGTGTACCGTTATCGGTGATGATCCTGTTAGGGACCCCGAAACGGCAAACAATTGACCTGAAGAACCTGACAGCTGACTGTGCTGTCACCTTTCTCACCGGCTCCACTTCTGGCCACTTTGTGAACTTGTCGATTGCAACGTACAAGTACTCAAAGCCCCCGACGGCTCGGGGGAAGGGGCCGAGGATATCGAGCCGCCAGACCGAGAAGGGCCAGGACAAAGGGATTGTTTGGAGAGCTTGAGCTGGCTGATGAATCTGCTTTGCATGGAATTGGCACGCTTCACACTTGGTTACTAGTGCAGTTGCATCTTGGAGGGCTTCTTGCCAAAAGAACCCTTGCCGGAAAGCTTTCCCGGCAAGCGCCCTTGCGCCAATGTGGTGGCCGCATATGCCTCCGTGTATTTCCGCCAACAGCTTCTGTCCATCTTCCCTGGAGATGCATTTCAACCTGACACCATTGAGTCTTCTTCTGTACAGCTCGTTATCCACGAACTGGTACATACTTGACTGCCTGGTTATCTTCTCTATTTCTTGAGGGTCGTCGGGAAGTTCTCCAGTTTGCAGAAAACGGACGATTTGCTGTGCCCATGCCGGAGCCCGGGGCTCGACGGCAAGGACTAAAGGCTCGAGGGCCGCTGCGGGAACCTCAGCTTCTACGGCAAGGACCTCTGGTTCTGCCGGAGCTGAAGGTCCCCCGGCAAGCTCGCCGGGGCGAGGCTTGCCGGGAACGCTTGCTTCAACTGTAGAAGCCCGAGGACTTGCAGGAGCAAACTGTTCCTCAGCGTTCTGGTTGTTGATCTTGGGGACCTTGGCGGCGGTTTCAGGAAGATCCGTCGGCAAGTAGTCGCCGGAGACCAACTTTCTCTTCTTGGATTGCCCAATTGATGGTGTAACGGATGGTTGAGTCAGCTTGAGCAAGAAGGTCCCTGGTTCCACAGGTAACTTCATCGAAGCACACTTTGAAAGGCCATCTGCAATCTCATTCTGAGCTCTCGGGACGTGCTCCATCTGCAGACCTTCAAAGTGCTCCTCAAGCTTCCTCACTTCATCGACATAAGCTTCCATCAAAGGCCTCTTTTCCCTTGCCGCCTCCGCTCCTTGCGGCGCCTCTGCTCCCTCCGGCGGCACCCTCCATTGCCGCGGCCTCGGCCACGATTCCGTGGATCCCGGAGTGCCTCAGCGAGGGGACCCCGGCGAGCGCGTCGGGAGGGAGCTGCAGCAATCTGCGGATCTCCGCCTCCTCAGCCTGGCTGGTCGCATCCGCAACCTCCGCCTCTTCAGGCGTGTATCCAAAAATCCCTGCCGCCGCGGCTGCGGCGGCCTCTTCTGCCCGAGAAGCCATGTAGGCAATCTCCTGGTCGGTGGTGTCCCGCGTATGCTCCTTGAGGTCGTTCTTGTTCTTCGCCACCTCCGCGAGGTTGTCGTAGAAGTTGAGGACGTCAATGGGCTTGGGCGCGATCCACGTGCGGTCCACGCCGTGCGAGTCACACATGGGCATCATGGCGAGGATACGGTCCCGGACGATGTTGTTGCAGAGCGGCACCACTTCCCGGGGAGGCCTGAACCACTCAGGGTGTGCCGGGTCGTACTTGAAGAGTTCCCGAACCATCCCCTTCAGCTCCAGCGTGGTGAAGTTGAAGTTGAGCCCGGGGCGCAGCCTCATTATGTCTGCCGGACCGCCGTACTCCCAGGCCGGCCTCTTCCGGTCTTGGAGAGGGGCGATGCACCGGCGGAGGAAATCTGCGCCCACCTCTGCAACTGACAGCTTGGCCGTCCGAAGACGAAGAATCCGGACGAGGGCGATGTCGAGCTTGATGTCGTCCGAGTCCAGCTCACTCCAGTCCCTGCCGCGCACGATGGGCATTGTGCGTGGCGCGGTGAAAGCTTGCGGCTGGTCTTCGACGATCCAGCACCACTCCGCTCGCCATTCCTCCCACTTGCCGCGGAGCTCCCCCGGCAAGTACGCTCCCTTTTTATTCAGACGGAAAACCCAAGAAATTCCTCCGGAGAGGGGGGCATCGGCCTCGGCTCTAGGAGTGAAGAAGTGCCTAAAAAGCGCTACGTTTGGGTGTACTCCTATGAAGTTTTCGCACATGTGTGCGAAAACCGCCATGGTGAGGATGGCGTTGGGGGTGAAGTCAAGCAGATGGAGGCCGTATGTGTTCATAATGTCGCAGAAGAAGTTTGAGAAAGGAGGGCAGAGACCACAATGAAAGAAGGCTGCGAAGAAGTAATACCCGCCGGGATAGCTGTCCTTGGCGGCGGCCGGATACGCTAGGGTGCGGGGGTGCGCCTTGGTTTCCTTGGCCCAGAACAAGTAGTACTTGTTCCAGAGCTCCCGCACGCCGAGCTTCGGCGGAAAGACGAGATGCTGCTTCCGGTACGCGGCAAGCTTCGCCGCTTGCTCCGACTTCTCCCTCTTGGACTTCTCCGCCTTCGCCTTGTCGGTCTTTGGGGCCATGGCGGACGCGGCGGAAGGAGGGGGACGAAGAGCTCGGCGGCGGCGGAGGTGTGGAGGCAGAGCGCAAGAGAGATCTCTGGAGGAAGGAGACGATGCAATGAAAGCGCAAGGAGGGGAACCGCGCCCGCTTCCTCTGCTTTTATGGGGGAGTGGGGGGCGTTTCGCCCTTTCCATTAAGAGATCGTGGGCACGTCCCATCCCACGGCGCCGCGATCGACGCGTGCCGTTACGATGGGATGCGGCGGATACGGAAGTGGATTCGGCGCGCCGCGGGCCGCGGGTGCCCGTGCACTGTTTTGGGCCTGGCCCAACAGCGCTCGGCACCGTGTGTGGCCCAGGCCCGGGGGCTCCTGTCGGTGTACTAAGGTAGGGGTACCTCAGTACCCCAACTTGTGCACGGGCAGTTGCAGCTTCCCGCGGCAAGGTTTACCGCGTGCTCGCCGGAGACCTTCCTGCTCCTTATTAAACCACTCAAAAACAAAGTATACAAGACATAAGATCGAGACCCCGGCAAGAGGAGCTTGCCGGGAAGGCCGTACCAGGCTCAAGGTTACCTCACTAGCACAAGACCCTGGCAAGAGGAGCTTGCCAGGAAGATTAGAAGACACGCCTCGGCGCTATATGCGCCCCAGCAAGGGTCCGGGGAGCGGCAAGCTCCCGGGCCCGGCAAGATCAAGGCCCCGGCAAGGTGCTTGCCGGGAAGGCTGCGCTGTGTGCCCGCGCTCCAGCTCATCGGCCCACGCGTCGCCCTGGGGCCTATCCAGGGACGCGTGGCGGATGGTTGTGCAGCCTGGGGTGCACGGTGGCACTCCACGGCGGTGGATCCATCGCCGTGGCAGACGGAGACGCATGAGCGGGAGCTTTTGGGGTCGACGGCGACGGGCATTAAATGCCCTTGTCCCCCTCTGTCAAAGTAGGTATAGACCACTGTTCTGCACTGTAGCTCCACTGTTCCCGCACTGTTACAACTACCACCTCTTTTACGTTTTTACCCCTTTCTCCTACGTTGACACCTGTCGGTGACCCCTTGCGCTATAAAAGGAGGCCCATGCACAACGTGGAGGGGGTTCGGAACCTAGATCACTCTCACGCTCGGTGTAGCTGCTTCTTCAAGCTCCCGAGCACTCGAAATCAATACACAACTAAGCAGGAGTAGGGTTTTACGCGTCTACCGCGGCCCGAACCTGGGTAAAACTGCCCGCGTGCTCGCTCCGATCTGCTCTTCGTGCTTCCTCCGCCCTCGTACCGCACAGACAAGGGGCTCCGGTCCCATAGGTGTTCGTGGCGGACAGTTT
>LR738714.1:583356764-583398033 GCA_902687465.1 Secale cereale
GCGGGAAGCTGCAACAGCCCTACTAAGGTAGGGGTACCTCAGTACCCCAACTTGTGCACGGGCAGTTGCAGCTTCCCGCGGCAAGGTTTACCGCGTGCTCGCCGGAGACCTTCCTGCTCCTTATTAAACCACTAAAAAACAAAGTATACAAGACATAAGATCGAGACCCCGGCAAGAGGAGCTTGCCGGGAAGGCCGTACCAGGCTCAAGGTTACCTCACTAGCACAAGACCCTGGCAAGAGGAGCTTGCCAGGAAGATTAGAAGACACGCCTCGGCGCTATATGCGCCCCGGCAAGGGTCCGGGGAGCGGCAAGCTCCCGGGCCCGGCAAGATCAAGGCCCCGGCAAGGTGCTTGCCGGGAAGGCTGCGCTGTGTGCCCGCGCTCCAGCTCATCGGCCCACGCGTCGCCCTGGGGCCTATCCAGGGACGCGTGGCGGATGGTTGTGCAGCCTGGGGTGCACGGTGGCACTCCACGGCGGTGGATCCATCGCCGTGGCAGACGGAGACGCATGAGCGGGAGCTTTTGGGGTCGACGGCGACGGGCATTAAATGCCCTTGTCCCCCTCTGTCAAAGTAGGTATAGACCACTGTTCTGCACTGTAGCTCCACTGTTCCCGCACTGTTACAACTACCACCTCTTTTATGTTTTTGCCCCTTTCTCCTACGTTGACACCTGTCGGTGACCCCTTGCGCTATAAAAGGAGGCCCATGCACAACGTGGAGGGGGTTCGGAACCTAGATCACTCTCACGCTCGGTGTAGCTGCTTCTTCAAGCTCCCGAGCACTCGAAATCAATACACAACTAAGCAGGAGTAGGGTTTTACGCGTCTACCGCGGCCCGAACCTGGGTAAAACTGCTCGCGTGCTCGCTACGATCTGCTCTTTGTGCTCCCTCCGCCCTCGTACCGCACAGACAAGGGGCTCCGGTCCCATAGGTGTTCGTGGCGGACAGTTTCCCCCTACCTGGCGCGCCAAAGATGTCTGGGGAAACTGTCCGCCACGAACACCTATGGGACCGGAGCCCCTTGTCTGTGCGGTACGAGGGCGGAGGGAGCACGAAGAGCAGATCGTAGCGAGCACGCGGGCAGTTTTACCCAGGTTCGGGCCGCGGTAGACGCGTAAAACCCTACTCCTGCTTAGTTGTGTATTGAGTTTGAGTGCTCGGGAGCTTGAAGAAGTAGCTACACCGAGCGTGAGAGTGATCTAGGTTCCGAACCCCCTCCACGTTGTGCATGGGCCTCCTTTTATAGTGTAAGGGGTCACCGACAGGTGTCAACGTAGGAGAAAGGGGTAAAAACGTAAAAGAGGTGGTAGTTGTAACAGTGCGGGAACAGTGGAGCTACAGTGCAGAACAGTGGTCTATACCTACTTTAACAGTGGGGGACAAGGGCATTCAATGCCCGTCGCCGTCGACCCCAAAAGCTCCCGCCCTTGTGTCTCCGTCTGCCACGGCGATGGATCCACCACCGTGGAGTGCCACCGTGTCCCCCTAGGCTGCACAGCCATCCGCCACGCGTCCCTGGATAGGCCCCAGGGCGACGCGTGGGCCGATGAGCTGGAGCGCGGGCACACAGCGCAGCCTTCCCGGCAAGCACCTTGCCGGGGCCTTGATCTTGCCGGGCCCGGGAGCTCGCCGCTCCCCGGGCCCCTGCCGGGTCTTCTATGATGGAATCTTCTAGTCTTCCTGGCAAGCTCCTCCTGCCAGGGCCTTGTGCTAGTGAGGTAATCTTGAGCCTGGTACGGCCTTCCCGGCAAGCTCCTCTTGCCGGGGTCTCGATCTTCTTTCTCGTATACTTTGTTTTTGAATGGTTAAATAAGGAGCAGGAAGGTCTCCGGCGAGCACGCGGTAAACCTTGCCGCGGGAAGCTGCGACTGCCCGTGCATAAGTTGGGGTACTGAGGTACCCCTACCTTAGTACACCGACACTAAATAGATATAAGTGAAGCAAGAGAGTTTTAATTCTTTCTACAAAAGATATGCCCATGCTCTAACAATTATAAGTGAATCAAAAGAGCATTCTACAAATGGCGGTTTTCTATGTGAGGAGAAACAGGCAATCCAAACTTCAAATGATATAAATGAAGCACATGAAGCATTCTATAAAGCCATACTCAAAAGATATAAGTGCAAAGAGCATTATATAAATCAACCAAGGACTATATCATACCATTATGGTTCATTTATTAAAAGGAAAAATAAAAAGCACACTACGCTCCAAGAGCTTACGCATATCATGTGAACGAAACAAATCCGCAAACATACCGATACTTGTTGAAGAAAGATGGGATGCCTTCCAGGGCATCCCCAAGCTTAGACGCTTGAGTCTCCTTGAATATTTACTTGGGGTGCCTTGGGCATCCCCAAGCTTGAGCTCTTGCCTATTCTCCTTCTTCTCACATCGAGATCTCCTCGATCTTCGAACACTTCATCCACACAAAACTTAACCGAACTTTTAGTGGCGGGGTTAGTGCATATGATCAATGAAATCCCATCATGTACTGCTCTAACATTATTGTATAATTATGAACAAACATTACCCACTGTATGCTATCACAATTCTATGGCCCCAAGTCAAGGAGGCTTCAACAAGAATTCAAACATATGCAAATAATGAAGCTATAACAGCAATATATGAAAATGTGATATTATTTAGTAATCTGAACATTAACCATACTTCTGTAACCCTAACAATTATGGCAAAATTAGGAAAAATCAAAAAATTTCTATAGCAAGACTTTGCAAAAAGTTTCAGAACATTTTGACGTTCCAGTAAACAATGTAAAATCGTGCACTACAGCCAAAGTTTATGTTTTTGCACTGCACAAACCAACAAGCAGTTTAATCATCCTAAAGGAAACTCTTTGCACATTATTTTTATAATACAATGGAATTGTACAAGGGGATAATTATTTTTGTTGAAAAGTTTATGTAATTCAAGATTTGCAAAGTTTCCATGGGCATGAACAAAGCTCAAGGAGCTCCCCCATTTCAAAGGTGCTTGTCCTTCTTACTTTCACTTTTCTTTTTGAAAAAAAATTAGGTTCGCCTCTTTATTTTTTTGTTTTTAAAATTTATAAAAGCACACAATAGAAATAAATGACTCTCTAAAACTTCCGGGTTGTCTCCCTAATAGCGCTTTCTTTAAAGCCATTAAGCTAGGCATATATTGCTCAAGTAATGGATCCACCCGGATCCCAAGGTATATCAAAGCCAATTTTAAGAAAAACAATGATTTGTGATTTAATAGTGATCACAAAGTGATATGTGTCATGCAAAAACCAAGTCTAACTCTCTTCCTATGCATAGGCATGTCATAGAAGAACAATTCATGCACATCAAGTAAAGGCCAATGCATAGTATAAGCAGTTTCTTGCAATTTTATCGTGTTGGAAACATAGAGAGGCAGAGATGTAGTTCCTCTCTCATAATAATTGCAAGTAGGAGCAACAAGCACATGCATATTATACTCATCAAAATCATCATGTGTAATGGAAAAAGGCAACCCATCAATATAATCCTTAATAAGTGCAAACTTCTCCAGTATAGTGTAGTTTGGAGAATTCAAAAAGATAATAGGACTATCATGTGTGGGTGCAATAGCAACTATCTCATGTTTAACATAAGGAACTACAGAAAGTTCATCTCCATATGAATAATTCATATTGGCATCTTGGCCACAAGCATAGCAAGCATCATCAAAAAGGGATATTTCAAAACAATAACTGGGGTCATAACAATCATCATAGCATTCATCCTTCGGTAAGCACAAAGGGAAATTAAACAATGTATGGGATAAAGAGTTACTCTCATTAGAAGGTGGGCACGGGTGATCAATCCGCTCTTACTCCTTTTGTTCTTCGCTCTCCTCCTCATCTTTTTCATCCAATGAGCTCACAATGTCATCAATTTCTTCTTCCATAGATCCCTGCAAAATATTAGTCTCTCCTTGGACAGTGGAGACCTTCTCAATAAACGCATCAATATCGGAGTTATATTCATAATTCAAATAGCAATATTTCAATATAGCAAGATTTTCAGGCCTATAAACATCATCATTAAAAGCATCATAATTTTTAAACAGAGATTCAATTTCATAAGCACCCTTAAAAGCAACGAATTCTTCTATTTGTTCCACATCATAGTAATCATATATAGCATTAGCATAAGATGCTAAGGTTTCATTATCATTAAATTTGCATGAAAAGGGAAGGTGCGGAGCCTTCATCCTAGACCAACAAGTATAATCATATCTCAGGCATAGTTGTCGAGCATACCAATGCAACATACAAATTTGATCCCATAATAGTTTCCCTTTTTGTGTCAAGCGATAATCCCTAAAGTATTCACGTTGATCCAACGTTACTCCCATTATATAGTTGAATGGGGTTTTCTCAGGATTATCAAAGTAGTACATAATATCTTTCACATAATGAGCATTGAGGGTTTTAGGAGGTTCCCCATCTCCATGAGTAGCAAGTACACCTATTTTTTTGGTATTTCGTGTTCCATATCCATAACTAAAGAGAGATAACAACTTAGAACATAAAATGAAATCTACTTAGTGATAAAGAAAACAAGCACACACAAGAATATTCATCCCACGCTATTGCTCCCCGGCAATGGCGCCAGAAAAAGGTCTTGATAACCCACCAGTGTACGGGATCAGTTGTAGCCTCTTTTGATAAGTAAGAGTGTCGAACCCAACGAGGAGCTAAAGGCAGAACAAATATTCCCTCAAGTTCTATCGACCACCGATACAACTCTACGCACGCTTGACGTTTACTTTCCCTAGAACAAGTATGAAACTAGAAGTATTGTGTAGTTTTTCTGGGATAGGTTTGCAAGAATATAAAGAGCACGTAAATATAAACTAGGGGCTGTTTAGGTAAAGAAACAATAAAGTTAATATAGCGAGAGTGGAAAAGTGGTGGTAGGAGTTGCGAAATTGCCCCTAAGCAATTGACTACGTTACTAGACCGATAGCAAGTTTTATGTGGGAGAGACCACTGCTAGAATGTCATCCCTGACTTGGAATTCTATGCACTTATGATGGGAACTATTAGCAAGCATTTGCAACTACTAACGTTCATTAAGGTAAAATCCAACCATAGCATTACGATATATTGGTCCCCCTTCAATCCCGTATGCATCAATTTCTATGCTAGGTTGAAGCTTCTGTCATTCTTGCCCTCCAATACGTAGTCCTATCAACATACAACTAACCCTATGGTGTGATCCACGTGCACGCTCATATGATGGGCACCAAAGGACAGAAACATAACCACAAGCAAATTAAATCAATCATAGCAATTAACCAATCACCGATAGGACAACGAAAATCTACTCAGACATCATACGATGGCGACACATCATTGGATAATAATATGAAGCAGAAAGCACCATGTTCAAGTATAGGGTACAGTGGGTTGCGGGAGAGTGGACCGCTGTAGATAGATGGGGGAAGGTGATGAAGATGTTGGTGAAGATGACGGAGGTGTTGGTGTAGATCGTTGTCACACGATGATGGCCCCGGTGGCAGTCTGGCGCCACCGAAAGCGAGGGGTAGAGAGCCCCCCTCCTTCTCCTTCTTCCATGACCTTCTCCCTAGATGGGAGAAGGGTTTCCCCTCTGGTCCATGGCCTCCATGGCGGCGGAGGGGCAAGAGCCCCTCCGAGATTGGATCTGTCTCTCTCTGTTTCAGCGTTCCCATATTCTGGCCTTTCACCGTTTCTTAAATCCCCGGAGATCCGTAACTCCGATTGGGCTGAATTTTTGACACGATTTTTATCGGGATTTAGCTTTTTTACGATGAAAGAAGGGCATCTACCGCCTTACGGAGTGGCCACGAGGGCCCAGGGCATTCCTGACCCCCTGGGGCGCGCCCCTCACCCTTGTGGGCCACTCGGGCATTGTCTCATGTTGATTCCACTTCCCAAAATTCACATATAGTCAAAAAAAAAAATCTCCGCCTGTTTTTATCCCGTTTGGACTCCATTTGATATGGATATTCTGCGAAACAAAAAATATGCAACAAACAGGAACTGGCACTAGGCACTGGATCAATATGTTAGTCCCAAAATAGTATATAAAGTTGCCAAAAGTATGGGTCTTGTCCATCACATCATTCTCCTAATGGTGTGATCCCGTTCATCAAATGACAACACATGTCTATGGCTAGGAAACTTAACCATCTTTGGTTAACGAGCTAGTCTAGTAGAGGCATACTAGGGACACTCTGTTTGTCTATGTATTCACACATGTACTAAGTTTACTGTTAATACAATTCTAGCATGAATAAAAGACATTTATCATGATATATAAGAAAATATAAAGAAAAACTTTATTATTGCCTCCAGGGCATATTTCCTTCAAAATTATCATATTTCCATTTAATACATGGCTTGATCATTTAACGTAATGATATTATGTCAAGCTATCGAGCTAAAATCGAGCAAGCTAGTATTGGTTCAAGAACATTTTATTTCACGGTCGAGCTACACAAAGTGTTCCAACTCAGCTCGTTATTTTTGAGTCAATCTCAAGTCGAGCTAAAAAACAAGCCGATCTCGAGTGGCTCATTGATGGCTTCTCGCCCCTCGTTGGTTACCCCAAGTGGAAGGTTGAGATGTAGCGTAGCGGCAAATTTCCCTTGGCAAAGATACCAAGGATCGAATCCCGTGAGACTCCGAGGGTCGACAAGTAGGTGTCAACGGCGCCAGAAACTTAGCGGTTGACGGGACCTGCACACAGATACAGATAACTTTGCTCCCAACGAGTACAGAGAGGTTGTCAATCCCTCCGGCCTTGTTGTTTACAAAGGATCAAACACAAGAGATAATAATGATAGCTATGACTGCAACTAGGAAATAAAAACAGGAAGTAAATAGAAGGTGTGATCAGCGGTGGTAATATGGACCGGGGTCCCATGATGTTCACTAGTGATGTCTCTCTCCCAAAAGACGATAAAATAGCAAAGCGAGGTAAACAAATTACAGCTGGGCAATTGACAGGATTATGTGCGCAAACCAATGCTAACTATGCTGCAAAGAAAGGTAGAGGCTCAAAAGCATGGGCGGTACGCCAAGGCAAGTAGACCGAAATCCATCTGCATCTAGTACTAATCATCCACCTTGAGATATCTATCCAGAACATCTCGCTGGTATTAAGTTGCGAATCCCATCCAAAGTGTAATCTCAAAGCAACAGACAACTGCATTAAAAGAACTTTGCGTAAAGTAAACAATCCTTGCACCCGCAAGTACAAGCACCGTTGTTTTCTCCCTTGTGGCAACATCACATCCCCTAGACTCATGTTTCTGTCACTCAAGCTAGTCATCAGGGGGCATGAACCCACAATCAAGCATAACGCTCCCTCTTGGAGTTACTACCTACTACTTGGCCAAAGCAATAAACAGCAACGGAGAACATGCAAGAATTACTCAAGAACAAAGATATAAAAGAGGTTAATCAAATTTATTACTCATACACAATCTGAACATAGTCTCATAATCCATCAGATCCCAGCAAACTCAGCAAAGCAACAACAGAAAGATTACATATGTGCCTCGATCATGTAGGGCAGCTCACGAGGTCTAAACCATGAAGAGCAAAGAGGGGAGGAGAACATCACATAGCTACTGATCATGGAACCATGGTCCAAGGTGGACTACTCACGACTCATCCGGGAAGCGTCCATGGTGGTGGAGAAGCTCCCGGTGGTGGTTCTCCCCTCCGGCAGGGTGCCGGGAAGAGTTCTCCTGATGCTCCCGATCTTGGAAGCGTTGCGGCGGCGGAACAGAGGCGAGATCACGAAAAAGGGTTCTGTCTTCGAGGGTTTCGGGACGAGAGGGATATATATGCGAAGGGGGGCAGCCAGAGGCGGAACAGAGGTGAAGCTTCCTGTACGTTGATTTTTCCTATATTTTTCTTGGAATTTTTGGAGCACTTTTAATATGGGGGAAACCTGAAATTGAAAAACAGCAGAAAACAGGAACTGGCACTGTGGTGCACTGAGTTAATAGGTTAGTCCAAATATGTTCAAAAGTGTATGGAAGTGCATCAATATCATAGCAATATCACACAAAAGAAGCATGAAGCAAGCAGAAATTATAGATACGTTTTGGACGTATCAACATCCCCAAGCTTAATTCCTGCTCGTCCTCAAGTAGGTAAATGATAACAAGCATAATTTCTGTGGTGACATGCTACCAACCATATAAGAAATTTTTAAGTAAAGCAATCAAGGCATGTAATTCAACTCAAGTCATAACAAGCAAGAGTCTATATTAGCATTGTAACAAGCAACATAAGAACATAAAGGTGCAAGAGCTCTCGCTGTCCGTGACTCGAATGTCTCCAAATGGTGTTTGCGTGCAAGAAAGGGGATAGGGATATACGAGAGAGTAAAACATAGTTTTTGTATTGTTGAGAACTTAATCTACTAAAATTTCACACTTGGTCTTCTTTGGAATCTTATCTTGACTCATCCCCAGACCACTAGCCAGGTACAAATCAAAATGATCCACTCCCTTTCGATATTTTGAGCACTCATGCAATGGATGAGCGTAAGTGATACGTCCAAAACGTATCTATAATTTCTGCTTGCTCCATGCCTCTTTTGGGTGATATTGCTATGATATTTATACACTTCCATACACTTTTGATCATATTTGGACTAACCTATTAACTCAGTGCACCCCAGTGCCAGTTTCTGTTTTCGGCTGTTTTTGTATTTCAGGTTTTCACATTATGAGAACTGCCAGGAAAAATCCCGAAAAATTATATAAAAAATCAGCGTTCCAGAAACTACCGTGCGCCCGAAGGACAGCCGAGGGGGGGGGGGCACCAGGGCTCCAGGCGCCCTGGCGGCGCCCCCCCCATGGGCCGCGCCGGGGGGGCGCCTGGGCCCCCCGAGGCTCCTCCGATGCCCCCCTTTGGCATATATTTAAAGCGTCTCCCGAAACCCTCGAGGGAGGAACTCTTTTCGCGATCTCATCTCTGTTCTGCCGCCGCCGCCGCTTCCAAGATCGGGAGCACCAGGAGAACTCTTCCCGGCACCCTGCCGGAGGGGAGGATCACCACCGGAAGCCTCTCCACCACCATGGACGCCTCCCGGATGAGTTGTGAGTAGTCTCCCTTGGACCATGAGTCCATGACCAGTAGCTATGTGATGTTCTCCTCCCGTTCTTGTGCTTCACTAATTAGTCCTCATGAGCTGCCCTACATGATCGAGGCACATATGTAATCCTTATGCTGTTGCTATGATGAGTTTGCTGGGATCCGATGGATTATGAGATTATGTTCAGATTGTGCTTGAGTAATATATTTGATCTACCTCTTTTATATTTATGTACGTAAGTAATTCTTGCATGTTCTCCGTTGTTATTTATTGCTTTGGCCAAGTAATAGGTAGTGACTCCAAGAGGGAACGTTATGCTTGATTTTGGGTTCATGCCCCTCGATGACTAGCTTGAGTGACAGAAACATGAGTCTAGGGGATGTGCTGTTGCCACAAGGGGGAAAACAACGGTGCTTGTGCCCGCGGGGTGCAAGGATTGTTTACTTTACGCAAAGTTCTTTTAATGCAGTTGTCTGTTGCATTGAGTTTACACTATGGGTGGGACTCGCAACTTAATACCAGCGAGATGTTCTGTATAGATATCTTAAGGTGGATGATTAGTAGTAGATATTGATGGATTTCGGTCTACTTACTTTGGCGTACCGCCCATGCTTTGAACCTCAACCTTTCTTGCAATGTAATCAGCATTGGTTTGCGCACATGGTCCTGTCAATTGCCCAGCTGTAATTCGTTTACCTCACATAGCTGTTTTATCTTCTTTTGGGAGAGAGACATCACTAGTGAACATCATGAGACTCCGGTCCATATTACCATCATTGATCACATCCGCTATTTACTTTTCGCTATTATTTACTATTGCAATTATATCTATCACTACTATCACTTGCGTTTAATCCTTTGTGAACTACAAGGCCGGAGGGATTGACAACCTCTCTGTACTCGTTGGGAGCAAAGTTATTTGTATCTGTGTGCAGGTCCACGTTGATTGCTAATATCTGGCGCCGTAGCAGTTGACACCTTCTTGTTGAACCTAGGAGTCTCTGGGGATTCGATCCTTGGTATCTTTGCCAAGGGAAAAACTTCCGCAACACTACATCTCACACCTTCCACTTGGGGTAACCAACGAGGGGCGAGAAGCCTAGCAAGAGTTTTTCTGGCGCCGTTGCCGGGGACTCCACTCTTCAAGATAGGGGAGTTGCACGCTATCTTTTACCTTTGCTTTTAGTCTTGTTAGTTTACCTTTGTGTTTCTGCTTTAGTATCTTTTATCGAAAATCACAAAAATAGTTATCTTGCTTGCTTGCTACTATGGGTTCCACTGAGAACACCAAGTTGTGTGACTTCACTAGTCACAACAACGATGACTTTATCAGCACACCTATCACTACACCTGCCACTTCAACACCTTCATATGAAATTAAACCTCCTTTACTGAATCTAGTTATGAAAGATCGATTCTCCGGTGCTGAAGATGATGCTGCTTTACACTTGAACAACTTTGTTGAACTTTGTGATATGCAAAAGTACCAAGAAATAGATGGTAATATTGTTAAGCTTAAGCTTTTTCCTTTCTCCTTGAGAGGAGGAGCTAAAATTTGGTTTCAGTCTTTGCCTAGAAATAACATAGATTCATGGGACAAGTGCAAAGATGCTTTTATTGGAAAATACTATCCACCTGCTAAAATTATCCAACTGAGAAGTAACATAATGAATTTTAAACAATTGGATAATGAACACGTTGCCCAAGCTTGGGAACGTATGAAATCTCTTATCAAGAACTGCCCTACTCATGGTTTGACTACTTGGATGGTTATCCAAACTTTTTATGCAGGCTTGAACTTTACCTCACAGAACTTGTTAGATTCGGCCGCGGGAGGAACCTTTATGTCAACTACACTTGGTGCTGCCACGAAGCTTCTCGATGAGATGATGACCAACTATTCCCAATGGCACACCGAACGTGCTCCAACAGGTAGGAAGGTAAACTCTGTCGAGGAAATTTCCTCCCTTAATGAAAAAGTTGACTTGATCATGTCTCTACTTTCGAAGCAATCCTCTGTTGATCCTCGTGATGTTCCTTTAAATTCTTTGATTGCTCAAGAACAAGTAGATGTGAACTTTATCTCTAGAAACAATTTTAACAACAATGCTTATAGGAGTAATTTTGGTAGCAATCCTAGACCGTTCCCCTCTAATTCTTATGGGAACAACAATGCTTATCCTAGCACCAAGAACTCCACTACCGAACTAGAGATTATGCTTAAAGATTTCATCACTACCCAAAAAGCCTTTAATAAGAGTGTAGAAGAAAAACTACATAAACTAGATGATCTCTCTTTGAAGGTAGACCATTTAGCCAATGAGATAGAATTGCTTAAAATTAAAACTTCTCCTCTTGAGGAGAGGAAGGTCACTCCTATTAATGCTACTCAAGTGCAAATTAATGAAAATATTAGGATGATGGCTAAACTTAAAGAAAGATGGGCTAGAGAAAGGGAGGAAGAGGATAGAATTAAGAGCCTTCCTACCCACCACACTGTTGCTACTATCCAAGTTGTTGAGGATATCCAAACTCTTAGCACCTGATACGTCCAAAACGTATCTATAATTTCTGCTTGCTCCATGCCACTTTTGGGTGATATTGCTATGATATTCATACACTTCCATACACTTTTGATCATATTTGGACTAACCTACTAATCTAGTGCACCCCGGTGCCAGTTTCTGTTTTCGGCTGTTTTTGTATTTCAGGTTTTCACGTTACGAGAACTGCCAGGAAAAATCCAGAAAAATTATATAAAAAAAAAGCATTCCAGAACCTACCTTCCGCCCGAAGGACAGCCGGGGGGGGGCACCAGGGCCCCAGGCGCCCTGGCGGCGTGCCCCCCCTGGGCCGCGTTGGGGGGGCGCGTGGGCCCCCCGAGCCCCGTCTGGTGCCCCCCTTCGGCATATATTTAGAGCGTCCTTCGAAACCCTCGGGACGGGAACTCCTTTTCGCGATCTCATCTCTGTTTCGTCGCCGCCGCCGCTTCCAAGATCGGGAGCACCAGGAGAACCCTTCCCGGCACCCTGCCGGAGGGGAGGATCACCACCGGGAGCTTCTCCACCACCATGGACGCCTCCCAGATGAGTTGTGAGTAGTCTCCCTTGGACCATGAGTCCATGACCAGTAGCTATGTGATGTTCTCCTCCCGTTCTTGTGCTTCACTAATTAGTCCTCGTGAGCTGCCCTACATGATCGAGGCACATATGTAATCCTTATGCTGTTGCTATGATGAGTTTGCTGGGATCCGATGGATTATGAGATTATGTTCAGATTGATCTTGAGTAATATATTTGATCTACCTCTTTTATATTTATGTTCTTAAGTAATTCTTGCATGTTCTCCGTTGTTATTTATTGCTTTGGCCAAGTAATACGTAGTGACTCCAAGAGGGAACGTTATGCTCGATTGTGGGTTCATGCCCCTCGATGACTAGCTTGAGTGACAGAAACATGAGTCTAGGGGATGTGCTGTTGCCACAAGGGGGAAAACAACGGTGCTTGTGCCCGCGGGTGCAAGGATTGTTTACTTTACGCAAAGTTCTTTTAATGCAGTTGTCTGTTGCATTGAGTTTACACTATGGGTGGGACTCGCAACTTAATACCAGCGAGATGTTCTGGATAGATATCTCAAGGTGGATGATTAGTAGTAGATATTGATGGATTTCGGTCTACTTACTTTGGCGTACCGCCCATGCTTTGAACCTCAACCTTTCTTGCAATGTAGTCAGCATTGGTTTGCGTTCGTGGTCCTGCCAATTGCCCAGCTGTAATTCGTTTACCTCACATAGCTGTTTTATCGTCTTTTGGGAGAGAGACATCACTAGTGAACATCATGAGACTCCGGTCCATATTACCATCATTGATCACATCCGCTATTTACTTTTCGCTTTTACTAACTATTGCAAACATTATCTATCACTACTATCATTTGCGTTTAATCCTTTGTGAACTACAAGGCCAGAGGGATTGACAACCTCTCTGTACTCGTTGGGAGCAAAGTTATTTGTATCTGTGTGCAGGTCCACGTTGATTGCTAATCCGCGCCGTTAGCAGTTGAAACCTACTTGTTGAACCTAGGAGTCTCTGGGGATTCGATCCTTGGCATCTTTGCTAAGGGAAAACACTTCCACAACACTGCATCTTTCACCTTCCACTTGGGGTAACCAACGAGGGGTTAGAGGCCCATCAAGGAGTATTTTCTGGCGCCGTTGCCGGGGACTCCACTGTTCAGGATAGGGGAGTTGCACGCTATCTTTTACCTTTGCTTTTTAGTCTTGTTAGTTTACCTTTCAGTTTTTGCTTTAGTACCTTTTATCGAAAATCAGAAAAATAGTTATCTTGCTTGCTTGCTATTATGGGTTCTACCAAAAACACTAAATGGGAGGAGTACACCCCTTCTTCCATTACCCCAATTACCACTGTCGGGATCTACAAAAGTAATAAACCTTGTGATTATATTAGTCTTGACGGAGGGTTATGCCCATGGCATGGTCTTCCAGGAAAAGAGTATGAGCCTCAGTTTAAAATTGCTCCTAAGCTTCCCCAAACTTGGGAAGATGTTCAAACTCTTATAACAGAGAGTGATTCAAACAAAGAGGATGACACTACAATTCTGCCCACTAATGATAAAATTGATTTTGATAATTGTAGTATTTCAGAAGTTGTCACCTTTCTACAAGGAATGGCCAAAGATCCCCACACTAACACGCTTAATCTTGCCTTCACAGAGCACGTCACTAATGCTCTTATCAAAGCTAGGGAGGAGAAACTTAGAGTAGAAGCCTCCATACCTAGAAAGCTAGAAGATGGTTGGGATCCTATGATTAAAATTAAGATAAACAACTTCTCATGCTATGCTTTATGTGATATTGTAGCCAGTACTTCTATTATGCCCAAAAGACTATATGATATGCTTAAATTGAAACCTTATGATTCTTGTTCTTTTGGTGTTCGTCTCGTTAATTCTTCCATAAAGAAACCTTTGGGGAGGATCGACGATATTCTTATCATTGTTAATGATAATTATGTTCCTGTTGATTTTACTATTATGGATATTGAATGTGATCCTTCATGTCCAATTATTTTGGGACGTCCCTTTTTACGCACCGTTGGTGCTATCATTGACATGAAAGAGGGTAATATAAAATTTCAGTTTCCTCTCAAGAAAGGGATGGAACACTTCCCTCGAAAGAAGATCAAGTTACCTTTTGAGTCCGTTGTACGGGCTAGCTATTCTTTTACTCTTGATAAAACTTGATCTCTATGCATTATGCCTGGCTTAAAGGCATAAAAGAAAGCGCTTTTGGGAGGCAGCCCACATGAATAAATTTTTATATTTTGCTTTTGCTGTGTCTTGATGTCGTTTACTACTGTAGCATCATCATTGTATCTTTGCTTTTCATATTTGTGCCAAGTATAGCCTCTGATTGCTAGAAAGTTCAAAAGTTGTGAGGTGCTGTCCAGGAAACAGATTCTGTCCTTGGATAGAAAAATTCGTATAAAATCACCAGATCATCTTTTTGGTCTGAATTGTTTCGACCGTGTTCTCTATATAATTGTCTTTCGTGCGTCTGTTCTGAGTTTTTTGATTTGAGTTGTAGAAGTGCCCCGAACAAATCAATTACTACCTGCTGTTCTGTTTTTCACAGATTCTGTCCTGTTTTGCCTTTCCTTCATTTTGCAAATCAAGAGCTTGCTTTTTCTTTGCAAAAACCTTTTGGCAATCTTGAGAAACAGTAGAACTTCAAGAATATCTTTATTTCCAGCAAGTTGCAATTATTTTATTAAGGGTACTAACCTCGCTAATCAGATTATGATGAGTTATGTATGAAGGGAGTTTTCAAGTGTGCGAGGGAAGACGATAAAAAGATTCAGGAGTGTCAAGCGCTCAAGCTTGGGGATGCCCCCATGCACCCCCAAGAAATATTCAAGGAGACTCAAGCGTCTCAGCTTGGGGATGCCCCCGTGCATCCCCTTCTCCATCAACATTATCAGTTCGTCTTTCGTTTCGCTATATTTTTATCACTTCATGTGTTAAGTGCTATGCTTGGAGCGTCTTGCTTTTAGTTTTCTTTTTAGTTTTTCATAACGAGTCGGAACTCAGCTTTCTTTATGTGGGAGAGAAACACGCTCCACTTCTACCTAGAACATAACATAGAATTTTCATGTCTATCTCTGCTGTGTGTGTTCTTTGTCTTTAATAACTACTATCATGCTCTGCTCTTAGTATTCATGCTTATCTTTTCAAAGAGCTTTTGTTTAGTTGGTTGCTTGAACTCTCTTTAATTATCATGCTTATCTAATTAAGAGAGTTTGCTTCCGTTGCATTGGTTAATATGTCTATGATAAAGATGCTACGTGCATAATGGTGCTTAGTAGTTCAGGTTTTCTTATGGTTAGTCTCAAATAGCTGGGGGATTCCCAATGTGTCATTGGAGTACCAACTTGATTTGTTTGCCAATGATGTGGTATGGTTTAGTAATATCTTCCTTCGAGAATTTATTTTGATTGACTTGGCGTATGCTCACGCATATTTAAGACTGTAAAGAAAGTCTGTCAAGCCTTGATGATCTTTTATTTCTGAGTAGCGATATAACTACCATGCCTGATTCAATGTTGCTTTGTCGCTCTGCATGATTATGACCGTCATTGCTCTCTTAGTTGGTCGCTCCCAGTCTTTTGCTAACCTCCACCTATACTAAGCAGACTAACCTTGCAATACATAGCTCATGGGAAAGTAGTTTAAAAACTATTGTGGTAAAGAATATGTTGCTTATGTATCTTATTTCTTATAAGTTGCTTGTTGAGCGGTAACCATGTTTCTGGGGACGCCATCAACTGTCACACTTTTGTTGAATATCATGTGAGTTGCTATGCATGTTCGTCTTGTCTGAAGTAAGGGTGATTTGCCATGGGTTGAATGAGTATGCATATTGTTAGAGAAGAACATTGGGCCGCCAACCAAAGCCATGTATCATGGTGGAAGTTTTAGCTTGGACATTAATCCTCAATCTCTTATGAGAATATGCTTATGCATTAAAGAGGAGTCCATCATCTATTTTCTATGTTGTCCCGGTATGGATGTCCTCAAGTTGAGATCTATCAAAAACGAGAAATCAAATGCGATTTATCTCCTTGGACCTTTGTACAGGTGGCATAGAGGTACCCCTTTGTGACACTTGGTTGAAACATATGTAATGCAATGATAACCCATGGAAATCCGAGCTAATTAGGACAAGGTGCGAGCACTATTGGTATTCGATGCATGAGGCTTGCAACTTATAGGATGTCTTATGCATTACACATATGAAGTACCACTACCGTTGACAAAATTGCTTCTATGTTTTCAAAATAAAAAGCTCTAGCACATAACCATTCTTTTACTTTTATGTTGAGTCTCCACCTTCTTTTAAAAGCACCAACTACTGAGAGCATGATTGTCATTCTGAGTGTAATGTGCATTGTCCCAAAGTAGCATTGTCTTTTGCATGATTGTGATATCGTTTATTTTGAAATCATTGTATCTAGTCATCACTTAAACCTTGAAGGTGCCCCTGCATTTATGTTTTGCATCACTAAAGGGGGCAAGCTAGATATCACTTTATCATATTTGCACATCATGATCATTGCAAATCTTCTTGATGTTTCAGTTTCATGTTGTAAAACTTTCAGTCATTTGTGATTTTCTCATGAGGCAACTTAACTACTATAGAATCATTGTCTCAGTAAGCTTTTGTCATATGACTGTTAAAAGTCCTATATGGTTAATAGCATGTCACCACAGAAATTATGCTTGTTATCATTTACCTACTCGAGGACGAGCAGGAATTAAGCTTGGGGATGTTGATACGTCCAAAACGTATCTATAATTGCTGCTTGCTCCATGCCACTTTTGGGTGATATTGCTATGATATTCATACACTTCCATACACTTTTGATCATATTTGGACTAACCTACTAATCCAGTGCACCCCGGTGCCAGTTTATGTTTTCGGCTGTTTTTGTATTTCAGGTTTTCACGTTACGAGAACTGCTAGGAAAAATCCAGAAAAATTATATAAGAAATCAGCGTTCCAGAACCTACCTTGCGCCCGAAGGACAACCGGGGGGGGGGGGGCAACAGGGCCCCAGGCGCCCTGGCGGCGCGCCCCCCCTGGGCCGCGCCGGGGGGCGCCTGGGCCCCCCGAGCCCCGTCTGGTGCCCCCCTTTGGCATATATTTAGAGCGTCCTTCGAAACCCTCGGGACGGGAACTCTTTTTCACGATCTCATCTCTGTTCCGCCGCCGCCACCGCTTCCAAGATAGGGAGCACCAGGAGAACCCTTCCCGGCACCCTGCCGGAGGGGAGGATCACCACCGGGAGCTTCTCCACCACCATGGACGCCTCCCGGATGAGTTGTGAGTAGTCTCCCTTGGACCATGAGTCCATGACCAGTAGCTATGTGATGTTCTCCTCCCGTTCTTGTGCTTCACTAATTAGTCCTCATGAGCTACCCTACATGATCGAGGCACATATGTAATCCTTATGCTGTTGCTATGATGAGTTTGCTGGGATCCGATGGACTATGAGATTATGTTCAGATTGATCTTGAGTAATATATTTGATCTACCTCTTTTATATTTATGTTCATAAGTAATTCTTGCATGTTCTCCATTGTTATTTATTGCTTTGGCCAAGTAATACGTAGTGACTCCAAGAGGGAACGTTATGCTCGATTGTGGGTTCATGCCCCTCGATGACTAGCTTGAGTGACAGAAACATGAGTCTAGGGGATGTGCTGTTGCCACAAGGGGGAAAACAAAGGTGCTTGTGCCCGCGGGTGCAAGGATTGTTTACTTTACGCAAAGTTCTTTTAATGCAGTTGTCTGTTGCATTGAGTTTACACTATGGGTGGGACTCGCAACTTAATACCAGCGAGATGTTCTGGATAGATATCTCAAGGTGGATGATTAGTAGTAGATATTGATGGATTTCGGTCTACTTACTTTGGCGTACCGCCCATGCTTTGAACCTCAACCTTTCTTGCAATGTAGTCAGCATTGGTTTGCGTTCGTGGTCCTGTCAATTGCCCAGCTGTAATTCGTTTACCTCACATAGCTGTTTTATCGTCTTTTGGGAGAGAGACATCACTAGTGAACATCATGAGACTCCGGTCCATATTACCATCATTGATCACATCCGCTATTTACTTTTCGCTTTTACTTACTATTGCAAACATTATCTATCACTACTATCATTTGCGTTTAATCCTTTGTGAACTACAAGGTCGGAGGGATTGACAACCTCTCTATACTCATTGGGAGCAAAGTTATTTGTATCTGTGTGCAGGTCCATGTTGATTGCTAATCCGCGCCGTTAGCAGTTGACACCTACTTGTTGAACCTAGAAGTCTCTGGGGATTCGATCCTTGGCATCTTTGCTAAGGGAAAACACTTCCCATCACTGCATCTTTCACCTTCCACTTGGGGTAACCAATGAGGGGTTAGAGGCCCATCAGCACCCAATGTACTCCTGGTCCCATTGGACCTATTGATGGTGATGCTATGACTATAGAAACTACCAAACATGTGAACCTAAAGGACACCACTACCACTTTACTTGATGCTAGTGACCTTGATTTTGATAATTGCACTCTTACCGAAGTTATTGATTTCCTTCACAAGATGTCTAGAGATCCCCGCACTAGCACGCTTAACCTTGCCTTCACAGAGCATATCACTAATGCTCTCATCAAAGCTAGGGAGGAGAAACTTAGAGTAGAAGCCTCCATACCTAGAAAGCTAGAAGATGGTTGGGATCCTATGATAAAAATTAAATTGAATGACTTCTCTTGCTATGCATTATGTGATGTTGGAGCTAGTACCTCTGTTATGCCCAAAAGAATATATGATATGCTTAAATTGAAACCTTATGATTCTTGTTCTTTTGGTGTTCGTCTCGTTGATTCTTCCATAAAGAAACCTTTGGGAAGGATCGACGATGTTCTTATCGTTGTTAATGATAATTATGTTCCCGTTGATTTTACTATTATGGATATTGAATGTGATCCTTCTTGTCCAATTATTTTGGGACTTCCCTTTTTACGCACCGTTGGTGCTATCATTGACATGAAAGAGGGGAATATAAAATTTCAGTTTCCCCTCAAGAAAGGGATGGAACACTTCCCTCGAAAGAAGATCAAGTTACCTTTTGAGTCCGTTGTACGGGCTAGTTATTCTTTTACTCTTGATAAGACTTGATCTATATGCATTATGCCTAGCTTAAAGGCATAAAAGAAAGCGCTTTTGCGAGGCAGCCCACATGAATAAAATTATTTTGCTTTTGTTGTGTCTTGATGTTGTTACTACTGTAGCATCATCATTGTATCTTTGCTTTTCAATTTTGTGCCAAGTGTAGCCTCTGATTGCTAGAAAGTTCAAAAGTTGTGAGGTGCTGTCCAGGAAACAGATTCTGTCCTTGGATAGAAAAATTCGTATAAAATAACCAGATCATCTTTTTGGTCTGAATTTTTTCGACAGCGTGCTCTATATAATTGTCTTTCGTGCATCTGTTCTGATTTTTTTATTAGAGTTGCAGAAGTGCCCCGAACAAATCAATTACTACCTGCTGTTCTATTTTTCACAGATTCTGTCCTGTTTTGCCTTTCCTTCATTTTGCAAACCAAGAGCTTGCTTTTTCTTTGCAAAAACCTTTTGGCAATCTTGAGAAACAGTAGACCTTCAAGAATATCTTTATTTCCAGCAAGTTATAATTATTTTATTATGGGTACTAACCTCGCTAATCAAATTATGATGAGTTATGTATGAAGGGAGTTTTCAAGTGTGCGAGGGAAGATGATAAAAAGATTCAAGAGTGTCAAGTGCTCAAGCTTGGGGATGCCCCCATGCACCCCCAAGAAATATTCAAGGAGACTCAAGCGTCTAAGCTTGGGGATGCCCCCGTGCATCCCCTTCTCCATCAACATTATCAGTTCGTCTTTCGTTCCACTATATTTTAATCACTTCATGTGTTATGTGCTATGCTTGGAGCGTCTTGCTTTTAGTTTTCTTTAGTTTTTCATAACGAGTCGGAACTCAGCTTTCTTTATGTGGGAGAGAAACACGCTCCACTTCTACCTAGAACATAACATAGAATCTTCATGTCTATCCTTGCTGTGTGTGTTCTTTGTCTTTTAATAGCTACTATCATGTTTAGCTCTTAGCTTTGATGCTTATCTTTTCAAGAGATTTTGTTTAGTTGGTTGCTTGAACTCTCTTTAATTACCATGCTCACCTAATTAAGAGAGTTTGCTTCCGTTGCATTGGTTGATATGTCTATGATAAAGATGCTACGTGCATGATGGCGCTTAGTAGTTCATGTTTTCTTATGGTTAGTCTCAAATAACTGGGGGGTTCCCAATGTGTTATTGGAGTACCAACATGATTTGTTTGCCTATGATGTGGTATGGTTTAGTAATATCTTCCTTCGAGAATTTATTTTGATTGACTTGGCGTATGCTCACGCATATTTAAGACTGTAAAGAAAGTCTGTCAAGCCTGGATGATCTTTTGTTTCTGAGTAGCGATATAACTACCATGCCTGATTCAATGTTGCTTTGTCGCTCTGCATGATTATGACCATCATTGCTCTCTTAGTTGGTCGCTCCCAGTCTTTTGCTAACCTCGGCCTGTAGTAAGCGGACTGACTGCTTGTGCATCCACATCCTTTAATCCAGTTATGCCATATGAGTCCACCATACCTTCCTACATGGTATTTACCTGCCATTCCTAACGGAGACTTGCATGTGCCATCTCAAAATTATTCAAAGAAAAAGCATTCTTATTTTGTGCCTCTGTTGTAAGTTCATGAGGAAGTAGTGGTTAATTCATGACCTTTTTAAGTTGGAGAAGCTTCACCCCGGGATTGCATGTATAATGTGCAAACCCATAATACGAGAAGGAACTGGCATTGAGTGCGCCCGGCTCAAAAAGATAATATAACAAACAAACCCTCCTTCACGCTTTGTTCATGAGAAATCACTAAACTTTGGCAGTGATAAACAAAGGAGATTAAGAGGATGTGATCATCCTCATTCGGGAGCCGTTCCTCGAAACTTGTCTATCTCGAAAAGTGATTGAGTTGTCTGCTAGCATTCTTTGACGAAACATACATGATCTAAAATAAATTATTACCTCTGTTTTAAAGCCAAGAGCTCTGGTACATGTTTTTTCTTTGTTTCCGACTACGGGTTTTCAACCTTGCCAACAAAAGCCACGGTTCGAGAGTCTCCACCTTCTTTTTAAAGCACAAACTACTGAGAGCATGATTGTCATTCTGAGTGTAATGTGCATTGTCCCAAAGTAGCATTGTCTTCTGCATGATTGTGATATCGTTTATTCTGAAATCATTGTATATAGTCATCACTTAAACCTTGGATGTGCCCCTACATTTATGTTTTGCTTCACTAAAGGGGGCAAGCTAGATATCACTTTATCATATTTGCACATTATGTTCATTGCAAATCTATTTGATGTTTCAGTATCATATTGTAAAACTTTCAGTCCTTTGTGATTTTCTTATGAGGCAACTTAATTACTATAGATCCATTGTCTCAGTAAGCTTTTGTCATATGACTATGAAAAAGTCCTATATGGTTAATAGCATGTCACCACAGAAATTATTCTTGTTATCATTTACCTACTCGAGGACGAGCAGGAACTAAGCTTGGGGATGTTGATACGTCCAAAACGTATCTATAATTTCTGCTTGCTCCATGCCTCTTTTGGGTGATATTGCTATGATATTTATACACTTCCATACACTTTTGATCATATTTGGACTAACCTATTAACTCAGTGCACCTCAGTGCCAGTTTCTGTTTTCGGCTGTTTTTGTATTTCAGGTTTTCACATTACGAGAACTGCCAGGAAAAATCCAGAAAAATTATATAAAAAATCAGCGTTCCAGAAACTACCGTGCGCCCGAAGGACAGCCGGGGGGAGGGGGGGCACCAGGGCTCCAGGCGCCCTGGCGGCGCGCCCCCCATGGGCCGCGCCGGGGGGGGCGCCTGGGCCCCCGAGGCTCCTCCGATGCCCCCCTTTGGCATATATTTAAAGCGTCTCCCGAAACCCTCGAGGGAGGAACTCTTTTCGCGATCTCATCTCTGTTCCGCCGCCGCCGCCGCTTCCAAGATCGGGAGCACCAGGAGAACTCTTCCCGGCACCCTGCCGGAGGGGAGGATCACCACCGGGAGCCTCTCCACCACCATGGACGCCTCCCGGATGAGTTGTGAGTAGTCTCCCTTGGACCATGAGTCCATGACTAGTAGCTATGTGATGTTCTCCTCCCGTTCTTGTGCTTCACTAATTAGTCCTCGTGAGCTGCCCTACATGATCGAGGCACATATGTAATCCTTATGCTGTTGCTATGATGAGTTTGCTGGGATCCGATGGATTATGAGATTATGTTCAGATTGTGCTTGAGTAATATATTTGATCTACCTCTTTTATATTTATGTTCGTAAGTAATTCTTGCATGTTCTTCGTTGTTATTTATTGCTTTGGCCAAGTAACAGGTAGTGACTCCAAGAGGGAACGTTATGCTTGATTGTGGGTTCATGCCCCTCGATGACTAGTTTGACTGACAGAAACATGAGTCTAGGGGATGTGCTGTTGCCACAAGGGGGAAAACAACGGTGCTTGTGCCCGCGGGTGCAAGGATTGTTTACTTTACGCAAAGTTCTTTTAATGCAGTTGTCTGTTGCATTGAGTTTACACTATGGGTGGGACTCGCAACTTAATACCAGCGAGATGTTCTGGATAGATATCTCAAGGTGGATGATTAGTAGTAGATATTGATGGATTTCGGTCTACTTACTTTGGCGTACCGCCCATGCTTTGAACCTCAACCTTTCTTGCAATGTAATCAGCATTGGTTTGCGCACATGGTCCTGTCAATTGCCCAGCTGTAATTCGTTTACCTCACATAGCTGTATTATCGTCTTTTGGGAGAGAGACATCACTAGTGAACATCATGAGACTCCGGTCCATATTACCATTATTGATCACATCCGCTATTTACTTTCGCTATTATTTACTATTGCAATTATATCTATCACTACTATCACTTGCGTTTAATCCTTTGTGAACTACAAGGACGGAGGGATTGAGAACCTCTCTGTACTCGTTGGGAGCAAAGTTATTTGTATCTGTGTGCAGGTCCACGTTGATTGCTAATATCTGGCGCCGTAGCAGTTGACACCTTCTTGTTGAACCTAGGAGTCTCTGGGGATTCGATCTTTGGTATCTTTGTTAAGGGAAAAACTTCCGCAACACTACATCTCACACCTTCCACTTGTGGTAACCAACGAGGGGCGAGAAGCCTAGCAGTAAGCAAGAAAGTTGACACTTAGGATGGCAAAGAGAGAAAAATGATGAAGGGGGAAGACAAAAAAGGTGTGAAAGGCTCACATCAATGAGGACAATCATAGGCGAGAGAAAGCCAAATGATAGATATGATGTGAGGAGTAGGGATTGCGATGCAACGGATGCACATATGAGCTAAGGTAAGCTCTCCAATGGAACTAGTGGGGGTGCATCCAACTTGCTCGCTCAATAAGACCTAGAGCTCTTTTGAGGAGGCTCATCATTGGAATATACAAGCCATGTTCTATAGTGTGAAGGTCCCCACATAGCTATATGCATGAATGATAATCTCTATGGAGTACAAGGTATAAGATGGAGTACGAGTGTGGATCTCTCAAAAGGAATAGTAATGTGCCCCCTTCTCTCTTTTTATTTCTTTTTCTCTTTTTTCTCTTTATTTTTATTTTTTTGTGGCCTCAATGGCTCTTTCTATTTAACTCTCATTTGTCCTGTTTGGGATCTTTTGATTTTGTCCTCTTTGGGATCTTTTCCTCACTTTAGGGGCAACACTCTATGTATTACAAGAAGTATAGAAGATCTTTCACACTTTACAAAAGCACTCAACATAAAGAAAATGAAACTATCATGATGTATGCAAATGTATGCCTCTGCCGGTGTAGCAGGATATGCAATGATACTAGCGCGTCATGTAGCAATGATTAGGGCAAGGCCCAACTAGCATCCGGCTCATCGATCAAGCAAAAAGCATGTATGACATGAAGATCAAGTCATGAGAAGATGGATGTTGCATGTCAATGTATCTCGGAAAGGCTATGGAAATGCCTTGATAGGTAGGTATGGTGGCTGTTTTGAGGAAGGATATAATGAGGCTTATGATGACAGAGCGTATCGTGCCAAGGATTTGGATGCACCGGCGAAGTATGCGCCAACTCTCGAGGTGAGAAAGGGCAATGCACGGTACCGAAGAGGCTAGAACAATATGGCTAGGTGGAAGTGTCAACTTTCGAATACTCACATTAGTCCGAAGAACTCATGCACTTATTATCGGTAACTCTCAATCTAATTAGGAGGTTCACAAAGAGACAAGTACCCCTAGGAGGAGTGTATGGGGGTTTGGTTATCCTTGCGCATCCTCGACTCATGGTACGTGAGTGTACTCTAATATTCGATCCCTCCAAAGATTAGTGATCCATCTAGTAGCTAAAGTTCTCAACTATTTTGTAGGTTTTCGAAAATAAACACGGATTGCCCAAAATACGACATCTATCACTAATAGGCTAAAGCTCTTGACACCAAAAGTTCACACATTACTCATGGGAATACCTCAAAACTATTGCAAGTTACTACTAAAATCAAATAGCAACCTCAATTACCTACTTTATGTTAAGACACACAACTCAGTGCAACAGGCAAACTCTCTTAACAAGATAAACATGAAAACTCAAGAGAGTTCAGCAACCAACTAAACAAAAGCTCTTTAAAAAGAAAAGCATGAAAACTAAGAGCTAAACATGACAGCAGCTATGGAAAGACAAAGAACACACACATCAAAGATAAGCATGAAAATCCTATGTTGTATTCTAGGTTGAAGTGGAGCATGTTTCTCTCCCACACAAAGAAAGTTGGGTTCTAACTTGTTATGAACAGCAAGCAAAGCTAAAGAAAACTAAAAAAAAGGAAACTAAGAGCAAGACGCTCCAAGCATAGCACATAACGCATGAAGTGATAAAATTATAGTGGAACGAAAGACGAACTGATAATTGTTGATGGAGAAGGGGATGCATGGGGGCATCCCCAAGCTTAGACGCTTGAGTCTTCTTGAATATTTCTTGGGGGTGCACGGGGGCATCCCCAAGCTTGAGCGTTTGACCCTCCTGAATCTTCTTTTATCATTTTCCCTCGCACACTTGAAAACTCCCTTCATACATAACTCATCATAATCTGATTAGCGAGGTTAGTACCCACAATAAAATATTTTTTCCCTACTGGAAATAAAGATAATCTTGAAGAGCTACTGTTTCTCAAGATTGCCAAAAGGTTTTTGCAAAGAAAAAAAAAGCAAGCTCAAGGTTTGCAAAACGAAGAAAAGGCAAAACAGGACAGAATCTGTGAAAAACAGACCAACAGGTAGTAAATAATTTTTTCGGGGCACTTCTGCAACTCAAATCAAAAAACTCAGAACAGACGCTCGAAAGCCAATTGTATAGAGCACGCTGTCAAAAAAATTCAGATCAAAAAGATGATCTGGTGATTTTATTCAAAGTTTTCTGTCCAAGGACAGAATCTGTTTTCTGGACAGCATGTCACAACTTTTGAACTTTCTTGCAATCGGAGGCTAAACTTGGCACAAAGCTGAAAAGAAAAGATACAATGATGATGCTACTGTAGTAACAAACATCAAGACACAACAAAAGCAAAATAAAACCTAATTCGTTGTGGGCTGCCTCCCAAAAGCGCTTTCTTTTATGCCTTTAATCTAGGCATGATGCAAAAAGAGAAGATCAAGTTTTATCTAGATTAAAAGAATAGCTAGCCCGTGTAACGGACTCAAAAGGCAACTTAATCTTCTTTCTAGGGAAGTGTTCCATCCCTTTCTTGAGAGGGAATTGGAATTTATATTCCCCTCTTTCATGTCAATGATAGCACCAATAGTGCGAAGAAAAGGACGTCCCAAAATAATTGGACATGAAGGTTCACATTCAATATCCATAATAGTAAAATCAACGGGAACATAATTGTCATTGACAATGATAAGAACATCGTCGATCTTCCCCAAAGGTTTCTTTACGGAAGAATCAACAAGACGAACACCAAAAGAACAAGGATCAAAAGGTTTCAATTCAAACATATCATACATTCTTTTGGGCATAACGGAGGTACTAGCTCCAACATCACATAAAGCATAGCAAGAGAAGTTATTCAACTTAATTTTAATCATTGGATCCCAACTATCTTCTAGCTTTCTAGGTATGGAGGCTTCTACCCTAAGCTTCTCCTCTCTAGTTTGATAAGAGCATTAGTGATATGTTCCGTGAAGGCAAGATTAAGTGTGCTAGTGTGGGGATCTCTAGACATCTTGTGAAGAAAACTAATAACTTCAGAAATGGTGCAATTATCAAAATCAAGGTCACTACTATCAAGTAAAGTGGTAGTGGTGTCCTTTAGGCTCACTTGTTTGGTAGCTTCTATGGTCATAGGAGTTTCTTCTTCTACGGTTGAGGTCATAGCATCACCATTAATAGGTCCAATGGGACTAGGAGTGCATTGGGTGCTAAGAGTTTGGATATCCTCAACAACTTGGATAGTAGCAACAGTGTGGTGGGTAGGAAGTCTCTTAATTCTATCTTCTTCCTCCTTTTCTCTAGCCCATCTCTCTTTAAGTTTAGCAATCATCCTAATGTTTTCATTAATTTGCACTTGAATAGCATTCATAGGAGTGGTATTCCTCTCCTCAAGAGGAGAAGTTCTAATTTTAAGCAACTCTACCTCATGGGCTAAATTGTCTACCTTCGAAGAGAGATTATCTAGTTTGTCTAGTTTTTCTTCTACACTCTTATTGAAGGCCTTTTGGGTAGTGATGAAGTCTTTAAGCATAATCTCTAGTTCAGAAGTGGAGTTCTTGGTGCTAGGATAAGCATTGTTGTTCCCATAGGAATTAGAGGGGAACGGTCTAGGGTTGCTACCAAAATTACTCCTATAAGCATTGTTATTTAAATTGTTTCTAGAGATAAAGTTCACATCTACTTGATCTTGAGCAATCAAAGAATTTAAAGGAACATCATGAGGATCAATAGAAGATTGCTTGGAAAGTAGAGACATGATCAAGTCAACTTTTTCATTTAGGGAGGAAATCTCCTCGACAGAGTTTACCTTCCTACCTGTTGGAGCGCGTTCGGTGTGCCATTGGGAATAATTGGTCATCATCTCGTTGAGAAGCTTCGTGGCAGCACCAAGTGTAGTTGACATAAAGGTTCCTCCCGCGGCCGAATCTAACAAGTTCCGCGAGGTAAAGTTCAAGCCTGCATAAAAAGTTTGGATAACCATTCAAGTAGTCAAACCATGAGTAGGGCAGTTCTTGACAAGAGATTTCATGCGTTCCCAAGCTTGGGCAACGTGTTCATTATCCAATTGTTTAAAATTCATTATGTTACTCCTTAATTGGATAATTTTAGCAGGGGGATAGTACTTCCCAATAAAGGCATCCTTGCACTTGTCCCAAGAATCTATACTATTCCTAGGCAAGGATTGAAACCAGATTTTGGCTCCTCCTCTCAAGGAGAAAGGAAAAATCTTAAGCTTAACAATATCACCATCTACTTCTTTGTACTTTTGCATATCACAGAGCTCAACAAAATTATTTAAGTGCAAAGCAGCATCATCTCCATCACTGGAGAATTGATCTTTCATAACTAGGTTCAGCAAAGCAGGTTTAATCTCATAAGAAGGTGTTGAAGTGGCAGGTGTAGCAATAGGCGTGCAGATAAAGTCATTGTTGTTATGACTAGTGAAGTCACACAACTTGGTGTTCTCGGTGGAACCCATAGCAGCAGCAAGCAAGATAACTATTTTTGTGATTTTTGGTAAGGGACACTAAAGCAAAAACTGAAAGGTAAACTAACAAGACTAAAAAGCAAAGATAAAAGATAGCGTGCAACTCCCCTATCTTGAAGAGTGGAGTCCCCGGCAACGGCGCCAGAAACTTGCTTGATGGCTTCTCGCCCCTCGTTGGTTACCCCAAGTGGAAGGTTGAGATGTAGCGTAGCGGTAAATTTCCCTTGGCAAAGATACCAAGGATCGAATCCCGTGAGACTCCGAGGGTCGACAAGTAGGTGTCAACGGCGCCAGAAACTTAGCGGTTGACGGGACCTGCACACAGATACAGATAACTTTGCTCCCAACGAGTACAGAGAGGTTGTCAATCCCTCCGGCCTTGTTGTTTACAAAGGATCAAACACAAGAGATAATAATGATAGCTATGACTGCAACTAGGAAATAAAAACAGGAAGTAAATAGAATGTGTGATCAGCGGTGGTAATATGGACCGGGGTCCCATGATGTTCACTAGTGATGTCTCTCTCCCAAAAGACGATAAAACAGCAAAGCGAGGTAAACAAATTACAGCTGGGCAATTGACAGGATTATGTGCGCAAACCAATGCTAACTATGCTGCAAAGAAAGGTAGAGGCTCAAAAGCATGGGCGGTATGCCAAGGCAAGTAGACCGAAATCCATCTGCATCTACTACTAATCATCCACCTTGAGATATCTATCCAGAACATCTCGCTGGTATTAAGTTGCGAATCCCACCCAAAGTGTAAACTCAAAGCAACAGACAACTGCATTAAAAGAACTTTGCGTAAAGTAAACAATCCTTGCCCGCAAGTACAAGCACCGTTGTTTTCTCCCTTGTGGCAACATCACATCCCCTAGACTCATGTTTCTATCACTCAAGCTAGTCATCAGGGGGCATGAACCCACAATCAAGCATAACGCTCCCTCTTGGAGTTACTACCTACTACTTGGCCAAAGCAATAAACAGCAACAGAGAACATGCAAGAATTAATCAAGAACAAAGATATAAAATAGGTGAATCAAATATATTACTCATACACAATCTGAACATAGTCTCATAATCCATCAGATCCCAGCAAACTGAGCAAAGCAACAGCAGAAAGATTACATATGTGCCTCGATCATGTAGGGCAGCTCACGAGGTCTAAACCATGAAGAGCAAAGAGGGGAGGAGAACATCACATAGCTACTGATCATGGACCCATGGTCCAAGGTGGACTACTCACGACTCATCCGAGAAGCGTCCATGGTGGTGGAGAAGCTCCCGGTGGTGGTTCTCCCCTCCGGCAGGGTGCCGGGAAGAGTTCTCCTGATGCTCCCGATCTTGGAAGCGCTGCGGTGGCGGAACAGAGGCGAGATCGCGAAAAAGGGTTCTGTCTTCGAGGGTTTCGGGACGAGAGGGTTATATATGCGAAGGGGGGCAGCCAGAGGCGGAGCTGGGGCCCCAGGCGCCCCCCTAGCGCGGCCAGGGGTGGGGCCGCGCCAGGTGGCCGCCTGGGCCTCCCCTGGCTCCCCTCTGGCCCATCTTTGGTTCTTCGTGAAGCTTCCTGTACGTTGATTTTTCCTATATTTTTCCTGAAATTTTTGGAGCACTTTTAATATGGGGGAAACCTGAAATAGAAAAACAGCAGAAAACAGGAACTGGCACTGTGGTGCACTGAGTTAATAGGTTAGTCCAAATATGATCAAAATTGTATGGAAGTGCATCAATATCATAGCAATATCACACAAAAGAAGCATGAAGCAAGCAGAAATTATAGATACGTTTTGGACGTATCACTCATGAGCCTCGAGCTTTTCTTGCAGCCTAGTTGTGAATCCTTATGTCCCATGACACATTGGGATGCACTGTATTGTTGCCTTATCTTAATGAATGTTATTAATATTGTCATTAATGGCCACTGTGTGACTTTATGTTCTCCTAGTCAAAATGGAACCATCGAGAAGTTTTGATTAGATATTTAATGAGCAGATGTTATTATGGCATATGACGATATTTGATTACATTTCATGTGTCATATATAAATAAGTAAGGTTATTTTTTGCTTTCTGCCCAACGGTGATACGGATTAGAATAATAATTAAGCATGGCTTTAAGTCATCTCATTGCATGATTAATTTATGCTTGATTCATAAATTTGCCTCCTCTTTTTCAGAAATGAACTTTACTAATGATGCCAAAAAAATTCCTCGGCCTAAACAAGCCTTATGTAAATAACTTCCCCACCTGGAGAGTAGAGATCCTTATCTCGTGTAAGAAAACTCCTAATCTTGTTGCCATAATGTTGAAGAATTTAATCTTGATGTTAAGGTACACATTGGGTGTGGCCTCATAAGTTGCATGTGTCATCATGCACATTACTAATGCAAAGGAGGTTGATGTCAGAACTATTGGATTTATTCCACTAGCATTTAGAGATGGATCAGTTCTTCATCTTATTTATGGCGTTTGTTCATTCTCCTAGTAATTGGAGAACAAATTTTATCTCTCGAACAAATGACATGATTTTGTATCTTATGTTTTAGATCCAATTATGTAATGTTAGTCCCACCTTATGGTGAGACGAGTTATGATTTCACTTAATGAATCATTTGTAAATATTATATGCTATGTTACAATTAAAGATGTAAGAGAAATGTATCTAATGAGACCTCGTCAAATTGTGGTTTTAGACCACATTTCGGGGTGGGGAATGGAAGTCTCATTTAATATGAGATATCACGTTCACTTCTCCTAATTAGATCATCGCATCTACAACTATCTCAATTCTCAAATTAAGATGGAACCAACAAGAAGTCTTGGTTGGAGAATGTATGGAAAGCACATTCTAATGTTGGTTACCTTATTAAGATGCAACAAGTCTTATTTAGATGAATGAATAAAAAATGACACATTTTTATCATGTTAGTGTGTACTTAGTCCCTCATGAGCATTATGAAGCACACATGAATGTAAAGTGGTAAGATTTCTAGTATAATGACCATGATGTAACATGTTGATTATATATCTGACCAACACCGTATGTAATCATAGATGTCACACTCCACTCAAGTGGCAAGTTTGTCAGTATTATGTGGCTTGTGGTTATATTTATGATTAACGTTTATTACAATAAATTTGTCGTGGTTCATTAAGTTATTTTCCATCTTCATCCCAACGATGTTGTGGTTTAGACCCGAGATGATTGTTATCAAGATTTTGGATATATTTTCCATCTTCTAAATAAATTGATCATCATGAACCTGGAGCGTATGAATATTAATCTTAAGGATAAGTCCATTAGATCTTTGTTCATATGCATCAGGTAGATTGAAAAAATCCTAATGCAACACTCGGTGTTGAGACTCTGCAATGGCCCTGTGATTGATAATGTGTGTGAATGATCATCTTAGTGGTTTGTTTCCATATAGGATGAAGATTATCACCTCTAATGATGTATGGAAATCAACAAAATTTCCTCAGTGAGTTGTTGTGACGCTTGTGTTATTACTACGACATGCTCTTGTGTTCACTTAGTTGAGAATGTATGTATGACTCAACTGTAAGGTTTTATTATGGGTTGACATAAGGCATGTTATCTAAAGAAATACAATTATGAGATAATACAAGTATTGGGACACTCATACTATAAGACTAGGGGGGGTAAGATCACTACCTTGTGGAGATGGATTACTTTGGTGAGACAAGAACTTTCTATCTTCAATTTATGATATAAAAGATCTTTGGTGATGCCTGATTCTATGCTTGTATTGAGTTTCACCGATATATAGGTCCAAAAAAAGTATAACTTTTATTATGATGACATACTTCGATAGAGTACGAAAGAAAAATATTATGTACTAGTACTCTATCTCACCTGCTACTAAAGTGAAGTGTGATAAAAGTGGACATCTTAGTGTCCGAGGAACCATTAGGAGCTCATTAGATAATGTTAGTTCCTTAATGCTTTAGCTGTCAGAAGCAATATGCGTATTCAACTATGAACATGCCTTATTTGTGAACGAGGTAATGGGAAAATCTACAAGTACGTCCATAAATGGACCACTAGAAAGGCTGCCACAAAAGTCTTGCAGTACATGCAAGGCAATAAAGTTAAATGCTCACTAACTATAGGCGTGGTAACCTTGATATCTGAGGTTACTTAGACATTGTTTTTGCGAGGTGTGTGGGTGTAACGTTTTCACGTCATGTTACATCCTCACCCTTGCATATGGAGTTATATCGTGGAAAAGCTCCAGTATGATTTTAATGGCATAAGTATGATGCAATTTATTATGTGGCATGTTAAGAGGCTACTAGGCAGGTTGTATGTCGAAAGAATTTTATACCCCGAGTTAAGAGTGGTAGACAACATCTCTAAGCCACTTACTGCGATTATGAACACGTAGTTCTCTATGCGAGTAACAACAAGTCAATTGTTATTGCCAAAGCCATTGGCATAATGTTTCCATTGTGAAATATAGTGTCAAGGATTAAACCTATGTTGTTTGATTTATAAAGTTTTGTGGTACCATTTACTAAAGGCTTACCACCCATTTTACGATTATATGTTGTCGGCATGGGTTCATAAAGCCTTTTGATCCTGGAAATGAGGGCCGTTATATAAACCAACTCCCATAAAGTATAATGTTATACTATTCATATGGAGGAAATCTTCTGATCCTCCACATTTCATAGAAAATTAAATATTACCATAGACTCAATGGAAAAAAACCTATGATGTGAAACAAAGGACATCTCCTTTCCTCTCTGATTTTGATGAAAGTTTATGTGCACAATGCAAGTACTTTGAGAAGGGTTCTAGATACTTATTGTCTCAGCTCTGGATAGATTGTTAGTAATGCAAAGTCTAGTATATTTTTCAGCCCCAACACTAGTGTTTCTACCAGAGAGGATTGTTGCAGAGAATTGAATATTGTGACTGAAGCTCTTTCACACACTTACTTGGGTTTACCTACTATGGTTGGGGTGGACAGGTCAGATTGTTTCCAACACCTAATAGCCAGAGTTTGCCAGAGACTGAAAGGGTGGAAGGAAAAAACTCTCCATGCAAGGTAAAGAGATCTTAGTCAAATCTGTAGCTTAAGCTATTCCCTCCTATGCAATGTCAGTTTTCAAACTACCGAAGGGAATTTGCAAGGCAATTGCTGATGAAATATCTGGTTTCTGGTGGGGAGATACTGATGATCAGAAGAAAATGCATTGGTTTGCGTGGTGGAAGTTGTGCATCCCGAAGCAGAAGGGGGATTGGGATTTAGGGACCTACACAATTTTAATCTTGCTATGTTAGCAAACCAGTGTTGGCGACTTCTCCAGAACCCGAACTCTTTGTGTGCTCAGGTCCTTAGCACTAAATATTATGCAGATGGAAATTTGATGAAGACCGGTCCAAAAAAGGGGTCGTCCTATACATGACAAAGTATCGTGGCAGGCATACAAACATTCCAACAAGGATGTATATGGAGAGTTGGTTCCGGGTCTCAAATTAATATCTGGTGTGACCCATGAATTCCAACTAGTGCAACACGGAAGGTAATCACACCAAGAGGAATGAATGTACTGTCAAAAGTGGAGGATCTCATCGATCCATACACCGGCAGATGGGATGAGGAACTTCTTCGTGATTGTTTCTCGCCAGTGGATGTGCAAAGGATACTGCAAATTCCTCTTCATTCTTAGCTCACCGAAGACTTTGTTGCATGGAACTTTACATGGTCAGGCACGTTCTCTGTTCGTTCTGCCTATTACAAGGAGTTAGATCATCAATTTGGGTTGCGCCTCATGAGGCCTGATGGACAGGTTATACTCAGATGAATGGTATTTGGAAAGAAGCATGTAAACTAAAAGTTCCGGGTAAAGTTAAGCACTTCACATGGAAAGTCCTCCACGGGGTGCTACCATGTCTTGGTGTGTTGGCAATGCGACACATCCCCGTTCTGTCCCAGTGTCCCCGGTGCACTATTGGAGAAGAAAATATTCAGCATAATCTCTTTGGATGCCGAGGAGTTAGAAAAGTTTGGGCGCACTTAGGCCTCTTGGACACACTCCAGAAAGCCATATCTGAGGACAGGTCTGGTTCAATCACTATGGAAATTCTTCTGAAAAATACATCGATAATAGAGATACTTCCGGTAGCTGAATTGACCTTGGTTGTTGCGTGGTTCCTCTGGTGGTAGAGGCGCCAAATTATGAAAGGTCTTGGGATCCAAAACTCGGAGAAAACAGCCTTGTCAATTAGGGTCCTGGCAACAAATTACCTTACATCACTGACACCCAAGTTACCGGCTAGGCGAGTTGATCATATGTGGAAGAAGCCTGCTCATGGCATGGTTAAGGTCAATGTTGAAACATCTTTTCACGCAGACACCTTGTCAGGAGCGACTGGAGTAGTCATTCGAGACGAATATGGCGATTTCGCTGCCACTGCTTCTTGGTTACTACCCCATGTACGAGATGTTGAAGCTGCTGAACTGCTGGCAATACGAAATGGAATGTATCTTCTCGCTAATTTGGGATGTATGAGAGCATAGGTAGAATCAGATTGTGCCTTTGTTGTGGAAGCAATCCAGCTGATGGATAACTACTAAGGACCGGAGGTTGCTGTTGTCGTTGAATGTAAGCAACTTTCCATCGACTATACAAAGATCACCTTCAAGCATTGTTTCAGAGAAGCAAATCAAGTTGCTGATGAGCTAGCAAAATAGTGTTTTAGTTCGAATTCTTTCACTGCCTGGGATGCTATCATACCTGACTTTATTTCTCACCATCTTGTAAATGATATGACAGTCATTTGAGAAATAAAGTGTGATTATGCTAAAAAAGGACATCTTGTGATAGCCTGGATTTTGTCCTTTTCTTTTTCTTTTAATTTTCTTGGATGTCTTGATTTTATTTGCTTTTCAGTGGCTATGTGGTTCTGAAACTTGGGAAGATCATGTCTCCCTAGGTTTTATAGTGGCTTGCCATCCTCCTCATCATCCCATGATCCTGTCATTTCCATCCTTGACCTAACCCAATATTCTTTCTCCAAGGTATATTCCTTTTCTATTAAAGGAATAATTCTTTTGCCCTAGGTTGTGAAGCAACCTATATCTCTGTCATTCTAAAAATTCCTAAATAATCCTCTTAAATTGTTAGGGTCATATCTTGCTCAAATATGGCAAAACATTTCATTGCCATGTTCAAAGATAATCCTCCACTAATAATTTTCCTATTCTACCCTAAATGGAACTTTGTGAAGCAAGTACTATTTATCTTTGCCCAATTGCCTCCAAACATTTTGGACATCTTTTCCTGTCCATATCATTGTCTTGTGCCAAATTTCAAGTTCATTTGCCTAGTAATTACTTTTCAGCAATTTTCCAAAGTTTCTACCTAGAAAGGAACTTTGTGAAGGAAGTATATTCTAGGCATGTCCAACTGAGTTCAAACTTTGTCACATCCTTCATTTGACCAAATCATGACACTCTACCAAATTTGATATTATGGAGATCATCTGTGTGAGCTCAGCTCCAAATCTTGGTTTCTGGTCAGATTTTCACTTTGTGACGCAACTATATTTTATATTGCTTCATTTGAGCTGCAAATTTACCAGGACATTGCTACATGTATATCTAAACCCTCCACCAAGTTTTGGCTCAATCCACTTAGCCATTTACCCTCAGTAAATTTTCCTAGTTTCTGGTAAGAATGGAGCTGTGTGAAGTAAGTGCCACTTTGGTAATTCCAAACAGCATGCAATTTTTACAGAAGCTCCATATGGTCAAATAACCCCACTCCACCAAATTTTAGCTCATGACACTTAAGTATGTGAGTGCAACTTCACAATGACCTAATCTGGCCAGTTTTGCACTTTCTACAACAAGCATCATCTATACTCCTCCTCCTAGTCTGATTGTTGGTGATCAACATCACCTTAGTGTGAGATCATCACTAGAAAAATTATTTACTGCATTACCAAGCTGGTGTCCCCACTGCACTGCACAAACACTTGGTTGTTGGTCTGTTTTGTGGCCATCTGCAAATCTCTTCTTTGCCCCTAGACCCAATTATTTCTCATTCAAACTCAGGGCACTAAGGTCATTCTACTAGACACGGTTGGTCCGGCCAAAATGAGCAATTTGCTTCAATGCGCGTGGTGATCACGCTTGCATTGTGCAGATTGCAAGCTCTGGCGCGTTCTTGCCCATGTTCATGTATCCTTTCTCCTCGTCTCGACGTCCCTCCCTGTCCTGGAGCTCGCCCGTGTTCGACTGCATCGCCCTGCATCGCCGCTTCGTCTCCGTTCGCCATAATTGCGCCGCTAGAACAGTGCCCGTGCCGCGTCCAGCCTCTGTCCACCATTAGAGCACTGCTCGAGCTCTCTAGCGATGCTCCAGAGCCTTCCCCTCGGCTATAAAAGCGTGCCCCGAGCCCTTCCATAGCTCACCAGCCTCTTCCCATTCCTCCTCGACCACCAGAGCCCTCGGCCTCCTCCTCTTTGCGCCTCTGTCCGCCATGGCTGTTGCGGTTCCTCCTTGGTTCCGGTGCGCCTCCTCTCAATGTCCAGCATGTTCCACTCGTTCCGCTGAGCCGCCCCACCCCCTTGCCCCCTCACCGGAGCGGTCGCAGCTCCGAGTACCACCACCGCCCGACCACCTCCGCCGTTCGGTCGCCTCTCTGTCTTGCTCATCCCGAGCTCCTCCTCCCTGTTCGACCTCACCCGTCCTCCCCGTGCTTCGCTGAGTCATCCCACCCATCGCCCCTCGTCGGAGTGCCCTGTAACTCCCGAGAGCCTTCACCACCGCCGCCTCTCTGCCTCCTTCGGGCGCTGTGCCGCGTCGCTGTTCTAGGTCTCCCCGGCGCTGGCCGACCGTGGGATCAGGCGCGCCGGGCCCCACCGCACCCGCCGGTCGCCTCCGTTTGGCCGGAGGTGGCCAGAGCCAGCCAGGCCGTCGGCCGGCAGGGCCCTCCCCTGCTCCTCCTCTGTCCCATGCGGGGACAGGGCGAGGAAGAAGACGACCGAAGGCCAGGTGGGCCCCTCCACCCGAGCGACCGCACGTGCCAGCCACACACTCCCGGGCCGAGGTACAATAAGTGCAAGCGCATTTTCGAGAATACGTTTACTGTTTCTCAAAACGTATTCTTTCTTTCTTATATCAAAAATATATTTTCTCTTCTAGAAAGCGCTTTCTCGTCTACTACAGCCTAACGTGCGCTTTCACTTTCTGAAAACGTATTTATCCTTATGTGCTTTCTGTTTCAGCCGCCAGGGACTTCTTTGTAGTAGAAATATTCACAGATAGGTCCTGAGCTTCTACCCCCCATATCTCCGCGACCGTAACTCCGAATCAGGTGAAACCAATGCTCACATATTCGTCTCGTCGAGCTCTTTTTGTTGGTACCATTTTCACTAAGTGTTCACACTGTGAAAATGACCATTATGCCCTTGCCTCTAATCAGCCCCCTCCAAGAGAGAAGCGTTTCGATGAATCGTTCCGCGGCTTCACCGCACTTCATCCCGGAGTCTCTGTCACCCACAGTCAAGCCACAACAACCACTTGCATGATAGCCATGCAGTAGCCATGGTTTCTACTTGAATACTTAATAATAGTTTGACCATTATCCTTCTGCTTGTTTGCTACTATTGTCGTTGTTTCGGTTATGCTCGTGGTTTCATGCTCACTGTCAAGCTATGGTCCGTTGCTTCTTGTTATCATGTACTACTTGTTAGTATCATGTTTCCATGTTATGCTTAGTAGTAGAATTACATGCTGGTATTAGTGATGTTTATCTTGATGGATGCTTATTGTCTATCAAGTACCGTTGATATGCATGTTCCGTTGCAACTAGTTGGTTACATGCTTACTTGGTAGTGTTCTTGCTATGTTCTTGCATGATATTTATTTATGATGCTAGTAGTCATGTATGCCATGAGTAGCGTTATACTTGGAATATTTATGCTAGTCAGTATGCCATGCTCATTTGGATATATGCTTCATTGTGGTTATGCTCGATGATTATGTTGCACCTCCATGATTATGTTAATATCATGCTCATGCATTGTAATTGCATCATGTTATTTTACGATGACTCAGCTTATTGCATTCAAGCTTAACCGAATAATAATGAACTTGAACAAGTGTTGGCTGAGTCATGGTGCCATTGAATCGAGCTGAACAGTGCAGCCACGCTTTCCTTTATGGGAAGGCCCTAACTGGATCTATTGTCATGCCTCTCGCCGGTGCCTCCAACGAGGGAAGGTTATGGGCGCACGCAACCCTGATCAGGTAGGCGGACATAAATCTTGTGTGCCCCTTGTTGTTGTAAGGATCCTTGTCCTCGTTTGGGACCATTTATGTTTTGCCACGACGGTGGCCGTTGGTGCCTTTGATAGGCACGGGGCCACCTAGGACTTAGCCCAAAGGGGAGTTGGTCGGAGTGGACGGGTGATGTCTACACACGCTTCTACTCTTGTAGACTATGTTGGGCCTCCAAGCGCAGAGGTTTGTAGGACAGCAGCAATTTCCCTCAAGTGGATGACCTAAGGTTTATCGAACTCAGGGAAGTAGAGGTTGAAGATGGTCTCTCTCAAGCAACCCTGCAACTAAGATACAAGAAGTCTCTTGTGTCCCCAACACACCTAATACACTTGTTAGATGTATAGGTGCACTAGTTCGGCGAAGAGATGTTAAATGGCAAGTGATATGGATGGCAAAACAAAGTAATATAAATCTGTAGTAAAAAGTGCAGCAAGCAAACAAGTGGTAAACGTGAGCACAAATGGTATTGCAATGGTGGAAACAAGGCCTAGGCTTCATACTTTCACTAGTGGCAACTCCCAACAACATTAACATAATCGAATCGCATGATATTTCCCATAAAACATGCAAATGGGACGCACTCGGAGGTCATTCCTTCGTGGTCAAGAGAGGACGAGAATTATGTAGGGCTACAAAAGCACACCTCAAAGTTCGTAGTTCTCAATCTAAGGATTTCCCAATGTCACCGCGGCCATCCAAAGAGAGTCCCACAATCACCACAACATATCTAAAGGATAGTCAAAGACAAGCACCAAGAGACTCTCAATCTTCAATCAACACACAAGAGAGGAAATCACTCATGAAAATATTGTTCTAATCCATGTCCAATAGACCGCTGTCACCTTGGTCTCGAGGATTATACTAGATAAAGACAAGTGAGTACATCAATCCAATATATAGAGGAAGGGGAAATATCATGGGATCACCCTAGATTAACATAGCCTATGATCACAACGAAGATCACATCATGGGAGAGAGAATTGACCACATAGCTACTGGTAAGAACCTCAGCCCCGAGGAGGAACTACTCCCGCATCATGGAGGGAGGAAGCAACGTCGATGGAGATGAATCCGGGGGCACTTCCCCGCCCCGGCAGGGTGCCGACGCAGGAATTCTGGTTCCCCGAAGCTTGATGGCGATGGCGGCAGAGATCGGAATCGCGTCTGGAGAAAAGGGGTCTGGAATCAGGGTTTCCACGACACGGTGTAAATATATGCCAAAGGGGGGCATCAGAGGGGGTCAGGGGTGCCCAGGCGCCCCCCCGGCGCGGCCAGGGGGGAGGGCGCGTGGGCAGGCCGCCTGGAGCCCCTATGGGTCCCCTCCGGCCCTACTTTGGCCGCATGGAAGCTTCCAGAACGCTGATTTTTTATATAATTTTTCTGGATTTTTTCTGGCAGTTCTCGTAATGTGAAAACCTGAAATACAAAAACAGCCGAAAACAGAAACTGGCACTGGGGTGCACTGAGTTAATAGGTTAGTCCAAATATGATCAAAAGTGTATGGAAGTGTATAAATAACATAGCAATATCACCCAAAAGAGGCATGGAGCAAGCAGAAATTATAGATACGTTTTGGACGTATCAACATCCCCAAGCTTAATTCCTGCTCGTCCTCGAGTAGGTAAATGATAACAAGAATAATTTCTGCGGTGACATGCTATTAACCATATAGGACTTTTTCATAGTCATATGACAAAAGCTTACTGAGACAATGAATCTATAGTAATTAAGTTGCCTCATGAGAAAATCACAAAGAACTGAAAGTTTTACAATATGATATTGAAACATCAAATAGATTTGTAATGAACATGATGTGCAAATATGATAAAGTGATATCTAGCTTGCCCCCTTTAGTGAAGCAAAACATAAATGCAGGGGCACCTCCAAGGTTTAAGTGATGACTAGATACAATGATTTCAAAATAAACGATATCACAATCATGCAAAAGACAATGCTACTTTGGGACAATGCACATTACACTCAGAATGACAATCATGCTCTCAGTAGTTGGTGCTTTTAAAAGAAGGTGGAGACTCTCGAACCGTGGCTTTTGTTGGCAAGGTTGAAAACCCGTAGTCGGAAACAAAGACCAAACATGTACCAGAGCTCTTGGTTTTAAAACAGAGGTAATATTTTTTTTAGATCATGCATGTTTCATCAACGAATGCTAGCAGACAACTCAATCACTTCTTGAGATGGACAAGTTTCGAGGAACGGCTCCCGAATGAGGACGATCACATCCTCTTAATCTCCTTTGTTTATCACTGCCAAAGTTTTCTGATTTCTCATGAACAAAGCGTGAAGGAGGGTTTGTTTGTTATATTATCTTTTTGAGCCGGGCGCACTCAATGCCAGTTCCTTCTCGTATTATGGGTTTGCACATTATACATGCAATCCCGGGGTGAAGCTTGTCCAACTTAAAAAGATCATGAATTAACTACTACTTGAACTTAAAACAGAGGCACAAAATAGGAATGCTTTTTCTTTGAATAATTTCGAGATGGTACATGCAAGTCTCCGTTAGGAATGGCAGGTAAATACCATGAAGGAAGATATGGTGGAGTCATATGGTATAACTGGATTAAAAGGATGTGGATGCACAAGCAGTCAGTCCGCTTAGTACAGGCGAAGGTTAGCAAAAGACGGGGAGCGACCAACTAAGAGAGCAATGACGGTCATAATCATGCAGAGCGACAAAGCAACATTGAATCAGGCATGGAAGTTATATCGCTACTCAGAAACAAAAGATCATCAAGGCTTGACAGACTTTCTTTACAGTCTTAAATATGCGTGAGCATACGCCAAGTCAATCAAAATAAATTCTTTGAAGGAAGATATTACTAAACCATACCACATCATAGGCAAACAAATCATGTTGGTACTCCAATAACACATTGGGAACCCCCCCCC
>LR738714.1:583407835-583455072 GCA_902687465.1 Secale cereale
GCGCCTGGCCCCCCCGAGGCTCCGCTGATGCCCCCCTTTGGCATATATTTATACCGTCTCCCGAAACCCTCGAGACGGGAACTCTTTTTCGCGATCTCTTCTCTGTTCCGCCGCCGCCGCCGCTTCCAAGATCGGGAGCACCAGGAGAACTCTTCCCGGCACCCTGCCGGAGGGGAGGATCACCACCGGGAGCTTCTCCACCACCATGGACGCCTCCCGGATGAGTTGTGAGTAGTCTCCCTTGGACCATGAGTCCATGACCAGTAGCTATGTGATGTTCTCCTCCCGTTCTTGTGCTTCACTAATTAGTCCTCGCGAGCTGCCCTACATGATCGAGGCACATATGTAATCCTTATGCTGTTGCTATGATGAGTTTGCTGGGATCCGATGGATTATGAGATTATGTTCAGATTGTGTTTGAGTAATATATTTGATTCACCTCTTTTATATTTATGTTCGTAAGTAATTCTTGCATGTTCTTCGTTGTTATTTATTGCTTTGGCCAAGTAGTAGGTAGTGACTCCAAGAGGGAACGTTATGCTTGATTGTGGGTTCATGCCCCTCGATGACTAGCTTGAGTGACAGAAACATGAGTCTAGGGGATGTGATGTTGCCACAAGGGGGAAAACAACGGTGCTTGTGCCCGCGGGTGCAAGGATTGTTTACTTTACGCAAAGTTCTTTTAATGCAGTTGTCTGTTGCTTTGAGTTTACACTATGGGTGGGACTCACAACTTAATACCAGCGAGATGTTCTGGATAGATATCTCAAGGTGGATGATTAGTAGTAGATGCAGATGAATTTCGGTCTACTTACCTCGGCGTACCGCCCATGCTTTGAACCTCTACCTTTCTTGCAACTTAGTCAGCATTGGTTTGCGCACATGGTCCTGTCAATTGCCCAGCTGTAATTCGTTACCTCACATAGCTGTTTTATCGTCCTTTGGGAGAGAGACATCACTAGTGAACATCATGGGACTCCGGTCCATATTACCATCATTGATCACATCCGCTATTTACTTTCCGCTTTTTATTTACTATTGCAGCAATATCTATCACTACTATCACTTGTGTTTGATCCTTTGTAAACTACAAGGCCGGAGAGACTGACAACCTCTCTGTACTCGTTGGGAGCAAAGTTATTTGTATCTGTGTGCAGGTCCACGTTGATTGCTAATATATCTGGCGCCGTTAGCAGTTGACACCTTCTTGTTGAAACTAGGAGTCTCAGGGAAATCGATCCTTGGTATTGCCAAGGGAAAACTTTCGCTACACTGCATCTCACACCTTCCACTTGGGGTAACCAACGAGGGGCGAGAAGCCATCAAGCAAAGTTTTCTGGCGCCGTTGCCAGGGACTCCACTCTTCAGGATAGGGGAGTTGCACGCTATCTTTTACCTTTGCTTTTTAGTCTTGTTAGTTTACCTTTCAGTTTTTGCTTTAGTATCTTTTATCGAAAATCACAAAAATAGTTATCTTATTCTTTAGTTGTCATTATGTCGGGTCCTTTTGTCTTTGACGAGGCAGAAGTTCTCACCTTTAAACAAAGAGGTGGGGAAAGTTTGAAAGATGCTTGGTATAGAATTAATGATTCTAAAAAAAGAGCCACCAAGAAGCAACCTACTACTATCCTGCTTAGAAATTTTTATGTTGGGATTACTTCTTGGAATAGGTTTATTCTAGATACTGCTATCAATGGGAATTTCCTAGAAGCCCCAGTTTGGGAGTCTCTTAGTATTATTGAAAATCTTGTTGGGAATCCCCCTGTTGTTAGCATTCAAGAGGACATCACCCTAGCTCACATTATGAAAAAACTTGAAAAGATAGAGCTCGGGATGCCAAACATTAATAAGATAAATGAGTTGGATCATAAGATCCAAGGGAATTTGAATAGGCTTGATAGCTCCATGCATAAAATTTTCAAAACTTTGGAGACCATAAAATCCCATGATTTGGACTCTTCTAGGATAGACAAGATTGAGGAAATATTTGATACTCTAGGAACTACTTTCTCCTCAATCAAAACCAAAAAGGTAGAAACTCCGGCAAAGAGGGAGCCTAAGTTCATTCACGTTCCAAAGGCTCCCCGTTCTAAAAGTAATCCATCTATTGCCAAAGGGGTTGAAACTGTAAAGACTTTGGAAGAAACACCTCTCTTTAATGAATTTATAAATGAATCTTCCCTTGACTTTTATCCTTTTGGTCTTCTCCCTAGAAGTATCTCTATGGGGCCTTTATTTGAAAGTCCTCTTAAGACTAGTTGTATTATTGAAGAGCTTTTTGATGATCTTGATGATGGTTCAATTGATACAACTTGATCTCTATGCATTATGCCTAGCTTAAAGGCATAAAAGAAAGCGCTTTTGGGAGGCTGCCCACATGAATAAATTTTATTTTGTTTTTGTTGTGTCTTGATGTTGCTACTACAGTAGCATCATCATTGTATCTTTGCTTTTCAATTTTGTGCCAAGTGTAGCCTCTGATTGCAAGAAAGTTCAAAAGTTGTGACGTGCTGTCCAGGAAACAGATTCTGTCCTTGGATAGAAAAATTCGTATAAAATCACCAGATCGCCTTTTTGGTCTGAATTTTTTCGACAACATGCTCTATATAATTGTCTTTCGTGCGTCTGTTTTGAGTTTTTTGATTAGAGTTGCAGAAGTACCCCGAAGAAATCATTTACTACCTGCTGTTCTGTTTTTCACAGATTCTGTCCTATTTTGCCTTTCCTTCATTTTGCAAACCTAGAGCTTGCTTTTTCTTTGCAAAAACCTTTTGGCAATCTTGAGAAACAGTAGATCTTCAAGAATATCCTTATTTCCAGCAAGGAACAATTATTTTATTAAGGGTACTAACCTCGCTAATCAGATTATGATGAGTTATGTATGAAGGGAGTTTTCAAGTGTGCGAGGGAAGATGATAAAAAGATTCAGGAGTGTCAAACGCTCAAGCTTGGGGATGCCCCCATGCACCCCCAAGAAATATTCAAGGATACTCAAGCGTCTAAGCTTGGGGATGCCCCCGTGCATCCCCTTCTCCATCAACATTATCAGTTCGTCTTTCGTTCCACTATATTTTAATCACTACATGTGTTATGTGCTATGCTTGGAGCGTCTTGCTTTTAGTTTTCCTTTTTAGTTTTCCTTAGCTTTTCATAACGAGTTGGAACTCAGCTTTCTTTATGTGGGAGAGAAACACGCTCCACTTCTACCTAGAACATAACATAGAATTTTCATGTCTATCCTTGCTGTGTGTGTTCTTTGTCTTTTAATAGCTACTATCATGCTTAGCTCTTAACTTTCATGCTTATCTTTTTAAAGAGCTTTCGTTTAATTGGTTGCTTGAACTCTCTTTAGTTATCATGATTATCTTATTAAGAGAGTTTGCTTCCGTTGCATTGGTTGATATGTCTATGATAAAGATGCTACGTGCATAATGACGCTTAGTAGTTCATGTTTTCTTATGGTTAGTCTCAAATAGCTGGGGGGGTTCCCAATGTGTTATTGGAGTACCAACATGATTTGTTTGCCTATGATGTGGTATGGTTTAGTAATATCTTCCTTCAAGAATTTATTTTGATTGACTTGGCGTATGCTCACGCATATTTAAGACTGTAAAGAAAGTCTGTCAAGCCTTGATGATCTTTTGTTTCTGAGTAGCGATAGAACTACCATACCTGATTCAATGTTGCTTTGTCGCTCTGCATGATTATGACCGTCATTGCTCTCTTAGTTGGTCGCTCCCAGTCTTTTGCTAACCTTCGCCTGTACTAAGCGCACTGACTGCTTGTGCATCCACATTCCTTTATACCAGTTATGCCATATGAGTCCACCATACCTTCCTACATGGTATTTACCTGCCATTCCTAAAGGAGACTTGCATGTACCATCTCGAAATTATTCAAAGAAAAATGCATCCTTATTTTATGCCTCTGTTGTAAGTCCATGAGGAAGTAGTAGTTAATTCATAATCTTTTTAAGTTGGACAAGCTTCACCCCGGGATTGCATGTATAATGTGCAAACCCATAATACGAGAAGGAACCGGCATTGAGTGCGCCCGGCTCAAAAAGATAATATAACAAACAAACCCTCCTTCATGCTTTGTTCATGAGAAATCAGAAAACTTTGGCAGTGATAAACAAAGGAGATTAAGAGGATGTGATCGTCCTCATTCGGGAGCCGTTCCTCGAAACTTGTCCATCTCAAGAAGTGATTGAGTTGTCTGCTAGCATTCGTTGACGAAACATGCATACTCTAAAAAAATAATTATTACCTCTGTTTTAAAACCAAGAGCTCTGGAACATGTTTTGTCTATGTTTCCGACTACGGGTTTTCAACCTTGCCAACAAAAGCCACGGTTCGAGAGTCTCCACCTTCTTTTAAAGCACCAACTATTGAGAGCATGATTGTCATTCTGAGTGTAATGTGCATTGTCCCAAAGTAGCATTGTCTTTTGCATGATTGTGATATCGTTTATTTTGAAATCATTGTATCTAGTCATCACTTAAACCTTGGAGGTGCCCCTGCATTTATGTTTTGCTTCACTAAAGGGGGCAAGCTAGATATAACTTTATCATATTTGCACACCATGCTCATTGCAAATCTATTTGATGTTTCAGTATCATATTGTAAAACTTTCAGTTCTTTGTGATTTTCTCATGAGGCAACTTAATTACTATAGATTCATTGTCTCAGTAAGCTTTTGTCATGTGACTATGAAAAAGTCCTATATGGTTAATAGCATGTCACCACAGAAATTATTCTTGTTATCATTTACCTACTCGAGGACGAGCAGGAATTAAGCTTGGGGATGTTGATACGTCCAAAACGTATCTATAATTTTTGCTTGCTCCATGCCTCTTTTGGGTGATATTGCTATGATATTTATACACTTCCATACACTTTTGATCATATTTGGACTAACCTATTAACTCAGTGCACCCCAGTGCCAGTTTCTGTTTTCGGCTGTTTTTGTATTTCAGGTTTTCCCATTACGAGAACTGCCAGAAAAATCCCGGAAAAATTATATAAAAAATCAGCGTTCCAGAAGCTACCAAGCACCCAAAGCACAGCCGGAGGGGGGCCACCAGGGCCCCAGGCGCCCTGGTGGCGCGCCCCCCTGGACCGCGACGGGGGGGCGCCTGGGCCCCCCAAGGCTCCGCTGATGCCCCCCTTTGGCATACATTTATACCGTCTCCCGAAACCCTCGAGACGGGAACTCTTTTTCGCGATCTCATCTCTGTTCCGCCGCCGCCGCCGCTTCCAAGATCGGGAGCACCAGGAGAACTCTTCCAGGCACCCTGCCGGAGGGGAGGATCACCATCGGGAGCTTCTCCACCACCATGGACGCCTCCCGGATGAGTTGTGAGTAGTCTCCCTTGGACCATGAGTCCATGACCAGTAGCTATGTGATGTTCTCCTCCCGTTCTTGTGCTTCACTAATTAGTCCTCGTGAGCTGCCCTACATGATCGAGGCACATATGTAATCCTTATGTTGTTGCTATGATGAGTTTGCTGGGATCCGATGGATTATGAGATTATGTTCAGATTGTGTTTGAGTAATATATTTGATTCACCTCTTTTATATTTATGTTCGTAAGTAATTCTTGCATGTTCTCCGTTGTTATTTATTACTTTGGCCAAGTAGTAGGTAGTGACTCCAAGAGGGAACGTTATGCTTGATTGTGGGTTCATGCCCCTCGATGACTAGCTTGAGTGACAGAAACATGAGTCTAGGGGATGTGCTGTTGCCACAAGGGGGAAAACAACGGTGCTTGTGCCCGCGGGTGCAAGGATTGTTTACTTTACGCAAAGTTCTTTTAATGCAGTTGTCTATTGCTTTGAGTTTACACTATGGGTGGGACTCGCAACTTAATACCAGCGAGATGTTCTGGATAGATATCTCAAGGTGGATGATTAGTAGTAGATGCAGATGGATTTCGGTCTACTTACCTCGGCGTACCGCCCATGCTTTAAACCTCTACCTTTCTTACAACTTAGTCAGCATTGGTTTGCGCACATGGTCCTGTCAATTGCCCAGCTGTAATTCGTTTACCTCACATAGCTGTTTTATCGTCTTTTGGGAGAGAGACATCACTAGTGAACATCATGGGACTCCGGTCCATATTACCATCATTGATCACATCCGCTATTTACTTTCCGCTTTTTATTTACTATTGCAGCAATATCTATCACTACTATCACTTGTGTTTGATCCTTTGTAAACTACAAGGCCGGAGAGACTGACAACCTCTCTGTACTCTTTAGGAGCAAAGTTATTTGTACCCGTGTGCAGGTCCACGTTGATTGCTAATATATCTGGCGCCGTTAGCAGTTGACACCTTCTTGTTGAAACTGGGAGTCTCAGGGAAATCGATCCTTGGTATTGCCAAGGGAAAACTTCCGCTACACTGCATCTCACACCTTCCACTTGGGGTAACCAACGAGGGGTGAGAAGCCATCACCAATCTTCCTACAAAAAACAGCCCATGATCTCTCACAAGACGCAACCTCCGTCTCCCACACGAACATGATTGGCAACCCAAAAACAATCCGCTCCTGATTTATCTACTCAATCGTGAGCGCGCTCCTCCTGGTCTCCTTGCGATTGATCGCTCTGCCCTCGCTTGCCTATTGAGCGACAGAAACACTTCCGATCGGCTGTAGGAATCTGTCCACATGCACTCCTAGACCGCTCGCGTCCTCACTGTCGAGTCCGCCGGCCACCGTTTGAGCTTGCCCACTACCACATCATGCTTTTGTGCCTTCTACCACTCGACCTCCACAACGACCAGGAGAAGCTCGAGTCCATCAGCCATGGCATTGGAGGCTCGGGGTGGTAAAGAGAGGCTAGCTCGAGGGGGCGGCCGGAGCAGAGGAGGATCTGAGGCGTGCGCACGTGGAAATAGAGGAGTGACGCGGTTGGAGGCGGCGACGAGCTCCTCGTGGCCGAGGAGGGCCGATGGAGGTTGATGACCCACAAGTGTAGGGGATCTATCGTAGTCCTTTCGATAAGTAAGAGTGTCGAACCCAACGAGGAGCAGAAGGAAATGATAGGCAGTTTTCCGTAAGGTATTTTCTGCAAGCACTGAAATTATAGGTGACAGATAGTTTTGTGATAAGATAATTAGTAGCAAGTGACAAACGGTAAAAGTAAATAAGGTGCAGCAAGGTGGCCCAATCCTTTGTGTAGCAAAGGAGAAGTCTGGACAAACTCTTATGCAAGGTAAAGCGCTCCCGAGGACATATGGGAATTATCGTCGAGCTAGTTTTCATCACGATCATCTGATTCACGTTCGGTACTTTGATAATTTGGTATGTGGGTGGACCGGTGCTTGGGTGCTGCCCTTACTTGGATAAGCTTCCCACTTATGATTAACCTCTAATGCAAGCATCCGCAACTACAAAAGAAGTATTAAGGTAAACCTACTACATTTTTTGGAGGGGATTTCTCTTTCTTTTTTATTAGCCCCTCTCAATTTTTTTGGGCCATCTCCTTTTTTTATTGGCCTTTCCTCACATGGGACAATGCTCTAATAATGATGATCATCACACTTTTTATTACAACTCGAAATTACAACTCGATACTACAACGAGTATGACTCTACATGAATGTCCCCGGCGGTGTACCGGCATATGCAACGAATCAAGAGTGACATATATGAAAAATTATGCATGGTGACTTTGCCACAATTGCGATGTCAACTACATGATCATGCATGGCAATATGACAATATGATGCGTGTCATATAAACGGAACGATGGAAAGTTACATGGCAATATATCTCGGAATGGCTATGGAAATGCCATGATAGGTAGGTATGGTGGCTGTTTTGAGGAACAATATGGTGGTTGTTTTGAGGAAGGATATATAGTGGGTTTTCGGCACCGGCGAAAGTTGCCTGGTACAAGAGAGGCTAGCAATGGTGGAAGGGTGAGAGTGCGTATAATCCATGGACTTAACATTAGTCATATGAACTCATATACTTATTGCAAAAATCTGCGAGTCATCAAAACAAAGCAATCAACGCATGCTCCTAGGGGGGAGGTTGGTAGGAGTTAACCATCGCGCGCCCCCGACCTCCACACAAAGGTTGGCACTCTATAAATACCTCATGCTCTAACTTCGTCACATAGCGGTTCACCATACGTGCATGATACGGGAATCACTAACCTTAACACAAGTATTCCTCAATTTCATAATAACTCCACTAGCATGACTCTAATATCACTATCCTCATATCTCAAAACAATTATCAAGCATCCAACATCTCATTCTATTCATTGCACTTGGTGTGAATTTTTTTACTACATTGACATTGGATGTCTATCATGTGAAGACTAGTTTCTTTAGCCTAAACACATTACCATGCTGTTTTAATAGACTCTCAAAAGGATATAAGTGAAGCATGAGAGTTCAACAATTTCTACAAAATATTACCACCATCGTGCTCTAAAAGATATAAGTGAAGCACTAGAGCAAAAACTATTCAACTCAAAAGATATAAGTGAATCACATAGAGTGTTCTAACAATTTCTAGGCCATATTTAACTCTCTCAAATAGGTGTGTCCAGCAATGATGATTGTGGCAAACTAACAAGCAAATACTCAAATTATACAAGACGCTCCAAGCAAAACACATAACATGTTGTGAATAAAAATATAGCTCCAAGTATAGTTACCGATGGATGAAGACGAAAGAGGGGATGCCTTCCCGGGCATCCCCAAGCTTAGGCTTTTCATTATCTTGAATTTACTTGGGGTGCCATGGGCATCCCCAAGCTTAGGCCTTTGCTACTCCTTGTTCCATAGTCCATCAAAGCAATACTCAAAACTTGAAAACTTCACAACACAAAACTTAGACAAAAATTCTCGTGAGCTCCGTTAGTATAAGAAAGCAAACCACTACTCAAAGGTGCAGCAATGAATTCATTCTTTATTTATATTGGTGTTAAACCTACTGTATTCCAACTTCTCTATGGTTCATATCCTCCAATACTACTCATAGATGCATCAGAATAAGCAAACAACACACGAAAAACAGAATCTGTCAAAGACAGACCAGTTTGTAGTAATCTGCAGGTTTCGCCTAGTTCTGGACTCCAAATAATTCAAACTAAATTGGTAAATTTGTGGAATTTGTCTACCAATCATCTGCAAAAAGAATCAACTAAAAAGCACACTCCAGTAAAATCTGAAGACTACTTTAGCAAGCGCTAACGATTATATTTTTCACAACAAGATCATATAAACTTCACACAAGTCTTTCCAAAGGTTCTACTTGGCACAAACACTAAAGAAAACATGAAACCACATCTAATCAGAGGCTAGATGCAATATTTATTCCCTAACAGCAACAAAAACAAAAATATAAAATTGGGTTGCCTCCCAACAAGCGCTATCGTTTTACGCCCCTAGCTAGGCACTGATAGTTCAATGATGCTCACATGAAAGATAAGAATTGAAGCACAAACAAAGCATCATAAAGCATGTGAAAATCACATCTAAGTCTAACATACTTCCTATGCATAGGCATTTTATAGAAAAAAAGATTAGCAAGACAAGCAATATCTAGCATATGCAAGGAAGCAGAAAGAAACAATAGCAATCTCAACATAACGAGAGGTAATTTAGTAACATGAAAATTTCTACAACCATATTTCCCTCTCTCATAATAATTTCATATATGATCATGATCAAATTCAACAAAATAGCTATCACATAACATATTCTCAACACAATCCACATGCATACGAAGTTGGCACTCTTCCAAAATAGTGGGATCAAAATTAACTAAAGTCAAAACCTCTCCAAACCCACTTTTATAAAAAAAAATTCATAAGATTGAACATTCTCCAAATATGTGGGATCTAAAGTTGACAACCTTCCAAACCCACATTCAATATTATTGCGAACATTATTATCAATCTCATATTCATCATGGGGCTTAAATAAAATTTCAACATCATAAGAAGAATCACCCCAATCATGATCATTGCAACAAATCGAAGTCATAGCAAAAATAACATCCCCAAGCTTAGGGTTTTGCATATTATTAGCACAATTGACATCAATAGAATTTATACTAACATCATTGCAATCATGCTTTTTATTTAAGGAGCTAACATGAATCACTTTTTCTTTTAACAAATCCTCACAATTTTCAGATTCATAAATTTCAAGCAAAACCCCATAAAGATAATCTAGCGCACGCAACTCACTAGAAATAGGTTCAACATAATTGGATCTCTTAAAGAGATTAGCAAGTGGATGAGGATTCATACTTTAGCAAGCGAAGATGCAAGCTAAATGAGGGCACATAGCAACACAAGCAAACAAGAGGCACACGAACGGTAAACACACGGTAGAAGAAGGGCAACTAAAACGGCAATGGTGAAGTAGGGGAGAGGAAAAAGAGAGGCAAAAAATGTAATGCGAAGGATAAGGGTTTGCGATAGGTACTTGGTATATGACTTTTGCGTAAGCCTCCCCGGCAACGGTGCCAGAAATTCTTCTTGCTACTCTTGAGCTTGCGTTGTATTCCCTCTAAGAGGAAAGGGAGATGCAACACAGTAGCGTAAGTATTTCCCTCAGTTTTTTAGAACCAAGGTATCAATCCAGTAGGAGACCACGTGCGAGTCCCTCGCACCTGCACAAACAAATAAGAACTTCGCAGCCAACGTGATAAGGGGTTGCCAATCCCTTTACGCTCACTTATGAAAGTGAGATCTGATAGAGATGATAGTTTATAGTTTTCGTATTTTTAGTTTATAAGAACAACAAATAAAAGCGGTAAAAGTAAAGTGGATGTAGATTGATATGTTGAGAATAGACCCAGGGGCCATAGTTTTCTCTAGTGGCTTCTCTCATGATAGTGATATTCTACGACGGGTAAACAAATTACTGTCGAGCAATTGATAGAAACGCAAATAATTATGAGACTATCTAGGCATGATTATTGTATATAGGCATCACGTCCGAGACAAGTAGACCGACTCCTGCCTGCATCTACTACTATTACTCCACACATCGACCGCTATCCAGCATGCATCTAGTGTATTGAGTTCATAAGAACAGAGTAACGCCTTAAGCAAGATGACATGATGTAGAGGAGTAAACTCAAGCAATATGATATAAATCCCATCTTTTTATCCTCAACGGCAACAATACAATACGTGCCTTGCTACCCTACTTTCACTGGGAAAGGACACCGCAAGATTGAACCCAAAGCCAAGCAGTTCTCCCATTGCAAGAACTATAGATCTAGTAGGCCAAACCAAACCAATAATTCGAAGAGACTGGCAAGGATATTATGAGCACACATAAAAAGTTCAGAGAAGAACCAAATATCTTTCATAGATAACCTTGATCATAAACTCACAATTCATCGGATCTCGACAAACACACCGCAAAAAGAGATTACATCGAATAGATCTCCTCCAAGACCGAGGAGAACTTTGTATTGAGATCCAGAGAGAGAGAAGAAGCCATCTAGATACTAGTTATGGACCCGAAGGTCTGTGGTAAACTACTCACAACTCATGGTGAGGGTGATGATGATGATGATGAAGGCCTCCGTGATGGATCCCCCTCCGATGGAGCTCCGAAACAGGCTCCAAGATGGGATCTCCACAGGAACAGAAGGTATGGCGGTGGAATTAGGATTTTCTCTCTGTTCACGGAGTTTCTGGGGTACGTAGACTTATATAGGAAGAAGGAGGGCACCGGGGGACGCTCGAGGGGGCCACGAGGCAGGGGGCGCGCCCTGTGAAGGGGGGCGTGCCCCCACCATCATGAACCAGCCCTCCGTCCCCTGACGTGGTTCTCAAGCTCCGCGTGCGTGATTTTCTCCAAAAATATCTCTCGCGAAGGTTTCATTCCGTTTGGACTCCGTTTGATATTATCTTTTGTAAAACCCTGAAACAGGCAAAAAACAACAATCTGGACTGGGCCTTTGGGTTAGTAGTTAGTCCCAAAAATGTTATAAAAGTGAATGACAAAGCCCATTAAACATGAAAGACTTCATAAATAATAGTATGGAACAATAAAATAAATATGCGTTGTAATAGAAAGTTGGTTTGTTCTATGCTAAGTAGTTCCGTATTCCAGAAGACTTCATCTCGATCTATGAGCTGGAATACGGGGCGTTTCGGTTTCTCTGAGCCGGGGTGCCACACATCTCCTGTCCTATTGCTACTCATAGGATTTAAGGTGCATGTCATCTTATTTTCTACTCCCTCCGTTCCTAAATATTTGTCTTTCTAGACATTTTAAATGGACTACTACATACGGATGTATGTAGACATATTTTAGAGTGTAGATTCACTTATTTTGTTTCGTATGTAGTCATTTGTTGAAATCTCTGAAAAAACAAATATTTAGAAACAGAGGAATATAACTTTTCTATTTCTAAGTTTTTTTCTACCCTACGAATCAAAGGAGACCTTAAGGTTTATCTTCAACATGTACGACCACGAGAATTACATGCATATATAGGCACTACACGAACAAACTGAATCAACCCTATTCTACGGCTACTAGTATCCGTTGGTCATCTGGATTCTCGCGCTCCTCCTCTCCCAGCTCCGAGTAGTAGTAGTAGTTTCCATCCTCGTCCTCGTCGTTTACGACGGTGACTCCCATGCGAGCGAGACGGCGACTCAAGATGGTCGCCCTGTGTCTCTCCCACTGTATCCTGTCCAACTCATTGGACTCGTCTATGTACTCGCCGTCGTCACCCAGGTAGGTGTCGTCGGCCTCGACGTAGCCTTTCTCACTCAGCTCCCGCATCACCCGGGCCTGCCGCTCCTCGATCTCGTCATCGCCCTTGAGGAAGAAGTCGACGTTCTGCTTGGCCTCCTCGGGCGTGTACCGGCAGCCTTGGAGGCCGTCGACGTAGTCGATGCCGTCCCTCTCCAGCGAGAGGAGGAACATGACGTCGTCGTCTTCCACCCGTTTCTTGGGTTTACCACCGCCAAGCCTGGCCCTCTGCCGAGCCAGAGCCCGATCCACTATCTCACGCCTGGCCGCCAGAGCCTTCTCATCCTCCTCGGTCCACTCCTCCTCGCTCCACTCCTCGTCCTCGCCAGCCATCACCGATCAGCCAAGTTGGATGTTTGGTTTCGCCCACGGATTGGTCACAGAAAACGCACCACCAACACAATTTTTTTAATAACAAAGGGTATATATATCGTGCCTTCAATTTTCTTCTCTTCGCAATATCTGTCACGTCATGTATATATATACACGCATACCAGGCTAGACTTTTACTACTCGGATCGCATCCGATCTATCCCAGGACTCCTATGCGGTTTTTTCTTTCCAATGTGAGGCAAAGCCCCAAACTAATAACCACACGGCAACCTTGATCAAAATTACTAGTCAGACCCAATTAGGAAGCCTACACGGCTACAACTAGTACTACTAGACACATGTTGCACGCAAGTCGGACACATAATAGGACACGGACACGCCAAGGTGAGGCAACTCAATGAAACCAAAGAGCATATAGACCCCTCATATATACCCTCTATATACGTCTGGGAGGACGGCCTGGTCACTTTTTTACCACCCAACCTGACCTCTTAAACCGGCCCTATATTTCTAGAATGTCCGACACCCTCATACCTAACCCATACGTGAGGTGGATATGGGGACGTCCAGGCGCTCCGGCACGTCGGACTGATAGCAAGGGCCGCGCCAAATCTCTTGAAGGATATCAATCATTATGGAATTTCTCTGTGCGGTTTTTTCTTTCCAGTGTGACCCAAATCCATCATTATATTTTTCAGAAGCATATCTATTTCCGCGGTTTATTTATGGCCGACTCTTTGTTTCTATACGAGATTCACTGGATATAATATAACAAGTTACTTTTTTTACAATGAAACTATATCATATATCATGTAGTTTTAAACAAGGCAAAGCAATAAGTGCAGACAAGAGTACTGATCCCTAATTCTTGAATCCTTCTTTAGACAGTCCTGAACTGACCTAGAATTGATGCCATGGATTTTACAATCCTCTGTAATAACTGGCCATTCCAATAACAGATTTGCTAAGTAACAAGATCTAAATGAGATTTAGTTATATCACATCTAAGAGCATCTACAGCCCGACATAGCAAATATAATCCCTTAAACACCCGCCGGACGTGCCCGGTCCGTGACCGGGCGTGTCCGTTTTGATCCCCTATTTATCCGTTCGCGCAACCACACTTCTCATTTTTCTCCTCATATGTCCGGTCACTTGCATGTGATTGGTGGAGATGGAGAGAAATAAAAGAATGAATGAAGAAAGAGAAAAGATGCTTCAAAGTAGGGCCACGTCTTATGTGGCGGACTGTCCGGGCGCACCCGGGCGCGTCTGCGAGCCCTCATATCATATCCTCCCTCATATTTGAGATGGATATGAAGGTTCGCGGACAACCCGGCGTATAGGGATGATATGAGGGGTTCGGTTGGGTCACTTTTTTCTTCTCTCTCCTGCCCGGACGCATCCGCGAGCCCTCATATCCTCTCCATATTTTAGATGGATATAAGGGTTCGCGGACAGCCGGGCATATAAGGATGATATGAGGGGTCCGGTTGGGTCACATTTTTTCTTCTCTCTTTTCTCCGGGCGAGTCCGCGAGCCCTCATATCCTCCCCATATTTGAGATGGATACGAGGGTTCGCGGACAGCCCGGCGTATAGGGATGATATGAGGGGTCTGGTTGGGCCACATTTTTTCTTCTCTCTTCTGTACGGGCGCGTCCGCGAGCCCTCATATCCTCCCCATATTTGAGATGGATGGGATATGGGGGTTCGCGGACAGCCGGGCGTATAGAGATGATATGAGGGGTTCGGTCGGGTCATATTTTTTCTTCTCTCTTCTGTCAGGGTTCGTGGGCGTACGAGAGATGGTTTGTGGCGTCCGGCCGTAGATGCTTTAAGTCTTCCACCGTTGGATGAACATGCTGATTCATGTTATCCCCAGTTCGGCCGTTGTTTGTTTATTGCGCGCCCCACGCCTTTGTTTTGTGTTGTACTTTTTTTGTTGTTGTTTGCAAGGCCTGCATTTTTTTGTTGCGCGAGAGAAGAGGAATAGCGTGGCCTAGATCCCATCAGCGTTCGTCTCCATTCCCCAACTTTTCTCCACATGCCACCCGATCTCTCCACTGGACAATTTGAAGGAGAGCTTCACGGGGAAGAGACGGGCAAGCACAGGGGGCAGATCGAATCGATCTGCTTTTCCTGGACGAACGAGCGCAAGGTCACCACGGCAATGATTTCCTCCTTCCCTGCCTCCCTTTTCTGTTTTTTTTTCTTTGATGTGATGCAATTCTTGATGTGTGTATCTACGAGAATCTGTGCTAGGGTGAATCGAGATATGTGTGTATGCATTTTTTTTTTTGTCTTTTCTTTTCTGTTTTCTTGTGTTGATTTTTATCCACCTTCATGCGGCTATGAATACATTCGAAATCCTATAATCATGTGTACTGTTGTTCAGCGGGGACGCAGTTCTGGATAGCAGATCTAGTTTCTTTTAGATCAACAGGGAGGAGCACCCGGCTCCGGTACCCTTTTTTTAGAATAACAACCTTCATTAATTAAAAAGCGTTCGAAAGCACCAGGCACAACACGCCATTCTTGAGATACTTGTTCACTAACAGCTAACTTAGCAAGAATATGTGCAGCTTGATTTACAGTTCTTCTCCATAAAACTTTACAACCCTGTCATCCCTGCATCAGACCCTTAATATCCTCAACAATTGGCCCAGCCGTGGAGAGATTTTTGCAAGCACTATTTATCATCATCATAGCCTGGTTGTAATCGATTTCAACATGAATCTTTGAGATACTCAAATCACGCCCAAATTGTAGCGCTCTTCTACATGCCTTCAATTCTACAAGCTCCAGTCTCGAGTCATACCACTAGTAGAAAAAGGCCAATTTGTCCCGGTTTCAGAGGCCCATTTGTCCCGATTCTAAAACCGGGACTAAAGGCCCGGTTGGTAACACCAACCGGGACCAAAGAGCATCCACGCGTCAGCAGCTCAGGAGCTGGGGTTTTTGTTTTTTTAAGAGGGGGAGGGGGTTTGGAGGGTTTTGAAGGATTAATTTAGGGGTTTCATATATTGTGTTAGTTAGCTAATAAAGAGAAGTGACATCTTTTATCTCCGCGCTTGGTCGACGCTACGTACTATACGTATAGAGAGAACTCGACACGCTAGCTAGTAAGCAAATAAAGGAAACCATTAAGTACACAAGATCGTCATGAACATATACAAAGAGAAGTGATCGACCTCTCCTTCTCCGAGAGATTGGTCGAACAACAAGTTTTCGTATATACAATATAAGATCTCTTACAATCCCTAACATCTGAAGTCAAGTTCCACATGGTATTCTCCGGCTGGATTGATGATGTGGTCAAGAAAGAATCCCGTCAATTCCTATTGAATTGCTTTTATGCGATCATGTGGTAGGAGTTCATCCCGCAGCTGCCAGAGCTAATTTAAAGAAGGGGGTCAATACATATATATGAATGAAACTCAACATAAATGATGGTAATAAATTAAAATTATGAGTAGTTTTTGCTTACGTACTTGAAATTGTTTTTCAGAGTAGCCCCGTTTATTAGAGGCATTAGAGGCTGTCGCGTCGTAGATGAACTCGCAAACGTAGTATCCACAGAAATCATTCCCGAATTCCTGCCACAAGCATTTTACGAGAAATAGAGGTCAATCAAACTGATAAGCAAGCATGCTAAATAGTATTGATGAAACTAGCTAGAATAAATGGGAGATGCGCGAAACTAGGTAGTAGTACTTACTTTCGGGTGTTTAAATCGCAGCTCGGTCGGCAGTCCCGGAGAAATTGCAGTGAACTCTTTCCAAATTCTGCCAGACAAAGAAAATAATTACTTGATATCAGGAAATGAACAAAGTTGCCGATATGGTGCGATAATGATCGATTGAACTTACTTCTGGAGCATTTTAGTCATGTCCGCATAGTCCTGTGGATCTTTTCGTCTTGGGTCTAAGACGGTTACTACTCCCTGCTCAAGCTTAATCTCTCGGAGAATAAAGTGGAAGATGTGCGTGTATGCATAACTCATCAGTTACATTACTATAACCTCGAGTAATAAGGGAAACCGAATATGCACAAGACAGTAACACCCACTTGAAGTTGTAAGGAAAGAGTATTTTATCTTTGCTTTGATTTTTGAGCAACGATTTTAGCAAGTTGTCCTCAGTTTTTGTGACATTCTTTTTAACCGTCCATTCATGTATGATATTTGGGTTAATGAACCCAATGTCATAGATTTTTTTCTTCTGTATTCGATGATCTTTAATCTGCATAATATAGTGAGGTTAATTATATATACATGCAATGAAAGAACTGAACTATATATAGAGACTTAATTACAAAAGTACTACTTACAAACAGTAGCAAGCCACGAGTGATTTGTCGAGGGCCTTTTGATTCTAGAACTGGAAAAACTCGTCAAAATCAAGAGTAAGCATTTCTTGTCCAACGAAGTCATGCTCGTCTTTAATTCTCATCGACAAAGCATCCTTCTTAGACTCGCTGCAGGTTTCCATGTACCATTCATGGAATCTTCGCATCATCGTTGTTAGAGCAGGACTTCCATCTTTAACGAGAGGCTTCCCGTACTGGTATCTGAATTCATCCACCTCCAGCGTATCAAGATGTGCATCGCCCAGCAGGTAATCACCAGGATTGGTACCGGGCACCATCCCTGGTAGAATTGCAACGATATCGCTAGACACCTTGAGAGGGGGGCACGATTGGTTCGCATGTTCGCCGAGCTGGGAATTTTTTTCCCCACTTATTCATTCTGCTAACCTTTTGTCAGTAAAAGTAGTTCCCGAGTCCCGCACATCTCGAAGTGTCTTTTTAAGACAGAGGACATGGTTGTCATCTGGCGGAGGCAGTGGTGGTCGCTTCAGGGCATCGATAGTGCGCTTCGCTTTCACCGGATCTATATTCTCCTTCAGAGGTGGAGGTTTCTTTGCAAAAAATTCCCTCACTTCGGCCACTGAGATGTCCGCGCTTTCCTTCCTAGTCCTCTCGTATGGTAACTTTTCTAGAGGCTTGAGATATGGAACGAATCTGAATTTCCTCCCGCCTCTGGTTGTATTGCTAGCCGCCGGAGCAGCAGCATTTCTCTTCTGTTGCTTACGAGGCGGAGAAGGAGGCGGAGTGCTCCGATGCGCCGGAGCGGTGACGTCTGTCTTCCGTCGTTGCTGATGAGGCGGAGAAGCAGGCGGAGTGCTCCGACACGCGTGGAGGAGGCGAAGGAGGAAGCGGAGTGCCCTCACGAGCCGGAGAAGGCGGAGAAGGAGGCTGAGTTCCCTGATCACTCGCCGGAGGAGGGGGGAGGAGGCGGCGGAGTGCCCTAACTCGACGGAGGAGGAGGAGGAGAGGCGTCCAGTTTGGAAGCTTGATGTGCTCCTTCCTCCATAGACATGAACTCTTCAAAGCCGCCCTCAGATGATTCTCGCCTTCACCTGTAGGGTGGTCAAGCACCAGCTCATCGAATCCCTCCGTTATTTCATCCACCGTCACAACAGCATAGCCAAGTGGAATGGGACGGCAGTGAAAAGTTCCTTTAGCTAGAGGAGGTGCAACAGAGCCAACGACCGCCTTCAAAGTCAGGTACTGCCAATTCGCCATTAGCTCGCAATGTTGAGCCTCCGTGATAGTATCTACGGGGTAGCTAGTAGCCGTGAAGTTAGGCTGCTGAACGAGCTCCGTGGAAGCCACGCTGCTTCTCCGCTGAGATGGCGGGGTAGCTTCTGGGGTAGCTTCTTGCCGCTGAGATGGTTGGCCCGCACCTCGCTGACTCTCAACTTCTTCCTCTAGCCATGGTAATCTTGCAGCATTGAGCTTCTGCAAATCGCTCAGCTCATGTTTCTTCTTCCTATCCCGGGTTTTGTAACCGCCTACACCGGGAAACCCAACCCTCCACGCAACGGAGCCTGGTGTGCCTCGTGTTCGTCCAGGGTGCTCAGGATTCCCGACGGCCTCGGTCAGCTCATCCTTCTCTCCGTCGGGAATGAACGTCCCTTCCAGCGCCTCCTTGATATACTTCTGAAGCTTCTTGACCGGTATTGCAAGTTGCTCGTTTGTCCAACGACACTTCCCTGTTTCAGGGTCCAAAGTTCCCCCCAACCCCGAAGAACCAAGTCCTTGAACGTTCTGGCCAGTTCAATGTCTCTGTTTCGACCCCCTCAGCAATCAGTGTTGGGGAACGCAGTATTTCAAAAAACAAATCCTACGATCACACAAGATCTATCTAGGAGAAGCATAGCAACGAGCGGGAGAGTGTGTCCACGTACCCTCATAGACCGAAAGCGGAAGCGTTTAGTAACGCGGTAGATGTAGTCGAACGTCTTCGCGATCCAACCGATCCAAGCACCGAACGTACGGCACCTCCGCGTTCAGCGCACATTCAGCTCGATGACGTCCCTCGAGCTCTTGATCCAGTTGAGGACGAGGGAAAGTTTCGTCAGCACGAAAGTGTGGTGACGGTGATGATGAAGTTACCGGCGCAGGGCTTCACCTAAGCACTACGACGATATGACCGAGGTGTGTAACTGTGGAGGGGGCACCGCACATGGTTAAGAGAAACTTTGGTGTGTCTTTGGGGTGCCCCCCTCCCACGTATATAAAGGAGGGAGGGAGGAGGAGGCCGGCCTAGAAGGAGGCGTGCCCAAGGGGAGGGGAGTCCTACTCCAAGTAGGATTTGCCCCCCCCCTTCCTACTTCCACAGGGAGAAGGGGGGAAGGAGAGGGAGAAGAGAAGGAAAGGGGGTGGCCCCCTTAGCCCAAGTCCAATTCAGTTTGGGCTAGGGGACGCGCGCCACACCTTGGCCTGCCTCCTCTCTTCCACCACTAGGCCCGTGAGGCCCAATAACTTCCCGGGGGGGTTCCGGTAACCCCCGGTACTCCGAAACTTATCCGAAACGATCTGAACCATTCCGGTGTCCGAATGTAACCTTCCAATATATGAATCTTTATGTCTAGACCATTCTGAGACTCCTCATCACGTCCATGATCTCATCCGGGACTCCAAACAATCTTCGGTCATCAAAATCACATAACTCATAATACTAATCGTCATCGAACGTTAAGCGTGTGGACCCTACGGGTTCGAGAACTATGTAGACATGACCGAGACACATCTCCGATGAATAACCAATAGCGGAACCTGGATGCTCATATTGGCTCCTACATATTCTACAAAGATCTTTATCGGTCAAACCGCATAAAAACATACGTTGTTCCCTTTGTCAACGGTATGTTGCTTGCCCGAGATTCAATCGTCGGTATCATCAAACCTAGTTCAATCTCTTTCCTGGTAAGTCTCTTTACTCGTTCCGTAATACATCATCTCGTGACTAACTCATTAGTCATTTGCTTGCAAGGCTTATTGTGATGTGTATTACCGAGAGGGCCCAGAGATACCTCTCCGACACTAGGAGTGACAAATCCTAATCTTGATCTATGCCAACACCACAAACACTTTCGGAGACACCTGTAGAGCATCTTTATAATCACCCAGTTACATTGTGACGTTTGATAGCATACAAGGTGTTCATCCGGTATTCGGGAGTTGCATAATCTCATAGTCAGAGGAACATGTATAAGTCATGAAGAAAGCAATAGCAATACAACTAAACGATCAGTGTGCAAAGCTAACGGATGGGTCTTGTCCATCACATCATTCTCCTAATGATGTGATCTCGTTGATCAAATGACAACACATGTCTATGGTTAGGAAACTCAACCATCTTTGATTAACGAGCTAGTCAAGTAGAGGCATACTAGGGACACTCTGTTTTGTCTATGTATTCACACATGTATCAAGTTTCCGGTTAATACAATTCTAGCATGAATAAAAGACATTTATCATGATATACAATGAAATATAAATAACAACTTTATTATTGCCTCTAGGTCATATTTCCTTCAGTCTCCCACTTGCACTAGAGTCAATAATCTAGATTACATAGTAATGACTCTAACATCCATGGAGTCTTGGTGTTGATCATGTTTTGCTCGTGGAAGAGGCTTAGTCAACGGGTCTACGACATTCAGATCAGTATGTATTTTTCGAATCTCTATGTCTCCTTCCTTGACTTGGTCGCGGATGGATTTGAAGCGTCTCTTGATGGTTCTCTTGTGAAACCTGGATTCCTTCGCCAAGGTTATTGCTCCAGTGTTGTCACAAAAGATTTTCATTGGACCCGATGCACTAGGTATTACACCTAGATCAGATATGAACTCCTTCATCCAGACTCCTTGATTTGCTGCTTCCGAAGCAGCTATGTACTCCGCTTCACACGTAGATCCCACCACGTCGCTCTACTTGGAACTGCACCAACTGACAACTCCACAGTTCAACAAAAATATGTATCCAGTTTGTGACTTAGAGTCATTCGGATCGGTGTCAAAGCTTGCATCGATGTAACCGTTTATGATGAGCTCTTTGTCACCTCCATAAACAAGAAACATATCCTTCATCCTTTACAGCTATTTCAGGATGTTCTTGACCGCTTTCCAGTGATCTACTCCTTGATTACTTTGGTACCTCCCTGCCAGACTTATAGCAAGGCACACATTAGGTCTGGTACACAACATTGCATACATGATAGAACCTATGGCTGAAGCATAGGGAATGACTTTCGTTTTCTCTCTATCTTCTACAGTGGTCGGGCATTGAGTCTTACTCAACTTCACACCTTGTAACACAGGCAAGAACCCTTTCTTTGACTGATCCATTTTGAACTTCTTCAAAACTTTATCAAGGTATGTGCTTTGTGAAAGTCCAATTAAGCGTCTTGATCTGTCTCTATAGATCTTGATGCCCAATATATAAGTAGCTTCACCGAGGTCTTTCATTGAAAAACTCTTATTCAAGTATCCTTTTATGCTATCCAGAAATTCTATATCATTTCCAATCAACAATATGTCATCCACATATAATATCGGAAATGCTACAGAGCTCCCAGTCACTTTCTTGTAAATACATGCTTCTCCAAAAGTCTGTATAAAACCATATGCTTTGATCACCTCATCAAAGCGTATATTCCAACTCTGAGATGCTTGCACCAGTCCATAGATGGATCGCTGGAGCTTGCAAACTTTGTTAGCACCTTTAGGATCGACAAACCCTTCTGGTTGCATCATATACTACTCTTCTTTGAGATATCCATTTAGGAATGCAGTTTTCACATCCATTTGCCAGATTTCATAATCATAAAATGCGGCAATTGCTAACATGATTCAGATAGACTTAAGCATTGCTACGGTTGAGAAAGTCTCATCGTAGTCAACTCCTTGAACTTGTCGAAAACCTTTTACAACAAGTCGAGCTTTGTAGACAGTAACATTACCATCGGCGTTAATCTTCCTCTTAAAGATCCATTTATTTTCAATGGCTTGCCGATCATCGAGCAAGTCAACCAAAGTCCACACTTTGTTCTCGTACATGGATCCCATCTCAGATTTCATGGCCTCAAGCCATTTTGCAGAATCTGGACTCATCATCGCTTCCTCATAGTTCGTAGGTTCATCATGGTCTAGTAACATGACTTCCAGAACAGGGTTACCGTACCACTCTGGTGCGGAACGTACTCTGGTTGACCTACGAGATTCAGTACTAACTTGATCTGAAGTTTCATGATCATCATCATTAGCTTCCTCACTAATTGGTGTAGGAATCACTGGAACTAATTTCTGTGATGAACTACTTTCCAATTCGGGAGAACGTACAATTACCTCATCAAGTTTTACTTTCCTCCCACTCACTTCTTTCGAGAGAAACTCCTTCTCTAAAAAGGAGTCATTCTTAGCAACGAATATCTTGCCTTCGGATCTATGATAGAAGGTGTACCCAACAGTTTCCTTTGGGTATCCTATGAAGACACATTTCTCCGACTTGGGTTCGAGCTTTATCAGGTTGAAGCTTTCTCACATAAGCATCGGAGCCACAAATTTTAAGAAATGACAACTTGGGTTTCTTGCCAAACCACGGTTCATAAGGTGTCGTCTCAACGGATTTAGATGGTGCCCTATTTAATGTGAATGCAGCAGTCTCTAAAGCATAACCCCAAAACGAAAGTGATAAATCGGTAAGAGACATCATAGATCGCACCATATCTAATAATGTATGGTTACGACGTTCGGACACACCATTACTTGTGGTGTTCCAGGTGGTGTGAGTTGTGAAATTATTCCATATTGTTTCAAATGAAGACCAAACTCATAACTCAAATATTCGCCTCCGCGATCAGATCGTAGAAACTTTATTTTCTTGTTACGATGATTCTCTACTTCACTCTGAAATTCTTTGAACTTTTCAAATGTTTTAGACTTATGTTTCATCAAGTAGATATACCCATATCTGCTCAAATCATCTGTGAAGGTCAGAAAATAACGAAACCCGCCACGAGTCTCAACACTCATTGGACCGCATACATCAGTATGTATGATTTCCAATAAGTCAGTTGCTCGCTCCATTGTTCCAGAGAACGTAATCTTAGTCATTTTGCCCATGAGGCATGGTTCGCAAGCACTGAGTGATTCATAATCAAGTGATTCCATAGTTTCTTCATGCGCTTTACACCAATATGACCTAAACAGCAGTGCCACAAATAAGTTGCACTATCAATATCAAGTTTGCATCTTTTGGCTTCAATATTATGAATATGTGTATCACTACGATCGAGATTCAACAAAAATCGACCATTCATCAAGGGTGCATGACCATAAAAGATATTACTCATATAAATAGAACAACCATTATTCTCTCATTTAAATGAATAACCGTCTCGCAACAAACAAGATCCAGATATAATGTTCATGCTCAACGCTGGCACCAAATAACAATTATTTAGGTCTAAACTAATCCCAAAGGTAGATGTAGAGGTAGCGTGCCGATGGCGATCACATCGACTTTGGAACCATTTCCCACGCGCATCGTCACCTCGTCCTTAGCTAATATTCGTTTAATCTGTAGCCCCTGTTTCGAGTTACAAATATTAGCAACTGAACCAGTATCAAATACCCAGGTGCTACTACGAGCATTAGTAAGGTACACATCAGTAACAACTATATTAAATATACCTTTGTTCACTTTGCCATCCTTCTTATCCGCAAAATACTTGGGGCAGTTCCGCTTCCAGTGACCAGTCCCTTTGTAGTAGAAGCACTCAGTTTTAAGCTTGGCTCCAGACTTGGGTTTCTTCGCGGGAGTAGCAACTGGCTTGCTATTCCTCTTGAAGTTCCCCTTCTTTCCCTTGCCATTTTTCTTGAAACTAGTGGTCTTGTTAACCATCAACACTTGATGCTCCTTTTTGATTTCTACCTCCGTAGCTTTGAGCATAGCAAAGAGCTCGGGAATTGTTTTTTGCATCCCTTGCATATTATAGTTCATTACGAAGCATTTATAGCTTGGTGGCAGTGATTGAAGAACTCTATCAATAACACTATCTTCATCAACTTTGACTCCAAGTTGAGTCATGTGATTGTAGTACCCAGGCATTCTGAGTAAGTGTTCACTGATAGAACTGTTCTCCTCCATTTTGCAGTTATAGAACTTGTTGGAGACTTCATATCTCTCAACTCGGGCATTTGCTTGAAATATTAACTTCAACTCTTGGAACATCTCATATACTCCATGACATTCAAAACGTCTTTGAAGACCCGATTCTTAGCCGTAAAGCATGGCACACTGGACTATCGAGTAGTCATCAGCTTTGCTCTGCGAGACGTTCATAACGTCCAATGTTGCATCTGCAGCGGGCTTTTCACCTAGCGGTGCTTCCAGGACATAATTCTTCTGTGCAACAATGAGGATAATCCTCAAGTTACGGGCCCAGTTTGTGTAGTTTCTACCATCATCTTTCAACTTAGCTTTCTCTAGGAACGCATTAAAATTCAAGGGATTGGTAGCACGGGCCATTGATCTACGACAACATAGATATGCAAAAACTATCAGGACTAAGTTCATGATAAATTAAAGTTCAATTAATCATATTACTAAAGAACTCCCACTTAGATAGACATCCCTCAAGTCATCTACAAGATCACGTGATCCAAATCAACTAAACCATGTCCGATCATCACGTGAGATGGAGTAGTTTTCAATGTGAACATATTATGTTGATTATATGTACTATAAGATTCACACTCGACCTTTCGGTCTCCAGCGTTCCGAGGCCATGTCTGTACATGCTAGGATCATCAAGTTTAACCCGAGTATTCTGCATGTGCAAAATTGTCTTACACCCGTTATATTTGAACGTAGAGCTTATCACACCCGATCATCACGTGGTGTCTCGGCACGACGAACTATCGCAACGGTGCATACTCAGGGATAACACTTGTAACTTGAAATTTTTGTAAGGGATCATCTTATAATGCTACCGGCGTACTAAGCAAAATAAGATGCATAATAAGATAAACATCACATGCAATCAAAATATGTGACATGCTATGGCCATCATCATCTTGTGCTTTTGATCTCCATCTCCAAAGCATCGTCATGATCTCCATCGTCACCGGCTTGACACCATGATATTCATCGTAGTGTCATGGTCGTCTCGCCAACTATTGCTACTACTACTATCGCTAATGTAATGCCCCGGATGTAATACTTTCCCTTTTGGGCAATATATAATATCTCCGGCTTCATCAATTCCATTCCGGGTTCGTTGTCTTTCGGGTTTTCGTTCTTTTGTCGTGTGCGTGTGTGGCATTCATTCATATCATGTAGTCATGAGCATCGCTTTTGTGTTGTCGTTTGCATCCGGTCCCACGCGTTCCTTCCCGTTGTCCGTTTCGCGTTCCGGATCTCTCTCACGTGTCCGTGGCATCCCCGAGGCCTACTTTGGTGTTTGGCCGTGTAACGTTACCGGTTTGGCGCGAGACTTGTCGTGTGTTGTTGTTTTGGTTTGTGTAACCCGCCTGTCAAATCTCGTCACGTTTGGAGTTCGTTTGCTACCCCAACAGTTATTCTCGTGGGCTAAAAGTACCTCCACTTTGAGGCCCAAGACACCCCTCTAACAGCCCACCAAACCAGCCCAAACCCCTCCCTTCATCTAGGCCATCCAATTCTAATCGCGTGGCCGAAAACCACACCTCGTTTGGACAACCCTAGCTCCTTGTGCCTATATATTTGCCCACCTTCCTCATTTTTTGCCCCAAATATAGGAAACCCTAGCCCTCATCCCCTACCTCCAGCCTCTCCTCTCTCCACTCCGACCGGAGCTCGCCGGAGGGGCTCGCCGGACCCTCGCCGGAGTTCCGCCGCCGGAGCTCCACCGCCGCCCTTTCTTCACCACCGCGCCACCTCACCGCCGCTCCCGCCGCCGCCCACCGGCCGGCGCCACCACCTCGCCGGCCAGGCGCCCCGCCGCTCGCCTGCTCCCGCCGGCCGCCCGCAGGCAGCGCGAGCAGCCGCCGCCGCCTCCTTCGATCGGGGGAGCCAGGCGCTCCCCGATCCGATCGTGCCACCCGCCTGGGCCGCCTCCCCTCGGGTGGGCCGAACCCTAGGCACCGAGGCCCGCCTCCGTCTCCACCTCCTGGGCCGACCAGGCCGCGAGGCCATCCAGCCTTCGCGTTCGAGCCGTCGTCCCCGATCGGTCCCCGATCCGGATCTGCTGGGCCTCCCAGGCCGAGCCGTGGTCAGTTCCCCGCGGGCGCCACCGCCTCTTGCTAGCGGGCCGCGCCAGGTGGGCCGGCCCGCCCGTCCTTCGCCTCGGTCCCCTGGGCCGTTGACCGCACCACCGCGCCCGATCCGCCAGCGCGCCCGATCCGCTTCCTCCAGCCCGATCCGCGACCCCGAGCCGCGTTGACTTTTCTGTTGACCCGGAGGTAGTCCCAATTTCCACTAAGTCCCCAGAATTTGATCTCTGATGCTATTTTCAAACGGTGATAACTTTTTGTGCGTAGCTCCGATTTGAGTGAATGATATGTCAAATTGTTCGTGGAGACATGTACTACATTTCATTCCATTGTGCCATGCATGTTTGAGATCATCTAGGTGCTTAAATATCTGTTGGAAGAGTGCATCTTGATAAAAACTGCTGTTAGTGTTGTTTTTCATGCCATCTTTGCAATGTGGTAACTTTTTGTATGTCTATCCAAATGAAGCAAATAAGATGTCCACGTGTTCGTCTTGTCATGCTCTACATGTTGAATGCTTAGGCTTGCATGATATAATTAATCTTGCTATGTTTACCTCCGTTGCAAAGTGCTATGTGGCTGTTATGTTGTTAAACTTGTTATGAGATGTCTACTTGAGGAGCTCATTGCTATTAATGTGATTGTCCTCATGATGCATGCTTAGGTGTTTTGGATTCACCATCATGTGTACATTGCTGTGGTTCTTACCACTTGTCTTGATATGCTTTGAGGTGACTTAAACTAGCTCGTAAAGATGCCATGACAAAACTGTTGTTTCAACACTTAGTGAAATTTCACTAAGTCTGGAATCTGTAATTTCCAGATGCCATGTTTGCTTGTTGTTCTAGGCCAATCCATGATAGTTTTGGGGTGACTCTTGATGTTTCCTTGTAGTATATATTGTTGGCTATCCATTCATGCTCTCACATGCTTATTTGAGTGGCTGTAGCATATTTAACTTTTGCTCCCAAGTTGCAATAAAATACTGCTGTCAGGATTTTGTTGTCAAGTTCAATATGTCATAGCTTGTTGCTATTGATCCATGGCTCCTTTGGGGGTGCTCCAATGGACTTATTTGCTGTAGGATATGTCTAGTTTGTGTCCATGCTCTTTGTCATGATGTTTGAGTGCCGTAGCTTAATTATTTCTTTCTCCGAAGTTGCTATGTTGCTGTAATTTTCAGCTTTCGCATGTTTATTGTTTTGTGTGTAACTTTTAGCCCGTAGCTCCGATTGGAGCAAGTCCTATATGAAACTTGTGTGATTTTTCATGTAGATTCATAATATCCTATTGTTATCGTATTTTGAAGCATTTTGCTTGATCACATATTGTCTTGCTCCTTGTGCTCCCATAGTGCATCTGTCATGCATCCAGCATATTTTTGTGTGCGCATTGCATCTTGTTGATTTCGTGCCTTGTGTGTTTGTGTTGAGTAGAGCCGGAAGCTGAGTACGAGTACGAGAACGAGATTACTACCGAGGTTGAGAACGAGGAGCTCTCTTACGATCCCATCGACAACTCTTCAGGCAAGATGACCGAACCCGGATACCATTACTATTTTTGCCTATTGCTAGAAGTCTCGATCTATAGTTTTGCCTCGATGCCCATGTTTTCATGTCAGCCTCCTACTTGTAACCATGATCATGCCTAACCACCCTACCTATGGAAACAATTGATTGGCTATACGTAGGCTTCGCTCAGCCCATCTTATAGCGTTGCTAGTTGCAGGTGTTGGGTTATATCACACTATATAAATGCTTAAATGAAATCATCTATATATTGGCAATGGGTGGAAGGCTAAGCCTTTTGCTAGGTGATTTGTTCCACTCATGCCGCTAGGAACCGTATAAACCGGTGTTATGTTCCTTGATTATGCGTTCCTCACACGGTTGGGGTTATGGGGCCCCCTCGATAAACCGCTAAGTGCTAAGTCTTTTCCAGCAAGTCCCAACATTGGTACTATTCGCCTAATAACTAATAAAAACTTTCATAGGGTCTTGCAAACCCGAGTTCTTAATCAACAACCCCGGGCCAGTGCTCCACATGAGTGTTGGTCCGAAACGAGCAGACTGCGGGGCCGCCTTGGGGAAACCCGAGGTATCTGGTATCCACATGTAGGATGACTCATCCGGTCGTGGCCTGAGACTAGATACGCGTGGCTATTGTCAGGGTGTCGGCACGCCGGGAGGATTTGCTGGATTAGCCTTACCTTAGTTCGGAGTATCTTGAGCACGGGATTCCGAGAATACTCGGGTCTTCCCACCTTGGAGTTGCGACTCCGCGGATCGTGGGCTTGTCATGGGCCAAGTTGGAACACCCCTGCAGGGTTTTGAACTTTCGAAAGCCGTGCCCGCGGTTATGTGGCAGATGGGAGCTTGTTAATATCCGGTTGTAGAAAACTTGACACCATGTTCCAATACACTACCAGTGTGAGTACCGTGACTATCATTTTCCGAATGGGGTTTTCGGGAGATGAACACGGTGGGGTTATGTTTGGCTTGATTAGTTTAGGATCACTTAGTGATCATCTCTCGACTGAGGCACCTTCTCTTCTCGCTCTCTTTTACGTAAGCTAGGCTAGTGCTGCTGCAACCACTTATTCTTATTCTTTCTTCAGCCTTGTTCCACACCCAAGGCTTAAATAGTCATGTTACCCGGGAACGGGATTGCTGAGTCCTTTGTGGCTCACAGTTACTTCAACACACCAGATGCAGGTACGATGGTGAGTTACACTGGTGATGGCACTGAGCTAGACTGGGAGTACGACGAGGAGCGTAGCCGTTACTACGTGAACTATCCGACTGATCAGTAGAGCTTCTACTAGGATTCGATCTAGACCTGTGGTTTAATGTTATGTTTGGTATCTTGACATTTGGATTTTACCCTTAGATGGGATGTGATGTTCTATTTGAATGGTTCTTGAACATGTAATGAATTTGTGTGACGTGGCGAGTGTAAGCCAACTATCTTTTGAGTTTTCCATCCCCATCTTTACATGAGTTGTGCAAAGATACCAAACTTGCGATCATTCCAAAATGGGATTATGTCTTTAAGTCATGCCTCGACACGTAGGAGATATAGTCCCATCCTGAGCATTACAAGTTGGTATCAGAGCCGACCCTCGTGGTTACACGGATGTTTGCGGACAGTTTGCAGTCATGTTGTGCATGACATTTGTGACCCGTCGTGGCACACGGCATGGCACATGTGCCGTCCTGGAAGCACAGACGGTTGTGCCAAGAGGGAACATTCCTGTGGCCCGACGAGGACGTCGATTCCTCTGAGTGAGGGTGTATGTGATGGCCTGGCTTATTAGGGATGATAGACTACTCATATCAATAAGGAATTCCTTCTTTTCCGGAAGCCCATTCGGATAGAACTCCAAAGTTAAGCGTGCTCAGCTTGGAGTAGTTTCAGGATGGGTGACCGACCGGGAAGTTGCTCCCGGGTGCGCACGAGTGAGGACAAAGTGCGTAGAAAAGACTAGTATTGATATGTGAGGCCAGTCTAGATCCCGCCAGGAGTAACGACCACCGGCGGATGTGTCCGGGGCGTTACAAGTTGGTATCAGAGCTTCAACTTCCACGAAGCAAGAGGCAGCCCAGCTCAAGATGGAGGCTTCTAAAAAGAGGATTCGAGATGCCGTTCACTCCTCCTCATCTTCTCAAGTCGTCGCGAAGCAACATAAATTTTGGCTTCCTCCTCCTCCTGTGATCCGAGCTCCCTACAACAACTCCAACAGCAACAAGAACTCTAGTGGTCGTGGTTTCTCCCACCCACCCAACCCGAGCAACCAGTCGAGGAATCAGTTTCAGTCTCAAGGTTCCAAGTCAAGTGGTTATCTTTTCCGTCCTCTCCCAGAAGTGGTCTGCAATAAGTGTGGCAAGAAGGGTCACTATGCCAACAAGTGTCACAACCCGAAGCGACTTCCACCTCCTCCACCTGTCAGTTCAGCTATTGTCAGGCATGATCCGAAAGTTGCAAGGGTGAATCTGATGAATGCAGCGCAAGCGGAGAATTCTTCTGATGTGATTTTGGGTAACCTTTCAGTGAACTCTATCCCTGCAAAAGTATTGTTTGATTCTGGTGCTTCTCTCAGTTTCATTTCAAGGCCATTCTTCACCAAGCATAATTTCACTTCGGCATTTCTTGATAAGAAGTTGCAAATTATTTCTCCGGGCAAGTGCATGACTTCAAATTTGAAGGCTCCGAATGTATCTATTCGCATGGGTGATTATCGCTTTCTGGCTAATCCAATTGTTCTCGGCAATTCCGACATTGACCTCATCCTCGGGATGGACTGGCTTTCTCAGCATGATGCTCAAATTGATTGTGCAAACAAGGAAGTCAAGATCACTCATCCTGATGAAGATGTGATTATCTTTGCCTCCAGGGATAACACAATCAGGCTTTTCTCTCTCAATGACAGGGGCGAGATTAATGCCATCTCTCAAATTCCGGTGGTTAACGAATACGAAGACGTCTTTCCTGAAGAACTTCCAGGCATGCCTCCACACCGTAAGGTGGAATTCGTCATTGAACTCGAGCCGGGTACTGAGCCAGCATGCCGGCGTCCGTACAAGCTCTCTCCTGAAGAATTGAAGGAGTTGAAGAAGCAGCTTGATGAACATGAGCGTATGGGTCTCATCAGGCCTAGTACGTCTCCTTGGGGCTGTGGTGTCTTATTTGTCAAGAAGAAGGATGGCACGGAGCGCCTCTGCATCGATTACCGGCCATTGAACAAGAAGACAATAAAGAACAAGTATCCGCTCCCCAACATCAACGAACTGTTCGAGCAGCTCAAAGGAGCTAAAGTGTTCTCTAAGCTCGATCTCCGAATGGGCTATCACCAAATTCGCATTCGCGAGGAAGACATCCCCAAGACTGCTTTCAGAACGAGCTACGGTTCCTATGAATATACAGTCATGTCCTTTGGTCTCGCCAATGCTCCACCTACCTTCTCGAGAATGATGCACTACATTTTCAACCCCTACACCGGCGAGTTTGTGCTTGTGTATCTGGATGACATTTTGGTATTTTCCAAGAATGAAGAAGATCACGAAAAGCACCTCCGTCTCGTTCTCGACCGACTCCGTGAACATAAGTTCTATGCCAAGTTCTCCAAGTGCGAATTTTGGCTCGATAAGGTCTTGTATCTGGGCCATATCATCTCCGCTGACGGTATTGCGGTAAACCCCGAGAAAGTTGAAGCAATTGTCAACTAGGAAGCTCCTCAGAACGTCAAGCAACTCCGAAGCTTCCTTGGTCTTGCCAGCTACTGCAGAAGGTTCGTTGAGAACTTCTCCAAGATTGCCAAGCCTCTCTCCAACTTGCTGCAGAAGAATGTCAAGTACTACTGGTCTCCAGAGTGTGAAGTTGCATTCAAAACTCTCAAAGAAAAGCTCGTCTCTGCTCCAGTTCTTACTCCTCCAGATGAGTCCAAGCCCTACGAAGTATTCTGTGATGCTTCTCTTCAAGGACTTGGTGGTGTGCTTATGCAGGACAAGAGAATTGTGGCATACACTTCTCGTCAGCTGAAGCCAAGTGAGAAGAACTACCCCACACATGATCTCGAACTAGCAGCTGTGGTACATGCTTTGATTACGTGGAGACATCTGTTGTTGGGCAGAAAAGTCGACATCTTCACCGATCACAAGAGCTTGAAGTACATCTTCACACAGCCAAATCTGAACCTCCGCCAGACTCGTTGGGTTGAAATGATCCAAGAGTATAATCCCAGCATCGAATACACTCCTGGCAAGGCGAATGTGATTGCAGATGCTTTGAGCAGAAAGGCATATTGCAACAACCTTCTTATCAAGCCATTCCAGCCTGAGCTTTGTGAAGCATTCAGGAAGCTCAACCTCCAAGTTGTTCCGCAAGGTTTTCTTGCAAATCTTCAAGTTGCTCCTACCTTGGAATATCAGGTCCGTGAGGTCCAACTCAGTGATGCCATGGTGCAGAGAGTGAAACATGGTATTGCAAAGGGTGATCCGAAATACAAGTGCTATCGCGTTGATGAGAGAGATACCTTGTTCTTTGAGGACAGACTCGTCGTTCCCAAAGGTGATCTCAGGAAGCTCATAATGGAAGAAGCACATGATTCCCTCCTGTCGATTCATCCTGGCAGTTCCAAGATGTATCAAGATCTCAAGCAGTCTTACTGGTGGACACGCATGAAAAGGGAGATTGCCCAATTCGTGAATGAATGTGATATCTGCAGAAGAGTGAAGGCAGAGCATCAACGTCCAGCCGGTCTTCTCCAACCTCTTCCTATTCCCGAGTGGAAATTCGACCACATTGAAATGGATTTCGTCACTGGTTTTCCTAAGTCCAAGAGAGGGAATGATTCTATCTTCGTGGTGATTGACAAGCTTACCAAAGTCGCTCACTTCCTTCCAGTCAAAGAATCCATCAATGCAGCTCAATTGGCATAGTTGTACACTTCCACAATTGTGTCTTTACATGGCATTCCTCAAGTTATCTCCTCAGACCGTGGAAGTTTGTTCACTTGAAAGTTCTGGGACTCCTTTCAGTCTGCCATGGGCACTAAGATCAGGTTCAGCACTGCTTTTCACCCTCAAACTAGTGGTCAAGTCGAGCGAGTGAATCAGATTCTAGAAGACATGCTCAGAGCCTGTGTCATATCTTTTGGCATGAAATGGGATGATTGCCTTCCATTTGCCGAGTTCTCTTACAACAACAGCTTTCAAGCAAGTGCCGGCAAAGCTCCGTTTGAAATCCTCTATGGCAGAAAGTGCCGTACCCCTCTCAACTGGTCCGAGACAGGTGAACGTCAACTTCTTGGTAATGACTTGATCTCAGAAGCCGAAGAGATGTGCAAAGTCATACGTGAGAATCTCAAGGCCGCTCAGTCGCGTCAGAAGAGCTACTATGACGGCAAGCATCGTGATTTGGCTTTCAACATTGGTGATCATGTCTATCTCCATGTTTCTCCTATGAAAGGAACCCAAAGATTCGGTATCAAAGGAAAGCTTGCTCCTAGATACATAGGGCCTTTCAAGATCCTTGGCAAAAGAGGCGATCTAGCCTATCAAGTTGAGCTCCCTTCCAACTTCGCCAATGTTCATGATGTTTTCCATGTGTCTCAACTCCCCAAGTGCTTCAAGACTCCTGAACGCATGATTCCGTTTGAAGAGATTGATCTTCAACAAGACTTGTCTTACCGAGAGCACCCAGTTGCTATTCTCGAAGAAACCGAGCGCAAGACCCGCAACAAGTCCATCAAATTCTTGAAAGTCAAGTGGTCACACCATACCGACCAAGAAGCTACGTGGGAACAAGAAGATCATCTTCGTTCCGAGTACCCTTCCTTTTTCCAGTCCTAGATCTCGGAACGAGATCTATTTGTAGTAGAGGAGAGTTTGTAATGCCCCGGATGTAATACTTTCCCTTTTGGGCAATATATCATAACTCCGGCTTCATCAATTCCATTCCGAGTTCGTTGTCTTTCGGGTTTTCGTTCTTTTGTCGTGTGCGTGTGTGGCATTCATTCATATCATGTAGTCATGAGCATCGCTTTTGTGTTGTCGTTTGCATCCGGTCCCACGCGTTCCTTCCCGTTGTCCGTTTCGCGTTCCGGAGCTCTCTCACGTGTCCGTGGCATCCCCGAGGCCTACTTTGGTGTTTGGCCGTGTAACGTTACCGGTTTGGCGCGAGACTTGTCGTGTGTTGTTGTTTTGATTTGTGTAACCCGCCTGTCAAATCTCGTCGCGTTTGGAGTTCATTTGCTACCCCAACAGTTATTCTCGTGGGCTAAAAGTACCTCCACTTTGAGGCCCAAGACACCCCTCCAACAGCCCACCAAACCAGCCCAAACTCCTCCCTTCATCTAGGCCATCCAATTCTAATCGCGTGGCCGAAAACCACACCTCATTTGGACAACCCTAGCTCCTTGTGCCTATATATTTGCCCACCTTCCTCAATTTTTACCCCAAATATAAGAAACCCTAGCCCTCATCCCCTACCTCCAGCCTCTCCTCTCTCCACTCCGGCCGGAGCTCGCCGGAGGGGCTCGCCGGACCCTCGCCGGAGTTCCGCCGCCGGAGCTCCACCGCCGCCCTTTCTTCACCACCGCGCCACCTCACCGCCGCTCCCGCCGCCGCCCGCCCGCCGGCGCCACCACCTCGCCGACCAGGCGCCCCGCCGCTCGCCCGCTCCCGCCGGCCGCCCGCAGGCAGCGCGAGCAGCCGCCGCCGCCTCCTTCGATCGGGGGAGCCAGGCACTCGCCGATCCGATCGTGCCACCCGCCTGGGCCGCCTCCCGTCGGGTGGGCCGAACCCTAGGCACCGAGGCCCGCCTCCGTCTCCACCTCCTGGGCCGACCAGGCCGCGAGGCCATCCAGCTTTCGCGTTCGAGCCGCCGTCCCCGATCGGTCCCCGATCTGGATATGCTGGGCCTCCTAGGCCGAGCCGCGGTCAGTTCCCCGCGGGCGCCACCGCCTCCTGCTAGCGGGCCGCGCCAGGTGGGCCGGCCCGCCCGTCCTCCGCCTCGGTCCCCTGGGCCGTTGACCGCACCACCGCGCCCGATCCGCCAGCGCGCCCGATCCGCTTCCTCCAGCCCGATCCGCGACCCCGACCCGCGTTGACCTTTTCTGTTGACCCGGAGGTAGTCCCAATTTCCACTAAGTCCCCAGAATTTGATCTCTGATGCTATTTTCCAAAGGTGATAACTTTTTGTGCGTAGCTTCGATTTGAGTGAATTATATGTCAAATTGTTCGTGGAGACATGTACTACATTTCATTCCATTGTGCCATGCATGTTTGAGATCATCTAGGTGCTTAAATATCTGTTGGAAGAGTGCATCTTGATAAAAACTGTTGTTAGTGTTGTTTTTCATGCCATCTTTGCAATGTGGTAACTTTTTGCATCTTTATCCAAATGAAGCAAATAAGATGTCCACGTGTTCGTCTTGTCATGCTCTACATGTTGAATGCTTAGTCTTGCATGATAGAATTAATCTTGCCATGTTTACCTCCGTTGCAAAGTGCTATGTGGTTGTTATGTTGTTAAACTTGTTATGAGATGTCAACTTGAGGAGCTCATTGCTATTGATGTGATTGTCCTCATGATGCATGCTTAGGTGTTTTGGATTCACCATCATGTGTACATTGCTGTGGTTCTTACCACTTGTCTTGATATGATTTGAGGTGACTTAAACTTGCTCACAAAGATGCCATGACGAAACTGTTGTTTCAACACTTAGTGAAATTTCACTAAGTCTGGAATCTGTAATTTCCAGATGCCATGTTTGCTTGTTGTTCTAGGCCAATCCATGATAGTTTTGGGGTGACTCTTGATGTTTCCTTCTAGTATATATTGTTGGCTATCCATTCATGCTCTCACATGCTTATTTGAGTGGCTGTAGCATATTTAACTTTTGCTCCCAAGTTGCAATAAAATACTGCTGTCAGGATTTTGTTGTCAAGTTCAATATGTCATAGCTTGTTGCTATTGATCCATGGCTCCTTTGGGGGTGCTCCAATGGACTTATTTGCTGTAGGATATGTCTAGTTTGTGTCCATGCTCTTTGCCATGATGTTTGTGTCAGGACCCCGATCCTAAGTCACACAGGTCTAGCCTGTAACACACCATATCACTTTGCGGCCTCACGCACGGTATCCCCACGGGTGCCACCTTACCTGGCCCGGGACCGTTTGCGCATTTTGGCACACGTATATGATAGTGTCGCTAGCATCCATATGACAGAGAACCCGGGCTGACATGACCAGTTGTAAACCAAAAGTGGCACTAAATTACAGAGGCAGGCATACATGACCCAGCAACGAACGTGTCGGTCATCAACGTATGAACCCAAGTCGTAGCAAGCTACAAGGACTTAAAGGAACAACGCGTGACATTTCCCCTAAGGGACAGACACAGGAACGAAGAAGGACACATGCCGGTCAGCCTAAGTGTTCCGGAGCAGTAGCAAGCTACCCAGGCTCAGTGGAAGCACTAGGAGACATTACCCTGTAAGATAGGCTACCAAGGGTAAACAACTAGGTGTCGGATCCCACACATAGCAATACACATTACACGTACGCATAACATGCAAGTATGTGATGTACAACATGGCATCACAACATAACTCAACAACTCATATAGATAAGGCCCAGAAGAGCCATCATAGCATTTATTACAAACAGAGGTCACATGACCCAACATACAGAGCATACAGGCAACAGAAGTATAACATGTCTGAGTACAGACAACTACAAATGAAGAAGGCTGAAAGCCTGACTATCTACAAGACCCTCCCAAGGGTACAAGATCGTAGCTGAGGTAACAAGCTAAACGTCGAAGTCCACACGGAACCACTAGCGAGACTGAAGTCTCTCTCCAAAACATAAATTAAGCAAACGTGAGTACAAAGGTACTCAGCAAGACTTACATCAGAAATAGCTACATATGCATTAGTATCAACAAGGGGTGGTGGAGTTTGATTGCAGCAAGCCAGCTTTGACTCGGGGGCTATCCTGAACTACGACTGCAAGTAACTCTTTTGGGGTGGCGCACACGAGTCCACATATTCACCAATCAATACACCACTATGGATCCGCTCCCGTCTCCCTACGAGAAGGCCATCCATAGCACTCACGCTTATCTTGCGTGTTTTAGAGTATCCACTTTCACTTGTCTATGAACTGTAATAGGCAACCCAGAAGTCCATTTCCGCGGACACGGCTATTCGAATAGATTATATATAACCCTGCAGGGGTGTACTTCTTCACACATGTTTCCACCACTTAGCGTCTGCACACGACATGTGCTCGGCAGACTTCAAGCGAAAGCCGACGTGGGTGTAGACCACGACCTAACCAACCACTCAAGTCTCTCGTCCAGGTTTATCGCCTATTTGGGTTCCATCCGTGGGGAGATCCGGCCGGGGTGTCGCTCACGGCCCCAAATGATGTGTACAGGGTTCCCGTGTCACCAAACGGGCGACCGGTACACCGTGCCACGTACCTACCGTGTCACAGCCCACCCCGAGGGTCAGCACTGCGCACGACCTCCAGTAAACTACAAACACCAGAAACTAGTTGCAACTCCTGGACAGAGAACAAGGGCAATCAATAAGTCGAGCGGGGTCATATTTCAGGGCCCAACGTGTGGTAGTAGCTGTTTCATGGATCAACCAACACAGAACTCAGTTCCTGAGGACGGTTTCAATGAGACAACCCACCATGTACTCCTACATGGCCTCTCATCGCTACCTTTACCAAATCGTGTTCACACACTTAGCTTTCAACAGCAGGACATGTTCATCACCCTTCCAATTCATCCCCGATGAATCAGACCTGACACAACTCTAAGCAATAGCAGGCATAACCAGAAAGCATGAATGAGTAGGCACAACATGGCTCAAACAACTCCTACTCATACTAGTGGGTTTCAACTATTTACTGTGGCAATGACAGGTCATGCAGTGGAAAGGGGGTTCAACTACCGCAGCAGGTAACAGTTGAAGCGTTGTTGTCCTAATGCAGTAAAAGAGAGCAAGAGCGAGAGAGTGGTATTGTATCGGAATGCTCAATGGGGTTTGCTTGCCTGGCACTTCTGAAGATAACATTGGGTCTTCATCGGTGTCACCGAACTCATCGTCGGAACGTCGTCTACTGAGAGGGGACAAAACCGACAAACAGAGAAGAACACAATCAATGCAATGCAACAATATAATGCATGATCATGACATGGCAATATGCTGTTTATTGAGCTAATGCAACTAGCAACACAATTAAATGAAGTTGGTTTGAACCAAAGGTTCAAATTCAAACTTCATATGTGATTATTTAAATGCCATTTAATTTATTTGACCTGATCAGCAGGTTTAACTTGTTCAAACATGCATGAAAATGCCATAAACAGATTCCTTGAATTTTTCTGATCAATTTTCATATATAAATTATTTTCATCTGAGTTATGGATTAATTTCTATGATTTTTAGAAGTTTTGGCTATTTTCTGAAATAAATAAATCATTTAGATTTATATAAAATTTCAGAAAAGGCTTTAATGCATCAGCATGACGTCTGTGTGACGTCAGCAAGTCAACATGGGCTGTTCGGGTCAAACCTGACCAGTGGGGCCCACTGGTCAGTGACCCACTAGCTAACAGAGTTAGTTAGTTTTTAAACTAACACTAATTAAACTGCCCGTGGGGCCTGGGCCCACATGTCAGTGTCTCGGTGGTTAACTAAAACTAGTTTAGTAACTAAACTAATTTTGTAGGGGCCTGGGTCCACCTGTCATCGACCCAGGGGGGTCATTAGCACTAATTTAAAAGTACCCGCCGGAGTAACTCGTCGGCGACCACAATCCGCGGCGGTGTCTCGCCGGAGTGGCTCGGATTTCGCGTACAAGGGATGGTTTCGGGCGCAGTTAGTCCCGTGGGAAAGCTGGCACTCGGCCGCATCCAACGGTGCAAGCTATATGACCTGAGGTGACCGGAAACAGCGCCGGCGACGAGCGAGGCGGCGGCCGGAGTACGGGCTCGGTCGTGCGTGAGGCTGCAGTGCGCAGAGAGGCCAGCTGAGGATCTACATGCTCCTGGGAGCTCCAGGAGTCCATCTACGTGCTCGGTTGCGGATGAAACAAGCCATGTCCGCGGCGGCGACATGGCCGGCGGGCGGGAGCTTTCGGCTCCGGTGGGCAGCGGGGCTAGAGGAGATAAACGACTGCGGGGAGAGCGGGATTGGGTAGAGGGGCTCACGGCAGAGTCGAAGAGCAGCTGGGTGGGCTCGGGGAGGCATCGGAGTCGGTGAATCGACGGCGAGGATCGCCGGCAGCCGAAGAGGGGAACGGCGGCGCCGACGGTGTCCAGGGGCGTCTGGTGCCTCGTAGCTCGGCGGAGAGGTCTGGGGCGTCGAGGCGGAGCTTTTGAGCCAGTCAGGGGGGGGAAGGGGGAGGCGGTGGCCGTGGCAACGACGTGCGGCGGCGATGGTGGTGTTCGGCCGCGCATGTGGGAGAGAGAAGGAGGAGAGGGAGAAGTCCAGCGAGAGAGGGGAGAGATGCAGGGGTCGAGGGGAGAGCGTGGCATCGTCTAGGCGCGTCGAGGGAAGCCAGGCAGGCAGGTGCGTGCCGGCGGCCGCGGGCGCCGTGCTCGCCCTCGCCTCTGCCAGTAGGCAGAGGTTGAAGACAAGTCTGCCCCTGGTGGGCTGGGCTGCTTCTATTGGTAAGGCCCAGGTAGGTGCCCTCTCTCTTATTTTCTTTCTGTTTTCTATTCTTGTCTTTGTTTTGATTTACTAAAAATACTAAATCATTTGATAAAATCCTGGAAATAGCTAGGGGTGCTTTCTGAATTATTCCAGTGACCCGTGACAATTTCCAACATTTTTGGAGCATCTAAAATATATATAGCATTTAAATAGCCCCAATTCAAATAGGTTTGAATTAATCCCAAGTCCAAATATATCCTTCAAAAATGGGAACCATTAATGGCAGATGCTTCCACCTAGATCCAGAAATGATGAACATTTTTAAGGGTCATTTGAAAACATTGGAGAAGATTTTTGTTAAACCTATTTGGAAACTTTCTGGTGCTAGGGTTGAGCAATCCCATTTCAAGTTGAAGAGAAAATTAAACATGATGCAACACAAGACTAACTGGATCAGAGAAGACAAGATCTGGGGATGTGACAGTTTGAGTGCCGTAGCTTAATTATTTCTTGCTCCGAAGTTGCTATGTTGCTGTAATTTTCAGCTTTCGCATGTTTATTGTTTTGTGTGTAACTTTTAGCCCGTAGCTCCGATTGGAGCAAGTCCTATATGAAACTTGTGTGATTTTTCATGTAGATTCATAATATCCAATTGTTATCATGTTTTGAAGCATTTTGCTTGATCACATATGTCTTGCTCCTTGTGCTCCCATAGTGCATCCGTCATGCATCCAGCATATTTTTGTGTGTGCATTGCATCTTGTTGATTTCGTGCCTTGTGTGTTTGTGTTGAGTAGAGCCGGAAGCTGAGTACGAGTACGAGAACGATATTACTACCGAGGTTGAGAACGAGGAGCTCTCTTACGATCCCATCGACAACTCTTCAGGCAAGATGACCGAACCCGGATACCATTACTATTTTTGCCTATTGCTAGAAGTCTCGATCTATAGTTTTGCATCGATGCCCATGTTTTCATGTCAGCCTCCTACTTGTAACCATGATCATGTCTAACCACGCTAACTATGCAAACCATTGATTGGCTATACGTAGGCTTCGCTCAGCCCCTCTTATAGCGTTGCTAGTTGCAGGTGAAGTTGAAGATGCTTGCTTCATGTTGAAGTTTGTTGGGTTATATCACACTATATAAATGCTTAAATGAAATCATCTATATATTGGCAATGGGTGGAAGGCTAAGCCTTTTGCTAGGTGATTTGTTCCACTCATGCCGCTAGGAACCGTATAAACCGGTGTTATGTTCCTTGATTATGCGTTCCTCACACGGTTGAGGTTATGGGGCCCCCTCGATAAACCGCTAAGTGCTAAGTCTTTTCCAGCAAGTCCCAACATTGATACTATTCGCCTAATAACTAATAAAAACTTGCATAGGGTCTTGCAAACCCAAGTTCTTAATCAACAACCCAGGGCCAGTGCTCCACATGAGTGTTGGTCCGAAACGAGCAGACTGCGGGGCCGCCTTGGGGAAACCCGAGGTATCTGGTATCCACCTGTAGGATGACTCATCCGGTCGTGGCCTGAGACTAGATACGCGCGGCTATTGTCAGGGTGTCGGCACGCCGGGAGGATTTGCTGGATTAGCCTTACCTTAGTTCGGAGTATCTTGAGCACGGGATTCCGAGAATACTCGGGTCTTCCCACCTTGGAGTTGCGACTCCGCGGATCATGGGCTTGTCATGGGCCAAGTTGGAACACCCCTGCAGGGTTTTGAACTTTCGAAAGCCGTGCCCGCGGTTATGTGGCAGATGGGAGCTTGTTAATATCCGGTTGTAGAAAACTTGACACCATGTTCCAATACACTACCAGCGTGAGTACCGTGACTGTCATTTTCCGAAAGGGGTTTTCGGGAGATGAACACGGTGGGGTTATGTTTGGCTTGATTAGTTTAGGATCACTTAGTGATCATCTCTCGACCGAGGCACCTTTTCTTCTCACTCTCTTTTACGTAAGCTAGGCTAGTGCTGCTGCAACCACTTATTCTTATTCTTTCTTCAGCCTTGTTCCACACCCAAGGCTTAAATAGTCATGTTACCCGGGAACGGGATTGCTGAGTCCTTTGTGGCTCACAGTTACTTCAACACACCAGATGCAGGTACGATGGTGAGTTACACTGGTGATGGCACTGAGCTAGACTGGGAGTACGACGAGGAGCGTAGCCGTTACTACGTGAACTATCCGACTGATCAGTAGAGCTTCTACTAAGATTCGATCTAGACCTGTGGTTTAATGTTATGTTTGGTATCTTGACATTTGGATTTTACCCTTAGATGGGCTGTGATGTTCTATTTGAATGGTGCTTGAACATGTAATGAATTTGTGTGACGTGGCGAGTGTAAGCCAACTATCTTTTGAGTTTTCCATCCCCATCTTTACATGAGTTGTGCAAAGATACCAAACTTGCGATCATTCCAGAATGGGATTATGTCTTTAAGTCGTGCCTCGACACGTAGGAGATATAGTCCCATCCTGGGCATTACAGCTAACTCATAGTGATAAAGTAAAGCAATTACATGGCTTTCGCAATTAATACAATAAAGATACAACCGTAAGGCTCATGCCGGTTGCCGATAATTTACAAAACATGATCATCTCATACAATATCGTATAACTCATCACGTCTTGACCATATCACATCACAACATGCCCTGCAAAAACAAGTTAGTCGCTCTACTGTGTTGTTGCAAGTTTTACGTGGCTGCTAAGGGCTTAGCAAGAAACGTTCTTACCTACGCATCAAAACCACAATGATTTTTCGTCAAGTGTGTTGTTTTAACCTTCAACAAGGACCGGGCGTAGTCACACTCGATTCAACTAAAGTTGGAGAAACAGACACCCACTAGCCACCTTTGTGTGAAGCACGACGGTAGAACCAGTTTCATGAACGCGGTCATGTAATGTCGGTCTAGGCCGCTTCATCCAACAATACCGCCGAATCGAAGTATGACATGCTGGTAAGCAGTATGACTATTATCGCCCACAACTATTTGTGTTATACTCGTGCATATCATCTACGCATAGACCTGGCTCATGATGCCACTGTTGGGGAACATAGTATTTCAAAAAAAAATCCTATGATCACACAAGATCTATCTAGGGGAAGCATAGAAACGAGTGGGAGAGTGTATCCACGTACCCTCATAGACCGAAAGCGTAAGCATTTAGTAACGCTCCTGATGTAGTCGAACGTCTTCGTGATCCAACTGATCCAAGCACCGAACGTACGGCACCTCTGCGTTCAGCACACGTTCAGCTCGATGACGTCCCTCGAGCTTGTGATCCAGTTGAGGAAGAGGGAGAGTTTCGTCAGCACGACGGTGTGGTGACGGTGATGATGAAGTTACTCACGCAGGGCTTCGCCTAAGCACTACGATGATATGACTGAGGTGTGTAACTGTGGAGGGGGGCACCGCACACGGCTAAGAGAAACTTTGGTGTCTTTGGGGTGCCCCCTCCCATGTATATAAAGGAGGGAGGGAGGATGTCAGGCCCAAGATGCGATTCTATCCCGATCACGTGACACTTATGTGATTGGGGCACAACCGCATTTCGGGCGCTTAGCAAGATGGATATCATTACATCGTACCATTACGCACATACATGGGGGATACAACAATACATACAAGTCACATGAATACAACAACATCAATACAAAGCATCCGACTACGGATGCAAACATGAAAAGCACAAAGACATCCATCTGCTATCCCAGGCTGCCGACCCGGAACCTAACCCAAGACTGAAGAAGAAGAAGAAGAAAAAACTCCAACACAACGATCATCGCTCTCACGTCAAGACAACGGAAACCTGCACCTGCAACTGTTGTTGTAGTATCTGTGAGCCACGAGGACTCAGCAATCCCATAACCATGGGTACAAGACTATCAAAGCTTAATAGGTAGGAAGAGGTAAAGTGGTGAGGTTGCAACAGCGGCTAAGCAATATATGTGGTGGCTAACTTACGAGTACAAGAATAAGATGAGCATCTACACAAACGGTCGCAACTAGTAATGATCGCTAAAGATCCTGAACTACCTACGAGTCAAACATAACCCCACCGTGTTCTCTTCTCAAAGTGAAAAGAGACAGTCACGGTTACTCACACAGTTGTGTGTTTTACTTCGGATCCTCTGTCAAGTTTTCTACAACCGCACATTAACAAATTCCAATCTGCCACATAACCGCGGGCACGGCTTTCGAAAGATCATAACCCTCCAGGGGTATCCCAACTTAGCCCATCACAAGCTCTCACGATCAGCTGAAGTGATAAATATAATATCATCACCCCTTATCTTAGGGAAATCCGATCAGGCTCGGCATCCCGGTGCACAAGACATTTCGACAATGGTAAAACAAGTCCAGCAAGACCTCCCGGCGTGCCGACACCCTGATGGTAGCCGCGCGCATCTCGTCTCAGGCCACGTACGGATGAGCACTACGTTAAGCAACCGAAGACCCCAGATAACTGGGTGGCACCGCAAGTGGCTCTAGTTTGGGACCAACACCATCAGCACTGGCCCCCTTGTTATGTAGAATTAAGAACCCGGGGACATGACCCCCTATGCAATTAATTAATTAATTAAGATGTTATTATGAGGCAAATTAAAACCAATGTTGGGCCTTGCTAGAGGAGTTTTATTCAAAGACGAACTGTTAAGGGGTCCCCATATACCCAACCGTGTAAGGAAAGCAAAATCAAGGAACATAATGCCGGTTTATTGGCGCCTAAGGTGGCATGAGTGGAACAAAACACCGAGCAAAACGCCAAGCCTTCCACCCATGCCCAGTATATAGGTGTGTTAATATATAATAATAGATATTGTGATATTCCAACAACAAGTTCCCACCTGGAACCTTCTTCATCTTCACCTGCAACTAACAACGCTAAAAGAGGGGCTGAGCAAGCGGGTAACATAGCCAAACAATGGTTTTGCTAGGAAGGTTTCAAAGGTTAGAGGCTTCATGGCAACAAGGAGAGGGGCTGACAATAAAGATGGGTAGCGCAACATATAAAGATAGCATCGATACACTAAGCAAAGGCAATGATAGTAAAGGTATTCAAGGGTATGGTCATCTTCCCTGAGATCCCGCAAGGAAGAAGAACGGATCCGTGAAGAAGACGAAGAAGAAGCCTTGAAGAAGAACCACAGGTAGACGAATGAATCCTCACGAACGCAACGGAACAAGCACTAACGAGAAGAAGCAAGCAACACGGTAAACACACCACACGAGACATGACAATATGCTCAACCAAGTATGATGCAAGACAGTTCTACATAGGATGCACTACAAGTCTATACAGGAAGCAAAACATGGCAAGGTAGGAAGCACAGAAAAACAACACAAGAACATGTCAATATGCTCAACCAAGTAGGATGCAAGACAAGTCTACATATGATGCACAACAAGTCTATACAGGAAGCAAAACATGGCAAGGTAGGAAGCACAGAAAAACAACACAAGTTTATATATGATGCAATACATGGCAAGGTATGATGCAAGACAAGTCTATACAGGAAGCAATACATAGCAAGGTAGGTAGCACAGAAAAAACGACACAAGTCTATATATGATGCAATACATGGCAAGGTATGATGCATGACAAGTCTATACAGGAAGCAATACATGGCAAGGTAGGAAGCACAGAAAACAACACAAGTATATATGATGCAATACATGGCAAGGTATGATGCATGACAAGTCTCTATATGATGCAAAACATGGCAAGGCGGGAAGCACTCAAAAACAACACAAATCAACAAGTTCAAAAGAGGTCGGAAACTACATATTACAAATCCGGTAAGTCCTCATATGCATAGTTTGAAATTAGTCCAGATCTGAACAAACTTTAAGTTAAAGTTGTTAAACAGCAGGTTAACATGCACCATGATGATCTACACGAAATTCTAGTCAAGTTTCATATAAAGTTTGTTTAATTCGGAGCTACGGCCTAGAAGATATGAGCAAAACAAGTCAAACAAGGCAACGGTGCAAGATGCACCCAAACATCAAGCAAACATACTCCAAACATGTAAACAAGATGATATTATGAATCTACATGCAAAATCACACAAGTTTCATATAAGGCACACCCAAAACGGAGCAACGGGCTAAAAGATACACATGAAGCAAGAAACAATGCAAAGCTGAAACTAACAGCCACATAGCAACTTTGGAGCAAGAAATATATACTCTACAGCACTCAAACATGGTGACAAGAAGCATGGACATTAAGTAGACATATCCTACAGCAAACAACTCCATTGGAGCATCTCCATAGGAGGCATGGATCCATAGCAACAAGCTACAACATTTTGATCATGACAATAAAACCTGACAGTAATATTTTATAGCAACTTGGGAGCAAGAATTAAATAAGCTACAGCAGGCCAAATATGCAAAATAAGGCACGAATGGATAGACAACAACATGTACAACAAGGAATGATCAATGGTCACCCCAAAACTAACATGGATTTGCCTAGGACAACAAGCAAACATAGCATCCGGATATGACAGATTCCAGACTTAGTGAAATTTCACTAAGTGTTAAAACAATAACATTAACATGGCATGTTTGCGAGCATGTTTAAGTCACCTCAAGGAATATCATGGCAAATGGTTGGCTCCACAGCAAAGAACACATCATGGAGATTCTAAAACATCTAGGCATGTGACATGGGGACAAACACATCAATAGCAACGAGATGCTCAACTAGGCATCTCGTAACAAGTTACAAAACCTAACAGCCACATGCAATTTTCCAATAGAGACAAACATGGAAAAATGAACTCTAACATGCATGCTATAGCAACCAACATGTAAAGCATCTCATTATGAACATTTTGACATATCATATGCATCATTTGGATAAACATGCACCAAGTTATCACATCCCAAACATGGCAACAAAATAACAAGTAGCAGCAGTTTATAAAAAGTAGCACTCTTGCAACAGAGATTAGAGCATCTAGATGAACTCAAATGAGCATGACACAATGGAACAAACTGTAGAGCACATCACCACGATCATTTTGACATATCATTCACTCAATTTGGATCACCACACAAAAAGTTATCACTATGCAAAGTAGCAACATTAATATGACAGAAAAAAGGACTTAGCAGTTTTCTGAAGAAGAAAAAAAACGACGGCGCGAAATAACTAAAACACGCACAGGCACTGGATAGAGAAAGCGGGCGACCGGGGTTCTCACCTCGCGGGCTCGGCCCGAGATGGCGAGGCAGGATGGGCCGAGCGAGGCCGGCTGCTGCGCTGGGCCTGGGAGGCCGAGGTGGGCCTCGGGCGGCTGGACCTGCGGGAGGCAGTGGCCCATGCGACGAGCGGGGGGG
>LR738714.1:583455173-583472531 GCA_902687465.1 Secale cereale
GGGGGGGCAGCTCCCGAACGCCATGGCGATGTCGGTGGCTCGGGGATCTCCGGCGAGGGGCGGCCGGGAGGAGGCCGGCGGCGCGGAGACTCTCCAGATCCGGTCGCGGGGGGTCGCTGGGGACCCGATCCCGGCCGGATCGAGGCAGAGACAGGGGCGAGGAGGCGGCTACTCCCGCCGGCGGCGAGGCTCTTCCCGCCGGCGGCGAGGTGGGGCGAGGGCCGACCTGGCGGAGGCGGTCGGGGCCAGCGACGCAGGTGCGGGGCGGAGGATCGGGAGGAGCGGCGGCTCAGGGGCGCGGATCTGCGGCGGCGGCGACCGGGCTCGCGCGGGCTCGTGACGGGCCTGGCGGGCCGCGGTGGTGGGAGGCGCGGTGGAGGCGACGTGGCGGCGGGGGATTGGCTGAGGGCGCGGCTGGACATGTCCGGCGGCGGGGTGGACATGTCCGGCGCGTGGAGGAGGACGGGGGTAGGGTTTGATCTGCGCGAAAATGGAGAGGGAGGCACCTATTTATAGCTAGAGGGAGCTAGGAGTGTCCAAATGAGGAGCCGTTCGCGGCCACGCGATCGTGATCAAACGGCCAAGAGCATGGAGGGGTTAGAATGGGCTTGGTGGGCTGTGTGAAAGGGGTGCTGGGCCACAAGAGAAGAGGCTTCCGGCGGTTAACACGGTTAACCGTTGGGCTGTCAAACGAGCTCCGAATGCGACGAAACTTGACAGGCGGTCTACCTATGGTATAACAAGACCACATGACAAGTTTCAACCCATTCTGAGAACGTTTTCCGGCCACTCACAAAACAAATATTCGGAGGCACCGCGGACGCGTGTGAGTGTGTCTGGGCTCAGAACGGACAACGGAAAGGACGAGGGGACTTGGACGGATGCATGTTTCAAAAACATGCTGATGCAACACACATGATGACATGGCAAGATGCAACACACAAGCAGATGACATGGCAACAACGATGAATAACTGGCTGACACCTGGCGCACCGGTCTCGGGGTGTCACAACACTCCCCTACTAACTAGAGATCTCGTCCCGAGATCTTAGGAACGAGACGGAAGGGAAAAAGGAAGGACAAAGTTCTTCGAGGACAAAAGGGTGAAACCAAAGAATTTTGAGAGGTAAGGATGGCAATGGGTCGGGTTTGGATCGGGTTGAACAATATCAAATCCATATCCATATCCATGAAGACACTTTGCCCACCCATGAAAAAATCCATGGGTGAAAAATTATGTCCATGTTCAAACCCGATGGGTATCCATACCCACTGGATATCCATTGGGTCCTCTCTAGACATATAAATAAGACATAACACAATGTTAACATAAGATCTTCCATTCTTCACTTCGTGGCAGGCTAGGCTTCACTTATGGTAAATCAACGTCCACTAGCAGCATAAGATCATTTAGTATTTTTCTAACAAATGAGAATGACGAGTCATTTAACAAGGAGATAAAAATAAGGGAAGGGCATTGGGGTATGTTACAGTGGGGATTGAATGTCAACTAATAAAAGTTATGACGATGATTGTGTAATTTCTTTTGCATTTTTTGGATAAAAAAGTGTAAAATTGCAGTGGGACATGTGACTGCGGGGTAGGGATAGCAGATTTTTGACATTAAGTCATACTATCAGGTCGGGTTTGGATATACCCACGGGTACAAGATTATATCCATGCCCTACCCACGAGTAATCGGGTCGGGTTTGGGCGCTGCCCATGGACACAAAAGCATATCTAAATCCTATCCATTCGGGTCGGATATCCATGGATATCCATGTCCATGGATAAAATTGCCATCCTTATTGAGAGGTTGAATAACTTGAAAGAAAGGATACAACGAAGAAGAACGAAGTTGCAAAGACTTCGGTAAATAAGAGGAACAAGGAATATGACGAGAACCAAAAGGTTGAAGGATATGAAGCACGAGTTGAAGGAACAAGAATGAATTCGAAACCACTCCGGTTAACAGAGATAGAAGGAATCTTCACGAAGGAATTCAGGCAGCACTCTGGCTGAAACTAAAAGAAATAGCACACCGGTTGAATATGAATGGAATGGAACAAGAACATGGAAAGATGAAACGATACTCGACGAGAGTAACAACACAATGCCTCCGGAAGAATTGAAATGATGGAATTAAAAGAATGGAGAAGAAGATGATAACTTCGAGCGCGATTGACTTGAGAGCATCCTTAGAAGGAAGGATTGAACGGAGTCGTTGAGAAATCAACAACGAAAGAATCAGCTTGATGTGGACTTATTTAAACATCTCAAGACTTGAGGTGAATTATGCCACAACCAAAATATTGAATAGATGAGAATGAAGAAAGAAATGCAAAACTCCACTTCAAAAGAATACAGAGAATTATTTGCACTCGAGAGGCAAAAGAATAAGAATGCTTGAGCTGCTCCAGAAGAATTAGCTGAATGTTTGAACAATGAATTAAATGATGGAGAACCACCATGAGGAACTCCGGTAACAACAAGGATGATAATATAGAAATGACGGATGAGAGGAATAAGATTAAGCCTTGCGATGATTTAGAAAGGGCCTCCGACGAGATAGCCGAGAAAACTTTAAACTTCGGGGAAGAAAAGATTAAAGCACTTGGAACTAGAATTTATTCATGAAGAATAAACTCCGAAGGAAAGGATAAATCAAATTGATGAAAAGAATCAGAATTATGTTATGCTTATCCTCCATCAATTAAATTGATGAAAATCAATGGATTCACATACCACTTATTCCTGTTGAAAAGGTTAAAGAGGGACGCAATCTTCATGAACACCGGAATGATGAGAATAAAATGAATGGATTGATATGATAGCACCGGAAAATATCTCTTGAGAGAACCACCGTGAAGAATTGAAGCCGAGTGAAGAAAAGAACGAACCACCGGAAAGAAATAAAATCGAATGATGAAAGAGAACAAGCTACCGTAAGGAATGAAATTGAGTGAATACAAGAGAATGGATCTCCGGGAAAATAAATCACTTGAGGAAATTAGAATGACGAGAACGAAGAGATCATGAACTGATTAAAGAATACTTGAACGAAGCACTGGAAGAATGTGAGACGAACGAAGAGGCATCAATGAAAAATATTTGGAGGACGAAGTTGAAAACTGAGAACGAAGAAATCTTCTGAAATGATGGCCTTCGGAGGAACACAAAGAAAAGAATTCATGAAAATACTCCGGATGGGTAAGGAAAAAAATTATCACAATCAGAATAATTCGAGAGGATAGCGTTAAGCTAGAAGCACGAATCTCCGAGAGAACGGACAAGACTCAGGGGAAAACACTTCTTCGGTCTTCAAATGACGACAAGGAACACAACCAAAATTATTGAGACACTCCTGAAGAATTAAAAGAGGAAAGGTTGAACCAAAAATGAAAAGAATTTGCAAACAAACTTGGAGAAGGCATATGACTGATGGAATCCATACTTATGTCACACTTGAAGGAATTTCGGAACACTCCGGAAAAATAAAAGAGTCAGGTAAGATCCTGGGAAAAGACCTGTGGGTTATGAGCCCACCGAAGAGAAAACACCGTTGAAAGGATTGAAAGAAGATGATGCACCGGACTGATTAATGAATCGAATGAGGTGACAACCTCGAATGAATTAGAACACGAACGAATATCCTGAGATTTCTTCAGAACTCCGGGATAATTGAAAGGCGAGAGGCAAACGAGCAATTGGAAACATCTGAGCTGATGAAAGAATATAATGAGCACCGCATACAAATTGAATTGGAACCACCGGAAAAGAAAACGATGAAGAATGCCGAACAAGAGGAGAATTCATCGGAGAATAAAGGAGATGCATGATTACGAACTAGACGAGAATTCACCGGTTGAAACAATTGATGAAAGAAAGAAAAGACTTCACACGAGTAGGATGGATACTCGATTACGAACTCTGGCTCCGAGAAGAAAAAAAGGGTGGGTGGGTGGGAAAAATAAAGACAACTTCAAAAGGGGAAAACAACATCGGTTGAAAGAACTGAGGGTTGAACTTACAAGAAGAAGAGGGTCGAGTCCACTTGGCGAGAGATGCACCAGATGAAAGAACTAACAACGCAACGAACGAAAACTATCCACGTGATCCTAAAAAAATTTGAAGGGGAAGACTAGCAATTCAAAACACCTACGTCAAGATTCCTCACCAGAGCGACGAAGGGACTGAGAAGTAAAAAGAATTCCTACACTCCGATATAACTAGACTCCGAAAAGTTTTCTGCTAGACTCAACAACGGCCAAGATACGATCAATCAAGGGGGCTCCTATGGTCCGTTGAGGCTCTGATACCAACTTGTCAGGCCCAAGATGCGATTCTATCCCGATCACGTGACACTTACGTGATTGGGGCACAACCGCATTTCGGGCGCTTAGCAAGATGGATATCATTACATCGTACCATTACGTACATACATGGGGGATACAACAATACATACAAGTCACGTGAATACAACAACATCAATACAAAGCATCCGACTACGGATGCAAACATGAAAAGCACAAAGACATCCATCTGCTATCCCAGGCTGCCGACCCGGAACCTAACCCAAGACTGAAGAAGAAGAAGAAGAAGAAGAAGAAGAAGAAGAAGAAGAAGAAGAAGAAGAAGAAGAAGAAGAAGAAGAAGAAGAAGAAGAAGAAGAAGAAGAAGAAGAAGAAGAAGAAGAAGAAGAAGAAGAAGAAGAAGAAGAAGAAGAAGAAGAAGAAGAAGAAGAAGAAGAGGAAGAAAGAACTCCAACACAACGATCATCGCTCTCACGTCAAGACAACGAAAACCTGCACCTGCAACTCTTATTGTAGTATCTGTGAGCCACGAGGACTCAGCAATCCCATAACCATGGGTAACAAGACTATCAAAGCTTAATAGGTAGGAAGTGATAAAGTGGTGAGGTTGCAGCAGCGGCTAAGCAATATATGTGGTGGCTAACTTACGAGTACAAGAATAAGATGAGCATCTACGCAAACGATCGCAACTAGTAATGATCGCTAAAGATCATGAACTACCTATGAGTCAAACATAACCCCACTGTGTTCTCTTCTCAAAGTGAAAAGAGACAGTCACGGTTACTCACACAGTTGTGTGTTTTACTTCGGATCCTCTCTCAAGTTTTCTACAACCGGACATTAACAAATTCCAATCTGCCACATAACCTTGGGCATGGCTTTCGAAAGATCATAACCCTGCAGGGGTGTCCCAACTTAGCCCATCACAAGCTCTCACGATCAGCTGAAGTGATAAATATAATATAATCACCCCTTATCTTAGGGAAATCCGATCAGGCTCGGCATCCCGGTGCACAAGACATTTCGGCAATGGTAAAACAAGTCCAGCAAGACCTCCCAAAATGCCGACACCCTGATGGTAGTCGCGCGCATCTCGTCTCAAGCCACGTCCGGATGAGCACTACGTACAGCAACCGAAGACCCTAGATAACTGGGTGGCACCGCAAGTGGCTCTAGTTTGGGACCAACACCATCAGCAGTGGCCCCCCTATTATGTAGAATTAAGAACCCCGGGGACATGACCCCCTATGAAATTAATTAATTAGTTAAGGTGTTATTATGAGGCAAATTAAAACCAATGTTGGGCCTTGCTGGAGGAGTTTTATTCAAAGACAAACTGTCAAGGGGTCCCCATATACCCAACCTTGTAAGGAACGCAAAATCAAGGAACATAATGCTGGTTTATCGGCGCCTAAGGTGGCATGAGTGGAACAAAACACCGAGAAAAAGGCCAAGCCTTCCACCCATGCCTAGTATATAGGTGTGTTAATATATAATAATAGATATTGTGATATTCCAACAACAAGTTCCCACCTGGAACGATCTTCATCTTCACCTGCAACTAATAACGCTATAAGAGGGGCTGAGCAAGCGGGTAACATAGCCAAACAATGGTTTTTCTAGGAAGGTTTCAAAGGTTAGAGGCTTCATGGCAACAAGGAGAGGGGCTGACAATAAAGATGGGTAACGCGACATATAACGATAGCATCAAGACACTAAGCAAAGGCAATGATAGTAAAGGTATCCAAGGGTATGGTCATCTTGCCTGAGATCCCGCAAGGAAGAAGAACAGATCCGTGAAGAAGACGAAGAAGAAGCCTTGAAGAACCACGGGTAGACGAACGAATCCTCACGAACGCAATGGAACAAGCACTAACGAGAAGAAGCAAGCAACACGGTAAACACACCACACGAGACATGACAATATGCTCAACCAAGTATGATGCAAGACAGTTCTACATAGGATGCACTACAAGTCTATACAGGAAGCAAAACATGGCATGGTAGGAAGCACAGAAAAACAACACAAGAACATGTCAATATGCTCAACCAAGTAGGATGCAAGACAAGTCTACATATGATGCACAGCAACTCTATACAGGAAGCAAAACATGGCAAGGTAGGAAGCACAGAAAAACAACACAAGTTTATATATGATGCAATACATGGCAATGTATGATGCAAACAAGTCTATACAGGAAGCAATACATGGCAAGGTAGGAAGCACAGAAAAAACGACACAAGTCTATATATGATGCAATACATGGCAAGGTATGATGCATGACAACTCTATACAGGAAGCAATACATGGCAAGGTAGGAAGCACAGAAAACAACACAAGTCTATATGATGCAATACATGGCAAGGTATGATGCATGACAAGTCTATATATGATGCAAAACATGGCAAGGCAGGAAGCAATCAAAAACAACACAAGTCAACAAGTTCAAAAGAGGCCGGAAACTACATATTACAAATCCGGTAAGTCCTCATATGCATAGTTTGAAATTAGTCCAGATCTGAACAAACCTTATGTTAAAGTTGTTAAACAGCAGGTTATCATGCACCAAGATGATCTACACAAAATTCTAGTCAAGTTTCATATAAAGTTTGTTTAATTCGGAGCTACAGCCTAGAAGATATGAGCAAAACAAGTCAAACAAGGCAACGGTGCAAGATGCACCCAAACATCAAGCAAACATACTCCAAACATGTAAACAAGATGATATTATGAATCTACATGCAAAATCACACAAGTTTCATATAAGCCACACCCAAAACGGAGCAACGGGCTAAAAGATATACATGAAGCAAGAAACAATGCAAAGCTTAAACTAACAGCCACATAGCAACTTTGGAGCAAGAAATATATACTCTATAGCACTCAAACATGGTGACAAGAAGCATGGACATGAAGTAGACATATCCTACAGCAAACAACTCCATTGAAGCAACTCCATAGGAGGCATGGATCAATAGCAACAAGCTACAACATTTTGATCATGACAATAAAACCTGACAGTAATATTTTATAGCAACTTGGGAGCAAGAATTAAATAAGCTACAGTAGGCTAAATATGCAAAATAAGGCACGAATGGATAGACAACAACATGTACAACAAGGAATGATCAATGGCCACCCCAAAACTAACATGGATTTTCCTAGGAGAACAAGCAAACATAGCATCAGGATATGACAGATTCCAGACTTAGTGAAATTTCACTAAGTGTTAAAACAGTAACATTAACATGGCATGTTTGCGAGCATGTTTAACTCACCTCAAGGCATATCATGGCAAATGGTTTGCACCATATCATGGAGATTCTAAAACATCTAGGCATGTGACATGGGGACAAACACATCAATAGCAACGAGCTCCTCAACTAGGCATCTCGTAACAAGTTACAAAACCTAACAGCCACATGCACTTTTGCAACAGAGATAAACACGGTAAAATGAACTCTAACATGCATGCTATAGCAACCAACATGTAAAGCATCTCATGATGAACATTTTGACATATCATATGCATCATTTGGATAAACATGCACCAAGTTATCACATCTCAAACATGGCAACAAAATAACAAGTAGCAGCAGTTTATAACAAGTGGCACTCTTGCAATCTAGATTAGAGCATCTAGATGAACTCAAATGAGCATGGAACAATGGAACAAAGTGTAGAGCACATCACCACGATGATTTTGACATATCATTCACTCAATTTGGATCACCACACAAAAAGTTATCACTATGCAAAGTAGCAACATTAATATGACAGAAAAAAGGACTTAGCAGTTTTGTGAAGAAGAAAAAAAACGACGGCGCAAAATAACTAAATCACGCACAGGCACTAGATAAAGAAAGCGGTCGGTCGGGGTTCTCACCTCGCGGGCTCGGGCCGAGATGGCGAGGCATGATGGGCCGAGCGAGGCCGGCTGCTGCGCTGGGCCTGGGAGGCCGATTTGGGCCTCAGGCGGCTGGACCTGCGGGAGGCAGTGGCCCATGCGACGAGCGGGGGGGCAGCTCCCGAACGCCATGGCGATGGCGGCGGCTCGGGGATCTCCGGCGAGGGGCGGCCGGGAGGAGGCCGGCGGCGCGGAGACTCTCCAGATCCGGTCGCGGGGGGTCGCCGGGGACCCGATCCCGGCCGGATCGAGGCCGAGACAGGGCGAGGAGGCGGCTACTCCCGCCGGCGGCGAGGCTCTTCCCGCCGGCGGCGAGGTGGGGCTAGGGCCGACCCGGCGGAGGCGGTCGGGGCCAGCGACGCAGGTGCGGGGCGGAGGGTCGGGAGGAGCGACGGCTCGAGGGCGCGGATCTGCGGCGGCGGCGACCGGGCTCATGCGGGCCCACGACGGGCCTGGCGGGCCGCGGTGGTGGGAGGCGCGGTGGAGGCGACGTGGCGGCGGGGGATTGGCTGAGGGCGCGGCTGGACATGTCCGGCGGCGGGGTGGACATGTCCGGCGCGCGGAGGAGGACGGGGGTAGGGTTTGATCTGCACGAAAATGGAGAGGGAGGCACCTATTTATAGCTAGAAGGAGCTAGGAGTGTCCAAATGAGGAGCCGTTCGCGGCCACGTGTTTGTGATCGAATGGCCAAGAGCATGGAGGGGTTAGAATGGGCTTGGTGGGCTGTGTGAAAGGGGTGTTGAGCCAAAAGAGAAGAGGCTTCCAGCGGTTAACACGGTTAACTGGTGGGCTATCAAACGAGCTCTGAATGCGACGAAACTTGACAGGCGGTCTACCTATGCTATAATAAGACCACGCGCCAAGTTTCAACCCATTCCGAGAACGTTTTCCAGCCACTCACAAAACAAATATTCGGAGGCACCACGGGCGCGTGTGAGTGTGTCTGGGCTCAGAACAGACAACGGAAAGGACGAGGGGACTCGGACGGATGCAAGTTTCGAAAACATGCTGATGCAACACACATGATGACAAGGCAAGATGCAACACGCAAGCAGATGACATGGCAACAACGACGAATAACTGGCTGACACCTGGCGCAGCGGTCTCGGGGTGTCACAGAGGAGGAGGCCGTCCTAGAAGGATGCGCGCCCAAGGGGGGGAGTCCTACTCCAAGTAGGATTCACCCCCCGCCTTTCCTACTTCCACAAGGAGAAGGGGGGAAGGAGAGGAAGAAGAGAAGGAAAGGGGGGCCGCCCCCATTAGCTCTAGTCCAATTCGGTTTGGTCTAGGGGGCGTGCCACACCTTGGCCTGCCTCCTCTCTTCCACCACTAGGCCCATGAGGCCCAATAACTTCCCGGGGGGTTCCGGTAACCCCCGGTACTCCGAAACTTATCTGAAACGATCCGAACCATTCCGGTGTTCGAGTGTAAACTTCCAATATATGAATCTATATGTCTCGACCATTCTGAGACTCCTCATCACGTCCATGACCTCATCCAGGACTCCGAACAATCTTCGGTCATCAAAAGAACATAAAACATAATACTAATTGTCATCGAACGTTAAGCGTGCGGACCCTATGGGTTCGAAAACTATGTAGACATGACCGAGACACATCTCCAGTCAATAACCAATAGCGGAACCTGGATGCTCATATTGGCTCCTACATATTCTACGAAGATCTTTATCGGTCAAACCGCATAACAGCATATGATGTTCCCTTAGTCAACGGTATGTTACTTGCCCGAGATTCGATCGTCGGTATCATCATACCTAGTTCAATCTCGTTACTAGCAAGTCTCTTTACTCGTTTTGTAATACATCATCTCATGACTAACTCATTAGTCATTTGCTTGCAAGGCTTATTATGATGTGTATTACCAAGAGGGCCCAGAGATACCTCTCCGACACTCGAAGTGACAAATCATAATCTTGATTTATGCCAACACCACAAACACTTTCTGAGACACCTGTAGAGCATCTTTATAATCACCCAGTTACGTTGTGACGTTTGATAGCACACAAGGTGTTCCTCCGGTACTCGGGAGGAACATGCATAAGTCATGAAGAAAGCAATAGCAATAAAACTAAACGATCATTGTGCTAAGCTAACAGATGGGTCTTGTACATCACATCATTCTCCTAATGATGTGATCCCATTGATTAAATGACAACACATGTCTATGGTTAGGAAACTCAACCATCTTTGATTAATGAGCTAGTCAAGTAGAGGCATACTAGGGACACTCTGTTTTTCCTATGTATTCACACATGTATCAAGTTTCTGGTTAATACAACTCTAGCATGAATAAAAGACATTTTCATGATATACAAGGAAATATAAATAACAACTTTATTATTGCCTCTAGGGCATATTTCCTTCAATCAAGTCATTCTCAGCTTTGGCCCACAACGGCCGGGCTTTGAGGTAGCCGCCTGACCCGTGCAATGGTGATACTGCTTCTTTGCAAGATTTGTCTTGGTTGTCTCTGACGTCTTCTTACTCTTGTCTGATGACTTGTAGGCCACAAATGCAGGCCAGTGATCTCTTATCTTCTCAAATCGTCCAGTGAATTCTGGAGTCTTCCCTTCGTCGACAAACTTTGATTTCAACTCATTCTTCCACCTCCTTAATAAATATGTCATCTTCTTAAGAGCACACGCCTTGACCGTTGGCTCTATAACTGGCTTATCCGAAACCTCCTCTGGCGGTAGGGTGAAATTTGCCTTCAGCGAGGTCCAAAGATCATCTTTCTGTCTATCGGTGACATAAGAAACTTGAGGGTCTTCCTGTTTAGGCTTATTCCATAGTAGGACGTTGATCGGGATGATGTCCCTAACAATAGCTCCGCACTGAGCAGAAAATTCTAACTTGGTCTGCCTGGGTTCAACCGGTTGGCCATAGTCCGCGATTGCTGTGATCGTTAACTCTTCATCCTGGCACAACCTTTTCTTCGGGCCTCGTCTCGTTGCCGAACTTTGGCTCGATCCGGAGGGCTATAAAAGAAGAAAGAAGAGTTAATATATGTACATACCAAAATAATGAATGCATAAATTAGCTAGTCACCATAGGCTTAATTTATATATATACCTCGCCGGACTTTCCAACAGCTCCCTCCTCCGTTCGGTCACCGGAGTCGTCATCATCGTCTCCTTCTTCCACCGGCATTCGGTCACCGGAGCCATCATGATCATGTCTTTCCTCCTCCATTGTTCGATCATCGGAGCCTTCATCATCCTCTCCTTCCAGACCATCGGTGTCGTTCAGAAACGACAAGACATTACCTCCGCCGTAGATTATATCCCCCAACAACAGTTCTTGTTCTTCGTCTCTTTGCTCCATAGTTTATGTAAATATTACAACAAGGTAATTAATATATTAGTGGCAAACATAGACTTAGCTAGCTAATCACAACAAGGAATATTAATTAGTGTCCTCGACGCTTCTAGGGTTTGGGGTGGCCTCAACAACGCTCTTTTAACTTGGTAAATTTGGGTGGCCTCAACAACGCTCTTTTAACTTGGTCAATTTGGGTGGCCTCTACAACGCTAGGGTTTGGGTGGCCTCGACAACGCTCCTTTAACTTGGTAAATTTGGGTGGCTTCGACAACGCTTCTAGGGTTTGGGGTGGCCTCGACAACACTCTTTTATCTTGGTAAATTTGGGTGGCCTCGACGCTTCTAGGGTTTGGGGTGGTCTCGGCAACGCTTCGAGGGTTTGGCCCGGACCGCCTCTCTCATGAATGTTCGACGCCCGGACCGCATCTCTCATGAATGTCAAACAAGGGATTTAACAAAATGGTGCCATTATGGATGTGCAGAAAATGGTACCTATTTTTCCTGATCTCATTTACCCTTCTATATGTTACGTAGTCTGGTGTCAAAGGATTCAAGAAAACCATGGCTTCATCATTAGCCGGAAGTAACAGGCGCATGAATGGTATGAAGCTCTCCAAAGTTATTTTGGAACGGGGTCCTGATAGGATAATTCACTTTTTGGTACAAAGTTCAGAATAGCCTTTCGAATATCGCTATTTGGAAGGCCTTCACTGAACTTCGTACCAAAAAGCGAATTATCCTATCAGGACTCCTTTCCAAAATAACTTTGGAGAGCTTCATACCATCATGCGCCTTTTACTTTCGGCTAATTATGAAACCATGGATTTCTTCAATACTTTGACACAAGAGAACGTGCACATATAGAAGCGTAGATGAGATCAGAAAAAAATATGGATCAACTTAATTATGCACATCCATAATGGGGGCATTCTTGATAAATCTCTTATAAATCTCGAGAAAGTTTGTCGGGTAAGGGCAGGAGGGGTAGGACATCGACAATGTTTTTTCTAGGGTTTGGGTGTCCTCGAGAGTTGGTCGAGCGAGAGGGGTTTGATCGACGTCCCCCTATCGATCCCTTTGCGATCCTCGACCCTCGACTCTTGACCCCCTTGACGGCCCTCGACCCTCGACCCTCTACCCCTCGGCGATCCTCGAACCTCGACCCTCGACCCCTCGGCTACCCTCAACCCTCTACCCTAGTTCCCAACCCTTGACCGCTCGGCGATCCTCAACACCCTCGTTATATTTTTTCTTCTTCTCCTCTATTCCTTCTTCTTCTCCTCTTTTTTTTTCTTCTTCTTCCTCTTCTTATTTTTTTCTCCTCTTCTTCCTCTCCTATTCTTCTCTTCTTCTTCTCCTTCTTCCTCTTCTTATTTTCCTTTTTCCTCTCCTTCTTTTTCTTCCTTCACTACCGCAGGATGCTGCTAACGCGACACTGCGATCAGAGACCCTTCGACGAAACTGTGTGCTATGCCATAATCGCAAAAGGGGGTGTGAAAAACCATCAAAAAAGGTGCAAAACATTTGCAATGGAGGATACATCAAACACGGTTCAGATTTTGGTTGCATGTGTGATGGTGGGCATACGGTTCAGTTCAATTGACTGTTTGCGATGAGGAGGAACAAAAGAAACTGGCTGCCAGATGAAGGCGTGTGCGATGTACAGCGTACGGTCCAGTCGGATGAACTGTTTGTGATTAGGCAACACAAAAGAAACGGTCAGCCAGATCAAGGTGTGTGCGATATACGGCATGCGGTTCACTCAGATGAACTGTTTGTGTTGAGACAAGAGAACAGAAACGGTTCAATATAAGAAGATGTGTGTGATACGTGACTTGGGTGCGTACGATGTGGTAGATGCATTGGAATGGAGGGGTGCTTTATATGAGTGCAAAATGCGTTGTATTCACATCGTGCTGCATATTTTCCCGGTCCTCCTCCCATTACTTCCCTCATGCATTCACGATGTTAATTAAAGTAGGATGCATCATTGGTCATTCAACATTTCAGGAATCGCTACCCTCTCCCTCATCTGCATTAAAGCCGTATCAGGAACTGCGCCGCCCGCTGCACGCCCGACTGAACATGCCTCCTCGCCTCCATCTATGCTTAATTACTGAATTTTAGTTGCAAAAATTAGATACTGCTAGTGATTTTAACTTCATATTTTTTTAAATCGCAGTGTAACAAGGTTGACAAATGGCAATGTTACTAGATTAACAAATGTCAACCTTTCCAATTTGACAAATGGCAACATACCCAATATGACAGATGCAAATCTTACCAAATTGTTTGTACGTGGTTGCACACAGGTCATCCAAAACAACGTTTGCGTTGAAGGCATGCACAAATCATGCGCTGCGAATTTTCCCTCGACTTAAGGGGGAAGACCTTAGCTCTCACTTTGCATACGGGTGTTCTACCTAAAACATTTGCGATCAAGAGCTGTAGAAATACTGCTCGACACATTTTCTCTTGGCTTCTTGGGGAAGCTGTCGGTTTGCATACAGGTGTTCTAACTAAAACGTTTGCGATCAAGAGCTGCACAAATCCTGCTCGACACATTTTCTCTTGGCTTCCTAGGGAAGCTGTCGGTTTGCATATGGGTGTTATAACTAAAACGTTTGCGATCAAGAGCAGCACAAATCATGCATTGGAGACGAGTTTTGGATTTACTATAATTTGAAAATAAAGTATCTCAAAGTTTTGCCGACAATCAACAGTGCCCTGGTGTTTGAAATTCATTCCCATTTCTTGCATAGGACCTAATCATGCACCGAAGGACACAGATTTGATTTTTCAACCAATTTATATGCACTGGAGCATGTGCATGTAGTTCAAATTTTAATTATGCACATAAAATGCCTAGAAAACCCACTTATGTATAAAAATGACCAAACGAATCCCGAAAAATTCCAAAATTAGACACAACACTCCTGTTGTTCTATGTTGACACTAAAAAAATTGAAAGCAATCAGAGGCAACGGATATTGTTACATCCCCGAAGGTGGCACGTTCCCGACCGAAACCATCACGCTTGTTGTGATAAGCTCTGGTTTGTGACAAGCTTATACCCAAACCTGCCCCAAATGGGACAAAAAAATTACCACGGCATGTTGATGCCGCTTCATGATAGCATGCCAAGTTCCATTAGTTTTAGACGAGTTTTGGATTTACTAGAATTTAAAAACCAGGCATCTCAACGTTTTACCGGCAATCAACAGTGCCCTCGTGTTTGCATTTCATTCCCATTTCTTGCATGGGACCTAGAAATTCACCCAAGGACACACATGTGTTTTTTCAACCAACTTTGGTGCACTGGAGCATGTGCTTGTAATTCAAATTTGAATTATACACATAAAATGCCTAGAATCCCCAATTAATGTATAAAAGGCCAAACGAACCACGAAAAATTCCAAAATTAAACACAACACTCCTGTTGTTCTATGTTGACACTAGAAAATTTTCGGGAGCAATAAGAGGCAACGGATATCGTTTCGTCCCCAAAGGCGGCACGTTCCCTATCGAAACCATCACGCTTCTTGTGAGAAGCTCTAGTTTGTGAGAAGCTTATACCCAACCTGCACCAAATGGGACAAAAAAATTACCACGGCATGTTGATGCCGCTCCATGATAGCATGCCAAGTTCCATGAATTTCAGACGAGTTTTGGATTTACTAGAATTTAGAAACCAGGCATCTCAACGTTTTGCCGGCAATCAACTGTGCCCTGGTGTTTGAATTTCATTCCCATTTCTTGCATGGGATCTAGAAATTCACCCAAGGACACACATGTGATTTTTCAACCAACTTTGGTGCACTTGAGCATGTGCTTGTAGTTCAAATTTGAATTATGCACATAAAATGCCTATAAAACCCAATTAACGTATAAAAAGGCCAAACAAACCACGAAAATTCCAAAATTAAACACAACACTCCTTTTGTTCTATGTTGACACTAGAAACATTTTGAAAGCAATAAGAGGCAACGGATATCGTTTCGCCCCCAAAGGTGGCACGTTCCCTACCGAAACCATCACGCTTGTTGTGACAAACTCTGGTTTGTGAGAAGCTTATACCCAAACCTGCCCCAAATGGGACAAAAAAATTACCACGGCATGTAGATGCCTCTCCATGATAGCATGCCAAGTTCCATGAATTTCAGACGAGATTTGGATTTACTAGAATTTAAAAACCAGGCATCTCAATGTTTTGCCGGCAATCAAAAGTGTCCTGGTGTTTGAATTTCATTCCCATTTCTTGCATGGGACCTAGAAATTCGCCCAAGGAGACACATGTGATTTTTCAACCAACTTTGGTGCACTAGAGCATGTGCTTATATTTCAAATTTGAATTATGCACATAAAATGCCTAGAAAACCCAATTGACGTATAAAAAGGGCCAAACGAACCACAAAAATTCCAAAATTAAACACAACACTCATGTTGTTCTATGTTGACACGAGAAATTTTTTGAAAGCAATAAGAGGCAACGGATATCGTTCCGTCCCCAAAGGTGGCACGTTCCCTACCGAAACCATCACGCTTGTTGTGAGAAGCTTATACCCAAACCTACCCCAAATGGGACAAAAAATTTACCATGGCATGTTGATGTTGCTCCATGATAGCATGCCAAGTTCCATGAATTTCATACGAGTTTTGGATTTACTAGAATTTAAAAACTAGGTATCTCAATGTTTTGCCGGCAATCAACAATGCCCTGGTGTTTGAATTTCATTCCCATTTCTTGCATGGGACCTAAGGATGCACCCAAGGTAACAGATTCGATTTTTCAACCAATTTATATGCATAGGAGCATGTGCATGTAGTTTAATTTTGAATTGTGCACCTAAAATGGCTAGAAAACCAGTTTAATGTATAAAATGTCCAAACAAACCCTGAATAATTCCAATTCTTTTACGACACACATATAGTTGCATGTTCACTGCAGATAAAAGGTTTGGCAATTCAAACAACGTCCATTTCTGCTTTGACCCCATTATGTAATTCAAATCAAGATGAAAAATCAAGTAGATCGCACACAATTTATTTATCGCCAACCATGTGAGATGCAGCACAAAATATCCTAGAGCACCGTCGGCCTATGGCTTACGCGAGAAGGTACGTCGTCTACAGTCCACAGCCGGCGTCTCAAGCACACTAGCTCGCTCCCCAAATACTCCCGTCTCTGCATCCCTCACAATCTCGAAAATATTACCACCTCGTAATCTTGAAAATATCTTCCTCCTAGTAGGTTTTAATGTTTGATAGCACACGATTAGTATGTGTGGAGCGTGTGCGATGTCTGTTACTCCCGCTCTGCTTCAGTCCCTTGATTCAAATTTTTAGTAGCCCCGGCATTTTACTCCCGCCTCTGCATCCCTCGCAATCTCAAAAATATTTGCTCGCCCTTGATCCAAATTTTCAGTAGCCCCGCCTTGTTACTCCCGCCTAGTAAAATTTTCAGTTGTCGCAGCGTTTCCTGATACGTATATAACGTATCTATAATTTATGAAGTATTTATGCTATTATATTATCCATATTAGATGTTTTATATACATTTATATGCTATTTTATATGATTTTTGGGACTAACCTATTAACCTAGAGCCTAGTGCCAGTTTCTGTTTTTACCTTGTTTTTGAGTTTTACAGAAAAGGAATACCAAACGGAGTCCAATTGACGTGCCAATTTTTGATGATTTTTTATGGACCAAAAGAAGCCCCTGGAGTAAAAGAGTTGGGCCAGAAGAGTCCCGGGATGTCCACGAGGGTGGGGGCGCGCCCCCCCCCCCCCCCCCC
>LR738714.1:583472596-583540462 GCA_902687465.1 Secale cereale
CGTGGATGACTCGGAGACCCCCTGGACGTGAGACCGACGCCAAAAATTCCTATAAATACAGAAACCTCCAGAAAATAACCTAGATCCGAAGTTCCGCCTCGCAAGCCTCTGTAACCACGAGAACTCAATCTAGGCCCTCTCTGGCACCCTGCCGGAGGGGGCCATCATCACCGGAGGCCATGAAGGAGGATCCCGGAGGGGCCATCATCGCCATGAAGGCCAGGGACCAGAGGGAGAACCTCTCCCCATCTAGGGAGGAGGCCATGGAGGAGGAAGCACAAGGGAGATAACCTCTCCTCCTCTCTCTCGGTGGCGCCAGAGTGCCATCGGGAGGGGAATCATCGACGCAGTAATCGTCTTCATCAACATTACCATCATCATCACCACCCTCATCTCTTTTAGCGGTCCACTCTCCCACGCCCCGCTGTAATCCCTACTTGAACATGGTGCCTTATGCCACATATTATGATCCAATGATGTGTTGCCATCTTATGATGTGTAACGCCCCGGACAGACCCGCCGGTGGTCGTTACTCCTGGCGGGATCTAGACTGGCCCCGCATATCAATACTAGTCTTTTTTGCGCACTTTGTCCTCACTCGTGCGCATCCGGAAGCAACTTCCCGGTCGGTCACCCATCCTGAAACTACTCCAAGCTGAGCACGCTTAACTTTGGAGTTCTATCCGAATGGGCTCCCGGAAAAGAAGGAATTCCTTATTGATATGAGTAGTCTACCATCCCTAATAAGCGAGGCTATCACATACACCCACACTCAGAGGAACCGACGTCCTCGTCGGGCCACAGGAACGTTCCCTCTTAGCACATACGTATGTGCTTCCAGTCGGCACATGCGACATGTCGTGTGCCACGATGGGTCACAAACGTCATGAACAACATGACCGAGCACCTGTCCGCAAACATCCGTGTAACCGCGAGGGTCAGCTCTGATAGCAACCTGTAACGCCCCGGACACACCCGTCGGTGATCGTTACTCCTGGCGGGATCTAGACTGGCCCCACATATCAATACTAGTCTTTTCTGCGCACTTTGTCCTCACTCGTGCGCACCCGGGAGCAACTTCCCGGTCGGTCACCCATCCTGAAACTACTCCAAGCTGAGCACGCTTAACTTTGGAGTTCTATCGGAATGGGCTCCCGGAAAAGAAGGAATTCCTTATTGATATGAGTAGTCTACCATCCCTAATAAGCGAGGCTATCACATGATGTTTTGAGTAGATATCCTTTGTCTTTGGGTTGATTGATGATCTAGATTGGTACGAGTTGTATGTTTTATTTTGGTGATGTGCCCTCCGTGTCGCCAAGCGTGAGGGATTCCCGATGTAGGGTGTTGCAATACGTTTAGGATTCGCTTATAGTGGGTTGCTTGAGTGACAGAAGCATAAACCCGAGTAAGGGGGTTGTTGCGTATGGGATAAAAGGGACTTGGTGCTTTAATGCTATGGTTGCGTTTTACCTTAATGATCTTTAGTAGTTGCGGATGCTTGCTAGAGTTCCAATCATAAGTGCATATGATCCAAGAAGAGAAAGTATGTTAGCTTATGCCTCTCCCTCATATGAAATTGCAATGACGACTACCGATCTTGTTAACAATTGCCTAGGACAATTCCGCACACTGATCCATCATTATTACACACTCCCTATTTATAATATTTAGTAATATATTCTAACTTTATGATAACAGCACCTTCTTTTATATTTTAGCTCTCCAATATCATGCAAAGTTATCCTCTTCATACCCACAATGTAGTTTTATTTCTCATTTCTAGTTGGAAGCAAATGTTCGGTGTACGTAGAGTCGTATCAGTGGCAGATAGGCCTTGAGAGAATATTGATCTTACCTTTAGCTCCTTGTGGGTTCGACACTCCATACTTATCACTTCCACCATTGGGAATTGCTGCGATGATTCCCTGCACTTGGGAACTATCAAGCACTTTTCTGGCGCCGTTGCCGGGGAGCAATAGCGTGGGGTTGATATTCTCGGGTGCGCTTGTTTGCTTTCTTCACTAAGTAGATTTTGTTTTTCCTTTTTGTTTCTGTTTAGTTGTGGGTGAAACATACAAAAAAATAAAAGAATTAAAATGCAAAAAAATACTTGCCTCTTATGCCTAAAAAGTTTTTCAAAAAGAGAACTGATTGGAAAGTTATGCATTGAAGAAATGAGGGTCGACCTTGAGCACTTCTGTTTATGCTCACGGAAACAATGTAGAATTTTTCATGGAAGTTTCTCTGTAAATAATTATCCCCTTGTATATATCCATTATATTATAAAAATAATGTGCCAAGATTTGGTTTTAGGATGATTAGATTGCTTGTTTTATATGTGCAGAACAAAAAGCAGAAACTTTGGCTGTAGCACGTGATCTTACATTTTTTACTGGAAGGTCAAATGGGTCTGAAACATTTTACACATTACTTCTGTACAAATTATTCAAATTGTCATATTTTTTAATTTTTTTGGAGTTACAGAAGTTTACTAAACTTCCAGATTACTACAGACTGTCCTGTTTTTGACAAATCTGTTTTGTATGTGTTGATCGCTTATTTTGATGAATCTATGGGTATTATCGGGGGGTATGAACCATGGTGAAGTTGGAATACAGTAGATAAAGTGCTAATATGAAATTGGAATAAGTTTGCAACAGTACCTAAAGGTAGTGATTTGCTTTATTATACTAACGGATCTCACAAAGTTTTTGTTAAAGTTTTGTGTGGATGAAGTGTTCGAAGATCGATGAGCTATCAATATGAGAACAATAAAGAGAGGCAATAGTTCAAGCTTGGGGATGCCCAAGGCACCCCAATTAAATATTTCAAGGATACTCAAGCATCTAAGCTTGGGGATGCCTCGGTTGGCATCCCATCTTTCTTCTTCAACAACTATCGGTATACCTCGGTATTTGTTTTGTTCACATGATTTGTGTCCCTTGTGTTTTTCTTTTTTGTTCTTCTTTAAGAACCATGCTAGTATGAGATAGCCCTTCCTTGATTTACAAAATTCTTCATGTGCTTCACTTATATCTTTTGAGTATGATCTTATAGAATGATCTTTGTGCTTCACTTAAATCTTTTGAGTACGGTTTTATAGAATGCTTCGTGTGCTTCGCTTATATATTTTGAGCTTGGATATTTGCTAGTCGATATTAATCCTAGAATACTCCATGAACTTCACTTATATCTTTTGGAGTATGAATAATACTATCATCTAAAGTGGATTTGGAAGAGTGTCAACTTTAGTTAGTAATGATTCCACTATTTCGAGTTTGCTCCCACTATTCTGAATGAGAAGAATTTTGCTTATGTGGAGAGTACTAAAATTTCTATACTTGTAGATCATGAAAATAATGCTTTATGTAATGTTTATATTGTTGAACCCATTCATGATGCTACTGAAATTTTTTATCAGGGAGGAATACATGCTTGTAGAAGTTGCAATAATATCAAGTTTCCTCTCTATGTGCTTAAAGTTTTGAAGTTATACTTGTCTTGCCTTCCTATGCTAGTTGATTCTTGTTCCTATAAATTATGTGCTCACAAAATCCCTATGTAACACCCCATATGTGATACTTTCCATTTATGACAATATATGAAACGTTGACTTCATCAATTCCATTCTGGGCTCTTCTTTCATTTCGGGTTTCTGCGTTTTGTCACGTGCGTGTGTGCATTTCATCCATGTCGTGTTATCATGTGCATTGCATTGCATTCGTGTTGTCACTTGCACCCGGTCCTGCTCGTCTCTTCCCGTTGTCTGTTTCGAGTTCCGACACTCACACACGTGCCCGTGGCACCCCCGAGTCCTTCTTTCGTGTGCGGCCGTGTAACGTTCTCGGAATGAGGTGAGACTTGTCGTGCGTTGTTGTTTTAGTATGTGTAGGCCGCCTGTCAAGTTTCATCGCGTTTGGAGTTCGTTTGGTACTCCAACGGTTAACCTAGTGGGCTAGAAGCACCTCTTCCTTTTGGCCCAAGACCCCCTCCACAACAGCCCACTAACCCAGCACAACCACTCCCATCCTCTCGGTCATCGGATCACGATCGTGTGGGTGAAAACCGCTTCCCATTTAGAGTCTCCTAGCTCCCTATGCCTATAAAGCAGCCTCCCCACGTCCATTTTCGGGTAAAAACCCTAGATTCGAGCTCCCCGCGCCGCCGGACACGTCCGTCCCGGTCGGACGCATCCGCTCTGCCCCCCTCATCCAACCAGGGCACGCCATGCCGTCGCCCTCCTCCACCCGCGCAGTGCCGCTGGCCCGCCGGGCCCAGGCGGGGCCCGCGCGCCCTCCGCCGCCAGCTCGCGGCCCCGACGCCCGCCGCCGCCGCGCGCATCGCCTCGCCGTCGCTCGCCGCACCACCGCCGCCGGCGAGTCCGCCGCCGCCTCCGCAGGCCACCTCCGCCGCCCGGCCGCTCCTCCGCCACCCGGCCGCTTCGCCGCCACCGGCCGAGCCGCGCCTCGCCGCCTCGCCGGCTCCGGCGAGCCGCCGCCGCCGTCCGTTGTCTTCTCCGCCTCCGGGAGGCCGATCCCGATCCGGATCCCGTGGGTGGATCAGATCCACCCACGCGTCCATCCAAACATCTCCCCGAACCCGGATCTCTCCGTCCCGGAACCCCTCCGTCCCGCGTTGACTTTCGCGGAGGTAAAATTCCACCAAGTCCCTGGAAGTTGTAAATTTATGTGCATGTTCATGTGGCTGTAACTTTTGTGTGTATGTCCAAATTGTGCATATAATATGTCAAAATGATCGTTGTGATATGCTCTTCATTTTGTTCCATTGTGGCATGCTTGTTTGGTTTCATCTTGATGCCCTAATCTCTGTTGCAAGAGTGCTACTTGTTTACTGTGATTTTGTTAGCATGTTTGAGATGTGATAACTTTGTGCATGTTGATCCAAATGGAGTGTGTGATATGTCAAAATGTTCATTGTGAAGTGCTCTACATGTTGGTTGCTGTAGCATTCATGTTAGGTGTCATCTTGACATGTTAATCTCTGTTGCAAAAGTGCATTTGGCTGATAAGTGCTTAAACTTGTTATGAGATGCTGATTTGACTTGCTCATTGCTATTGGTGTGGTTGTCTTTCTTGCCACATGTCAATATGTTTTAGAACCACAATCATATGGTCTTTGTTGTGGTGCAATCCACTTTCCATGATATGCCTTTAGGTGACTTAAACAAGCTTGTAAACATGCCATGCCAATGTTGTTGTTTTATACTTAGTGAGAAAACTGCTAAGTCTGGAATCTGTTAAACCTGATGTCATGTTTGCTTGATGCCTCACTCAAATCCATGCATGTTTTAGTATGCCAAATGATCATTCCTTGTTGTCCATGTTATGCTCTATCCATCCATGCCCTTATTTGCACATATGGCCTGCTGTAGCTTATTTATTTCTTGCTCTCAAGTTGCTATAAATTTACCTGTCAGATTTTTATCAGCACGATCAATTTGGTGAAGCTTGTTGTTATTAATCCATGCCTCCTATGGAGTTGCTCCAGTGGAGTTGTTTGATGTATGCTATGTCGATTACATGTCCATGATCTTTATATACTTAGTAGAGTTGATATCTTGTTTGTGCCTCCGAAGGCAGCATCGTGATGATGTTTTTGTCTTCCCAAATTTTGCCTAAGTCTGGATAAATTTATTGCAACTTGCCATGCTTGGTTAATTGTGTTCCGGTAGGTTTTTGGGTGTGTTCTAAGTTCATGCTTGTTAAGTATCATGTATACTTCACATCCATGCCATTTGTCTCCATGTTTGAGTGATGTAGCATAATTATTTCTTGCTCCAAAGATGCCATGTTGCTGTAAACTGTTGTTTTGCTTGAATCTTCTTTTGCTTGCCATTCGCAAACCATGCATCCATTTCTGGTGATCTTTATATCGATTTCAACCGAAATCTTCACCTCTATCCAGTGGATTGCTTGGTTTTTCAAGATGAGGCCTTTTCCATCATCTTCTCCTTAGGCACAAGTGCTTCCACATGCATACGCATATCATACTCGCATCCCTCCTTATGACTTGCATCATGTTGATTGTGCATTGCACCGTGTTTGATGTTGTGTCGTGTTGTGTTCTTGTGTTGAGTAGAGCCGGGAGCCGAGACCGAGTTCGAGGGTCTTGCCGAGACTGAGTACGAGGAGCCGTCTTACGATCCCTCTGTGGAATCAACAGGCAAGATGACCTTATCCAGATATCACTACTATCTTTGCCTATGCTAGATGTATCGCTCTTTAGGTTATTGCCTCGATGCCTATGTCTGTTTGTCAGCCCTCCTATTGTTGCCATGAAACTCTTTAACCACCCTCATAGCACACCATTGTTTGGCTAGGTACGCATCGCTCAGCCCCTCTTATAGTGTTGTTAGTTGCAGGTGAAGATTTGAATATTCTTGCTTCGTGATGAAGTTATTGTTGGGATATCACAATATATAAACTGTTAATCTAAATCATCTATATATTGGTAATGGGTGGAAAGCTCAGCCTCTTGCTTGGTGTTTTGTTCCACTCATGCTACCCTAGGAATCGTTAAACTGGTGTTATGTTCCTTGATTTTGCGTCCCTAACACGGTTGGGGTTTATGGGCCCCCTCGATAACCCGCTTAGCGCTAAAGCTTTTCCAGCAAGGCCCGACATTGGTTTTACATTTGCCTAATAACTAAAACTTGCATAGGGCGTTGCAAACCCGAGGACTTAATTAACAACCCGGGCCAGTGCTCCTCATGAGTGTTGGTCCAAACTGGGCAACCTGCGGGGCCGCCTTGGGGAAACCCGAAGTATCTGGTATTCACCCGTAGCTTGTCCCATCCGGTCATGGCCTGAGACGAGATACACGCGGCTACTATCAGGGTGTCGGCACGCCGGGAGGTCTTGCTGGATTAGTTTTACTTTTGTCGGAATATCTTGAGCACGGGATTCCGAGAATACTCGGGTCTTCCCACCTTGGAGTTGCGACTCCGCGGATCGTGAGCTTGTGATGGGCTAAGTTGGGACACCCCTGCAGGGTTTGATCTTTCAAAAGTCGTGCCCACGGTTAAGTGGCAGATGGGAATTTGTTAATATCCGGTTGTAGATAACTTGACACCATGTTCATAATACACTACCAGCGTGAGTAACCGTGATGGTCTCTTTCCGAAGGGGTTCGGGAAGTGAACACGGTGGGGTTATGTTTGACGTGATTAGTTAGGATCACTTCGTGATCACTTTGATGATCGTTGGCACTTATCCTCTTCTCGCTCTAAATACGTAAGCTAGTGCTAGTGCTGCTGCAACCTTGTTTTAAGCCTTTTCCACACCTAAGGCTTTGATAGTATTGCTACCCGGGAACGGGATTGCTGAGTCCTCTGTGGCTCACAGATTCTACACAACACCAGATGCAGGTACCGATGAGAACTACACATGTGGTGGTTCAGAGTTGTATTGGGAGTTCGATGAAGAGCGTGGGCGATACTACGTGTCTTACCCCAAGGATCAGTAGGGATCTTACTAGGATGATCGGGACCTTGTGTTGTTTATTTATGGTATCTTTCGTTTGGATTTCGTCCGTAGTCGGACTCTGATGTTATCTGGATGATTGTAATGCCCAGGATGGAGTTATACCTCCTACGTGTCGAGGCACGACTTAAAGGCATAAGTCCATCCTAGAATGATCTCAAGTTGGTATCAGAGCCTTCTCCGACCTAGAAGCCCCACTGATTGATCGAATCGTTGACGGTTGAGTCTAGGCACACACTGAAAACTTTTTGAGTCCTATATTATATCGGAGAGTAGGATTTCTTTGCTTCTCTTCCCCTTTCTCTCTGGTGAGGACTCCTGACGATTACTCTTTTCTCTCCTATTTTCAAAAGTGCACCAAATTTTTTTTAGGATCCCGCGAGTATTCTGGGATTGTTTCGATGTTCTTGTGACAAGGATATTGTTCTCGATGCCTCCTGTTCACGAGGAGTTGAGCTTCGAGGTATCATTGACACAAGCATATCGCGGCAGTACTAAATACTTAAGACGGCCGACATCGAAAATCTCTCCTATACGGCCAGTGGCAAGATAACCCCGACATCACCCAGTACTGGGGAGGTAGTTCGAGAGTATTGCCATAGCTTGTTATAGTGGATGCGTTTTCGAAGGTCCGAGGTAAACAGTTTCCGAGAAAGACTGGTTATGTGTTGAAGGATGGATACACCTGGATGTAGGTTTAGAGTTGATTGCGCGGTGCTTCCCGTGTATCCCCAACACCTGATTGCATAACTGGAAACTTTCGGAAATCTATAGGTGGGTTCATCTAGTAGTTCTAGGCATTCTTCCAACGGATGCTCGATATGAAGTTCGGGGTTCTACATTGAGTGAAGTGGTTTTATGGACTTGTTCTGATCGGGAGTTGCATCTTAAAGGATCCTTGGCTATGCTGATCCGGGGATGACAAAACCCTTTTGTAACACGTTCCATGAGCTTTCAGCACGAAGATGTTGAACGAAACTTCTATCTTGTGTTTGTTCTATCTGGTCCTTGTTCCTTTTTTATTTATCTTTTGTTCTCCAAGTGGCTTCTCGTCAAGTTGATGTACCTGCGGAATTCATTCGTTCAATCCTCTGTTCGAATGATATTGTGAAGATTAGGCTGCTACATATCTATCCTTTGTTTTGTTTTGATTCTGGTATTCGAGTTGCTTCGATGTCAAATGTTGATTCCATACCTTCCTAATCGGTATTCTCATATTTCTATGGGAGTGCTAATTCCTCTTGATCATCAAGATGGTCGTGTTAATTCTTTTCAACCGGTGTGCCTTCTCTTCAAGTTATTTCATACGGACGTCGTTCAGAATTCTGACGATTTGTCTGTTTCATTCATCCCAAGTTGTCTTTGTTTTTCCCCCACCCTCCCTCCCTTTTCTTTATGGAGCTGAAATTCTTAATGAAATATCCATTTTATTCATGTGATGTTTCTTCATTCTTTTCCTTCAATGTTCTTATCCGGTGATTTATCGTGAAGATGCTCAAGAGCCTCAAGTTCATCATTCTTTTGTTCTCTAATCCTGTGGTGGATGTAATTCAAGATTTTGGTGTTGATCTTATCCTTTTCCTCTTTTCACAATGCTTTCTTATTCCGGTGCACCAATTAATCATTCTCCTCTTGCTATTCATATCCGGAGTGCCGAAGATTCATAATTCCATTCTTAATCCGTTCAAGCTATTTGAGGTTATCATCTTATCCAAGCCATTTAATTCAACCGGTGCAATATCTCTTAAGCAATCTTTTCCAACGGTGATTTCTTTGAGTGGGCCCTAACCCACAGGTCTTTTCCCAGGATCTTACCTGACTCTTCTATTTTTTCTGGAGTTATACTCAAATTCTTGTCAAAGTGTGACGTAAGAATGATTTCCATCAGTCACATGCCTTCTCCAAGCTTGTTTTCAATTATTTTCATCTTTAGCTCCACCTTCCATCTTTTTTTTTTATTCTTCCGGAGTGCTCAACAATTCTTATGGCATTTCTCGTCTTCATTCTCAACATTTGGAGACCGGAGAAGTGTTTCTCTTAATTCTTGGCCCTTCTCTTTAAGATTCGTGGTTCTAGCTTCATGCCATCCTCATTATCGTTTGATTGTGAGGAATTCTTTTCATACCCATCCGAAGCATTCATGAATTCTTTCTTTGTGATCCTCCGAAGGCCATCATTTCAGAAGATTCTTCGTTCTCAGTTTTCAACTTCGTCCTACAAATATTCTGCATTGATGTCTTTTCGTTCGTCTCTATATTCTTACGGTGGTTCTTTCAAGTTTACTCTTCCGTTGTTATCATTTTAATTCATTTGTTCTTTTCACATTCTACCGGTGGTTCGTTGAAGATTTATCAGAGCTTGTGCTAGATCTCTCTTTAATTCTTTGCAACGAGAATAAGTAGTATGCCAAATCCTTTGGTTGTCATCAATTTAAATTGGTGAAGGAGATGCATGACATAATTCTTATTCTTGTTCCTTCCAAGTGTTTAATTCTTTTGTCTGGAGCTTGTTCATCATATTATATCCTTGGTTCTAAGTTGTTCATCTTGTTTTCCGGAGCTCCAAGTTATTTCAATTATATCATTCCAAGCTCCATCTAATTCATCGCAGGCCTTAAATCTTATTCTTTTCATCTTTCACTTCTCATGCTTTCATTACCGGAGTTCTTCATGGTGGTTCATCATGTTTTAATTCATCCTCGTAGTCTTCATCAAGATTCTTGTTGGAGCTCAAGCATTCTTCATTATGCTTTCTAAGTGCAATTCTTTCTACCTTGTCTTTTCAGGTGGTGTTATGTCATTCTTGATAATTTTCCTTCATGTTTCATGATTCACAAGTTGTCAGGAATGAGATATTTAAAACCATCATTTCTTTCTCTTTAGGAATCTTTTCAACCCCTCCTTTTATCTCTTGGAGTTATCTTGGGTTGTTTTTCACCTAAAGCTTTTCCCTAAGGTTTTTGCTATTATGGTGCTTATAAATGAACCAAGCTCTTCATTTATCATTCCGGTGAGTTAAGATTTCATCAACTTGTTCTTCTCAATCCAATCAATTGTTTAAGTTAGTGGCTGGTTGTCACCTCATAATTTTGAGATGTTTTCCATAAGTCCACATCAAGCTTATTCTTTTCGTTGTTGAATTTCCAACAACTCCGTTCAACCTTCTTTGTAAGGATGCTCTTTCAAATTTAATTTTGAGAGAAGTTGTCTTTTCTTATCCGTTCAATTCTTTCTTGGATCTATATTCTATTCTTTCATTCCGGAGGCTTTGTGATGTTGCTCTATCCAAACCATCATCTTGTTTTTCTTTTCAAGAATCATGTTCTTTTCCCTTGCTTATCATTTAACCGGAGTGTTGTATTCTTCATTCAAGTTCTCTCATCTTATCAAGTTTGCCTCTCTTTTCAACCGGAGTGCTGTCTGAATCTTTTCTTGCACCTTGTGCCATTCTTTTAATTGTTCTAGAGGCAGTATGTTGTTGTTTTCATCAAGTATCATTCCATCTCCTCAAGTTCTGTTCAATTCCTTCCATTTTCAGACGGAGTGCTGTCCGAATCTTGTCATTCTTATTCCTTGGCTATACCGTTGCAGTTTCATATTCTTTTGTCATCCGTGAGCTCTTGCTTCATGTCTTTCAACCTACAAGGTTCTTGTTATGTTCCTTGTTCCTCTTTTCTAACGGAGTGCACTTAACTTCGTTCATCTCCGTTGCTTTCTTTCTTTAAACTTGTTCAACCTCTCAAGGTTCGTTGGTTTCACTCGTTCGTCAAAGAAGCAACTTTGTTTTACCTCTTCCTCTTCCGTTTTACCCGGTGATATCTCTAGGATCTCGGGTCGAGATCCTCTGTTAGTGTGGGAGAGTTGTGACGCCCGAGACCGACGTCCCAGAAGATTCCAGAAGCTTCCCGAAGATTCCAGATGTTCCGGGTTGCCCGTGTGTTTCTTTTGAGCTTGTGTTTTTATTTTTGCATTGCATCATGTCATCATGCCATCATGTCATATTTATTTTTTTTGCATCTCAACCTAAATAAACCGTGTGGACCTTCGGTCCATTTAAATCGAGGGAAGATGTCTTCTCTTTATAACATATAAAAGTCTCCTAATAATTATGGAGCTATATTAATAATTATTCCATTGCTTCGGAATCACCGTAACACACTTGCATAATTTTCCCCATTGTCTTTCACTTCGAGTTTCACCTTCAAACCTTGCCAAATAATTCTTTCCGTTGTTTCGAGGTTCCTCCGAAAATTTGAACATTTTTGGAGACTTCAATAATCTCGTCTTAGTTCAAACCTATTTGAATTATATTCAAATATGTTTGAATTATTTTTTTCCGTTCATGCCTTTCTTATTTTTCTCCGGTCGTGCTTATTTTTACGAGCCCGAGAAAAATACTCCCTTGTCCAATTTCTGCTCCTAACCCCCCTCTTTATTTTTTCTTCTTCTCTATTCTTTTCTTTCTCTCTTTTATTAGGTGAGGACCCAGTCATTTTTTTTTCCTCTTCTAGGCCATATGGGCATCAGGCCCATCTTCCCGGCTGGCCACTTCTTCTCCTGGCCCAACCAGCCCCCTCCTAACCCTAGCGACGCGCGTCCTCCCTCTCTTCCCTCGTGCGCCGTCGCCCGAACTCCCTCGCCCTCTCTTCCCGATCCCTCGCTCGATCCCGAGGCCCCAGCCCGATTCCCTCGCATCGCTCCTCTGCCCGAGCCCCTCCTCTCCATCGCCAATCCCCCTCTTCCTCCCTCGCCGTGGCCTCGAGCCCCTCTCCTCTGCGCCTCGATGCTCCGGCCCCTCGAGCCCTTCCCCCGCCGAAGCCAGCCAGCCGAGCCCTTCCTTCCCTCCGTCCTCCCGCGCCTTGGAGCCTTCCTCCCGCGCGCCAAGATTCCGGCCGCGACCGCAGCTCCCTCGCCATGGGAGCCGGCGACCGTCCTCCCTCCGGTCCTCCTCTCCAGGTGCAGCCGCTGCCCTGCGCTCCTCCCTCGTCCAGAAGCAGGTCGCCCCTCCCTCCAGGGCCAGCAGCCGCCGGCGCCCTGCGGCCTCTTCTCCAGCGCCAAGAGCCCCCCCCAAGCTTCCTCTCCAGCAGCGCCGTAGGCTGCGTCCTACCGTCGCCCGGCGAACGAGGCTCTCCGTCGCCTGGCCCATGGCCCCGTGCGTCGGCGCCCCTCCTCCTCTTCAATCGCCAGGAGCAGCCGCCCCAAGCCAGTTCGCCCCTTCCTCCAGCCGCCATGGACGGGGCTGGTGCCGCTTCTTCTTCGCGCCGGCGTCCCGTCCAGAGCCCCCTCAAGTCCTGCTGCTGCCGTGGTCCTCCGTGCTGTTGCTGCCGTCGTGGCCTTGTCTCCCTGCCGTTGTTGTTTTTTTTTGTTGTTGTTGTGTTTGTTGCCTGTGCTGTAATGCTTGACAGGAGACTCGTGTACCCCTACGAAACATCTACGGAGCAAGTACCTCTACATCCGTGTACGACTACGTGAACGAGTACCACGACGCCGTCGAACGCCAAGTACCTCTACGTGACCGACAAGTACCACGACGACCCGTACGTCTACCGTCGCGTGTACCACTACCGTCGCCCGAACGACTACCGATGACCGTGAACAACTACCGCCAAGACGAACGGAACAACTACTTCCTCTACGAGTTGCGGAACGGCTACTTCCTCTCCGAACGTGAACGACTACTTCCCTCTACGGCCGTGTACAACTACTTCCTCTCCGACGTGAACGACTCCTTCCTCTACGTCTCGATTCCGCCCCGAAACGAGAGTTTCGAAGGTATAACCCCGAGACGTGACCCGTGTGATGCATGCTTGTTGTGTTGTATGAAATGTCTCCCGTGTGTGCTCCGTGCCCGTGTCCGTTTCGTCCCTTTTGTTGTTCCTCGGTTGCCTCGTCACCGACTCGTGGGAACCCGGCAACGGGATCGCCCCACCTTTCATCTCGTTTGACTCGCTTCGTCACCTTTTGCACCGGTCCCTCAACAAGTTACCGGAACCGAGATGTTGCGTTGCCTCATTTCGGATCGTTGCCGTGGCACCCTTTCTTTCCACCACGGTGACAATGCTTCATATCTTGTTTTTGTCAACCTTTTAATAAAACTTGCATAAACTTGATCATGTCATCCGCATCATGTTAACAACATTTAATATGTGTGAATTGTTGTTGCTTATAATTAATAAACTTGCTCATGAGGATTTTCCGGATATGTTGTTGTTATTCTCCGGCCTCATTTAAATTGCCTAATAGTGTAGTTTCTTTATGCTTCACCTCTTGCCATGTTATCAAACAATTAACCTTGTCTTGTAAATAACGAGAGTCAATTAAATAATTAATGTGGTGTTTCGTCAATATGCAACTCGTTGCATATTGCGCTCCACTTAACTTGTAGTATTTGTTTGTGCACTTGCCATGCCTTGCATATTTAAACCGGACATGCATCATACTTGTTTGTGCATCGTATGCCATGTTTATGCTTGTGTGTTTACCGTGTTGTTTGTTTCTTTCCGGTTTGCTTCTCTTGATAGCTTCGGTTTCGTTCCGGAGTTGTGAGGATCCGCTCGACTGTTGCTCCGTCTTCTTCTTGGATCCGTTCTTCTCCCTTGTGGAATCCCAGGCAAGATGACCGAACCCGGATACCATTACTATTTTTGCCTCTTGCTAGAAGTCTCGATCTGCAGTTTTGCCTCATAATAACAACTTAATTAATTAATTAAATTTGCATAGAGGGTCGCTCCCTCGAGGATCCTTTATTTCTACATAGCAGGGGGGGCCAGTGCCGATGGTGTTGGTCCCAAACGGGGAGTCTGCAGGGCCGCCTTGGGGCAACCCGAGGTATCTGGTATACCTGTAGAATCGCCCATCCGGTCGTGTCCTGAGACCTAGATACGCGCGGCTACTATCAGGGTGTCGACACGCCGGGAGGATTTGCTGGATTAGCCTTACCTTAGTTCGGTTTAACTTGAGCACGGGATTCCGAGAATACTCGGGTCTTCCCAACTATGGAGTTGCGACTCCGCGGATCGTGGGCTTGTAATGGGTCAAGTTGGAACACCCCTGCAGGGTTTGAACTTTCGAAAGCCGTGCCCGCGGTTATGTGGCAGATGGGAGCTTGTTAATTCCGGTTGTAGATAACTTGACACAATGTTTCAATACACTACCAGCGTGTGTACCGTGACTGTCAATTTCCGAATAGGGATTCGGGAGTTGAACACGGTGGGGTTATGTTTGACCGGCTTTAGTTAGGATCACTTCGTGATCATCTTTCGACCGATGCTCTTCTCTTCTCGCTCTCTATTACGTAAGTTAGTGCTAGTTGCTGCTGCAGACTCTTGTTTGTTCCTTCACCTCATATTCTTTCTTCAGCCTTGTCCTCACCCAAGGCTTAAATAGTCGTGTTACCCGGGAACGGGAGTGCTGAGTCCTCTGTGGCTCACAGTTACTTCACCACACCAGTTGCAGGTTCAGCCGTGTACGATGCAGGAGCTGGTTCAGTTCTTCACTAGGAGCTCGTTGAAGAGTGTGGCCTTTTGTTTGTGACGTTTCGATGTTCAGTAGTGGTTTCTACTAGGATTCGATCCTGCCCTGTGGCTTTATGTTGTTTTGGTATCTTTCTTTGGATCTTCACCCGTAGTCGGGTTGTGATGTTCTGTATGATGATTGCTTATGTAATGTATTGTGTGAAGTGGCGAGTGTAAGCCAACTATCTCTTTTGCATTTTAATCCCTCTTTTACATGAGTTGTGCAAAGATACCAAACTTGAGATCATTCTAGGATGGACTTATGCCTTTAAGTCGTGCCTCGACACGTAGGAGGTATAACTCCATCCTGGGCATTACATGTATGTTAATGTATTACATTGTGTGATGTGGCGAGTGTAAGCCAACTACTCTTTTACATTTTTCATCCCCTCTTTTACATGAGTTGTGCAAAGATACCATACTTGAGATCATTCTAGTATGTGCTTATGCCTTTAAGTCGTGCCTCGACACGTGGGAGGCATAGTCACATACTGGGCATTACACCCTAGGCATAGGAAGTGGGTTAGATTTAAATATGCTAGTCATATTCTTCATGATGCTCTCTTTATGTTTCAATTCTTATCTTTTATGTGAGCATCATCGAAATCATCATGCCTAGCTAAAAGGCATTAAAGAAACCGCTTGTTGGGAGACAACCCAATATTTATGCTTACTGTTTTTGTGTGTTTACTTGGTTAAGCTACTGTAGTAAACATGTTTTTTAGCTTTTGTTTCAATAAAGTGCCAAGTAAGACCTTTGGGAAGACTTGGGTGAAAGTTAATGTGATCTTGCTGTAAAAAAACAGAAACTTTGCGCTCACGGGATTAGCTATCTTTTTTTTACAGAAAAGTGCTTTTGAGTTGATTCTTTTTGCAGAAGATTAATAGACAAATTCCTCACGTCCACCAATTTATTTCATAATTTTTGGAGTAGCAGAAGTATGGTTGTTGTTCATATCATTATAGACTGTTCTGTTTCTGATAGATTCTGTTTTCACTGCATAGTTTGCTTGTTTTTTAGTTTCTATGGCTTATATTTCTCAATATAAATTGTAGAAATGATATGGTACAATAGGCATTGTGTGAGAGCAATTATGAACCTTGTCTTTGACAGTACCAAAGTGAATGGTTTACTCTTTGTCATACTAACCTATCTCACGAAGTTACGTTAAGTTTTGTGTGGTTGAAGTTTTCAAGCTTTGGGTAAGATATCGATATGAGGAGAATGAGGAGTGGAAAGACCCTAAGCTTGGGGATGCCCAAGGCACCCCAAGGTAATATTCAAGGAAGACTCAAGCGCCTAAGCTTGGGGATGCCTCGGAAGGCATCCCCTCTTTCGTCTTCAAAACTATCGGTATACCTTACTCAGAGCTATATTTTTATTCGTTACATGATATGTGTTTTGCTTGGAGCGTATTTTCAAGTTTACTTGTTGTTTGAATAAAATCATTGGATCTAAAATCTTTAATGAAAAAGAATCCTCCCATGGCTAGTTAATTATTTGACTACTCAGTGTCCTTCTCTTATATCTTTTGGAGTAGTTTGGCATTTACTCACGTGCTTCACGTACATCCTATGAGTAAATGGTTGAATGAATTGAATATCATAAATATGAATTTATATATGTTTCATATGCTTATACCATGGGGAGTAATGACTTCACACAGAATAAGTATAGGTAGTAAACTTATTGAAAGTTAGCAAACGCAGAAATGGTCACTTGAACAATTCATGAAATAATATTGAAGGAAGAGAGATTTCACATATAAATATACTATCTTGGACATATTTTGTAATTGTGAGAACTCATTAAAATATGACATGCTAAAAGGTTGATGTTGGACAGGGAAGACAACTTAATGGGTTATGTTTTCCTATATCCAAAATGTTATATTGTCTTGGATCATCCAACATGTTGGGCTTGCCTTTCCCTCTCATGCTAGCCAAATTCTTTGCACCAAGTAGAAATACTACTTGTGCTTCCAAACATCCCTTAAACCAGTTTAGACATGAGAGTCCATCATACCTACCTAAGGATTGAGTAAGATCCTTCAAGTAAGTTGTCATCGGTGCATGCAATAAAAATTGCTTTCTAAATATGTATGATCTATTAGTGCAAAGAAAATAATCTTTATACGAACTTGTGATGGGGAAGAAATAAAAGCGACGGACTGCATAATAAAGGTCTTTATCACATGCGACAATATAAAGTGATGTTCTTTTGCATTAAGATTTTGTGCATCCAACCATAAAAGTGCATGACAACCTCTACTTCCCTCTGTGAAGGGCCTATCTTTTACTTTTATCTTCTACCCTTATACAAGAGTCATGGTGATCATCACCTTTCCTTTTTACACTTTTCCTTTGGCAAGGACTTTGTGTTGGAGCGATATGAATATATATATATCCACTTGGATGTAGGTTTTCATAAATTATTATTGTTGACATTACCCTTGAGGTAAAAGGTTGGGAGGCGAAACTATAAGCCCCTATCTTTCTCTGTGTCCGATTAAAACTTTGAACCCATAAATATCACATGAGTGTTAGAGATTGTGAAAGATTAAATGATAGTTGAGTATGTGGAGTTTGCTGAATCAAAGCTCTTACATAGACCCTCCCGAAAATAAGATGAATTGCAATTGTTTGATGACTAAGAGCACTGTTTGTTAGTTTTCAAGGAAGTTTATGATCTATACTTTAACATGTGAATAGCTTGTTCCTTGATCATGAAAAGTTTTATGAGATGGGCTACTCTTATGACATATAATGATGCTAGAAAAGGTGATTGAAATTATCATTTATCAAACTTGTGCACCTGCTAGCATTCACACTTCATAAAAATTAATTCTTTTATCATTTACCTACTCGAGGACGGGCAGGAATTAAGCTTGGGGATGCTGATACATCTCCAATGTATATATAATTTATGAAGTATTCATGCTATTATATTATGCATCTTAGATGTTTTATATACATTTATATGCTATTTTATATGATTTCTGTGACTAACCTGTTAACCTAGAGCCCAGTGCCAGTTTCTATTTTTTCTTTGTTTTTGAGTTTTGCACGAAAGGAATACCAAACGGAGTCCAATTGATGTGCCAATTTTGGATGATTTTTTATAGACCAAAAGAAGCCCCTGGAGTAAAAGAGTTTGGCCAGAAGAGTCCCGGGCTGTCCACGAGGGTGGGGGCGCACCCACCCCTCCCCCCTGGGCGTGGGCCCCTATCTCGTGGACAACTCGGAGACCCCCTGGACGTGAGACCGGCGCTGTCGGATTTAGGGCTCCGCAAAACCCAAGAAGTTCGAACACAGGGGCGTGAAGGAAGATCTCTCCCACTCACGTCTACCTAGCGCCTCGCCCTCATCGGTGAAGAGATTCAAGGAAACAACAGATAGAACACGCAAGAGTTTACCCAGGTTCGGGCCATCGCGTGGTGTAAGACCCTACTTCCTGCTTTGGTGGATTAACCTCGGGAGGGCTGGAATATGAGCTAGTACAATGTTCCGGAGCTTAGGAGGGTCAGGAGGCAAGTGTTCTTGCTCTTTCCGTGGTGGCAGAGTGTATGGATCTTTCTCTCCTTCATAGTGGGGATCCTAGCTACTTATATAGGCGGCCACGGTCCTCTTCCCCCGAAATGTTTAGGCGGGAAGGGATCCCACAGCGGCCATTTTTGAGCGGGAACACAAGGACGTTCCTACCCTGACGAAAGAAGTCTTCGCCTGCAAAAGGACCAGGCGGTGACGCGGTGGTGGGCTCGACGGTGACATCCTCCTTGTCGTCCTTGCATTCTTCGGTCTTGTTGCACCAATGGGGAAACCTTTGCCCCGCTCCTCGAGAACATGCGGCTGCGCTGTCCCCCTTACACCGAAATGGCAACTGCGTCGCTGGCGAGCGCTGGCACCCGCTGGCGTGGTGCATCACTGCTGACATCACTGCCTCCTCCTGAAGCAGGCTTGGCCTTGGATTCTCCACCCCTCCAGAGCGCCCTGCTGGGGCCGCTCCTGAGGAGGTCTTGACATCGTTCTCCTCGCGAGGCTTGGCCCCCTCGCGAGGGTCTTGGGCAGCTAGTTGATCAGCTGGGCCATACCAGGCCACTGTAGGAGCGCGTCGCGGCCCGCAGACAGGCAAGTCTGGGTACCCTGGTTCCCAGGACGCCGACAGTAGCCCCCGGGCCCAAGGCGCGCGCGGAGTTGGCTTCGGGGTGAAGCCTTAGTCGATGACGAAGCGCCGCGGGCCCTAAAACGCTGCGGGCCAGGCCGGCGTGCGACGGTTGGATGGGATGTGGCGGCTCCGCTCCCCACGCAGTCTTGGTGATCGTGCGACTTGACAACTCCTTGGCGCAGACGACGGGGATGTTATGGCTGCGACACCAGTGGCTGGCGGTTGGGCTCCTCCGCCTATAAATGGGACTAGGGGGAGCTCCCAAGCCGTTTCCAAGCCAGCGCCGTCTTCCCCTTGCTTATTCCTCGCTCTCTCTCATGTCACGAGATCTCCATGGCGCCGTCGAGGAAACCATCCGCCGTGGAGAAGGGGAAGGCCCCGAAGGATCCGGCCCCGCAGCCGCCGAAGAGGGGCCGCGGTCGTCCCCGCAAGCATGCCGCTGCGCCTGCAGCGACTCCTCGGGGAGGCGGGCGCGGCCTTCTGAGTTCTGCCGTGGCCGCTGGCGAAAGGCGCGGGACGTCCTCCCGTGGTGAAGGCGGTCGTGGTCATGGAGGGAGAGGGGGCGCGCAACGGTGCATGTCGGTCGCGCGTCCTCCGCGCCCGCAGCTCCATTCCTTCGACGTGTCGTCGGAGTTCATGGTGTGGGCAGAGAAACCTGGTGGCCCGTGGCTCCGGCTTCCCCGCTCGTTCGGTGACGTGTTACCAGTCGGAGGCCTCGGCGGCATCTGGCTGCAAGCTAACGATTGTTGCAGTGGTGCGTCCTGGGTGGAGGTTGATGTGGCTCCCTCGGACGATGTGTTCCTGGAGCGCGGCTGGCAATCGTTTGCTCGCGCACGTCGGCTGCAGGGGAGGTGTGCGCTCCACTTCAGGTACGATGGCGTATCCACACTGCTCGTCAAGGTCTTCTCGGAGGAAGGGAGGCGCCTTGGGTGCTGTCCCGAGGTCGATGATGAAGAGGATGACGAGGGCGGCGTCCGTAGGAGCAGCTCCTCCTCCGAAGACGATCTCAGTCCTGGGGGCGCCGTGGGTCCCCCCTCTATGGCAGCAGCAGCTCCCCCAGTAGAGGCGGCCGCGACGAACCACCACGCCACCGAGCTCAGCCCGGCGAGGGGAGGGGGTTGCCGCGCCGCTGTGGCTCGGTGAAGCCGGAGGAACAGGAAGACTTCGACTGATCGGGAGCAGCCTCTGCTTCTTCTCCTTTCCTTTCCTTCATGTCCTTTCTGCATCAAAATTTCAAGTTTCCTCGAGGAGGCGTGTAATGGACTGTGATATATGTAGGAAGCGAGAACTCGCTGTCATTTTTTTTTTTTGCTTGGGTGAAATCACATAGCTTTTATGCGTCACGATGTCCTGAGGCGGAGTCCTCCTGACTCCGGCATCATGAGCCCCATCGGGTCATGACGGGGTGGCCGAATCTGAAGGGCTCATGCAGCCCCCGACCGGGGGTGAGCCACTGAGATCTGCTGAGAGCGCCGAGCGCGGGTTAGAGCACCAAATCCTGAGCCCGCTCGGTAGGATAGGTTGCACGGACTGAGAAGCCCGGCGCCAGAGCTTGAGCAGGCTTGGCCAGGTGAGGTCACGGGACCGCGGCAGACGAGGGCTGGTGACCGACCGTGCACGCGTGAGGCGCGCGAAGAAGAGAGAGTGGCGCAGCTGAACTTAAAACTGGCGAGAAAGATCCCAAACAAGACTTTCAACCAAATACAGGAAGCGCAAGAAACACGAGAACTTCATAGCACGGGGTAGAGGAAGGGCTGATAGCCAAGGAAGTAGAAAAGGCTGATAGCTAAACACCAAGCCAAAAAAGGAATAAAGGTCGCGTCCGACCCCTACACTACGTCTTCTTCCCAGCTCGGAGCTAAGGACTGCCACTTGGGCGTGGGTGGGAGCCCCGTTTGAGGGCCCGTAGGCAACGCACATGAGACTCCGAGGCGTGTACATCCCCAACTCATTATTATGTGAGAGTGTCATGGGCGGAGACCTTCACGGGCATGGAGCCTTGATTACGGATAGAACCTCCTGAGGTGTTCGATGTTCTAGAAATTCTGGATAGGTATCCCATCCTGTGTCTCCAGGCGCACAGCACCAGGCCTAGAGACACGGGCGATTCTGAACGGGCCCTCCCACATGGGTGAGAGCTTGTGCAACCCCTCACGGGAGAGGACCCGCCTCAGGACCAAGTCACCAACTTCAATTGTTCTTGCGCGGATGTCACGGCAATGGTACCGCCGCAGCGCCTGCTGATAACGTGCCGCCCTCAGGGCAGCTTGGCGGCGGCCCTTAAGGATGGCAATTTTATCCATGGACATGGATATCCATGGATATCCGACCCGAATGGATAGGATTTAGATATGCTTTTGTGTCCATGGGCAGCGCCCAAACCCGACCCGATTACTCGTGGGTAGGGCATGGATATAATCTTGTACCCGTGGGTATATCCAAACCCGACCTGATAGTATGACTTAATGTCAAAAATCTGCTATCCCTACCCCGCAGTCACATGTCCCACTGCAATTTTACACTTTTTTATCCAAAAAATGCAAAAGAAATTACACAATCATCGTCATAACTTTTATTAGTTGACATTCAATCCCCACTGTAACATACCCCAATGCCCTTCCCTTATTTTTATCTCCTTGTTAAATGACTCGTCATTCTCATTTGTTAGAAAAATACTAAATGATCTTATGCTGCTAGTGGACGTTGATTTACCATAAGTGAAGCCTAGCCTGCCACGAAGTGAAGAATGGAAGATCTTATGTTAACATTGTGTTATGTCTTATTTATATGTCTAGAGAGGACCCAATGGATATCCAGTGGGTATGGATACCCATCGGGTTTGAACATGGACATAATTTTTCACCCATGGATTTTTTCATGGGTGGGCAAAGTGTCTTCATGGATATGGATATGGATTTGATATTGTTCAACCCGATCCAAACCCGACCCATTGCCATCCTTAGCGGCCCTCCTCACCGAGCACGAGGTCCATCCGCCAGGCGGCATCCTGGCATTCCTCATTGAAGGCCAAGACCTGTGGGGAGCGATGCTTGATCTCGTGAGGGAGGACCGCCTCCGCCCCATAGACGAGAAAGAAAGGAGTTTCCCCCATAGGTTTGGTGGCAGTGGTTCAGATTGACCACAGCACGGACTAGAGTTCGTCGATCCAGCCCCTGCCGTAAGCCTCAAGCTTCTTCTTAAAGCTACGCGTCTAGAGGCCATGCAAGACTTCCGAGTTGGCGCGCTCGGCCTGGCCGTTGCTCCTGGGGTGAGCTACCAAAGCGTAGCAGATCTGTGTTCCAAGGTTAGCACAATATGACCTGAAGAGATTGCTTGTGAACTGCAAACCGTTATCCGTGATGATGTGGCTGGGGACCCCCAAATCACCTCACGAGGCCCTGGATGAACTTGACTGCCGACCCGGTTGGGATCGCACGAACAGGCTCCACCTCCGCCCACTTGGTGAATTTGTCAATGGCGACGTACAAGAAGCGGTAGCCCCCTGTTGTCCGAGGAAATGGACCCGGGATGTCCAATCCCCAGACCACGAAGGGGCAGGAGAGCGGAATTTTCTGGAGGCCCTGCGCCGGTTGGTGGATCTGCTTGGCGTGAAACTGGCACGCCTCGCAAGCCCGCACAAGCTCTGTGGCATCGTTGAGCGTCGTGGGCCAGTAGAAGCCGTTGCGGAAGGCCTTGCCTACGAGGGTGTGGGACGATGAGTGATGACCGCAGTCTCCACCGCGGATGTCAGCCAACAGCTCGCGCCCTTCTTCCTCGAGATGCACTTTAGCGAGACGTCATTGGGGCGCCTCCTGTAGAGTTCACCATCTTGGATGCGGTAAGCTGAGGCCTGCCGGACCACGCGCCCTGCGTCTTCTTCCTTGTTCTGCGGGGTGTCGTGTTGAAGGTACATCTTGAGCTGTTGGGTCCAGCAACCCTCCTCGGGCTCCGCGGTGAGCAGTAGGCGGGCTCCGGAGGGTGGTCCTCAGGACGGGGCGTCGTCTAGAGGCACCGCAGGTAGCCCTCGCTAGGGGGACGCCAGCTCGGGAACGGGCGATGTTGCCGACGGTTTGAGCAGCCGATTCTCGAAGACACCCAGCCTCTAAGGCTCTCGCCTAGAGGCTCGTTTGGCGATATCATCCGCTTCCTTGTTGGTGCCTCTTGGTATGCGCTACATCTCCAGCCTTTGGAACCATCGCTCCATCTTGCGTACCTCTTCCAGATATGCCTCCATGTGCTCGTCCTTGGGCTTGTATCTCACGTCGAAGAAGTCGATGACGAGTTGCGAATCACCTCTGATGGTGAGACGCCTGACCCCCAGTGCAGCAGCAGCCTTGAGCCCAGCGATTAGGCCCTCGCACCCTGCGATGTTGTTGGAGACCTTCTCGCCTTGCAGGAAGCAAAGCTGCACAGCGTAGTACAACTTGTCCTGAGTGGGAGATACTAACACGGCGCCAGCCCCCGCACCAAGGCGTGAGAAGGCGCCGTTGAAGTATACCACCCATCCGTCTGTGGCTCGACCGCGGGTGCCTTGGAAGTTGGCGTCGAAATGCTCACGAAGTTCTCGCCAGGAGAAGATGGATTCCACGAGGAGGCTCAGGAGCCAGGAGCGTGCGCCATCTTCGAGTGCCATGGGGAACCAGTTCGCCATGACCTGCTCAGTACCGTTGGACGCCTCGATGCTCAGCTCGTACAGTTGGAGGAACTCTATGGGGTCGGTGGTGCCGTCGTAGCGCGGAGGCAGGTCCGGTTTGAACTTGCCGGGCCAGACGAGGCGCCATAGGTCAGGGGCTAATGCACGATATCCAGCCACGCTCATGATCGCAGGCGCCCCCTGCGCCCGCGGTGCTGGTTCCTGAGGCGCTAGCACAACCACCTCCTGTGGCGCGCGATCTCGGAGCCGCGGGCCAGGAGGCCCGCGAGCCCCTGCCTGGGGATGTGGAATTACTTGGCAGCTCTCCTTGTCACGCGCGTGGGCTCTGCAGGGCGGATCACGCCACGGAGCCTCGCGCCGAACCTCCTGGCTGGCACCGTAGAGTGGAGGCGAGCCGGGACTTCGTGGCCTTCGTTCCCCGCCGGAGGCGACGGGGGACGGGAGGAGTGTGTTGGTGCAGGTGCTTCTCCAGCGGCATTGACGAGCTCAGTGATGCGGTGGAGCCACTCGTCGTAGAGGTCATCTGTCGGGCGGTAGCGCAAGAGCTCCCGCGCCACCACCAGCGTAGGCTGCTGGTAGACCGACCCGCGACGGACCAGCGAGGATGATGCCGCGGCCGGTGAGGGTGAAGGCATCGCCATGCGGCCATCGCGCCGCACGGACGATGGCAGCGACGGGTCCTACTGCTCGTGGACGGTCGGGTCGGTGGCGGCGTAGGCGACCGGCGAGTTGGGGTGGAGCGGTGCACCGTTGCCCGCGGGCGCCGTCTGAGCGACGTTCGCGGCGAGGCGGGCGGCACGAGCTCGGCGGGTGTCCACCATGGCTGTGGAGCGAAGTCGACGACGAGAGCGGGACGAGGTCGTCGGAGAGGCGAGATCTCGACACGCCCCCTACCTGGAACGCCAAATGTCGGATTTAGGGCTCCGCAAAACCCAAGAAGTTCGAACACAGGGGCGTGAACGAAGATCTCTCCCACTCACATCTACCTAGCGCCTCGCCCTCGTCGGTGAAGAGATTCTAGCAAACAACAGATAGAACACGCAAGAGTTTACCCAGGTTCGGGCCACCGCGTGGTGTAAGACCCTACTTCCTACTTTGGTGGATTAGCCTCGGGATGGCTGGAATATGAGCTAGTACAGTGTTCCTGAGCTCAGGAGGTAAGCTCAGAAGGGTCAGGAGGCAAGTGTTCTTGCTCCTTGCGTGGTGGCAGAGTGTATGGATCTCTCTCTCTTTCATAATGGGGATCCTATCTACTTATATAGGCGGCCACGGTCCTCTTCCCCCGAAATGTTTAGGCGGGGAGGGATCCCACAACGGACATTTTTGAGCGGGAACACAAGGACGTTCCTACCCTGACGAAAGCAGTCTTCGCCTGCAAAAGGACCAGGCGGTGACGCGGTGGTGAGCTCGACGGTGACATCCTCCTTGTCGTCCTTGCGGTCTTCGGTCTTGTTGCACCAATGGGGAAACCTTTGCCCCGCTCCTCGGGAACCTGCGGCTACGCTGTCTCCTTGCACAGAAATGGCAACTGCGCCGTTGGCGAGCGCTGGCACCCGCTAGCACGGTGCATCACTGCTAACATCACTGCCTCCTCCTGAGGCACGCTTGGCCTTGGATTCTCCGCCCCTCCGGAGCGCCCTGCTGGGGCCGCTCCTGTGGAGGTCTTGACGTCGTTCTCCTTGCGAGGCTTAGCCCCCTCGCGAGGGTCTTGGGCAGCTGGTTGATCAGCTTGGCCGTACCAGGCGCTGTAGGAGCGTGTCGCGGCCCGTAGACGGGCAAGTCTGGGTACCCTGGTTCCCAGGAGGCCGACAGTCGCCAAAAATTCTTATAAATACAGAAACCTCCAGAAAATAACCTAGATCGGAAGTTCCGCTGCCGCAAGCCTCTGTAACCACGAGAAATTAATCTAGGCCCTCTCTGGAACCCTGCCGGAGGGTTCCATCATCACCAGAGGCCATGGAGGAGGATCCCGGAGGGGCCATCATCGCCATAAAGGCCAAGGGCCAGAGGGAGAACCTCTCCCCATCTAGGGGGAGGCCATGGAGGAGGAAGCACAAGGGGGAGAACCTCTCCTCCTCTCTCTCGATGGCGCGAGAGTGCCATCGGGAGGGGAATCATCGTCGCGGTAATCGTCTTCATCAACATCACCATCCTCATCTCTTTTACGCAGTCCACTCTCCCGCACCCCACTGTAATCCCTACTTGAACATGGTGCTTTACGCCACATATTATGATCCAATGGTGTGTTGCCATATTATGATGTTTTGAGTAGATATCGTTTGTCTTTGGGTTGATTGATGATCTAGATTGGTACGAGTTGTATGTTTTATTTTGGTGTTGTCCTATGGTGCCCTCCATCACGCAAGCGTGAGGGATTCCCGCTGTAGGGTGTTGCAATACGTTCATGATTCGCTTATAGTGGGTTGCTTCAGTGACAGAAGCATAAACCCGAGTAAGGGGGTTTCTGCATATGGGATAAAGGGGACTTGATGCTTTAATACTATGGTTGGGTTTTACCTTAATGATCTTTAGTAGTTGTGGATGCTTGCTAGAGTTCCAATCATTAGTGCATATGATCCAAGAAGAGAAAGTATGTTAGCTTATGCCTCTCCCTCATATGAAATTGCAATGATGACTAGCGGTCTTGTTAACAATTGCCTAGGACAATTTCGCACACTGATCCATCATTATTCCACACTCCTATTTATAATATTTAGTAATATATTCTAACTTTATGATAACAACACCTATCTTTATATTTTAGTTCTCCGATATCATGCAAAGTTATCCTCTTCATACCCACAACGTAGTTTTATTTCTTGTTTCTAGTTGGAAGCAAACGTTCGGTGTACGTAGAGTCGTATCAGTGGCAGATAGGACTTGAGAGAATATTGATCTTACCTTTAGCTCCTTGTGGGTTCGACACTCCATACTTATCACTTCCACCATTTGGAATTACTACGATGATTCCCTGCACTTGGGGACTATAATTTCCTCAAACACCACCTTTCCCCCTTCCCCCTCCCCAGCCCCCCCTCCACACACACCACACACTCCCCAAAACCTCCGTTCACACAGACACACACAACCCTCGAAACCACTGGTAGGTCGCCGCCCTCGCCGGCGCCTCCATCCTCAACCTCTACCTATGTGTCGGGGAGCTCAAGGAGGCAATGGCAAAAAAGAGGTTTATCGCGGCCTTTTCGCCCGACGCCGGCAAGGTGGCCGCCGAGGTGTCCCCATTGTCCTCCGTGGGCTCGATCTGCCGTCGCCGGTCCCCCGATCCGTCCACTGCCGCGCCCCTAAGCCGGTTCTAGGACTTCCCCACCCTCCCTCGGATCCGGCAGCCGATGAGGTCCTACCTCGGGTTCCGGCAGCGGCGGTGGGGGACGTGGGTCGCCAAGATTACAGATCGGGAGACCCACACCCGCCAGTGGCTCGGTAGCTTTCAGACGGCCCAGCTCGCGGACATAGAATTCGACCGTTGCCAGGTCCGCTACCACGGTGCGGCGGCTAGGATCAATTTCCCTTCAGCTCATGTCCGGTCGACCTTGTTCCGCTGGAGCCAGGGGTGGTGAGCTCGGCTATGGCATGGGAGGACCGCGAGGCATGGGAGCGCCTCGAGGCCAAGGCCGTCGACGAGACCTACATGCAAGAACTCCGCCAGCAACATTCGGAGCTCGTGGAGGTGGAGCAGACGATCTTTGCCGGCATGGAGGGCGGCGAGGCTATCGCGCTCTCCTCCGATGATGAGGTCGATGGTGGCGCGAAGGGCGGCAAGGTTATCGCACTCTCCTCCGATAACAAGGTCGAAGGCGGCGGCGCGGAGGCCGTCGATGTGGGCCCCGAGGACGAGGAGATCAATGTCGGCGAGTGGAGGAGTGCCTTCCCCAACGACCCTGACAACGGCACCAGCCCAGACCCGGCTCGCAACACACTGTACATGACGAGGAAGGATTGGCTCAACCTCTACGTCGACCGAAAGTAGTTTAGCTTAGTTTAAATTTATGTTTTATATTCGGCTATGCAAAACTATCTTTGCTTATGTTTGAATGCATGCTACTTTCGGTTGAACCTGCTTTGAACTTGATCAAATTGAAGCTTACAACATTAGGTTTAGGGCATCGACTAGAAAAGGCCAAAAATTGTTGGAGTATATATATATATATATATATATATATATATATATATATATATATATATATATATATATATATATATATATATATATATATATATATATATATCAACTAAGGGTTTTAGTCCTTTAATTTTTAAAGGATCGGCTAGAGATGGCCTTATGACTTGTTTATTTCAGTTCTTCACAATGTGATACTCTATATGTGCAACTATTTGTCGTGCAGTTCAATTTCATCAATAACAGTTTCAACAATACCACTCTGAATTATGATATTTGGTTGTTGTTAAGGATATTGCAGTTAACATGCCTTTTCATTTTTTTTAACAATAACTAGTGTACTTTAGACGTGCACAATACCAGTTTGAATGACTATTTGCTTATTTTTAAATGTTATGCCTGATGCAGTTAGCACACCTTTCCACTTCTTGTTTTGCTTAACTAGCGTGTTTAAGCCTGCACGCTGAAGCTATCATTTGTAGATTATGTTGTCTACCATGGATATATTTGGTTGATGTTTAGCCTGTTGTGCTTAACATGCCTTTATATGTACTCATGCAGGAGAATATTGAGAAATGTGTTGTTTTTTCCATCGAGGTTATTTTCATCGCATTGCTTATATGTACTCACTGTTCAGGATATCGGTAGCTGGTACCATATAGCATGGGGCTGATAAGGGATTACTCGTTGAATCGTACATTTCACTGAATATATATGTAACCCATTTATCAGTAGGTTAACTAGGGACATATTTAGTATATCTGAGGCTACATAGCAACATACATTGTACTGAATGACTAACTATGCAATCCCAGGCTACATAGCAACAAGGAAGAGTGTTACCTTAACGTTTAGATGATGTCTAAATATACATGTAATAAAATCTTATATAATGGGATGGAGGGAGTGTTGTACTACATCATTTTTCAATTGTTGTTTAGCTTCTAATATTAACTTGGTGATTTTAGGTACATATATCATTGCCAAAGTTCCACACTCCGACCATTTCTGGGGCAATGAGATATTCATGAACCAGCATCAAGTGAGGAAACTGATAAAGATTGTCATTAAAATGGGTCCAAAGACGTCAATTGAACTATTTGTTTACACTTTATGCAAGACAATAGTGAACTGCAGGATGGTAAGTAAGAACCATGTAGCCTTCTTTTTACTGCCCGTAATGAGTTGTGTTAGATGACAATGTCTGAATCTTTTTTTTCCTTTGCAGTGGATCCTGAAGTTGTTTACTCAAGATTACCTCTCGAACTACATGATTGGCGGGCGGCCATCACAAGGGGTTGGGACTAGACTCCTACATGCCTTCTGCATCTAGGAGAGCACAATACGGCCATTCCGCTTCACCTTGTTCAGCAACCAGAATGTATGTCGCCTCTTTCTTTACCATATGTAATACTACAAGTATAGAACCCTAGTTCATCATTATTTATTTGGTGCTTATGTAATTCTTAAACATATGTACTTGTGAACCAAATAATGTATTGGTTGTTTGAACCTGATGGGTATGAATAAAGCTAAAGCCTACTTTCAAGTTTAAATTAGGTATAATTTTAAATAGCAGCAATTAAATTAGGGCGAAATTAGGGTGCGCGGGTCATTACGGCGAACACGGTTAATAAATCACAGCTTGTGCGATGTACATCATAATCCGACACGGTTCACGGAGAGGAAACGTGTGTAACAATGCACACAGTTGCTATTTGCAAAGAGTGTGTGATGTCAGCCACTATCGCATTCGGTGTGGGAAAAATAAATGTGTGCGATTGTCTACCTATCGTACACAGTTTATAATCATGAACTATTTGTGATGTGTCAGGCATCCTAAAACTCCCGTGGCTGGAATCTACTTGGAAAACTGATGTGCCTGGAATCTACCTAGATTTAGGTAAAACCACAAAACTTCGACTGCGATGGAAATGCGAGCACAAACGAGTAGCAAGGATGAAGCATTTGGGATATTCGAGATATCAGAAACAGTTATATACGGACAACTGTATGCATCAAGGCTCCCTATCCCCAATGATTTCTGGATCGTGTGAGAAGGACCCCCCTATCGCCCACACTCACTAGGCGACGTTTCAAATGCCGTCGTGGAAAGGGGTTAAAAACCTTTTGTATAGCACCGACGCGTACCAGTGCTCATTCCTTCCTCCTCTTTTCCATACATATAAAAAGTTTTAAAAAAGTTCTCTTCCATCTCATCTCATCTCCATGAAACATCTATCTATCACATCTAAGAAAACATAGCACATTTAAAATTTAAAACATCGTGCATATTACAATTGAAAAAAATACATGCATACATACAAAAAATACATCTAAAAATACATACATACATACATACATACAAAAAATACATCTAAAAATACATATATCTAAAAAATACATACATACATATATGCACATCTAAAAACATCTACAAACATCTACAAACATGTAACAAAAAAAGCAACGCGCCGGTGGCGGCGGCAGGGCAGGGCAGGGGCGCGGTGCTCATAGAGGGAGGCGTCGGGGCAGGGGCAGGGGCACGGCGGGTGGCATCGGGCGGCGTCGGGGCGGGCAGGGGTGCACGGCAGGCGGCGTCGGGCCGGGCGGGCAAGGGCGCACGGCGGGCGGTGTCGGGGCGGGCAGGGGCGCGGGGAGCGGCGCCGATGTCAGGGCAGAGGGTGTTGGCGGCAGCAGCGGCAACGGCGCGGTGGAGTGCTACTTCTCAAGCTTGCGTTGTATTCCCTCAAAGAGGAAAGGGTGATGCAGCACAATAGCGTAAGTATTTCCCTTAGTTTTTGAGAACCAAGGTATCAATCCAGTAGGAGACCACGCGCGAGTCCCTCGCACCTGCACAAACAAATAAGAACTTCACAGCCAACGCGATAAGGGGTTGTTAATCCCTTTACGGTCACTTACGAAAGTGAGATCTGATAGATATGATAATTTGATATTTTTGGTATTTTTGGATATAAGAACAGAAAGTAAAAACGGTAAAGTAAAGTAGATTGTAGATTGATATGTTGAGAATAGACCCGGGGGGCATAGGTTTCACTAGTGGCTTCTCTCATGGTAGCAAAATTCTACGATGGGTGAACGAATTACTGTCGAGCAATTGATAGAAAAGCGAATAATTATGAGACTATCTAGGCATGATCATTATATATAGGCATCACGTCCGTAACAAGTAGACCGAAACGATTCTGCATGTACTACTATTACTCCACACATCGACCGCTATCCAGCATGCATCTAGAGTATTAAGTTTATAAGAATAGAGTAACGCCTTAAGCAAGATGACATGATGTAGACGGATAAACTCAAGCAATATGATATAAACCCCATCTTTTTATCCTCGGTGGCAACAATACAATACGTGCCTTGCTGCCCCTACTGTCACTGGGAAAGGACACCGCAAGATTGAACCCAAAGCCAAGCACTTCTCCCATTGCAAGAACTATAGATCTAGTAGGCCAAACCAAACCAATAATTCGAAGAGACTTGCAAGGATATTATAATCATACATAAAATAATTCAGAAAAGAACCAAATATTTCTCATAGATAATCTTGATCATAAACCCTCAAGTCATCGGATCTCGACAAACACAACGCAAAAAGAGATTACATCGAATAGATCTCCTCGAAGACCGAGGAGAACTTGGTATTGAGATCCAAAGAGAGAGAAGAAGCCATCTAGGTACTAACTATGGACCCGAAGGTCTGTGGTATACTACTCACAACTCATGGTGAGGCGATGGTGTTGATGTAGAAGCACTCCGCGGTAGATCCCCCCTCCGGCGGAGCTCCGGAACAGGCCCCAAGATGGGATCCCACGGGAACAGAAGGTTGTGGCGGTGGAATTAGGGTTTTCTCTCCGTTTTTGATGTTTTTGGGGTACATAGGTATATTTAGGAGGAAGGAGGGCACCGCGGGACAAACATGGGGCCCACGAGGCAGGTGGCGCCCCCTGTAGTAGGGGCGTGATGTCTACTATGCAACCTTATTCTTGTAGACGTTGTTGGGCAACCAAGTGCAGAGGTTTGTAGGACAGTAGCAAATTTCCCTCGAGTGGATGACCTAAGGTTTATCAATCTGTGGGAGGCGTAGGATGAAGCTGGTCTCTCTCAAACAACCCTGCAACCAAATAACAAAGAGTCTCTTGTGTGCCCAACAAACCCAATACAATGGTAAATTGTATAGGTGCACTACTTCGGCGAAGAGATGGTGATACAAGTGCAATATGGATGGTAGATATAGGCTTTTGTAAACTAAAAATATAAAAACAGCAAGGTAGCAAGTGGTAAAAGTGAGCATAAACGATAGTGCAATGCGTTGAAACAAGGCCTAGGGTTCATACTTTCACTAGTGCAAGTCCTCTCAACAATAATAACATAACTGGATCATATAACTATCCCTCAACATGCAACAAAGAGTCACTCCAAAGTCACTAATAGTGGAGAACAAATGAAGAGATTAACAAATGAAGAGATTATGGTAGGGTACGAAACCACATCAAAGTTATTCTTTCTGATCGATCTATTTAAGAGTCCGTAGTAGAATAACACGAAGTTATTCTTTCCGTTCGATCTATCATAGAGTTCGTACTAGAATAACACCTTAAGACACAAATCAACCAAAACCCTAATGTCACCTAGATACTCCATTGTCACCTCAAGTATCCATGGGCATGATTATACGATATGCATCACACAATCTCAGATTCATCTATTCAACCAACACAAAGAACTTCAAAGAGTGCCCCAAAGTTTCTACCGGAGAGTCAAGACGAAAACGTGTGCCAACCCCTATGCATAGATTCCCAAGGTCACGGAACCCGCAAGTTGATAACCAAAACATACATCAAGTGAATCAATAAAATACCCCATTGTCACCACATGTATCCCACGCAAGACATACATCAAGTGTTCTCAAATCCTTAAAGACTCATTCCGATAAGATAACTTCAAAGGGAAAACTCAATTCATCACAAGAGAGTAGAGGGGGAGAAATTGTTGGGGAACGTAGTATTTTCAAAATTTTCCTACGATCACGCAAGATCTATCTACTAGATGCATAGCAACGTGGGGGAGAGTGTGTCTACGTAGTATTTTCAAAATTTTCGTACGATCACGCAAGATCTATCTACTAGATGCATAGCAACGAGGGGGAGAGTGTGTCTACGTACCCTCATACACCTTGATCTCCATCATAGTAACGTTGTCGTATCGCCAACTATTTCTTCTACGACTATCGCTACCGCTTAGTGATAAAGTAAAGCAATTACATGCCGATTGCATTTCATACAATAAAGCGACAACCATATGGCTCCTGCCAGTTGCCGATAACTTTACAAAACATGATCATCTCATACAAAACCGTATAACTCATCATGTCTTGACCATATCACATCACAACATGCCCTGCAAAAACAAGTTAGACGTTCTCTACTTTGTTGTTGCAAGTTTTACGTGGCTGCTACGGGCTTAACAAGAACCGTTCTTACCTACACATACAAAAACCACAACGATGTTTCGTCAAGTATGTGTTGTTTTAACCTTCACAAGGACCGGGCGTAGCCACACTCGATTCAGCTAAAGTGAGAGAGACAGACACCCGCTAGTCACCTTTAAGCAATGAGTGCTCATAACGGTGAAACCAGTCTCGCGTAAGCGTACGCGTAATGTCGGTCCGGGCCGCTTCATCTCACAATACCGCCGAAGCAAAGTATGACATGCTGGTAAGCAGTATGACTAGTATCGCCCACAACTCATTGTGTTCTACTTGTGCATATCATCTACGCATAGACCTGGCTCATGATACCACTGTTGGGGAACGTAGTATTTTCAAAATTTTCCTACGATCACACAAGATCTATCTACTAGATGCATAGCAACGAGGGGGAGAGTGTTTCTACGTACCCTCATAGACCGGGAGCGGAAGTGTCTAGTGACGCGGTTGATGTAGTCGAACTTCTTCGCGATCCAACCGATCAAGTACCGAACGTACAACACCTCCGCGTTCAGCACACGTTCAGCTTGATGACGTCCCACAAGCTCTTGATCTAGTTGAGCTTCACGGGAGATTTTCGTCAGCACGACGGCATGGTAACGGATATGATGATGTTACCGGCGCAGGGCTTCGCCTAAGCACTGCAACAATATGACCGAGGTGTGTTTTTGTGGAGGGGGGCACCGCAAACGGCTAAAACAATTCAACTTGTGTGTCTTTGGGTGCCCCCCTGCCCCCGTATATAAAGGAGCAAGGGGGGAGGTCCGGCCGGCCAAGCTTGGCGTGCCTAGGAGTAGGATTCCTACTAAGAGTAGGAAAGGAAGAAGGAGAAGAGAAGGAAGGAGAGAGGTGCCCCCCCACTCCTAGTCCAACTAGGATTCCCTAGTGGGGGCGTCGGCCAGCCTCATGGGCAACCTCTCACTTTTCCCTCAAGGCCCACTATGGACCATACTCCCTCGGGGGGGTTCCGGTAACCCCCTCCAGCAATCCGGTTAAATCCGAAACTTTCTCGGAACACTTCCGGTGTCCGAATATAGTCATCAAATATATCAATCTTTACGTCTCGGACATTCCGAGACTCCTCGTATTGCAACAAACATGATCAAATCATATTCATGCTCAACGCAAATGCCAAATAACATTTATTTAGGTTCTACACTAATCCCGAAAGTATAGGGAGTGTGCGATGATGATCATATCAATCTTGGAGCCAATTCCATCACACATCGTCACTTCACCTTTAACTAATCTCTGTTCATTCTGCAATTCTCGTTTCGAGTTACTAACTTTAGCAACTAAACTGGTATCAAATACCCAGAGGTTGCTATGAACACTAGTAAAATACACATCAATAATCTGTATATCAAATATACCTTTGTTCACTTTGCCATCCTTCTTATCCGCCAAGTATCTAGGGCAGTTCCACTTCTAGTGACTATTTCCTTTGCAGTAGAAGCACTTTAGCTTCAGGCTTAAGTTTAGCTTGGGGTTTCTTCACGGGAGTGACAACTTGCTTTTCATTCTTCTTGAAGTTCCCCTTCTATCCCTTTGCCCTTTACTTGAAACAAGTGGTCTCGTTAACCATCAACACTTGATGCTCTTTCTTGATTTCACCTTCGCTGATTTTAGCATTGTGAAGAGCTCGGGAATTACTTTCGTCATCCCTTGCATATTATAGTTCATCACGAAGTTCTACTAACTTGGTGATAGTGTCTAGAGAACTTTGTCAATTACTATCTTATCTGCAAGATTAACTCCCACTTGATTCAAGCAATTGTAGTACTCAAACAATCTGAGCATATGCTCACTGGTTGAGCTATTCTCCTCCATCTTGTAGGCAAAGTACTGTCAGAGGTCTCATACCTCTCGACACGGGCATGAGTATGAAATACTAATTTCAACTCTTGGAACATCTTATATGCTCTGTGGCGTTCAAAACATTTTTGAAGTCCCGATTCAAAGCCGTAAAGCATGGTGCACTGAACTATCTAGTAGTCATCATACCGAGCTTTTGTCAAAACGTTCATAACGTCTGCATCTGCAATAGGTTTGTCACCTAGCGGTGCATCAAGGACATAATTCTTCTGTGCAGCAGCGTGGAAAATCCTCAGATCACGGAACAATTCCGCATCATTGCTACTAACATCTTTCAACTTAGTTTCTCTAGGAACATATAAAATAAACGGGGAGCTACATCGCGAGCTATTGATCTACAACATAGATATGCTAATACTACCAGGACTAAGTTCATGATAAATTAAAGTTCAATTAATCATATTTCTTAAAGAACTTCCACTTAGATAGACATCCCTCTGGTCATCTAAATGATCACGTGATCCAAATCAACTAAACCATGTCCAATCATCACGTGAGATGGAGTAGTTTTCAATGGTGAACATCTTATGTTAATCATATCAACTATATGATTCACGCTCGACCTTTCGTCTCCAGTGTTCCGAGGCATATCTGCATATGCTAGGCTCGTCAACTTTAACCCAAGTATTCTGCGTGTGCAAAACTGGCTTACACCCGTTGTATTTGAACGTAGAGCTTATCACACCCGATCATCAGGTGGTGTCTCAGCACGTCGAACTTTCGCAACGGTGCATACTTAGGGAGAACACTTATACCTTGAAATTTTGTAAGGGATCATCTTATAATGCTACCGCCGTACTAAGCATAATAAGATAAACACCACATGCAATCAAAATATGTGACATGATATGGCCATCATCATCTTGTGCTTTTGATCTCCATCTTCAAAGCACCGTCATGATCACCTTCGTCATCGGCGCGACACCTTGATCTCCATCATAGTATCGTTGTCGTCTCGCCTACTATTGCTTCTACGACTATCGCTACCGCTTAGTGATAAAGTAAAGCAATTACATGACGATTGCATTTCATACAATAAAGCGACAACCATATGGCTCCTGCCAGTTGCCGATAACTTTACAAAACATGATCATCTCATACAAAACCGTATAACTCATCATGTCTTGACCATATCACATCACAACATGCCCTGCAAAAACAAGTTAGACGTCCTCTACTTTGTTGTTGCAAGTTTTACGTGGCTGCTACGGGCTTAGCAAGAACCGTTCTTACCTACGCATACAAAAACCACAACGATGTTTCGTCAAGTATGTGCTGTTTTAACCTTCACAAGGACCGGGCGTAGCCCCACTCGATTCAGCTAAAGTGAGAGAGACAGACACCCACCAGTCACCTTTAAGCAATGAGTGCTCATAACGGTGAAACCAGTCTCGCGTAAGCGTACGCGTAATGTCGGACCGGGCCGCTTCATCTCACAATACCGTCGAAGAAAAGTATGACATGCTGGTAAGCAGTATGACTAGTATCGCCCACAACTCATTGTGTTCTACTCGTGCATATCATCTACGCATAGACCTGGCTCATGATGCCACTGTTGGGGAACGTAGTATTTTCGAAATTTTCCTACGATCATGCAAGATCTATCTACTAGATGCATAGCAACGAGGGGGAGAGTGTGTCTACGTACCCTCGTAGACCGGGAGCGGAAGCGTCTAGTGACGCGGTTGATGTAGTCGAACTTCTTCGTGATCCAGCCGATCAAGTACTGAACGTACGGCACCTCCGCGTTCAGCACACGTTCAGCTTGATGACGTCCCACGAGCTCTTGATCCAGTTGAGCTTCACGGGAGAGTTTCGTCAGCACGACGGCGTGGTGACAGATATGATGAAGTTACCGGCGCAGGGCTTCGCCTATGCACTGCAACAGTATGACCGAGGTGTGTTTCTGTGGAGGGGGGCACCGCACACGGCTAAAACAATTCAACTTGTGTGTCTTTGGGTGCCCCCCTGCCCGCGTATATAAAGGAGCAAGGGGGGAGGTCCGGCCGGCCAAGCTTGGCGCGCCTAGGAGTAGGATTCCTACTCCTAGTAGGAATAGGAATCCTCCTTCCTATTCCTACTAGGAGTGGGAAACGAAGAAGGAGAAGAGAAGGAAGGAGAGAGGTGGCGCCCCCCCACTCCTAGTCCAACTAGGATTCCCTAGTGGGGGCGCCGGCCAGCCTCATGGGCTGCCTCTCACTTTTCCCTCAAGGCCCACTATGGACCATACTCCCTCGGGGGGGTTCCGGTAACACCCTCCGGCAATCCGGATAAATCTGAAACTTTCTCGGAACACTTCCGGTGTCCGAATATAGTCGTCCAATATATCAATCTTTACGTCTCGGACATTCCGAGACTCCTCGTCATGTCCGTGATCTTATCCGGGACTCCGAACTACCTTCGGTACATCAAAACTCATAAACTCATAATACCGATCGTCATCAAACGTTAAGCGTGCGGACCCTACGGGTTCGAGAACTATGTAGAAATGACCGAGACTCATCTCTGGTCAATAACCAATAGCGGAACCTGGATGCTCATATTGGCTCCTACATATTCTACGAAGATCTTTATCGGTCAAACCGCATAACAACATACGTTGTTCCTTTTGTCATCGGTATCTTACTTGCCCGAGATTCGATCGTCGGTATCTCAATACCTAGTTCAATCTCATTACCGGCAAGTCTCTTTACTCGTTCCGTAATACATCACCCCATGACTAACTCATTAGTCATTTGCTTGCAAGGCTTATTATGATGTGTATTACCGAGAGGGCCCAGAGATACCTCTCCGACACTCGGAGTGACAAATCCTATTCTTGATCTAAGCCAACACCACGAACACTTTCGGAGACACCTGTAGAGCATCTTTATGATCACCCAGTTACGTTGTGACGTTTGATAGCACACAAGGTGTTCCTACGGTATTCGGGAGTTGCATAATCTCATAGTCATAGGAACATGTATAAGTCATGAAGAAAGCAGTAGGAGTAAAACTAAACGATCATAGTGCTAAGCTAACGGATGGGCCTTGTCCATCACATCATTCTCCTAATGATGTGATCTCGTTGATCAAATGACAACACATGTCTATGGCTAGGAAACATAACCATCTTTGATCAATGAGCTAGTCTTGTAGAGGCATACTAGGGACACTCTGTTTTGTCTATGTATTCACACATGTACTAAGTTTCCGGTTAATACAATTCTAGCATGAATAATAAACATTTATCATGATATAAGGAAATAAATAATAACTTTATTATTGCCTCTAGGGCATATTTCCTTAAGTCTCCCACTTGCACTAGAGTCAATAATCTAGATCACATCACCATGTGATTAACACCAATAGTTCACATCACCATGTGACTTAACACTTTATAGTTCAAATCGCCATGTGACCAATACCCAAAAAGGTTTACTAGAGTCAGTAATCTAGTTCACATCGCCATGTGATTAACACCCAAAGAGTACTGAGGTGTGATCATGTTTTGCTTGTGAGAGAGGTTTAGTCAATGGGTCTGCCACATTCAGATCCGTATGTATTTTGCAAATTTCTATGTCTACAATGCTCTGCACTGAGCTACTCTAGCTAAATGCTCCTACTTTCAATATGTATCCAGATCGAGACTCAGAGTCATCCAGATCGATGTCAAAGCTTGCATCGATGTAACTCTTTACGACGAACTCTTTATCACCTCCATAACCGAGAAATATTTCCTTAGTCCTCTAAGGATAATTTTGACCGTTGTCCAATGATCTACTCCTGGATCACTATTGTACCTCCTTGTCAATATCATGGCAAGCTACACAACAGGTTTGGTACACAGCATGGCATACTTTATAGAAACTATGATTGAGGCATAGGGAATGACTTTCAATCTTTCTCTATCTTCTGCCGAGGTCGGGTATTGAGTCTTACTCAACTTCATACCTTTTAACTCAGGCAAGAACTCCTTCTCTGACTGATCCATTTTGAACTAGTTCAAAAACTTGTCAAGGTATGTACTCATTGAAAAAACTTATCAAGCGTCTCGATCTATCTCTATAGATCTTGATGTTGAATATGTAAGCAGCTTCACCGAGGTCTTTCTTTGAAAAAACTCCTTTCAAACACTCCTTTATGCTTTCCAGAAAATTCTACATCATTTTCGATCGACAATATGTCATTCACATATACTTATCAGAAAGGATGTAGTGCTCCCACTCACTTTCTTGTAAATACAGGCTTCACCATAAGTCTGTATAAAACCATATGCTTTGATCACCTCATCAAAGCGTATATTCAACTCCGAGATACTTGCACCAGTCCATGGATGGATCGCTGGAGTTTGCACACTTTGTTAGCACCTTTTGGATCGACAAAACCTTCTGGTTGCATCATATACAACTCCTCTTTAATAAATCCATTAAAGAATGCAGTTTTTGTTATCCATTTGCCAGATTTCATAAAATGCGGCAATTGCTAACATGATTCGGACAGACTTAAGCATTGCTACGGGTGAGTAAGTCTCATCGTAGTCAACTCCTTGAACTTGTCAAAAACCTTTCGCAACAAGTCGATCTTTGTAGACAGTAACATTACCGTCGGCGTCGGTCTTCCTCTTGAAGATCCATTTATTTTCAATGGCTTGCCGATCATCGGGCAAGTCAACCAAAGTCCACACTTTATTCTCATACATGGATCCCATCTCTGATTTTATGGCCTCAAGCCATTTTGTGGAATCTGGAATCATCATTGCTTCCTCATAGTTTGTAGGTTCATCATGGTCTAGTAACATGACTTCCAGAACCGGGTTGCCGTACCACTCTGGCGCGGAACATACTCTGGTTGATCTACGAAGTTTAGCAGTAACTTGATCTGAAGTTTCATGATCACCATCATGAGCTTCCTCACTAATTGGTGTAGGAATCACTGGAACTAGTTTCTTTGATGTACTACTATCCAATTCGGGAGAAGGTACAATTACCTCATCAAGTTCCACTTTCCTCCCACTCACTTCTTTCGAGAGAAACTCATTCTCTAGAAAGGATCCATTCTTAGCAATGAATATCTTGCCTTCGGATCTGTGATAGAAGGTGTACCCAATAGTCTCCTTTGGGTATCCTATGAAGACACATTTCTCCGACTTGGGTTCGAGCTTATCAGGTTGAATCTTTTTCACATAAGCATCACAGCCCCAAACTTTAAGAAACGACAACTTTGGTTTCTTGCCAAACCACAGTTCATAAGGCATCTGTAACTTTCACATACTTCTGTAACTCCAAAAAAATTGAAATAAATTGGTAAACGTGGGGAATTTGTCTATTAATCATCTGCAAAAAGAATCAACTAAATAGCACTCTCCAGTAAAATCTAGTGACTATTCTAGCAAGCGCTAACGATTCTATTTTTTACAGCAAGATCATATAAACTTCACACAGGTCTTCCCAAAGGTTCTACTTGGCACAAACACTAATTAAAACACAAAACCACATCTAAACAGAAGCGAGATGCAATATTTATTCCTAAACAGAAGCAAAAACAAAAAATATAAAATTGGGTTGCCTCCCAACAAGCGTTATCGTTTAACGCCCCTAGCTAGGCACGATACAAGGATAGATCTAGGTATTGCCATAATGATAAGATATATCGCGAAAACTCATCTCATATTCCCTACGTTCAGTAGCAAGTTTTCTTTGTGGAAAGCAAAAGTAATCAAAAGGGCTAAATTTAATGAGACAAAAGTCCCCCATATCAAGCCCAGGAGGTATAGGTTCCTCTTTTGGCCCTTTATAGTGTACAACCAATTCTTCATTATAGGCATTCTTTTGGCAGAAGGTCATGAGCCTTCGCTCAAGGGAGAAACCTAACCCATTGTTTTGAATAGCAAAATCATCATTCAACTCAGAAATTCTATCAACCAAGACATCGGTAGGAATCTTTTTTCTAAGGTTTTCTTTAAAAGCAACATGATCAGGAGATCGCAACCGCATTATGTCTTCTTGATTAAATAAGATAGCCTCTATGGGAGGTCGACCAGCATCTACCCCGTAATGAGAAAAGATTACTTTGGCCTCTTTTATGATAAATCTGAATTCATGAGCCAAAAAGATAGTAGTCGCACGCTTAACCGAAGAATGCTCAATATTGGAAAATTCTAGAAAGATTCTCTGAATACAAGGATGCTTATGGATAAATTGCCTTTCAATTTCAACTACAAGCATAGATATGGCATCCGAGAGGCAACTAGTTCTATGAAGAATAGAGCCACCCATAGTGGGCAAAGCACCGGCACAAGTGAAGAAGTCTTGGAGAACTCCTTTTCCAATGATATTACCACTACCAACCCGGAACTTCTTAATATGTAAGGTGGTAGTTTCATCCGGAGGGTCAACATAGACGTTTCCCTCAACATTACTACCCTTCTCAATAAAATCTTCCCCCATCTCAGACATGAGGGCAAGCTAACCATAAACACACGGCAAAAAGAAGGGCAAATAAAACTGTCACATCCCTAGCTAGCACTTGCATTAGGACCTAACTAGAGTGTGCATCATGTTTACTTTCAAAGAAACTTGAAATGGGATTAACAGAAACCCCAGCACCCCTCCCCTAACAACTAGGGTTTGCTAAAATATTTTCCAATGTACCCAAAATGCCCTTCAAAAATGTTCATCATTTCTGCCTTGGTCTTAAACCTCTGCCAAAAATGGTGCACAATTTTCTAGGACACTCAAGGGCTCTGGATTAAATCATATGGTATTTGAATCTGGGCATTTAAATGCAATAAAATATTTTAAATGCTCAAATAATCATGAACTATAATGTTTCCTACTGTTCATATTATATACAGTAGTTATGACAAGTGTCATGAGTTATAAAAATGTTTAGGCATTTTTATTAATTGAACAAAGCTGCAAAAGAAATAAAACAGAAAGAAAATAGGAAAAGTAAATAGGAAGAAACACTTACCTGTGCCACTTACCTGCTGGCCCAGCCGGCCCAGCCCACCAGGGGCATCCCCGTCTTCTTCGCCGCGCCAGCGCATGAAGCAGCTCGGTGGCGAGCGCCGCCGATGCGCCGGCCACCTCCTGCCTGCCTGGCTGGTCCCTCGGCCCCCTGGATGGACTAGGACGACGCCACGAAGCCCCCTCGACCGTTTCCCCTCTCCCCCGTGTCTCTCCCCCTCCTCTCTCCCCTCCGCCGAGCTCCCCCGAGCGAGCTCGTCGCCGATGACCGCTGACACCGCGCTCTACGCCACACCCTCGCCTTCCCGAAGCACCACTAGCTCCGCCGCATCGCCCCAAAGCTCCCCACCGACGCACACGACGCCAGAATCCCCGCAACGTCCTCCTCGCCGTCGTCTTCAACCTTCGGCACCGGAGATCGCCGCCGCCCGTACGCCGTCATCCGACCGTCCCCGAGCTCACTTCGACGCCCTCTGCGACCGCTGTGAGCTCACGCTTCGAACCCCCCTCTCCACGGGCTCGTTTAGGCCTTGTAGCCGCCGCCCCCTTTGCTGACCGACGATCACCGCCGCCGGCCAACTCACCGTCGTGGCCATAGACACCGTACCTCGTGGCTGAGCACGCCATTAGCTTCAGTAGGTCACCAGCAAGCTAAAGCAAGCTTTAGCTCCTCCTACCGTGCACTACAACTCCATCCCGACCAACTCTGTGCGAGCACCGCCGCGGACGAGCTCGTCGCCGTCGATTCCGGCGACCTCTCGACCAACCAGTGGCACCATTGGACGCGGTGCATCACCAGGAGCACACCGAGCCCATCCGCGCGGCAAATGGCTGCCGGAATAAGGATTCCGACGAGTCACCGCCGTGCGAAATGGTCGCCGCCGGCCAAACTCCGGCGGGCTGACGTGGCCTGTTAGTTAGGAGCTAACAGTAATTAGTTTAATCACCACAGTCACTGACAGTGGGCCCCATTTATTAGTCAAACCCAGTCAACCCTGGTTATGACCGGAATTAGCTCCTGAGACACTGACATGAGGGACCCACCAGTCAGGTTTGACTTGGACTGGCCCTGTTGACTGGCTGACGTCAGCATGATGTCATGCTGTCGCAGTAAAGGTTTTTCTGGGATTTTTAGATTTAAAATAATTCAGGAAATTCCAGAAAATACCCAAAACTTCTAAAAATCATATAAAATCAACCATAGCTCAAATGGAAAAGATTTATATATGAAAAATGATTAGAAAAATCCAATCTTTCTAATGGCACTGGTTTCATGCACGTTTGAACAAGTTAACTTGTTGTATACATCAAAAACATGATAATGCACTTATTTAAATAATAGTTTGAACTTCAATTTGAATCTTTGATTCAAATAGGTTCAAACCCTTTTGGTTTTAGTTGCATTAGCCAACACACATGCATCTTGCCATGTCATGAGCATGCATCATATTGTTGCATTTGTTTGTTAATGATTGTATCGTCGGTATTCCCAGTGTTAGGTCCTGCTCCCGAGGATACTGCTGCGTATCCAGTTGAAGAGCGGTACCCGACAACTACCTTGTCAGGCAAGCAATCATTGATCATTCCGATACAAACCTAATCTTCTCGCTCCTGTTCTCTTTTACTGCATTAAGGCAACAGCGCGTGAACTGCTACTTGCTGCGGTAGTTGAACCCTATTCCCTTGCATGACCTGTCATTGCCACAGTAAATAGTTGAAACCCACTAGCATGTGTAGGAGTTGATTGAGCCATGTGATGTGTGATCCACCATGCTATTTGTTTATGTTGCCTGCTATGCTTAGAGTTGTGTCTGGTCTGGTTCATCTGGGTGATGGATCAGAGTGAAATGATCTTACTGATAAAGAGAAGGAAGTGTGGAATACGCTTGGTAAAGGTATCGATGAAAGGCCATGTAGGAGTACATGGTGGGTTGTTTCATTGGAATCGTCCATAGGAACCGAGATCTGTATGTGTGGTTCAAGTTACAGCTACTACCACGCATTGGGATCCTTAATTGACCCTCTCGGCTTATTAATTACCCTTGATCCCTGTCCAGGAGTTGCAACTAGTTTCTGGTGTTTATAGCTTACTGGAGGTCGTGCACAACGCTGACCCTCGGGGTGGGTTGTGATGCGACAGGTACGTGGCACGGTGTACCGGTTGCCCGTTTGGTGACTCGGGAACCCTGTACACATCGTTTGGGGCCGTGAGCGACACCCCGGCCGGATCTCCCCACGGTTGGAACCCAAATAGGCGATAAACCTGGACGAGAGACTTGAGTAGTTAGTCAAGTCGTGGCCGACACCCTCGCTGGGCTTCCGCTTGAAGGTTGCCGAGTACACGCCGAGTAAACGGCGATAAGTGGTGAAAGCGTGTGTGAAGAAGTACGCCCCTGCAGGGTTATCAAACTATTCGAATAGCCGTTGTTCGCGGTACGAACTACTTGGTTGCTCTTACAGTTCATAGACAAGTTGATGGATACTACTAAAAGCCTCAAGATAAGCGTGAGTGCCGTGGATGGCCCTTCCGTAGGATGACGGAAGAGGATCCTCGGTAGTGTATTGATGTGGTGAGTAGAGGACTCGTGTTCGTAATAACATCTTGCAATCTGTTGAGAGTTGTAGTATAGGTTAGCCAAGGTCAAAGCTGGCATTCTGCTATAAACTCCACTACCCCCTTTGATAATGTTGCATGTATGGTAGGTTCTGTGGTAAGACTTGCTGAGTACCTTTGTACTCATGTTTCCTTAATAACTATTGCAGAGGAGAACCCTGCCCCTGCTGATGGGTTCTACATAGACGTTGACGTCGACGAGTAGCTTGACACCCAGACGGTGATCTGGAGCTTGTGAAGGGCCTTGTAATTAGTCAGGCTACACCAAGCCTGTTTATTTTCTAAGTTGTCTGTACTCAGACATGTAGCTTCCGCTTGTGTTTGTATGACTGTATGACTTGAGTGTTGGGTTATGTGACCCCTACCTGTATGGATATGTTATGTATGGCTCTTGGAGCCTTTTAAATAAAGTACTTTGAGTCATAGAGTTCTGTTGTGATGCAATGTTGTATTTGCACATATTGAGCATATTGCGTGTATGATTGAAATGCTTGGTATGTGTGGGATCCGACACCTAGTTGTTTTCCTTTGGTAGCCTACCTTACAGGGAAATGCCTCCTAGTGATTCCAATGAGCCTTGGTAGCTTGCTACTGCTCGGAACACGTAGGCTGGCCGGCATGTGTCCTTCTTCGTTCCTGTGTCTGTCCCTTAGGGGAAATGTCACGCGTTGTTCCTTTAAGTCCATGTAGCTTGCTACGACTTGGGTTCATACGTTGATGACCGACACGTTCGTTGCTGGGTCATGGATGCCTATCTCTGTAATTTAGTGCCACTTTCGGTTTATAACTAGCCATGTCGGCCCGGGTTCTCTGTCATATGGATGCTAGCGACACTGTCATATACGTGTGCCAAAATGCGCAAACGGTCCCGGGCCAGGTAAGGTGGCACCCGTGGGGTTACCGTGCGTGAGGCCGCAAAGTGATATGACGTGTTACAGCTAGATCGGTGTGACTTAGGATCGGGGTCCTGACAGCGTTGGCATCAGAGCTGGACTGCCTGTAGGTTTCTCAAGCCAAACTGGTCGATGTTGAGTCTAGAAAAATTCTTAGTTGTATGTAGGGGAATTGATTGTGGAAGGGAACGTAAGGCTCTTTTTACTCCTTTACCTTATGCCCTTCTGATCTGAGTCAGTCTATTCTTTCTACGGGGATTTAGGACTAGGCCTCTTATCCTTACTAGGTTCACGTGTTACTAATCCGTAGACTCTTAGGATTGTTGGTTTCAAGCCTCAGTTCAGTTTCTATCCTTTTAGTATGATGATTGTTGAACCGGAACCTTGATATGGAATTGTTGAGTGGCTATGCTATCATTTGTATGATGTCTCAAATCTTTGTTTGAGCATTTACAGTTGTTATGCTGCCCGATTTCTTCCAGAAACACTAATGCCTTTGCATTATTTCGTGTTTCAGATGTCTGGCCGCATCCCTCACCAAGTGGTTCGTTTGACTCGGTGCATTAATGTGCCCGGTCACACGGCCATGCTAGTCCGTGTGATGACTGAGACCGGTTATCGCTGGTATCCTGAATACACCGTGGAGGAACAGTACCGGGATTTCAATCAGAGTCAGTATTTCTGCACAGTCCGGATATACCCCTCATATCCTGGAGCTAACGATCCCATCCATTGGTCCTATGGACTCGGGATTACCATCGAGATGGCAGTGCAGGATGCCACTTATTCGATGATGACCATTCTCCGTGCTAGGCATGCCCTGTTGCTGAACACTGAGTTCTGTTACATGCCAGCCTCACTTCCCGGAGAGGAAGGCTACTACACTGGTCTGTATACTGATGCTGCTCATGAAGAGCCACTGCTTCAGACTACTGTTCAGATGTTGGAGGATAGGGACGGTGAGGTCCGTGCCCTCCGAATGGAGTTGTATAACACTCGAGCCGCTCATTGGACTACTTTGACACGGCTTGCACCTGCTGTGCACGCCGGATATCTGGACATGCGGGATTTGTATCATGTGCGAACTCGTCTGCCTGATCGCATGGATTGGCGTGACGTTGGGGGTATTACACCTCCACGTGGGCGTCGGTTACCACCAGCATCGGGACCGAGACCACACCCATGCCCCTATGGTCCACAGCCTTTGAGTGCTCGCGAGTTCCAAGATCCGTCTGTACCACTTCCAGGCTACGGTGGTAATCTTTACGAGGATTACTACGCGAATGTCTAAGCTAGTCCGTGGTTGTAGTAGTATTGTAGTAGTTGTATTTCCACAGTCCTGTGTGTCTTGTGGAATATGACTTAGTGTGTACTGAGTTCCGGAGGTGTAGTTAAATAATGTATAGGAGCTTGGAATGCCTCTGATGGGATGTATCGTCTTTGACCGCAGTTGTACTTTAGCCTTGGCTTGTACTAAACTTTGTATGGTGTGTATGACCACTGGTGTATATATAGCAGTTCCTATATTACCATGTCGTACGGATGAACATCTCTGCATTCTGTGTCATCCATTACATTCGGCACTTCTATGTCAAATTTTTGCCATCCTTGTCTAAACCGTTGTTTTGTTTTCCTAGGATGGTCAACACTCGCAACACTCCTGCTGCTCAGGAGCAGGGTGAGGCTAGTGTGGCTAGAGATGGGAATCTGCCCCAGCCACCCTCTTTGGCGGAAGTTATGCTTGAAGCATAACGGAACAAGAGAGAGACCAACCGTCTGCTGGAACGCATAGAGCAGAACACTGGGTTCCGTCAGAGGAATGGCGTGGTGTCAATCCACGATTTTATCAAGATGTGTCCACCAAAGTTCCATCACTCCACTGAACCTCTGGATGCTGATGACTGGCTACGTAGTATCACCCACAAGCTACACTCTGCCCGTGTGGCCGAAGCTGACAAGGTTATCTACGCCGCCTACCATCTTGAGGGCCCTGCCAGTCTTTGGTGGGAAAACTTTGAAGCTATGCGTCCTGCTGGCCAAGTCACTACCTGGGTTGAGTTCAGTGAGGCATTCCGTGAACACCACATTCCGGAAGGTCTCATGGATCACAAGTGGGAGGAATTCTGCAATTTCACCCAGGGCCGTTTAACTGTGGATGGCTATAGTCGTGAGTTTGGTAACCTAGCATGCTATGCACCTGAAGAAGTATCCACCGATGCCAAGAAACAGGCGAGGTTCCGCAAGGGACTCAGCCCTGAACTCCGCCGAGATCTACGTCTGTACGAGTGCACTTCCTTCCAGAAGTTGGTAAACAAGGCTATCAGTGCTGAAACAGGCCAGACCGACTTCGAGGCCACCCGCAAGCATACTCGAGACCTTGGTTCCTCATCTGGCTCTGGCTCTCACAAGCGCCGTGTGTGGGTTCCTAACACTGCTCTGCCACCCAAGTACACACCGAGGCCATCCTATGAGGCGCCTCGCCCAACTCAACAGTTTGCACCTGCTAAGACCTATGGAGGTCCACCCTCCAACTTTGCTCCACGCACCACCACTGTGACATGTTTCAAGTGTGGAGAACCGGGACACTACATGCGTGATTGTCCCCAGAATCAGCCAGGAAAACCCGTTGGCCATGGTAAGCCAACCGGTAAGGTGAACTATGTCAAGCCAATCCCCACTGCACGTGGTCATGTCAACTATGTTTCTGTCGAAGAAGCTTATGAGGATCCTAACGTCATCCTTGGTACGCTTCTCGTAAACTGCCATCCGGCATCTGTTCTTTTCGATACTGGAGCATCCCATTCGTTCATATCTGAGAGCTATGCTCGATTGCACAACATGACTTTTTGTGACATGCCTACTTCCATGGTTATTCAAACTCCTGGTTCAAAGTGGCAAACCTCTAGGGTAAGCCATGGAAATGAAATCCTTGTCGATAGAATTGTTTTCCTTGCATCTCTAATCGCTCTCAAGTCCTCGGACATAAATATCATTTTGGGTATGGATTGGATGACAACCCACTACGCCAAAATTGATTGCTTTACTAGGACCGTTCAACTTACACATCCATCCGGCAAGATAGTCAATGTCTTGGCCCGAATGGCTGAACGTCAGCTCTATTCTCTTAATGCCAGCCCTCTACCAGAACTCGAAGATATCCCGGTAGTCCGTGACTTTCCGGATGTTTTTCCAGAAGAACTGCCAGGGATTCCACCTGACAGAGATGTCGAGTTCGTGATAGATCTTATCCCTGGAACTGTCCCAATCTCTAGGAGACCTTATAAGATGGCACCACTAGAATTAGCTGAGCTAAAGAAACAACTCGATGAGTCCTTGCAAAAAGGTTTCATCCGTCCTAGTTCTTCCCCTTGGGCTTGCCCCGTCCTCTTCGTCAAGAAGAAGGATGGAACAGAGCGGATGGTTGTAGATTACCGACCTGTCAATCTGGTCACCATAAAGAATAAGTATCCGCTCCCCAGGATCAACGACCTGTATGATCAGCTCGCTGGATCCTCAGTCTTCTCTAAGATGGATTTGAGGTTGGGCTACCATCAAATCAAAATCAAGAACGAGGACATTCCTAAAACGGCTTTCGTTACTCGTTATGGCCAATATGAGTACATCGTTATGTCCTTCGGATTAACCAATGCCCCAGCTACCTTTTCTCGGTTAATGAATTCTATATTCATGGAGTATTTGGATAAATTCGTAGTGGTATACCTCGATGATATACTCATCTATTCCAAGAATAAGGAAGATCATGCCGAGCATTTAAGGCTGGTATTGACGAAACTTCGAGAGCACCGCCTTTATGCCAAATTCTCTAAATGTGAATTCTGGTTGCCAGAAGTAACCTATCTAGGTCATGTGATCTCTGGCAAGGGTATTGCTGTCAATCCCGAGCGAGTTCAAGCCGTACTTGATTGGACTCCCCCTGAATCGGTCAAGCAAGTTAGGAGTTTTCTTGGCTTAGCGAGCTATTGCCGACGTTTCGTCGAGAACTTCTCCAAGGTTGCTAAACCTCTAACCGAACTCCTCAAGAAAGATAAAAAGTTTGAGTGGACCCCACAGTGCGAGTCCAGTTTTCAGGAACTGAAAAGACGCCTGACATCTGCACCTGTACTGGTACCACCAGACTTTTCCAAGGATTTTATAATCTACTGCGACGCCTCGCGACAAGGACTAGGTTGCATTCTCATGCAAGATCGTCAAGTGATTGCATACGCATCTCGACAGTTGCGTCCACACGAGGATAACTATCCTACTCATGATCTAGAGCTTGCAGCTGTAGTCCATGCACTCAAAACATGGCGACATTACCTTCTTGGTAATCGCTATGAAATCTTCACTGATCACCAAAGTTTGAAGTATATCTTCACCCAACCGGATCTAAATCTCAGGCAAAGACGTTGGGTTCAGTTGCTCACCGACTACGACTTAGGAATCACTTACACTCCTGGAAAGGCCAATGTCATGGCTGATGCACTAAGTCGTAAGTCATATTGTAACAATTTAATGTTACAACAAAGTCAACCACTTCTCCACGAGGAATTTCGTAAGCTTAACCTTCACATTGTTCCTCGAGGATTCCTTTCCACCTTGGTGGCGAAACCTACCCTTATGGATCAAATCATAGTTGCCCAGCGGTATGATAAGGGCATATCACGGATCAAGGAGAACATTGCTAGCGGAGTTGCTAGAAGTTTCTCTATGGATGATCGAGGTGTTGTGTACTTCGAGAACCGATTGGTGGTGCCCAAGAAACCACAACTACGACAGATGATTCTTAAGGAGGCTCATGAATCTCCTCTCACGATTCATCCCGGTAGTACCAAAATGTATCAAGACCTACGTCAAAGATTCTGGTGGACTAGGATGAAGAGAGAAATCGCTCAATTCATTGCTAACTGCGACGTTTGTCGTCGAGTTAAAGCAGAGCATCAACGGCCTGCTGGCACGCTTCAACCTTTAGCTATTCCTGAATGGAAATGGGATAAAGTCGGTATGGACTTCATTACCGGGTTTCCCAGGTCTAGGAAAGGGAATAATGCTATCTTCGTCGTTATCGACCGCCTCTCTAAAGTAGCTCATTTCCTGCCTGTTCGGGAGAGTATTACCGCTAGCCAGCTAGCAGACTTATATGTCTCTCGAATAGTATCACTTCATGGTGTGCCGTTGGAGATTAACTCAGACCGTGGAAGTCTTTTCACTTCCCGATTTTGGGAAAGTTTCCAAAATGCTATGGGAACTCATCTCTCCTTCAGTACTGCCTTCCATCCGCAGTCAAGTGGTCAAGTGGAACGAGTCAATCAAATTCTGGAAGACATGCTTCGAGCCTCTGTCATTTCTTTTGGTATGGAATGGGAAAAATGTCTTCCATTTGCCGAATTCGCTTATAACAATAGTTATCAAGCCAGCCTGGGTAAAGCCCCCTTCGAAGTTCTATAGGGACGAAGGTGTCGAACACCTCTTAACTGGTCAGAAACCGGCGAAAGACAATTCTTTGGCCCGGATATGATTCAGGAAGCAGAAGAACAAGTTCGCATCATTCGTGAGAGATTGAAAACAGCCCAGTCTCGCCAGAAGAGCCAATATGATAGTCATCATAAGGCTGTGACTTTTGAAGTCGGCGATAAGGCTTACCTTCGGGTTACTCCTCTTAAGGGAACCCATCGCTTCGGTATCAAAGGCAAATTGGCCCCTCGTTTCATCGGTCCTTTTCGCATTCTTGCCAAACGAGGAGAAGTTGCCTACCAATTGGAACTACCTCCGCACCTCTCCAGAGTTCATGATGTTTTCCACGTTTCTCAACTCAGGCGTTGCTTCTCGGATCCTATCCGCGGAGTGGACCACGAAACGCTTGATCTCCAAGACAATCTCACATATCGAGAATACCCCGTTCGTATTCTTGATCAAACTGAGCGCACCACTCGACGCCACAGTATCAAGTTTCTCAAGGTTCAATGGTAACATCATTCCGAGAGTGAAGCTACTTGGGAAAGGGAGAATCGTCTTCGACTTGAGTACCCCACCCTCTTTCCGGAGGAACCCGAATCTCGGGACGCGATTCTTTTAAGTGGGGGTGAGTTGTCACATCCCTAGCTAGCACTTGCATTAGGACCTAACTAGAGTGTGCATCATGTTTACTTTCAAAGAAACTTGAAATGGGATTAACAGAAACCCCAGCACCCCTCCCCTAACAACTAGGGTTTGCTAAAATATTTTCCAATGTACCCAAAATGCCCTTCAAAAATGTTCATCATTTCTGCCTTGGTCTTAAACCTCTCCCAAAAATGGTGCACAATTTTCTAGGACACTCAAGGGCTCTGGATTAAATCATATGGTATTTGAATCTGGGCATTTAAATGCTATAAAATATTTTAAATGCTCAAATAATCATGAACTATAATGTTTCCTACTGTTCATATTATATACAGTAGTTATGACAAGTGTCATGAGTTATAAAAATGTTTAGGCATTTTTATTAATTGAACAAAGCTGCAAAAGAAATAAAACAGAAAGAAAATAGGAAAAGAAAATAGGAAGAAACACTTACCTGTGCCACTTACCTGCTGGCCCAGCCGGCCCAGCCCACCAGGGGCATCCTCGTCTTCTTCGCCGCGCCAGCGCACGAAGCAGCTCGATGGCGAGCGCCGCCGATGCGCCGGCCACCTCCTGCCTGCCTGGCTGGTCCCTCGACCCCCTGGATGGACTAGGACGACGCCACGAAGCCCCCTCGACCGTTTCCCCTCTCTCACGTGTCTCTCCCCCTCCTCTCTCCCCTCCGCCGAGCTCCCCCGAGCGAGCTCGTCGCCGACGACCGCTGACACCGCGCTCTACGCCACACCCTCGCCTCCCCGAAGCACCACTAGCTCCGCCGCATCGCCCCGAAGCTCCCCACCGACGCACACGACGCCAGAAGCCCCGCAACGTCCTCCTCGCCGTCGTCTTCAACCTTCGGCACCGGAGATCGCCGCCGCCCGTACGCCGTCATCCGACCGTCCCCGAGCTCACTTCGACGCCCTCTGCGACCGCTGTGAGCTCACGCTTCGAACCCCCCTCTCCACGGGCTCGTTTAGGCCTTGTAGCCGCCGCCCCCTTTGCTGACCGATGATCACCGCCGCCGGCCAACTCACCGCCGTGGCCATAGGCACCGTACCTCGTGGCTGAGCACGCCATTAGCTTCAATAGGTCACCAGCAAGCTAAAGCAAGCTTTAGCTCCTCCTACCGTGCACTACAACTCCATCCCGACCAACTCCGTGCGAGCACCGCCGCGGACGAGCTCGTCGCCGTCGATTCCGACGACCTCTCGACCAACCAGTGGCACCGTTGGACGCGGTGCATCACCAGGAGCACACCGAGCCCATCCGCGCGGCAAATGGCTGCCGGAATAAGGATTCCGACGAGTCACCGCCGTGCGAAATGGTCGCCGCCGGCCAAAATCCGGCGGGCTGACGTGGCCTGTTAGTTAGGAGCTAACAGTAATTAGTTTAATCACCACAGTCACTGACAGTGGGCCCCATTTGTTAGTCAAACCCAGTCAACCCTGGTTATGACCGGAATTAGCTCCTGAGACACTGACATGAGGGACCCACCAGTTAGGTTTGACTTGGACTGGCCCTGTTGACTGGCTGACGTCAGCATGATGTCATGCTGACGCAGTAAAGGTTTTTCTGGGATTTTTAGATTTAAAATAATTCAGGAAATTCCAAAAAATACCCAAAACTTCTAAAAATCATATAAAATCAACCATAGCTCAGATGGAAAAGATTTATATATGAAAAATGATCAGAAAAATCCAATCTTTCTAATGGCACTGGTTTCATGCATGTTTGAACAAGTTAACTTGATGTATACATCAAAAACATGATAATGCACTTATTTAAATAATAGTTTGAACTTCAATTTGAATCTTTGATTCAAATAGGTTCAAACCCTTCTGGTTTTAGTTGCATTAGCCAACACACATGCATCTTGCCATGTCATGAGCATGCATCATATTGTTGCATTTGTTTGTTAATGATTGTATCGTCGGTATTCCCTGTGTTAGGTCCTGCTCCCGAGGATACTGCTGCGTATCCAGTTGAAGAGCAGTACCCGACAACTACCTTGTCAGGCAAGCAATCATTGATCATTCCGATACAAACCTAATCTTCTCGCTCCTGCTCTCTTTTACTGCATTAAGGCAACAGCGCGTGAACTGCTACTTGCTGCGGTAGTTGAACCCTATTCCCTTGCATGACCTGTCATTGCCACAGTAAATAGTTGAAACCCACTAGCATGTGTAGGAGTTGATTGAGCCATGTGATGTGTGATCCACCATGCTATTTGTTTATGTTGCCTGCTATGCTTAGAGTTGTGTCTGGTCTGGTTCATCTGGGTGATGGATCAGAGTGAAATGATCTTACTGATAAAGAGAAGGAAGTGTGGAATACGCTTGGTAAAGGTATCGATGAAAGGCCATGTAGGAGTACATGGTGGGTTGTTTCATTGGAATCGTCCATAGGAACCGAGATCTGTATGTGTGGTTCAAGTTACAGCTACTACCACGCATTGGGATCCTTAATTGACCCTCTCGGCTTATTAATTACCCTTGATCCCTGTCCAGGAGTTGCAACTAGTTTCTGGTGTTTATAGCTTACTGGAGGTCGTGCACAACGCTGACCCTCGGGGTGGGTTGTGATGCGACAGGTACGTGGCACGGTGTACCGGTTGCCCGTTTGGTGACTCGGGAACCCTGTACACATCCTTTGGGGCCGTGAGCGACACCCCGGCCGGATCTCCCCACGGATGGAACCCAAATAGGCGATAAACCTGGACGAGAGATTTGAGTAGTTAGTCAGGTCGTGGCCGACACCCTCGCTGGGCTTCCGCTTGAAGGTTCTCGAGTACACGCCGAGTAAACGGCGATAAGTGGTGAAAGCGTGTGTGAAGAAGTACGCCCCTGCAGGGTTATCAAACTATTCGAATAGCCGTTGTTCGCGGTACGAACTACTTGGTTGCTCTTACAGTTCATAGACAAGTTGATGGATACTACTAAAAGCCTCAAGATAAGCGTGAGTGCCGTGGATGGCCCTTCCGTAGGATGACGGAAGAGGATCCTCGGTAGTGTATTGATGTGGTGAGTAGAGGACTCGTGTTCGTAATAACATCTTGCAACTTGTTGTGAGTTGTAGTATAGGTTAGCCAAGGTCAAAGCTGGCATTCTGCTATAAACTCCACTACCCCCTTTGATAATGTTGCATGTATGGTAGGTTCTGTGGTAAGACTTGCTGAGTACCTTTGTACTCATGTTTGCTTAATAACTGTTGCAGAGGAGAACCCTGCCCCTGCTGATGGGTTCTACATAGACGTTGACGTCGACGAGTAGCTTGACACCCAGACGGTGATCTGGAGCTTGTGAAGGGCCTTGTAGTTAGTCAAGCTACACCAAGCCTGTTTATTTTCTAAGTTGTCTGTACTCAGACATGTAGCTTCCGCTTGTGTTTGTATGACTGTATGACTTGAGTGTTGGGTCATGTGACCCCTACCTGTATGGATATGTTATGTATGGCTCTTGGAGCCTTTTAAATAAAGTACTTTGAGTCATAGAGTTCTGTTGTGATGCAATGTTGTATTTGCACATATTGAGCATATTGCGTGTATGATTGAAATGCTTGGTATGTGTGGGATCCGACACCTAGTTGTTTTCCTTTGGTAGCCTACCTTACAGGGAAATGCCTCCTAGTGATTCCAATGAGCCTTGGTAGCTTGCTACTGCTCGGAACACATAGGCTGGCCGGCATGTGTCCTTCTTCGTTCCTGTGTCTGTCCCTTAGGGGAAATGTCACGCGTTGTTCCTTTAAGTCCATGTAGCTTGCTACGACTTGGGTTCATACGTTGATGACCGACACGTTCGTTGCTGGGTCATGGATGCCTGTCTCTGTAATTTAGTGCCACTTTTGGTTTATAACTAGCCATGTCGGCCCGGGTTCTCTGTCATATGGATGCTAGCGACACTGTCATATACGTGTGCCAAAATGCGCAAACGGTCCCGGGCCAGGTAAGGTGGCACCCGTGGGGTTACCGTGCGTGAGGCCGCAAAGTGATATGACGTGTTACAGCTAGATCGGTGTGACTTAGGATCAGGGTCCTGACAGCGTTGGCATCAGAGCTGGACTGCCTGTAGGTTTCTCAAGCCAAACTGGTCGATGTTGAGTCTAGAAAAATTCTTAGTTATATGTAGGGGAATTGATTGTGGAAGGGAACGTAAGGCTCTTTTTACTCCTTTACCTTATGCCCTTCTGATCTGAGTCAGTCTATTCTTTCTACGGGGATCTGAGTCAGTCTACACGAACGCAAAGTTGGCATGGTATCATTATTTCACCCACATAGCATGTTCTAAAAAGTTGAGAGGGTTACGGCAAAAACTAGATGGACTTCGTGTACAAAATGGACAATCTCTTTCGAAGTATCAGGGTCTCAGAGTGGGATAAAATCATGATTTTTTTCACGCTGTGGGCACATGTGATATAGGATGGATGGTAAATTTTCATAAGTTTTGGTGATGCTGAAGTATCTAAATAGTTCCCTCTAAGCGGATTGCGTTTTTTTTGAGCGAAATGACCCTGAAATTGAAAAGCACTTCAAATGAACTCTAAAGTGGTTGAAAGTTGGCATGGTATCATCATTTCACCCACATAGCATGTTCTAAAAAGTTGAGAGGGTTACGGCAAAAACTAGATGCACTTCGTGTACAAAATGGACAATCGCTTTCGAAGTATCAGGGTCTCGGAGCGGGATAAAATCACGAAAACTCATATGTTAAAAAAGGCATTTCATTTCTTCACTTGTAACTACAGTGATATTCTAGATCAAAGGCATCATCATAATTGTTGTGGAGAGAAAGTCTTCACTTTTTCTTCGCTTGTGTCCTTTGCTTATTGCGCTGTAACCATGGATAATCTTCATCGTTTAATAGGATGCTTGGGTCAGCCTTGACTTTGAAGGGAGGAATTTCATGAAACTTATCATAATCTTCACACATGTCTGTCTTGCCCTCCACTCCCATGATGTCTCTTTTTCCCGAAAGAACTATGTGCCACTTTGGCTCATCATATAATGTATCCACTTCCTTATCTTTTCTTTTTCTCGGTTTGGTAGACATGTCCTGCACATAGAAAACATGCGCCACATCATTGGCTAGGACGAATGATTCGTCTGTGTACCAAAGATTGTTCAGATCCACTTTGTCATTCCGTACTATGGGTCTACCTGTACCCCGACTCCTAACATATTGATCATTTGCACTTAAACAAAGGGACCTTAAAATCATTTCCATAGTCAAGTTCCCATATGTCCACTATGTAACCATAATATGTGTCCTTTCCCCTCTTGGTTGCTGCATCAAAGGGAACACCGATGTTTTGGTTGGTGCTCTTTTGATCTTGGGCGATCGTGTAAAATGTATTCCCATTTCTCTCGTACCCTTTGTAAGTCAATACAATCGTAGATGGTCCCTTGGCCAACGAGTACAACTCATCAGAAACAGTGTTGTCACACATGAGACGTGTTTGCAACCAACTGCCGAAAGTCCTGATGTGTTCACATGTAATCCAGTCGTCACACTGCTCCGAGTGTTTAGAGCGCAGAATATTCTTGTGTTCATTGACATACGGAGTCACCAAGGTTGAATTCTGTAAAACTATGTAGTGTGCCTGAGACAAAGAATGCCCGTTCCTACATATTATTGAGTCTGTTCCTAGCGTGCCATTTCCAGTAAGTCTTCCCTCATATCATGATTTAGGGAGACCCATCTTCTTAAGGTCAGGAATGAAGTCAAGACAAAACCCAATGACCTCCTCAGTTTGATGGCCCGTTGAGATGCTTACTTCTGGCCTAGCACGGTTACGAACATATTTCTTTAAGACTCCCATGAACCTCTCAAAGGGGAACATATTGTGTAGAAATACAGGGCCCAGAATGGCAATCTTGTCGACTAGATGAACTAGGACGTGCGTCATGATATCGAAGAATGATGGTGGGAACACCAGCTCAAAACTGACAAGACATTGCGCCAGATCAGTCCTTAACCTATGTATGATTTCTGGGTCGATCACCTTTTGAGAGATTGCATTGAGGAATGCACATAGCTTCACAATGGCTAATCGAACATTTTCCGACAGAAGCCTCCTCAATGGAACCAGAAGCAGTTGCGTCATAATCACGTGGCAGTCATCAGACTTTAGGTTTTGGAACTTTTTCTCTGCCATATTTATTATTCCCTTTATATTTGACGAGAAGCCAAACGGGACCTTCATACTGAGCAGGCATTCAAAGAAGATTTCCTTCTCTTCTTTGGTAAGATCATAGCTGGCAGGACCTTCATACTGCTTTGGAGGCATGCCGTCTTTTTCGTGCACACGTTGCTGGTCCTCCCGTGCCTCCGGTGTATCTTTTGTCTTCCCATACATGCCCAAGAAGCCTAGCAGGTTCACACAAAGAATCTTCGTCACGTGCATCACGTCGATTGCAGAGCGGACCTCTATGTCTTTCCAATAGGGTAGGTCCCAGAATATAGATTTCTTCTTCCACATGGGTGTGCGTCCCTCGGTGTTATTCGGAACAGATAGTCCGCCGAGACCCTTTCCAAAGATTACTTGTAAATCATTGACCATAGCAAGTATGTGAGCACCAGTACGGACGGCCGGCTTCTTCTGGTGATCTGCCTCGCCTTTGAAATGCTTGCCTTTCTTTCGACATTGATGGTTGGACGGAAGAAATCGATGATGCCCCAGGTACACATTCTTCCTGCATTTGTCCAAATATATACTTTCGTGTCATCTAAACAGTGCGTGCATGTGTGGTATCCCTTGTTTGTCTATCCTGAAAGGTTACTGAGAGCAGGCCAATCATTGATGGTTACAAACAGCAACGCATGTAGGTCAAATTCCTGCTGGTCGAGCTCATCCCACACACGTACACCTTGTCCATTCCACAGCTGTAAAAGTTCTTCAACTAATGGCCTTAGGTACACATCAATGTCGTTGTCGGGTTTCTTAGGGCCTTGCATGAGCACTGGCAGCATAATGAACTTCCGCTTCATGCACAACCAAGGAGGAGGGTTATAGATACATAGAGTCATGATCCAGGTGCTATGATTGCTGCTCTGCTCCCCAAAAGGATTAATACCATCCGCGCTTAAACCAAACCATACGTTCCTTGCGTCACCTGCAAAGTCCCCCCACATTCTCTCGATTTTTCTCCACTGGGACCCGTCAGCGGGTGCTCTCAACTTCCGTCTTTCTTACTATCCTCTTTGTGCCATCGTATCAAATTGGCATGCTCTTTGTTTCTGAACAGACGTTTCAACCTTGGTATTATAGGAGCATACCACATCACATTGGCAGGAACCCTCTTCCTGGGGCACTCGCCGTCAACATCACCAGGATCATCTCGTCTGATCTTATACCGCAATGCAGCGCATACCGGGCATGCGTTCAAATCCTCATATGCACCGCGGTAGAGGATGCAGTCATTAGGGCATGCAAGTATCTTCTACACCTCCAATCCTAGAGGGCATAGAACCTTCTTTGCTCCGTATGTACTATCTGGAAATTCATTATCCTTTGGAAGCTTCTTCTTCAATTTTTTTAGTAGCTGACCAAATCCGATGTCAGATAGACCATTGTCTGCCTTACACTGCAGCAATTCCAGTGTGGTATCGAGCTTTGTGTTGCCAGCTTTGCAATTTGGGTACAACCCTTTTTTGTGATCCTCTAACATGCGATCGAACTTCAACTTCTCATGTTCACTTTCGCATTGTCTCTTTGCATCAACAATGACCCGGCGAAGATCATCATCGGGCACATCGTCTGGTTCCTCTTGATCTTCAGCTTCCCCCGTTGCAGCATCACCGTATTCAAGGGGGCATATAGTTGTCTTCATCCTCTTCTTCTTCATTGTCTTCCATCATAACCCCTCTTTCTCCGTGCTTGGTCCAAACATTATAGTGGCATGAAACCCTTATAAAGCAGGTGGGTGTGAAGGATTTTCCGGTCAGAGTAAGACTTCGTATTCCCACATATAGGGCATGGACAACACATAAAACCATTCTGCTTGTTTGCCTCAGCCACTTCGAGAAAATCATGCATGCCCTTAATGTACTCAGAGGTGTGTTTGTCACCGTACATCCATTACCGGTTCATCTACGTGCATTATATATAGTTAAGTGTGTCAAAAACCATTACAGAACATCATGAATACATAAGTGACCAAATTAATAGAAGTTCATCATCACATTAAAACCAAAGTACAGTAGTGATCAAATGTTTTTACTAAAAAAAATACATAGAGTTCATACATATATAGTTCTCATTGGACAACATATATATAGCTCTCTAGAGCATCTAACTAAACCATACATTGAAACTATGTAAAACATTTCAATGCAACAACAAATGCAATCATAACCGCAACTAAGGCAGTAATTGATCCAACGGCATAATGATACCAAGCCTCGGTATGAATGGCATATTTTATAATATTTCTAATATTCAAGCGCATTGCATCCATCTTGATCTTGTGATCATCGACGACATCCGCAACATGCAACTCCAATCTCATCTTCTCCTCCTCAACTCTTTTCAAAAAAAATCAAGTAATTGTTTTCTTCTTCAGCTAAATTTAACCTCTCGACAATAGGATTGGTTGGAATTTCCAGTTCACATACCTCCTAGATAAAAACATCTATGTCACGTTGGTCGGCATAATTGTCATAAACACTAAATGAACCAAATAGTTATAAAAGGTAATATATACCACATCCGAATCATAGACAGGACGAGGGCCGACGGAGGCGGATACCAAAACCATAGCACTATAAAATAACAAACAATAATAAAAGTAAGAAATTACACAAGTATATCTATCTAAATCATACACGTAAGAACTTTTTTCTGTTAGAAAGAAGATAAGATCAAGAGGCTCACCATGGTGGTGTCGGTGATGAGATAGGCGCGGGCGATCGATGGCGGTGAGGACGGGGACGGGACAGGACGGACCGCCAAACCTAGACAAATCTCGAGAAAAATGGAGCTTCGACAAGGAGCTTCGAGAGGAGAAAGCTTAAGTGTGGCTTGGGCATTTCATCGAACACCTCATGTGCATAGGAGGTGAGCTAGAGCACCACAAAGCTCTCCCCTCGTCGGACAGAAAAATAGAGCAGTGTGTGGAGTGCTCTGCTCGCTGGCGAGGGGGTATATATAGGCAGCTCATTGGTCCCGGTTCGTGGCTGGAACCGGGACTAAAGGACACCCTTTGGTCCCGGTTCCAGCCACGAACTGGGACCAATGGTTGTGGGCTAGGAGCGAGGCACATTGGTCCCGGTTCGTGTCTAGAACCGGGACCAAAGGGTCCAGACGAACCAGGACCAATGCCCAACGAGGCCCGGCTGGCCCCCTGAGCTCATGAACCGGGACCTATGCCCCCATGGGTCCTGGTTAGTGACTGAACCGGGACTAATGGGCTGGCCCAGCCTGGACCAAAGCCCTGAATTCTACTAGTGTACGGAAAGAATTGAGTTGCAGCACCCTGAAATCAGGTCTGAACAAAAGTATATAGCTACAAAGTGAAAAACACACACTTGGCATGGGGGCGGGGGGAGTTCTCTGATGGTAGACATCCAGCACGTAAAGAGACCCCCCTAGACACTATTATAGGGGCAAACCAAATGTACTAAAATATTTTGTTATCAACAGCAAGGAGCACGCATCACTTGCTAATCTAGAGAAAAGGAGGCCGATATCTGGCTGCAGGGGAGGGAACACCATCTAACAGAAGTCAGGCTTTGCAGCATGGCTGCAGCCGCTCTGATCATCGTTTTGGCTTCGATGCAATGAACTACCTCCATCCCAGCATCTCTCTGGTTCTCTCAACAGCTTCTGGAGGTGAAGACAGAATTGGTCCACCTTCTCTAGCATGTGTTCCTTGAAAAACAGCCGCCACCTTTTGATTGTCCTTAAAAGCTGAGACCAGATCATTTTCATAGATGACCAAATAGTACCATTGAAAACAATGTTATTCCAAATTTTCCACAAGACCCATAGAACAGCAGCATTAATTGAATTAAGGCTATCTAGTCTTTTCCCGGCAACCCATCGTGAGGAAATGGACAAAATAGACGAGCCGGCCAGCAAGCCAAAGAAAGATACAATCTCTCCCCAAATTTGCCTAGCCACCACTTCTCAACCTTATAACTAGAGCATCTAGGTTGGAGTCCAATCCGAGAGTTCCAAAAATTGGGGTATGGTCACTTCCAAGTCTAGGGAGAGCCTGAATGTTGTCTAAAGGGAAAAGTCTATCGATATCTGTAGAGCAGAAGATTCTATCTATGGTGGACATAATTACATCACCCTGGTTGTTGGCTCATGTAAATTGCCTATTGCCTAACTTAATTTCTAGAAGCCTCCAAATCTCTACCCATGCATTAAATTTCTCACACCATTTATTGTCCACTCTACCATTGTTTTTATCCAGGCTATGCCTAACAAGGTTTAAGTCACCTCCTATAAGAGTAGGTGTATCACAATCCACAAAAAGACTATGAAGCTCGGAGAGAAAACTATATTCGAGCTCATCATAAGAAGATCCATAAACTATAACTACTCTAAACTTCACCCCTAGAGTCTTGGCTTTAACATGACATGAGACAAAGAAATTGCCTTCCTGCTAGCCAAGAACCTCAAAAATATCTTCATCAACCCCCATAAGGATGCCTCTAGGAGTGCCTTTTGCAGGGAGTGTGTGCCAAGTAAAAAAATATTGCCTGTAAGAGCTTTAACAAAACTATCTGAAATAATATCCTTCTTAGTTTCTTGGAAACCAACTATGGCAGGTTTGGTTTTGTTGATCAGGTCTATAATGGATTGTTTTCAACCTGGGGCATCAATGCCCCTAACAATACAGAAAAGACAATTCATTGCAAAAACCCTTTTTCTAGGGTGCTTGCCTGTAACGCCCAAGATGCGGTTGTATCTCGTACGTGTCGAGTCACGACTTAGAGGCATAACCGCATTCTGGTATGATCGCAAGATGGTCATCTTCACACATTCCCATGTACAAGAACATGGGTAAAAATAATATAGTCCGCTTACAATCGCCACTTCACACAATGCAACTACTCACGGATGCAGTTGAGACTATGCAAATGCAATGCACAAGATAAAGATGACATGGCAATATGCAACATACGCTCAAAGTAAAACATAAACGATCCAAAATGAAGAATCCCGAAATGGAATTGATTATGTCAACGTTGAATACATTGCTAAAAGGGGAAATGTTACATCTGGGGCGTTACAATCTCTCCTCCACTACGAAAAGATCTCGTCCCGAGATCTAGGACTGAAAGAACTCCGGATATTCGGAATGGAGGTGATCCTCGCATTCCCACCTAGCTTCACTGTCGGTATGGTGTGACCACTTCACTTTCAGAAATTTGATTGTTTTGTTGCGAGTCTTGCGCTCGGTCTCTTCAAGGATAGCAACGGGGTGCTCATGATAAGACAAGTCGGCTTGAAGATCAATTTCTTCGAAGGCGGCGGTGCGCTAGGGCATCTTGAAGCACTTGCGGAGTTGTGACACGTGGAACACGTCGTGCACATTGAAGAAGTATGGAGGAAGCTCGAGTTGGTAGGCTAGATCGCCTCTTTTCCCAAAAAGGGCCCGCGTATCTTGGAGCTAGCTTGCCCTTGATACCAAACCTCTGAGTGCCCTTCATAGGAGAAACACGGAGATATACATGGTCTCCAATGCTGAAAGCCAAGTCATGATGCTTGCCGTCATAGTAGCTCTTTTGGTGCGATTGTGCGGCCTTGAGATTCTCACGTATGACTTTGCACATTTCTTCGGCCTCTGATATCAAATCGTTGTCAAGGAGTTGATGTTCACCAGTCTTGGATCGCACTTTCTGCCATAGAGGATTTCAAATGGTGATGCGCCTGAACTTGCTTCGAAGCTGTTGTTGTAGGAGAATTCGGAAAATGGAAGGCAGTCTTCCCATTTTATACGGAAGGAGATGACACATGCCCTGAGCATATCCTCGATAATTTGGTTCACCCTCTCGACTTGACCACTTGTCTGAGGATGAAAAGTTGTGCTGAAGCGAATCTTGGTACCCATAGCTGACTGGAAAGAATCCCAGAATTTGGAAGTGAACAAGCTTCCACGATCTGAGGATATGGCTTGAGGGATACCATGCAAAGAAACTATTCTAGAGGTGTACAGCTCTGCTAGTAGGGCTGCGCTGATGGATTCCTTGACTGGCAGAAAATGAGCCACTTATGTGAGCTTATCAATAACAACAAAGATAGCATCGTTCCCTCGCTTGTACTTGGGGAAGCCAGTGATGAAATCCATCTCAATGTGATCGAATTTTCACTTGGGAATAGGCAAAGGTTGGAGAAGTACAGCTGGGAATTGATGATCTGCTTTGAGTCTGTAGCAGACATCACACTCGTTAATGAATTGAGCAATTTCTCTTTTCATGCGAGTCCACCAATAGGATTGCTTGAGGTCATGGTACCTCTTGGAGCTGCTTGGATGTATCGAGAGAAGGGAATTATGAGCCTCGTTCAGTATGACCTTCCATAGGTCACCTTTTGGAACCACAATTTGGTCCTCAAAGAATAAGGTGTCGTTGTCATCAATGCGGTAGCACTTGTACTTTGGAGTACCTTTGGCAATACCATGCTTCACTTTTTTCACCATAGCATCAAGAAGCTGAGCTTCACGGATTTGGTCTTCCAAGGTTGGAGCGACTTGAAGGTTGGCAAGAAATCCTTGCGGAATAACTTGAAGGTTGAGTTTCCGGAATGCTTCACAAAGATCCGGTTGGAACGATCTGAGGATGAGACTGTTGCAATAAGCCTTTCTGGTCAAGGCATCTGCAATCACGTTGGCCTTGCCAGGAGTGTACTCAATGCTTGGGTTGTACTCTTGAATCATTTCGACCCAACGAGTCTGACGAAGGTTGAGGTTTGGTTGTGTGAAGATATACTTAAAGCTCTTGTGATCGGTGAAGATGTCAACATGTCTGCCCAACAAGAGAAGTCTCCAGGTTATGAAAGCGTGGACAACTGCCGCCACCTCAAGATCATGAGTGGGGTAGTTCTTCTCATTTGGCTTCAGCTACCGAGAAGTGTAAGCCACAATCTTCTTCTCTTGCATAAGGACACCACTGAGACCTTGCAAAGAGGCATCGCAGAACACTTAGTATGGTTTGGATTCATAAGGAGGAGTTAAGACTGGAGCGGAGACAAGCTTCTCTTTGAGTGTATTGAATGCCACATCACACTGAGGAGTCCAAGAATAATTGACATTCTTTTGCAAGAGGTTGGACAGAGGCTTAGCAATCTTGGAGAAGTTCTCGACGAACCTTCTGCAATATCTTGCAAGCCCGAGGAAGCTTTGGAGTTGCTTGACATTTTGAGGAGGTTCCCATTTAACAATTGCTTCAACCTTCTCGGGGTTAACTGAAATGCCCTTGGCAGAGATAATATGACCAAGATAGAGAACTTCATCAAGCTAGAATTCGCACTTTGAGAATTTCGCATAAAAGCGGTGCTCTCTGAGCCTGTCGAGAACCAAAAGGAGGTGCTTCGCATGGTCTTCGTTTGTCTTGGAGAATACCAAAATATCGTCGAGGTAGACGAGGATGAACTCATTGGTGTAGGGGTTGAATACAAAATGCATCATCTGAGAGAAGGTGGGAGGGGCATTTGCAAGCCCGGAGGACATGACTGTGTACTCGTATGACCCAAAACGTGTTCTGGAGGCGGTCTTGGGAATATCCTGCTCGCGGATGTGGATTTGATGATAACCCATTCGGAGATCAAGCTTCGAGAAAACCTTGGCTCCTTTGAGCTGCTCGAACAGTTCATTGATATTGGGGAGAGGGTACTTGTTCTTAATTGTATTCTTGTTCAATGTACGGTAATCAACGCAAAGCCGATCCATGCCATCCTTCTTCTTGACAAAAAGAACACCACAGCCTCATGGGGAAGAACTCGGTCTGATCAAACTCATGTGTTCTTGCTCGTCGAGTTGCTTCTTCAACTGCTTTAATTCTTTAGGAGAAAGTTTGTACGGACGCCGACAGGCTGGCTCCGTACCAGGTTCAAGTTCAATGAAGAATTCAACTGGACGGTTGGGAGGCATCCCTGGCAATTTTTCAGGAAATACGTCTTCATATTCGCAGACCACCGGAATCTGGGATATGGCATTAATCTCGCCCTTGTCATTGAGAGAGAATAGCATGATTGTGTTATCTCGAGCTGCGAAGATAATCACGTCTTCGGAAGGCTGAGTTAGATTCACCTCTTTGTTTGCACAATCGAGAAGAGCTTCATGCTTAGAGAGCCAATCCATTCCAAGAATGAGATCGATGTCCGAATTGCCGAGAACAACTGGGGAAGCTAGAAATGAATAATTACCCATCTTGATACTCACATTTGGAGCTAACAAGCTAGAAGCCATGAGCTTTCCAGGGGAAACGACTTGCATAGTTCTTCGCAAAATCTCTGTATCAACATTGTGCTTTGATGCAAATGGGCATGACAAGAAGGAATGCGATGCACCAGAATCAAACAATACTTTTGCAGGAATAGAGTTAACTGGAAGAGTACCCATGATCACTTGAGAGGAATCTTCTGCTTGAGCTGAGTTCATTAGGTTGACTCTTGCACACTTGGGATTGTGCTTGACAATAGCATTGCTTGATGGCTTGATAGGAGGAGGAGGCGGAAGGCACATTTAGTTACACTTGTTAGCATAGTGACCCTTCTGACCACACTTGTTGCAAACAATCTCTGAGAGTGGCTTATGATAAGGACCGCTTGGCCTTGGAGCTTGAAACTGAGACTTGTTCTGGTTGCTTGGGTTGGGTGGTGGGAAAATCCACGACCACCTGAGTGCTTGTTCTGACTTGGAGGACGGAACACTGGAGGTGGCGGAAGCCAGAAGTTCTGTTAGCTGCTTAGCAACCACTTGTGAGGAAGAAGAAGAATGGACTGCATCTCTGATTCTTTTCTTTGAAGCCTCACACTTGAGCTGGGCAGCTTCTTGCTTGAGAGCTATGTTGTAGAATTGATCAAATTCGGCTGGCTCGAAGAGAGTGAGAGCAAGCTGGAGTTCATCTTTCAGACCACCTCGGAATTGATAGATCTTGCTCTTGGCATCGGAAATGTCTTGCTTTGAATAACGGGCCAGATTCTGGAACTTGACATTGTATTGATACACGGGTTGCTGCCTTGCTTCAGATTGCGGAATTGCTCACGCATTCCTTCAATGACACTTGTTGGAATGTGATGAGAACGAAAGTCATGGCAGAAGTCAGTCCAAGAGATCTCACGACCCGCTCTGGAGTCTTTGTACAATATGTGGCCTGGTCTTTCAGCTGAAAGGATGCGAACTTGACATAGTCCACTCGGTTGACATTATTGCACTCGAAGTGTTTGTTGATGTCAGTGAGCCAATCCTCAGCATCGAGTGGATAAACACAAAAGCTGAATGATTTGGGTTGATTTGCAAGGAATTGATTCAGAGTAGCAAAGTGGGGGTGATTGTTGAAGTTCGCTTGGCCTTGATTCCCTTGGTTATTCTGGTTGTTCTGAATTGCTTGAAAAGCTTGCATCATCTGAAGCATCATCTGAGTATTGGCGGTGGTAGCTTGCGTCACAGCTCGCCATGCCTCATGCGGAGGAGCAGTGGATGGTGGGCATTCTTCCTCACCTTGCGGGTTCTCGCTAGGAACTTTTTGGGTGCCATCCTAAAGATGATGACAGCTGTTAGAATCCCAATTGCAAGATAGATAAGCTGCAACAAAGGCTAGACATGTTACAACATAAGTCTTCACAATATCATTCGAACAGAGCAATGAACGAATGAATTCCATAAGCTTAAATGACACATCAACTTGTTGAGAAGCCACGTGAATGAGATTGAAGAATAAACCAACAAGGCAACAACTGGAACAAATACATGATAGAGGTTTCGTCCAAAATTTTCGT